>CM033999.1:2184482-2784482 GCA_019603395.1 Cyrtorhinus lividipennis | reverse complement strand
AAAGTAGGCGGGCTCTGTTAGAAATTCTGTCGGGTATTCCTTCAGTACCGCGATCAATGTGAGAGTTTTGTACAGTTAATATCCTAATACACGCTACAATGTCCGGTGATCTGAGTGGCCAGTAGATATGTGATAGATTTTCATATCCTGATATCATTCGGGGAATGTCAGGGACCTCTTTTTTGCTTTTTTTGGTCCTTGAAACTTTTCAACCCGATCAAATCAAATTCGAGTACGGCAACGGTAAAAATGAGTTTTTTGGAACTCGACTTTTGAGATTTTTCAGGAACTAGGTGTGTGGGTTATAATTTTCCAATATATTTTGGACACTGAATTCATTGAGATGTGGGTATAAGTCTAATTTGGTGCCTACCTACCTATTTCAAAAGAAGGTTTTATACATTTTTGGAAACCTAGGCTTGTGGGGAATCAATTTCCACCAATGTTAGACGCTGAATCGATTGGAATGAGTCCAAGACACTCCACACTCACTGTTTTCCCATAATCTTGCTTTTTGTTTTCGTCGAAAGACACATAGCACGCCCTTATTATTCTTCACTACATACTGAAGGGATACCGTGGTACATCACGCTTTTCAAATTCATTTTCGATGGTCCGATATTTGACGTGAAATACTGAATTTCGGTTTGTTTATACATGTTGTTGTTTTTGCCCGTGCTGGGACAATCTGAAACATGCCTAGGGGGTTTTCAGAGGAAAAATGAATCGGATGACAGAATTTGAAATTTTTTTTTCCGGCAGATCCAGCCTCTCGAGCGTCAGTTATTTTAAAGGTACCTCTCCTCTCTGTTTTCCTTGTTGAAGTCTCTGTGAGAGTTGTTTGGCCTCGAGTGACGAGTCGAATAAGCTTTACGACGAACTTTGACATAATAATTCTTATAAAGCGAACGAAATGTTGAACAAGCTTCAGGTATGGCGCCGAGTCATTTGTGATAACCAACCTAGACTCGTGCGTCATCGTCTTCTCGTAAAATCTGTTGGTGACACATCATCTTCAATCACTTACGTTTCAGTGGGTGTCGAGTGTCCAACATTTCCCACATGTTAATGATAAATACTCGATAAACGAACGAAGTTGTCTCGATCCTGAAGTCTCCTCTAATCAGGTTGGAATGTGTCGCTGTCATCTCCGTATGACGAGTGACTCATTAGAGCCGAGAGATAATTATATTTTCGGTCGTGAGTTGTAGCGTGTTCCATCTCGCCTTTTTTTCTGAAGGGAGGATAAAATGATGCATGGAACTGAGGGCGAGGAATTCAATTTTGTATACCTCACATGCATTTTCGAAGGGCACACTGCTCGCTTACATATGCAAAATGTTTCGTTGTTTGGTGAGAATTCTTATCAGCAATATTGCCTTAAGATACTGTGCGTGACTTACTTGGAAAAAAGTGCGCACATTGAATGTTAAAAAAAAAAAAACGAGTTCCTTCATGACGATCGCTTCAAATTCTATGTCCATATCGCAAATGAGTAGTAAAAAATGATTTCCCACTTGCCTGGGTCCACAAAACTTTCGAAAAACCATAGTCAAAATACATACTTATTTCTACCTATGCCCGGCTTCCGTTTGGAGTGATTTGAACGAATTGAGTTACGGTCAATTAGCGCAGTCTGTACGCCATATAAAGATCATTCGAAAGCATTTTTAGGGCCTGTTTTGGCCTGAAGGCAATCGCTTGCTGTATCCACTCCAGGAACGGTTTACAAACGTGAAGAAATGTCAGTATTATTTGACTAACATTAATTTTATGTTGATGCCCAAAAACGTAAATAGATCGCTAGACGACGAAGAAATTCTTGATCTCAGTGGGCAGTTGCGGGAGAATATAATCTGTCAAAATTGTAACCATGAAAAACTACCCTATCCCTGTGTCGCTTGTCAATTTAGGTTAACCGTTGTGAATCCTCGCAGCCGCTCGACTCTTTTTTTTTCGTCTTTTCAAAATTCATCAATCGATTGCTGGAGAGCCACCCACCCCGCTGGCGTACTCGTCGGGGGAAAAATGGTAGAAATTATAAAATACATTATCTCGGCTCTTCTTCCCGTCATTTCATCCAGAGCTGAGTCCTCGACTAATATGACACTACAGCGAACGGGGGCTTGTGACATGGGACGAATAAAAAATTCAACTTTTTCTCGCAGTCGCCGTTTTAACAGGGAGAGAGGGCGCTGGTTTGCGCTCTTGTAGGTTTTTTAGGCGGTCAATTGGTTCCAGAAATATTCAGGAGAGGAAAGAGAAACAACCAACAAAATATGGGAAAGCATAGTGAAGAACAGTTTAGATAATTAATCGATGAACATAAAACCGGCCAAAATTTTCTATGAGATTGCTTTTGATAGGATGCCTCATAATTGAATACCTCCCTTTTTATTATTTATTCATATGTTGCGACCGAGTGTTACCCTCACTAAAAGTCAACTCATCATAATGAAGAAATTTTTTAAATAAAATTTGTAGTTTATTATAGCGATTATGATAATTCAAGTACCTATATTTTTGATTACTGATTATATTTCATTAATTTTTTTAAGTAATTCTAATTCGATTTGAACACGTCGTCATTTGATTCCTGGGTTGATCAAAAGCAGTAATCGTAACCAGTGTTTTCGTAATCGGGTTGTATACAATTACAATTAATAATGACATTTTGATCACGATTATCTTATAATCTATTTAAGAAGTGTGATTAGTAATCTCTGATTACGATTGTATGCATATTCACGCTTAAATCAACCATACATACATTTGTATTGTGAACGTTTCATCGCGACTGTATTCACAGAAAAGTTACCAGTTAATTATAATCGTAATCGTATTCATGATTATGAATGAAATGAAATGAAAAACGTTGCAAATTCCTTCACAGAGGTTGGTTATTCCTCGGAACAAAAACATGGAGACTTATTTCAATCGATTCAGCGCCCAAAGTTTAGTGGAAAATGATACCCCGCACGCCTAGGTACCAGAAATCTTGAACCCCGCATTCAAAATAGGTAGATGGATACCCATTTTGGTTAATATCCTCTTCCGTGGGATCGTTCCGGGACTCGTCTCTTTAGGATCGCATTGGACACCATGAAATGCCCTGAAAAATTTTTTTGGACCGAACCGGAGACATCGACTTTTTGCATGGAAACAAAGGTTGATTATTCAAGGATAACCAACCAAAATGAATGTATTCCTCACATAAAGAAGAAATAATGACGTACAACAGTGAAGAAGATGAATAATTCATAGTAATTTAACCATCACCTACCCACCATAATTGTAGGAATACTGCCCCACGCTAAAAAAATGTGAGTACGAATGAACACGCCCGTTTCTGCCTGAAGATGTCGTGTCTGACAAAGTATCATTTTCTACGCTACGCAACCCATTTATAACTGAAATAAAAACCTCTGCCAGTTATTAAAGCTCAAAATCAACACCCAAAAATTGATTGATTTCATTTATTAGGTTATCTATTGCCGACTAAAGATGACGTCATTGGATATTTCCTCGTACGTTCGGGTGGATCGGATGAGATGGCTAGTGGCTTCTCCACCCTGGCGAGGGAGACCGTGTTCCGTGACTCCGCTGACGGGTAACCCGCCAGACGGGGGATATTCACAACGGAGGGGGATGGATGTTGAGGGAGGGGGTTGTAATTGAGGTATCGCGTGTCCGACGATCGCTACATTGAGTGAGCGAGGGCGGCGTTCCGAATGCGGCGAATGCAGTTGGATTCACTTGGCGAAATGCGAGACGGAACCCTGAATACTACCTAAACCCTCAATTGCCTCGAAAATGACGCCAACGATATAATCCTGACGATAGAACCCCTACACGTTATCGTAAAGTCAAATTTTGCAGCGAACACGAGAAAAAAATATATTCAATCGGAAAACGTCATTCACGGCCAACACAAGACTAGTGAATCTTTTAGGAGAAATACCGGTAACTACGTGGTATGTTAATAATTGTTAACCACCATAAATGTCGTGGATCCTATTTTAATCCCCTCACGGACGTCTGTGTAATCCCAGATTTTTCCCGTATACATATAACTTCGATACCTACTGCAAGTCTTCTCATCCTACAATATCGCGAATAAAGTCTTCTTTGAGATTGATGTGCCTCTTTTTGACAGTTGAAATTTTCGAATGAATGGCTGCTTGATGGTCTTTTTTATCTGGATTTTTCGGATACATTATATGGGTCAGCGATTCTATGTAAAGAACCTTTTTTGTGGCTCTTCTATGTGCCAAAATATTCTTTTCTGCAGTTGGGCTACACTACTTTGTTTTCAAGATTCCCAGCGTATTGCGCCGGATTTGATGCAATTACCTGCGTAAAATTTTCCGTCAATGTAGCTTCCCAGGTAGCGTCTGAGCTGTGCATGGACCTTTTTGGAATTTGAGCACATAAATTTTCGTCCCTTTTAGTTTAGTATTTAGTTTTCAAAAGACTCATTTTAAATGTCTTCGCCAGTTCCTTTTTCAAACATTTGACTCATTTTATTGGCGAAATACATAATGAAACAAAATGTTTGATGCACCTCTTCTACTCATTACCAATACACACAGTACACTACCAAGGTCGCGTCGAAAATATGTCGCAATAACATATATTTAACATTTAACAAAAATAAGCTATTGATTCCCGCAACGGGAGTTTCATCATGGGGGCAGCAGATTTCATTTATCCGTACCAGTGAGCTTGGTATTCATGTCATGTTCAATGGTACACAACTGTAACAGGAAACTGGTGCAAATCTCAAAGAGCAAGACTTCGCTCTTGGAATTCCCAAGCGGGAATCCCAAAGAAGCGTGACGTCACCGTTACAAGGGCCCTCCACCTTCAATTCAATTGCAGTCTTGATTAGTTTTGTGTATTTATTTATTATTATTTATTTGTAGGTTGGAATTTCGCGACTGAAAAACGTACATCTTAAAAAATTAGCACTAAGGAACTATTAAAATGACTTACGTCTCTCGGAAAACACCAAATTCAAAAGCTCTTAAAGCAAAAAAGGTCACTTGACGGGTTTTTTCACTCGCATTGAACAAAGTTCTGATGAAGACGATCAAGTAAATATATAATTTCTGTAAGACGACACCTATAAGACCACAACTTTCTTGTTATGATGAACACCTGGAATTGAATGTCTGTTATACGAAGTGATGGATTAGTTTTAACTGACCTTTGCTATAATTCCGATAAATCCGCCGAACCCTCGATTAACCTTCACCACTCAACGCGTCAATACGACCGAGAGCCTCCAATTAACCAAGTAAACACTAGAACTTCTGATGCCGCCTCTCTCAGACCATTTAGCATATTCCTTCAAGCAGTTTAACTCCTTTCAAATCCACCATCTGCCGTTCCTCATTCCTGAATCACATTCTAAACTTGTCAAACTGACGTCAAAGCGCACACAACTGAGTAATTATGCGCAGAATGTTAGATGACGACAATAAGGGGCTGAAATTTGCTGTGATTTTTCCCCACAACGGTTGATTATTTTAGGTGAACCTGGGCCCATTGGCGAAATTCAACAAAAAGCTATGAACGATACTCGCATTCTGCCGCAAGGCTTCAGCAGACATGGTGGGGACCCGGTAAGCAGAACTGCCAGAAGCGCATGTTCCCTTCAATTTCCCGCCATGACACTAAATTTGTTCTGATAATTTTCAAAATTTTACTAAGATTCCTCACATTTGTATTGAAAACTGTTTTAAAGGGTGTTTTTGTTTTCATTCGACGCTGAATCCAATGGGGGATTGGATCAGATTTGGACTGGATCGTTTTGGGACCAACGGGTCCCAGAATTTTATTTACCTAAAATTGGATGGTAGGTACTACCAACTCGACTACCATATTTGACTCATTGGTATATGCAATTTTACTGTACCAAATCCTTTCTGAATTCTTCAGTGTCACATGAATGATCTATCTGATTGTCACTTGATACCATTTTATTAATTTACGTAGCTGACGTTAGGGACGTACTAGCGGAGCTTCCGAGAACTTCTTGGAGGCCTGCCCCTCAGTAGAGTGTTGAAAAGTCATTGAATAACTTTTTTGATAAATTAAAATTTCAAAATACACAGCTAAGGTACCTTCTCTTGACGTACGACTTTAAAGTTAGAAACAATTTTGAAATAATAATTCATTCCAGCTTCACAAAATTAATTAAATGTGGTGACGAATTGTATTTATTTTCTACCATTGCATTTAATATGAATGCAAAATTCACAACATTGACCGTGACAAGTGAACTGAGTTGGGGTATGGGTAGAGCGATTTAGCTCATTTAATTATAATGATTCGAACGCAGCAATGTTCATTGTGCGAGCGATTTTGTTGGCGAATTATGTGACAAATTTATAGGGATCAGTGACAAATCGTTCTAAAAGTGCTCAAAATATCGCTTGAAATGAGTTCCGTTTGAACATTAAAAAAAGGTGATTTTTTTTGTTTTTAAGAGTTATAAGTCAAAGGAAAATAACTTTGGTTTTTTACGGGAGCAGGAAAGCGGCGGGAGTCGACTGGAATGTTCGGTGGTGATGAACCACGAGTGGTCGCTCGTATATCAAAACTATCGGTCGTGTACAAATGTACAACGTGGCCGATTGCCAACGGAGTGACCATGCCTTCATTCAACTTGAAATTATCTTATCTCCGTTCAACAGGGAGATCCTCTTGTTCTCAAACTTAAGCGATGATTCGGTTTACCAATATTTGCTCGTTATTTTGATACGCTCTTATTTTGACCTAAAATCGCCTAATTGAGACGACTTCCAGTTCACGAAATATGTTCACTCAGTTATCAACTCAGAACACGATGAAGGAAACGCACGAAACTTGGAAACTGCTTTAAATACGAGTCAACGCCAACTTTTCCTCTCATTGAGACAATTAGCGATCCATTGACGACCGACCTGCTCTAATTCTAGAAGGAGCTTGCTAATTTTGGAGAGTCCTTGAATACTGCTCCTCTTGAAACTACCTACTTTGTTTCACGCATTTGCCTAGCCGTTTCAACACCTTATCGCTTAGGTTGCATTTGCAATTTAAAAAAAAGGAAAAGTTGTTTCTAGTTGAAACTGCGGGTTTTGTTTGCTCTCATTGCGCAGTTTGGACGAACTCTGCTCAGGCTGGTTATTTTGAAATAATACGCGAAGGAAGGATTAACTCGGCTTGACTGAATTTTCGGGGGCATTGTTCGATGAGCCCATGGCTGGCATTTAGCCGAGTTGGGTCGATTTTGAATAAGTTCGAACTGTCCCAAGACATAACATAATGCTCTAAGTCTGTTGCCAGCGCCATAACTTTTGGTTAGTTATTAACCATTCATTAAAGTTCTTCTACCTTGGATATCATCAGTCTTGCAGTTAAATCAAATTGTGCCCCGAAACGTCGAACAAAATAGTATTTCACTTTTCACAATATCTACTTTAATTTATGTAGATAATGGAACGTCAATTTCTCACTGATGTTTCCATGCAGAAAATGTATATTTTGAAAAATGGATATTCGAGATTTTCTGCGATCTAGGCGTGTGGGGTACGCGGATTTTCGACATTTGGACGCTGAATCCAATAAGACGGGTCTCGGAACGATTGGCTTCCACCGGAAGAGGTTATGGGTGAAAATGGGTATATATCCACCAATTTCGAAAGTGGGTTACCTAGATTCCTGGTACCCAGGGGTGTGGGGGTATCATTTTTACTTAATTTTGGACGCTGAATCGATTGGAATGAGCTTCCATGCTCCGTTCCGAACCCACCCCTGTGAAAGAATTTGCAGCTTTTTTTCCTACTTACTCCGGAGAGTTCAAAGATACTATTCACTGCACTGGCGATGTGAGATTGCATCGTTAGTAGCGAGGCAGTCTGCATATCTAGCAAGCGGCAATATCTGTAGTCTCGACCTTTCTTGGGGAAAGTATAATTTATAATTCAAAACAGGACATGGGCATGACTGTAGACCTCATTCATGATCAATTTGACGATGCAAAAGGTCCAGGTCGAGTTCAATCATTCACGTCGAGTCCATCCGTTTCTACTGGCGAGCTCGATGGCATAGTCGGCTCGAAGGACGAAAAGGGATTTCGAGTTGCACTCAGCTCGACCTGATGCGAGGGGAAATGTGTCCATGTACCTTCGCTAAGCTGCCCGATACTCTGCCATGAATGAGTCACACTCACTACGCTATCGATCCCTGACCGACAGCTAGGCGCCACAACAAGGCTACGTTACCCTCTTCGTCCACTGACCCTTTCCGTCCCACTTACTTTCATAGTAGGTAACCAAAACCTCCTTCCAAATCCTCTGCCTCGAAATTTTCTCCAACCCGCTCACTCTGTCACGTCCTCACTATTCCCTGATTGTAGATCGATGTCATTTTTCATCGAGATTCACTATAACATTCCTAAATTTGATTACGTCAGCATGCCTTTTTAAGCTAGACGTCATCTTGAAATGCTAACTGTCAAATTTTAGGGCAAATTGGATAGACCTCTTGACTCTGATTGACCTCTGGAATGTTGGGTATTCAAGGAATTATAAACCACGACGACGGTTCCCAATTCATGATTCATTAATAGATGACTTTTAGCCAGGTTTTTCGCAATCAAGTGGGGTAATAAGAGCCTCTATGAAGAAGTCTGCAGCTCTTTCTTCATTGTGTCCTTCAGTGGCCTTACTCATTCCTCGAGGATCGCGGAGGCGGTTGTTTTTATTGTGCGGCTTTCGGTCCTCCTTCGTACATACCAGGAGTCACTGGGATCCCTTATGGACAAACCTCAGGACCGGTCTTTTCCCGCGCTCCCAGTACCGCGTCTAACGTGTCAAGCGAAGCCCCAAAGTGGTAGTGGTAATGGTAGCGGTAGTGGGGGGTTGGTCAGGTTTTCAGGCTTTGGGTTAGTGCGGTTATAGCAAGATGGGATACTCATCCCATCCGCGGGAGACTCGATCTTTTTCCATAAGAATCCGGTTCTTGTCGTTCGAGTCGACAAACCCATTCTCAGGCTTGTTTCTCAGTTCTGAAAACCCGTATATGTTCCTCAAGGCCTTCGTAGTTTGCGAGATGCGGGAATCTGAAGCTTCCATTATTATTTCCTTCTCTCTACGATCCTTCGTTGGAAATAACAGCTTCGACTGGTATGAACTTCAATAGTGGTTCCATCGTAAACAGTCGTCGCTTCTGTTGAGTCGCTCGCAGCCTCGGTTGGGCTTCCGAACGCTCGCATGTTATCCTTCCCGACGAGCAACATCTTTGTGGAAGACCCAGGTGCTGTTGGTTCTAGCTGATTACAAGCGCGAGGACTACTTCGATGTCGCTTGTAGTTTTCAGCCGTGATGTTTATTAATTAGCATTAAATTACTGGCTGCTCCGAATCATGGTTGCTCACAACTTCTCTTTTCAGTGTGTTTTGGCATAAAATCTGAAGCGACTGTCCACCGACCATGCCAATTTTGGTAATAACTTGATCAGAAATCAACAATTGACAATTTATTGACTACTCGTGGAATGAATTAATTCTTGTGGAATCATTTTCATCACTTTGAGTGCCACGAGCCATGCTTTGTTCAACTTTCTTACTTATCTCACAAGCCCTGGAGAAAGGTATTCCATACATCAAAAAGGCCAAGTAATGTTCTAAGGACCTGAATCCTCAATCTTCTGACTTCGACCAAAATGCTGATCGATACCTATAAATACTGTCCATAAGACGAACACGGCGCTCCTGACAATACTTACCAGTATCACGGAATAAAGCGGACGTGGAGATGATGAATGGCTTCCTAAAATACCTGCAACTGATGGCGAATCGCATTCGCGAGCGTCTCAATACCATTTCACCGCCTCTCGACTGTTTGCACCTCGTTACTTCCCTCGTCGGTTCCTGTTCGTAGATTGATATCGGGGTGCCGCCAAATCGATACTACTTGGCCGCTGAGAGGCTTCGAGTTTCCTATTGTCCGTTAAAACCGTTCATTCAAAGTTTAATTCCACTCCGAGGAAACTCTCTCCTTGATTGGAGATTCCGAGACTTGCTCCCACATTATCCTGAAGCGCACTAGTGGAATTATATCAAAGTAGAATGTGGAATCAACTTGAAGTTTCCAATCGTGCGCTGCTTACAAATCGATGGTGTTTCTATGAGTACTTACATATTGTTGAGATCTCGCTTAGGATTTCTCAAGAAAATTGAGCTGATCTTTGAAATCATTAAAAAGAAAATAAATTCTATTTCATGGCTTCATTGTTACGTATTCCATAATACACGATTAGGGTCCTATTTTTCTACCAAAATGAAGTTGATCAATCTGGGCGATTGAGGTATTAAGTTTCACTAAATGTTTTGACGGTGAATCCAATGAGACGGTTCCCGGAAAGATTGGCACCCATCGGAAGAGGTTATGGGTCAAAATGGGTATGGGTATGGGTCCAATGAGTCTCTATGCCGCTGGTTCGAAAAATAACCAACCACTGTTTTAAAATATAGCCGTTATACTCCTTCAAAAACTTGAAAAATACCAAGTAATTTGAAGGCATAATTATATTTCGAGGAGGATTTCTTTTGGTTGGTTATTCTTTGAATAATCAACCTATGTTTTCATGCAAAAGGTCAACCTCTCCAATTCGGCTCAAATTTTTTTTCTGGACGTTTCAAGGTGTCTAGATCAAAAAAGGTCGATGTCCGTCCGCCTTCCGCCGTCCACGCTGTTTTTGGAAGTAGAAAATTTTTTAAAAATCTGAAATTTGGGTCAGGGGTCTGATACCGGCCTAGGACAGTCCTCCAAACTTTTCAGCCCTATCGGACCAAATTTGGGCGGGGTAGGGGTCAAAATGTGTTTTTTGAAAAATGGATTTTCGAGATTTTGGGCGATCTAGGCGAGTGAGATATCATTTTCCACTAAATTTTGGACGCTGAATCCAATGAAATAGGTCTCAGAACGATCGGAACCCACTGGAAGAAGTTATGGGTCAAATTGGGTATATACTACCCATTTTGAATATGTATTTTTGAGATTTCTGGAACCTGGGCGTGTGGGGTATCATTTTCCACTAATCATGGACACTGAATCGATTGGAATGGGTCTGGGTCCCGCCGCACCCATCGTTTTCTCCATTTCCCCCATGTTTTTAAATCAGTTTCCATGCTCCTGGTCCGAGGATTTCAATTTTTGTAGTAAAAATAATAGCTACGATACTACTGGAATGTCCCATGTTGGACGCGAATTACAAGTATATGACTGGATTGCCTCAATTTATAATTCATCAAGAGCGCTAATTTCGCCCACCCGCCACGATTCACCGCGTGTAAATGTAATTTTTGTAATCTCTTCAAAAAGATACCGCTAGAATTGTTCGATGCTCCGTTTACATTGCCGTGACAGTGTCTCAAATTTGTGGTTTCCTTTTGTGTACATTTATTCGAGGCAGTGTTCCGAAAATGATGACCTTGGTCGATTTTTTTTTCAGAAGGAGATAAGAATTTACAAGCAGTGACGAAACAGTTTGTTTCAACAAGATAGGTAAAGCAATGGAACAGACACTAGGCGTAAATTTCCACTGTATCGCGATAAGGATCTGAGCCGTGGATGGGCGGAAGTGGGAGATGATCCGCGTTTCATACGTAGGATTATTATTTCGTTCAGTTGAAGGCAACACTCATGAAGTCGTTCAATCGAAGATAATTTTTTGTTTTCAATTCCATTGTTGAGTACAATTGAATGCGAGAATCGCGAATGGTGGTTTATACCATTCAACATTTATTGAACTTGGCCAATCCAACATTCGCTCTCCACAACGAAATTCCGCTTGAGAGGGGAAAAATTTCGCTTTTATTTCAAAACGAATATGGTGAAGAGTTGAAATGATTACGATCGCGTCGACATACCCAGGGTAAATCGGTATCGATGGGCTCATCGTCGCAAACTGGTTTTCAGGCTACTCTCGAAAACGAAATAACAATTAAAATAACGCTCGCCATCAGGGATTATTTGATTCTCAGCTGAAGCGAGTACTCCGCTTCATCGTATTTATGTATTCAGATCAAATCCCCTCCCTCTCTCTCACCTCTTCGATTATAAATGCATTAAGGGTTTAAGGTGGAATTGTGCATTGGACGATTTAAATGCTCGCTAATGCTCTCCAGTACAGAACCCCCCGTTCAGCCTGATGTTCGAGGATAACTCAGTCGGATGCTCTCTAAATACATAACACGTGGAATATTTATCCACAAAATGTGAGTTCGATTTGAGTCTCCGGGCGTTGAAGCAGCTTGGGGATTCACTCAATAGGAATCGGTTCTTTCGAGTGGAAGCTGCTGCGGTTCAGGCTTTAAGGTAATTAACATTTGAATTAGCTAAATACGAGGAAAGTGGAAATGGCTCATGTCAATTCCACGTTGTGTTGTAACAACGAACAAGAGCGCCCGATGGGAAACCCGCAATGTTTGTTGAGGTAACTCATTATGAACATGAATCTCACTCTGCCGTTTATTGTTTAGTATTTGATGGTATAACGGAGCCTTTTAAAACCGCGGGATTTTCTCAGAATTATTGATGACGACCCTCCACAGATTGGCGCTATGCGCTCGTTGATCTTCTCAATCGGTATACCGGGTTGTTAATCTTTTGTATTAATGCTTGCTTTGATTATGGCAGATAATTTGAACTTTCTTAACGTGCTCAGCATGCATTCTATAGCGGATCATTATTCCTAACAATCGTCCAAGTTCGAAATAGGTTGCATTCCGGATTCATTAGCAATTAACTGAAACGTGGTACTCATCTGTGATTGATCAAACGGATCGCATTATCGACCTCACCTGGAGTAGGTTTAGGTTCGCTAAACGGCGTAATCGTGACCGCTAATTGGAAACTACCTCGTCCAGCGATCCCATCTCGGGTTGATTATATTACTTCGGACGGTGCGATGTTTAGATTGTCAATGACCCGTGATTGGAGAATCGTTTTGCACTCTACTGTGCCATCTGCAGTGTACTTTGAAGCACCGTGAATACTTTAGGACCGAGCAACGGTTTCGATGACTGGTTTTATAGAAACGTGGAAGCTACGAGCTTGCCTATCAAATTTTCACGTCTCGCTAAATAGAAAAGTTTAGAATTCCCTACAATCCCATGCAAAATTCTCGATTAAGAGTTTATCGTCCGTCGTATAGCGAGTTGTTCTGTTTTGGGGTAAAATGAATGAAAAACTGAAAGTGAACTACACATAAAAAAGTGTAAATTATTCCACAATGCTTTATTATTCTTGTTCGACCTCGCTCGTGCCAAAGAGCATATCATTGAGGTCTCCAGATTTAGTACCAATTCACTTAATTCGTGATTGTTTATCGGTCATGTTCGTTTTTATGCATGTCGGATATCATTTCCCCACTAAACTTTGGACGCTGAATCGATCGGAATGAGTCTGGAATGCTCCAAACTCATGTTCTTTCCCATTTTATTTTGGTTGGTTGTTCCTCGAATAATCAACCTATGTTTTCATGCAAATGGTCAACCTCTCCGATTCGGCTCAAAATTTTTTTCTGGTGGTTTGTCATGGTGTCTAGATCAAAAGAGGTCAATGTCCGTCCGCTGTACGCCGTTCGCCGTCCGCCGTCCATCGTCCGAGCCGTTTTTGGTAGTAGACAATAATTTTCTAAAAATCTGAAATTTGGGTCAGGGGCCTGTTCCCGGCCTAGAACGATCCTCCAAGCTTTTCAGCCCGATCGGACCAAATTTGGGCGGGGTAGGGGTCAAAATGTGTTTTTTGAAAAATGAATTATGAGATTTTGGGCGATCTAGGCGAGTGGGGTATCATTTCCCACTAAATTTTGGACGCTTAATCCAATGAAGTGGGTCCCAGGACGATTGGCACCAACTGGAAGAAGTTATGGGTCAAATTGGGTATATACTACCCATTTTGAATATGTGTTTTTGAGATTTCTGCTACCTAGGCGTGTGGGGTATCATTTTCCACTAAATTTTGGACGCTGAATCGATTGGAATGGGTCTGGGACCCGCCGCACCCACCGTTTTCCCCATTTCCCCCATGTTTTTAAATCAGTTTCCATGCGCCTGGTCCGAGGAATAACCAACCCCTGTGTAAGAATTTGCAGCGTTTTTTTTTTTATCAGGATCGACAAGAAATTATTATGTTTTACATTTTTTCAATTTTTAAAATAATGTAATAATGTGATAGGTTGCATTTTAAGTGAGCATCGATGCTATGGACAGCGATCCTCAAGAGTTGCGGAAAAAAATGTGCATCGTTGGAATGAGTCGTGCCTATTAGTTCTAGTCATCTCTCATATCTCGTCCTCCTCGATGAACGTCCATCGTGACTGCATCCTCAAAGCTGTGACTAAGGCGAACTCAGGGTCACCAGATTGCATTGCAGAAGTTATGATAATGGAACTGCGGGGCAAGCTGACTTTTTTCTCTCGTGTAGTTCCTACCGACCTTGAGCTGACCAACAGTATATGGACATGCTGCAAGATGATACCATCTCGTAACATAAATTATAAACGTAAAAATAAGTGATATTCACATTAAGTGATGTGCGTAGGAAGTTAGGAGTTAGTCTGCGTTTGAACCATTTCATCTTTTTTATATTTGTCCCAAGCTAACATCACACGACGAGTGTCCATTATTATTTGCACGCGGAGACACCATAAAATTCCTCGTATCCGCATCACCTCGTTACACCTTGAAATACAGTCCGCGCTTGTTGATAAAAATCATCAAGACTCATTTACCTTCACGAATTTACGGCCCCAGTCGAGAGAATTAAACTCGAAAGGAAACTCAAATCTCCCGATAAGGCCTCCGTCAGATAATCCCCAGAGAGGAATGCCATCCTCGCGATTGTACTCGCATTAGTCATCATCTAGTCGGAATACAGTGGAATATCTCGATCGCCCGTTCGATTCCAATGTCTATTTTGAGAACTCGTAAACGAACACGGTTCAAGAGGGGAAGATCCAATCGTGATATCGGATTCTGCTAATTTCTGATGAAACTTTCCCCAGATTCCTCTTTTTAAATCGATGGATATACAACTGCTTTTGACGGCAAAAAAGTTTCTGTTGGAATTTTGAGGACAATTCAAGTATTTTCTAACACCGATTGCCATAAATGGGTACAGGGTGTGGGCCAAAATTGATTATCTTAAGACTGATAAATATATTTTTTTCCTTCTACTTAGAATACTCTGGAGACCTGCAAGAGATACACTTAGAATAATAAACAATTTTGGAATAATTTGAACCGTCTTTAATTTCAATTTGAGAAAAGGTTGTTTCCCCTGGGGTGTTTTCTTTTTTTACTGTTCAAATTAAAGACAGATTATTTTTCCCTTTCATCATCATTTAAAGTGAATTATAATGAGGCTTACCCCCCTCCTATCCACCTCTACAATCTCCATCCAAGTTATTTTTACGCAGGTTGTTTGCAATTGTGATATGCCGATTAATGACGAATTCCACCGTTGAATGCTCTTTGAATTTATGAAGAATCTGTTGCTTGAAGTTTTCTAAAAAGGATTTTGTTGGAAATTTTTCATTTTCTTGCTTCTGGAAGATTACGGCTCGGGGTTCTTTCCTTCCATCATTATTGGACATCGTTGCAATTCTATCATTACAACCATTACTCAGTCGTGTCGTTAGGTTCGTACAAGATGCACTGCTGTCACTAATAGGTGTGAGGCTTTTATCGGGCGAGTTATTCTCACGCAGGGCTCCGTAACGACCTCATTAGCTCGGAAAATACTCGCACTTCCCCTTTGAAACTGTACCAAATGAGTTTGCTTGAGCTTATATTTGAGTAGGCAGAACACTGTCGCCAAATTCGAATGTGTCGGGAGTTTAATAAGTAACTGCACCATTCGGTATGTTAAATCGTGTTACCTGCCTTGTAATGGAACTTATTTACCCAGGAAAACCGATAAGCTGCCTGTCTGTGTCAAAAATTCAAGACTTTTCAGCTGAAGTCAGATTTTCTGTGAAACGAACTGCGTGCAATATACTCTTCAATTTTTTTTTTTTTTTTTTTTTTTTTTTTTTTTGAGAAGTAATAACTGTGGTATGGGGTACCTGCACTAATGAGTTGCTTTCGCCAATGAAAGTAGATGAGCCAGCAACAAGTTAACTATTGAAAGGAATGTCATTGAATATGATTTACACGCATTTCTAACGAGACGGAGCACTCCTCCATTTTTTTCATAAACCAGCGTCGGATCGAGATGAGCTAGATATAGGACTCTTGCCTCTAGCACTTCGAAAAATTGTACAAAAATCCGAATGCGCTCTAAAAAGAAAGAAACATGTATGAGGCATTCTGGTACCGTCGGTATGTGAAAGGAAGCCTCTCGAGCTATCGACACGCTCGCTACCGAATGGGAAAAAACAGCTCTGAATCGCTACACTTTGCAAAACGGACTTTTTAGCTTCGAAAAAAAGAGGAAAGAATAAAATCACGTTTGAAACGGAACGCTACATTTCGTCGATTGGAAGATTGGCCCAGCCTCCCCCCACTGCCTGTACCGTTCGGCTCGACCAAAAAAAGAAACTTATCCAGCCCGGTTTCCCCCTTCCCGACTCGTATAAAACCCGCGCATTGTTATTCCCCGCTTCGAATTCGATGTATTCATCTGACAAGTGTGTTACCCATCGAAGCGAAATCACATTGCGGCATCTACGCTTGTAATGATGGAATGAATTTTCAAAATGAATAATACATTTTGTCAAATGAGTTGAATTCGTCGTGCGTATGCACGATGTTGACGATTCATAATATCTTCAGGCGGTCATATTTTCGAATAATTATCTATACAGCAACTGAGGGCGTAATAGAATGGTCAAGCAATAGGAAGGAGTTCAGGTCTTGATACATTTGTATCCACGACATCATTATCTATATAAAACGCCGAACTTCCAAACTCTCAAAAGTTCTATGAAAACTTTCAAAAGTCTCTGTTCGGGTTAACTACCACCTTTTTAGGTACTCAAGTTTCTGTGAAAAGTTCAAAACTTTATATATTTCCTGCCACTATATTATATATTTTTCTCTCAAAATGTTCTGTTTCCGAAGGGTATATTTTTAAAACAGGTTGAGACAAAAAGCATTTATTAAGTGCTGTAAAATGTTCTCTTTAGACCCACGGTTTCCAAAATATCGGTGAATAACTGCGCGTATCAAAAGTCGAATTGAGCGTTGCACGATCTGATGACAAAAATAACAGAATAGTTACATCTGCTTAATAAGCAATAATATTCTTAAAGAATAATAATTCTAAAGAATAATATTCTTTGATGATCCTCAGAAAACAGCCCCACAAGAAAGTGGCATTAAAAGAAAGGATAAAATTACTTACGGCTGCTTATATTCGTAGCATTAAATTCGTTAGCCGATCCATAAATAACTATGTGAATAGAGTTGAGAACATTTTAACTGCCATAAGTAGTCGGTAGCACGAGACGGGGGAAAACAACGAAATTGTAAAGAACTGGAAAATAGGACGAGAGGTTACGGAGCGATCATGAAGATGATAAATGATAAGTATAGCTGGAAGGATGATATATGTAATTTTAATGACGATGCGATAATTGTGAGTCATAGTCAACCAAAATACCGATTCCTTATAAATATTTCATAGGCAATTGTTGGCTATTTTTAATAACCTTTTATTTGTTGAGTTCCCGAGATTTAATCAGTGATGACAAACACCTTACTGTTCGATGAGAAGGACCCCAGCGCAGGCAGGACTTCCATATCTCTATAGGGTTTACTTATCAGTTCCTATGATTGATAGAGTTGCCTTATCGCGGTGGGCCGTAATCTCGAGAAAAAAGCCTATCTAATGAAAATCGCAAATAACATTGCGATAGGATGATAGATCTCATTGGAATCGAATGAACGCATTACTTGTAGATGAAGAGCTGATTATCTCCAGCTTCATCAGACTAGCAGCCTGCATGGCTCACCCCTGGTAGAATCTCAGGAAGTAACTTAGTTGTCAGGTCCTATCGAAGCGAATTTCATTCTAGAACTCTCTCCACGCCCAGAAATGATGCGTGATTGGTTGGCAGAAACGATTGAAGGAAGAAAGATGTTATGGAAATGTTTCCACGTGTTGGTTAAAAGGGTTTTTCCGGCTGGTGAACCTGCGAACAAAATCGCGTCATAACTTTACCAGTGTATTCAGTTCATCTCTGATTCACCACCTCGCCCGTTCAACTTTATACATAACAAATTCATTCCTGAACATTAATTAAAATTGTCGACCATGAATCTCACCATTCCAAGTACCTACACACAAGTTGAGAAACAATGAAACCGCCTCTCATTTTATCACGTCGAAATAAATTACTTTTTATCACTAATCATAAAATATTCCCCCCTCATTCGAGCTACAACTGTATGTGAATTTATGATTAATCTGAGCCGTATAGCTCGTTTTGAAATTCGTAATTAATTTGTAGGTGGAGTTTCAGAAGTTACAAAAGGGCAATTCGTTATAATGATGTAAGGGCTGAACGTTTAAACGAGTTGAGAATGAACACAGCTCAAAGTGATGCAGTTGAAAGCGCTCCTCGACGGGGTCATATTACTCCCCCGAGAATAAAAACGCGTTTCTGGTTACAAGTAGAGAGAAGGCTTCTTGATAGTGAGTTCCATCTTCTTCTTCCTGTTCCAAATTTGCCTTCTGTGTAACCGTAGAACGGTAGATGCACTGCGTAGTTAGCTAGCATTAGGTGTGACAATATTGGTACTGAACAAATATAAAACGCAGTAAAATTTCAACATTTTGTATTTCGATGGGTACTGCTCACCTTCTGAATAATTTTCAGTCTTTTTTGCTACCGTTTTGATAGAGAGATTGAGGATGTGATCTTAAGAATGCTCTGATTTTTAGATAATTTAACAATTTTAAATGAAGTGAGGCATTGAGAAGAAATGGACAATTTGTTACGCTTAATAATAGTTAGTGTTCTCCTATCCTATTAACTTGCAGAGTGGTAATTCACACCCTTTAGGGGTGAGTCATAAGTAATTTATTGCATGATGACACCATTTTGGAGAGCTCCTAGGAATAAAGTTTCTTTTTACTTACCTGATATCATTGTTTTAGGATGTCCTGATGATGGCACCCTATGTGGCTCCGAAACGTTAAACACAATAATAATGAAGAAAATTTGACCAAAATCAATAATAAATAATTATATATCAAAATAGGGTTATGAGGTTAATTGCATGTATTTTGCATTTAGTTACTATTACCGGCTTTGATGGGTCATTACGTTGTAATAGTAAGTATTCTATAACGGTAAATGGCGATATAGGCAGCTATCAAACTCCTGGTCAGCCAATAAATCACACAAAACCCGAATCGAAGTTTCAACAGGCTCTGTGTTGGGCAAACGTCACACCACATGATGCGTGTCCATTAAACTTCCTATTTATAGTTTTTTTCAGGCTTAAAAGCCTCTGGATGAAGAGTAGAATGTTGTGGGTGCTCACTGATGGCAGTACATGGGGTTCATTCCAACTTCTGAAGGTTATCTTCCACTGGCGCTGTTCTCTTATCGAAAAACTACCTTTCCCCGGGAACTTCTCCGTGACAGTGACGTCTACTATTACTGACAGAGAGCATTTCACTTTCCGGCTCGGTTGAAGTAAAATAACGATACTCAGGCGGACGTGTTCATTGATAGCGCTTCTAACGTTGAGAGTCATTTACTGCCGTTTTGCTGTCAATCGGGACTCGATATCTGTGTTGTCCCACATTACTAACAACGGAACTCAAGTACAGAATAATAAAATGGTTAGGTAATGTGCGGAACCGTCAGGTATTGAACCCCTCACATAATTGTACAAATATGAGCAATTCAAACCCTCACATAATTTATAAATTCAATTTCGAGCCGAGATAGAGACGTAATAGGCGTGATTAGGGTCGCGAGACCCGTCTGTTCTATTATTAGCCTCCGGATTGACAATGTTTTTCCTGCCTCCCCTCTTCATCCTCGTTCAACAGATTTAACCACTTCCGGTAGTCTAGTGGCCCCCACATGCAGCTTGACGATCATCGGTATTTTTATCTCTAGCCGAATTTTTTTTCTCATCTCTTTTTTTCTTTTCTTTGAGCGCATTTCAAAGGAAGCGACGATGTTAAACTGGCTAGAATAATAAGAGTACTCTATTTCCGTGCCAACTACGAGCGTTCGCTATGTAAAAATTCTTTGATCCAGTTAGTGTTAAATTAGGTGAAATGCTTTCTGACATCGAATTGTGTATTTGATGTAGATGTTTTGATCGAGTTCAATCTTTGTCGTCAGACCAAACGTTGTCCCTCCCATACATGATCAGGAATGCAGTGTCTGTGGTGCTGTGCTGTAACCTGTGCGTTGATGTATTTTTCTTTTGTTTCAGGTATGTCTACTCAATTCGTCTCGCATTAATATCAGAGAGGTATGCATAGACAAATAGACAAGCTATATATTGATTGAAATGCGGATTCCAAAGTCAAATAAGATAAGGCATGAACTACATTTGAAGACCGACCAACGCGTGCCAATACAGCCTCCGTTTTTTATGTTGCTAAAAGCTGTTTTGGCTCGCTATTTTTGTAGGTTCTGTACACTATTGTAGTCTTGAAATGATCTTTGTGGATGTTAACTCGGACAAAAATCACAGTCCTCCAACCAGCCGCATGGAGACTAATTTAAATCGATTCAGCGACCATATCCTCTCCCGGTGGGTACCAATCGTCCCGGGACCCGTCTCATTATATTCAGCATCCAAAATTTAGTTGAAAATGATACCCCACGCGCCTAGATCGCCGAAAATATCGGAAATCCATTTTTCAAAAACACATTTTGACACCTCCATCCCCCCCCCCCCCCAATTTGGTCCGATCAGGGTGAAAAGTTTTGAGGACCAACTAGAGCCGTAAACGGGAGCCTGACCAAAATTTTAGATTTGTAGAAAATTTTCTTCTACCGAAATCGGCGTGGACGGCGTACGGCGGTCATTTGCTAATAATGATCTAGACACCTTGAAATGCTCAGAAAAAAATCATTGGCCGAATCGGAGAGATCGACTTTTTAAATCAAAATATAGGTTGATTATTCAAGGAATAACCAACCAAAAGTTTCAAAATGTGTAGATTTGCAGGGTTGAAAAATTACTTCGAAATTATTTTTAACCTGAATCCAGTTTGGGCTTCAGTTGGTCCCAACTCACTTCAAGCCAGAGCTCCACAAACGAAGTCACTTAATAAGCAAAAATGGGTTTGTTTTCAATGGGTCTTTGCATAGCTGGCGATTGTGAACGAGTTAGTCACGTTTTTCAATACTTCAATTTTGGATTAGATGGCCGGTTTAAGGCTGTTTAACTAATGCAAGCTTAAAATCAAAATTAATTTTTTTTTAAATCTGGGACGGTAATAACCGATAAATTAAATATAAAACGGTTGGTATATACCGGACACATGGCCACTAATCAGCGAGGCAACAGATGAATGAACTGACCGGCTGACCAACCAGACACTCAGGGTGTGATCCTTCCCTGAGGAAAGGGTGTCCCACCTAATCCAAACAGTGAAAAACACTAGCATATGAAATTGAACATAAGAATAGTGTTCCTTATTATTGAATGCCTGGACTACAGTACAGTAATATAGTAATCCAAATTTCCTCTTGAGAGCAATATTCCCCCTCCCCCTATCACACTATTGTGCGTGTTCAAAACGCACAAAGCAACAAATCCGCTTTTAGCCTCTCGTTTCCTTCTTACCCTCACTAACAGGATAATTATGATTATGTGATCGAGGACTCTTTCATTCATCCGCTCGTCTATTATTTTCATTGGTTTCTACGCTCTTGTAGTTACGAGGTATTCGCCCTTTTGTCTACACGGAGGCCGTTGAATGATGGGATGATGAACGGTCGTTACCGCCTACCGATGTCCGGGCTGACCCGAATCACAGCCCTTGACCGGTCGGCCGGAACCAGTCGTAATTTCGAGCGGAAACTCGACTTCGTTTTTTGTTGTTATTCTTTAAGAAAAAATGCGTAAATGTAATAGGGATGTCGAGTTTCGCTGGGCGAGGGGGCTGCGAGTGTGCGCGCGTGTAGTTGCGTAAAAACCGGATGTCGGCCAATGGGTCGCATCCCGCCGAGGACCGTGTTCCGGTTGATGGCCAAAGGTTCGCTGCGTCAGGTGCGGAAAAAACTGGCGCTTTTTGAAGGGTCAAGAGAAGAGGGGGGGGGGGGGGGGTTGTGAGAATGAAGGGTTCTGGGTATCCAAGGGGGAGGGGGCTTCCGGCTTGCAGGGATGAGTGGACCATGAGCGAAGGTTTGGACGGGAGTTTGATCCTAATAGTCCGATGCCTCCCCTTACAAAGGCTGTATACTAGAGATGAATGTAACGGTTAGCTTTGGTGTGAATAAAACAATCTTATTCACTACCGTTAAATATTTGACCACTCGGGACAGCTCAAATTGCTCCCTGCACCAACTACCTACCTAGCGGGAGGAGAATCAACTACTGAACCAGTCATATCCTTACTTTGTTGAGATATGATCTACCTGTCTTGATAGAAGAGAAACCTCAAGAATATATAGAAGAAATATTACTCTCACAAAAACAACAAGCAATACTATTTTATAATGTCATATTAAAATAATGAAGTTCACCTCGCAGTTGTCAACACTGCGAGGCCTCCTTGTTTTACTCTCCTCCCTAATGCTTGGCCTCTGTCTGGTGGCGACCGTGAGCTTGTTGAGATCCATGGATATAATTCGTTCAAGTGACTAAGTGTTGTTCAATTATCAAATCC
This sequence comes from Cyrtorhinus lividipennis, assembly GCA_019603395.1. NCBI lineage: Eukaryota > Metazoa > Arthropoda > Insecta > Hemiptera > Miridae > Cyrtorhinus > Cyrtorhinus lividipennis. The sequence goes on along the minus strand of CM033999.1, from coordinate 2,761,611 downwards.
AGTATAATCCATATTCATAGATCAATAGGTAAACAAGAAGTGGTTCATTTCATGTGTATGAAATTCAGTGAAGAAACACCGATAATTTGGCGACTACTATTATTAATAGAATAGAAATATTATGTGATTAGGGTTGATTTCTGAGTGATTCAGATATGTATGGATACGTAGAACGTATGGCTCGAATTTGCACTTTTCTTGAAATATATTTTCAGTCAAATTCAATAACAGTGATGATGATAATAATATTATTTAGCTCGAAGTTTGTTTCTTGCACATCTCACCTCCAGTGATGAACAACTGAATAGGTTCAACCTGCTGGGCTGCGGCCTCTTGTGAAAGGAGAAATGACGCCGACGCACAACAGGATTGACATCAAAGTTTTGACGTCTGTTTTGACTCGACGCGGACTGAGTGAAGACGCCTTGTTTCCGCGAGGTATAAAGTTTCCGGCCTCGCGGGCCAAGCAGGGGAGCCCTTTGTTGCATTGCCAACCCCACGTGCCGCCCTTGTTTCTCTTGTTTTCGTTTCCCTTTTGACTTTTTGCATCCGACTATGGCTTTTGAAACGTGTCGATTTGTGTGAAGTGATGTGACAAGTTCGAAATGAACCGCAGGAACAATAGTCGCAAAACAGCCAGGAATAGGTCTGTCGTGTTTACATGGTTTCTTTCCCTTGGAAAGCCAACGGAAATGGTCAAAACCCGAACCTTTTCGTTCTCAGTCGAATATCCCCACGAAGACGTCTGTCAAAACCACCTGATTCCCAATCTAACTTGGATTTTGATTATGATTTTCCCTTGTTCTGGACTGTGGAACTCCCCCCACGATCAAATAACATTATAAAACCTTGTAAGACTACAAGTCAGTATTTCACAAATACACCGTAATGAATCCGTGTGATGGCTATAATTTTGTTTCAACACAGAAAAATAAAACTCTCATAGAGGAGAGTGCAACCGAACGGTTCAAGAGCGTGAAAACCGTAGATATGAATGGGAAATACCGTACAATTGAGTGACAGCGGGCAAAACAGTTCCATTGGGCATCGCGATTCATTTTACTTTTACGCAATAAACGCGCGGTGGTTTGAGTGGCAGGCGGAAATGAGACCGCAAAATAGTGAAGAGTTACCAGCTAACCGCTCAAGTGTGATTTAGCTTTTTCCAAGTCAAATTGAGAATTTTTCCAACCAGTTTGAAGGTTGTTTTAAATCAATTAGCGAATTACTTTATCTATTAATGATTCACGATATCAAAAATTGGGGGATATGCCTAACGAAGTTGACAACTTGCTTATGAAAGTGTTGTGTAACATTCTTATTATCACTATCAATTTCTAGTTGGTTTGTAAAATTCTCAACTTGTACTTGTATTTCATTATCGTATTCCCTATACATTACATATTATTTTATTTTAGGATTATTCCCTTTCAGCAACATTTCTCCGTTAAGCTAACCTCTCGATTAATCACATACTTATTTAGATTTTTCTTGAAATTGCACAATAGTTTCTATCTTCGATTTCCATATATTTTTTTAGGTTTTAATTGTCAAAAGGGAGGGATTAGAAAAGGGCCGGAGCTAGCCATAGTATTATTTTTATACCCGTATATTAGTCATTTTCAGGAGTTCAACCTCTAAAATACTGGTTTTGTGGAAGTGAACGCCTATGAGTCTTCTAGATATTCTTGTAAAGATGTGAAATAAACCATTTTTTCACATTAATACTTGATAAAATCCGAAATAGTTCTCATAAAATAGGGAAAAGTGAGTATTTGAGTGTGGATTCATGTGGTATTTTCATATATTGTTGATTTTAATTTATTGTTTTGTTTAAAAAACAAGTAAATAGCAAAATGAAGTGAAGTAAGAATTCATTATTCTTATTGTCAAAGGGGGGAAGAAATTATTTAATTCCATTTGGGTTTGTTAAATACAGTCACGCTAACAGAAGAGCGTTATCGTACGGCCGTCAGGCCTTTTTCCTTCTTCACCTCGTGATCCGCATTTCCTCTGCTGCGAACGGAGAGAAAAAAATTGATAGTGACCACTTTTCGTTTCAATTCGAGAAAAATTCTCGATGTAGAGAAAAGAGGAACTCATTTAGAGAATGCGTTTATGCGCTAATCCGCTTAAAATGATCTGTGGAACTGAACAGTGGAATCTAGAATGACTTGGCGTCCCTTCTCCCTTCTTCGTCCCCTAAATCCTCGTTTGCCAATCTTCCTCGCTCACCTCCAGTGAAATCTCACACGAGCTGAAGGGCCAACCGAATGGCCACTGGATCCTGGCCGCTGGAGGATGAGAATCCAATAAAAACCTCCGCAGTCCTCGTACACGGGTCACGTCCCTGGCACCCGTCTCAGCCAAGGGCCTTTACATCCCTTCATTTCTCTCAAGAAAAGCCCATCTCCCCACATTTCCAATATATCGTCGCTCTACTACTTTCCCCCTCAAAATAAAATTGATTTCCGCGTCTTTGCAGTGTTTTTGCTCAAAGGAAGCCTGGTCGTCTCCTAATTTTGTAAATCTTCCTCAGAATCTCCCAATCTGAGGACAAACAAGTTTTACACAACGCCGCTACGTGTCCATTCTGAAACCACCCTTTCTTGTAACCGTACTGATCACAATTTTCCTCCAGATCATCAGCTACTTTCTATATCTACCCCCACAGGCGACACTTGAATTAAATCAGTAAATGCTATTTACTTTACTTCAAATGAGCCGTTGGCGAGTAGACTCAGCTTGCCCTCTATACCTCGAAACTAACAGCAGTGAGTCGTAATGACGTGTAGTTCTCCCATTAGTGGGATTGCTTTGTGGATAGTCAATCATGCATGCTCTGGAATGACCGAGTAACCATCGTTTTCCTCTCCCTAAATGGATTTCCACTAAAAACGGTCGATTGACTCTTCTTTTTCTCTCTACTTCGACGGCAGAGCTGCGGACAAATTTGAATATTTATCTTCAATCAGTAGAGGGTTGGAGGGTGTCCAACGAGTGCATAGCGATGAACCGCAGGTTTCACAATGAGTTTTCCCAGTATGGGATTTATATGTTTAGGCAAAAAGAGAAGTGTACAAAAATAAAAACCGCGCCTTAATGAAAGCAAATCTTCAACTTAGTCATCAAAAAGTTTGGAGTCCATGTGGTCCACACACCGTTCCACATACAAATTGTGCTGAATAAAAATGATTCTTTTGTGTCAACTCACAGTTTCCTTGGTCTCATAGTTTCCGACTTATACTTATTGAAAACAATCAGAGCTTAAGCCAAATCTCTGTTCCCTTTCATTTTATTTAATCTTTTTCTTCCTTTTTCCTCTTCTTTGCAACGCTCGTCTTTCTCAATCAACTGCCCTGTCATCGTTTTCTAATCTGCAAACACGACAAGAACGTTACTACCGTCACAAAGCCCCACCCGAGAGCGATTGAAAAAGTCTTTTTGATTTCAAGTGTACGATTGAAACTGCCCTCGCCTTCTTCTCAGTCTATTCTCAATCTTGCTCTTCATTGTCCCTTTTCCTCCCTCTAGGGTTGATTACCGCTGACAGTCGAGACCTTACCGCGATTTCCCAGACGAAACCACTCGTCTACTACCGATTCAAATCGATCGATCGCTCTCATATCGGCTGTTCATTCAATTATTTTTCCACCGTCTCTGGATCCTTTTCACTAGAATCGCTCATTGCCTTTGAGATTGAAGTATGCTGACTAATGGGCGCCTTTTAGAGAAAAGGTTGAAGGAGAAAGGCACCTTAAAATAATATTGTTTCTCGTAGCGTTCTTCAATTAATTTTCGAGTCTTCAACTTGTCTGTAATGAATATTCATCCTGTCTGATATTACTCCCCCTTTATTCCCGGGGAGTGGCTCTTGCGCTCAACATCGACTGAAGCCTTCATTTTTTACAATTTTTATCCGAGCCGTCCTCTTCCAACTGAAGAAAACTTCCTAGATTGCACAATCATCCGTCTTTCTCATTCTGTTTCCTTCGCGTTGACAAGAAAGGGTGTTAGGATGGTCTTTGTGCCTGTCAAGTACGGTAAATATTTAGTTTGATTAAATTCGTAGGCTTACAAACGTATGTAATCTCATCTGCTCATTTATTTATTGCTGACAAAAATGTACCGTATTCTGATAAAAATCACTTAATTTTTTTGCGAAGCTAGTTTCAATGGTTGAGCTTATTGATAGTCCTTGAACAATCCCATAGATACCACTCGTACTCGTTCCTTTCTCCTCTGTTGGCATCCTAGTCGCTGTCTGGCTTTTTCCCCCTTAAAATGAGCTTCGAAAAAAGCCGAGAAGTCGTAAAAGAAGGCCAAGGGAGCTCTGTCGCGAAGATGGCATTCACTCGAAGATATAACGCACTCGCACACAGACACACACGTAGGCATTCGTATGGTAGGGCCCTAAGAGACCCGGGTCCCTTCATTAAAAAGTCCTCCCACTCGAGTTCAATCGGGTCCTCGGCACAGTAACTCGAGACGTTGCTCCCGGAGGCCCATTTACTCGACTTGCCCTCCTCTCGAAGAATATGGAGATTTTATTTGTTTCGTTTAAACCTTATTCATCGGGTCGCGACGTAAATGACGACAATTAAGCGCCACAGGGAGAAAAACCTCTAGGGTCTAGTTGGCTCCGTCTCCCTTTCAAAAGGCACACTACGACAGATTCAAGAGACTCTTCAAGAATATGTAAAAACACTACTCACGACTACTAAATCAGAATCAGCGGTTTAAAATCAATGAGTCAGACTACTATTTGTGACTGCACTCGTCACTTCTACTTCGGAGCTGCTACTAACGTACTTACTTGCGCAGTCATCCAGACGATAATTAATAGATTATTTCATTTAGCATTCCCGTAACGAGGTTTCATGACGCATACTATGAATGTCGCAAGTCGTATTAATAACTCACTACAAAAGTCACTTATTCCTTGAATACTTGTTCGGTCGGTTGCTTTCCGTTCTCGGTTCACTTAAGTGATCCTATTTCAATTTCCGATTGCCCGAATGCATAAGATGAACGTCGTTCTCCGGTTAACATATTCAAGGTCAAGCAGATAAAACGTATGGTTATTAGGTACCGTTTCGACGAGTTCCTCCTCGTAGATCGTGCATTGAACAAAACAATTGTGACTGGCTTCTTTCCCACAATGATAACTAGTGACGGGAATGATTGGATTTTCTGGTATTCAAAATTGAGAGCCTTGTGGAATAGCTTGAGTGCTTTATTGTGAATAATAGGTTCGTTCGTAGAAGCAAAGAAGAAACCATTGGTTTGGTCCATTCATATCAGTGAGCAAGCGCTGCACCTATTTCTCGTTGGCTGTGTTTTTGCATCTACCTGTTCTTGCTAATAAAAACTGAGATTACTTCCTGTAACTGCGTCTAAAAATGTAATCAGTAACAATCAGTATCCATCGGGCATTACCAAGAGAGTCAAGGCAATATACCATTCCTTTTTAAGAACTCGTTATAAACATCCCTTCTTTTGCTGTCTGAAACACCAAAAAGTATTGTGAAATACAGGGGAAAAAAGGTGGAGATGGTTTGAAGGTCAACCTATAGCTCAAGAGTCCTCAATTGTTGTTCTTGTATAGGTAGACTCGAATATTGTAGGTTGTCCAGGTAAGGTACGTTCTTTGTCTTTGGCTAAAGCATGAAAACTTCTTCATTATTTCAAATATGAAGCCCAAATTAGTTTTCCTACAAAATAAGGTAAAATACTTTGAAAGCTAGGATTCAAGTATTAGGTCTATCAACCCTTGTGCGGAGGCTTGCATAAGATTTAAAAAAAAATTTTTTTCACTTTGAAGGGAAAAACTATATTAACGATGATATACAGGTAATCGAACCTAGAAAGCAGCCAAACAAGAACAAAACGTTGGCAACAAGGCAACAAAAGGAAAGACCAAACATTTTAAACGCGAATAAATTTTCGAATCTGATGGTATTGGCGTAGAGAACATAAGATAACTTGGAAAAAAAGTGATTCTTTGTGACCTTGTGACACGATGACTCCGCAACAAACCAACAAAGCGTAGTAAAAAGTACTGCTGATATAGGTACAATAGTAATAATGAGATAACGAAGATAACTAAAAAACTGCGTGTAGGTGGGAGAACGAAGAACTAACTCTTTTAGTATTGTCTCTGTTTCGGCAGTGGTAAATTGCTAAACGGTGGAATATTTGTACAATACAAGTATTAACCTGTTATTTGTTGAATAATTATAAATATATAAGTAGGCTTATTTAGTTGTTACAAATAGCGGTTATTTTATTAGTTGAATAACGGTTTGTTCGTTAATTAAAAATAACCGGTGATCCCAAAGAAGTATTGTTGAAAATTCAGTCGGACTCCATTCTCCACACCTTTAAATTTATTATCGGTTTCGGTTGATTTCAAACCATTAAAATTTAATTACCTACGTTCGATTTATAAACTTTACCCAACCAAGTATGGAAGCTTAGATTGGGTCTTGGTTATCACTCTTCTGCTTTAGACCCCGGTGATTGACTACCGAATGACTAATGAAGCCGTTTGAAAATGGTTCGTGGGCGCACATGTGAGGTCGAGTTATCAATTTTAAATGCCGAAGCGTGCCAGTCCATAGGCAAGTAGGATAAGACGTTCGCTTCTTTCCGCCCAACGGGTTTTAGTAGGAGAAGATGAAGAATATTGACTGGTGCTTCGTAGCTACCATAATATGATTTTTTTTCTGAACTGGGGCTTTTAAAGAGTTTATCACGCCCCAACGACATCCTCACAATTTCTGCAATATTTATATTACAATCAACATAGCGTCGATATTCCTCAATGGTGGTCAGATATTGTTGTCGCTTCGAAGGATATTGTGGAATCTAGCATAGGCCTGGGACGTGAGCTGGTTCAGTTGATAAAGAAACTACGTCTGCTCGAGTTTCTTTGTCACGTTGAAAAGAGCGGGTATTGGCTAAGAACTAACTCGGAAGGAAAAATTTAATTATTTCGACCCTCCTCGAGCGCCAACCCTCTCGTTCCCCTTTTTCAAGCGCTCTATACGCCCTACAGGCGGCAACCCTTCTCCCGTAATATCCAATATACTTTAAGCACACGCTCTTCGCAAACATTATTATATCTTGAGCACAGAAATGGGATCTCCGAAGAAAGAAAGTTGAAAGGATTTCTTCCATGACTATAATTCACCGCTCCGATAACAAACTATGACACGGCCCGAAGATGAATCTTAGGTTCTGTTATAAATTTGTGGTGAGCAGTAAACTTTTCTATTCAAGTCTTGAGAACAGATACTTGGAGGGTTTTGAAAGTGGACCTTTACTCTATCGCCGAACTATTCTGCCTCCCTTTGCATTAGGTTGTTCAAATTATTGGTTTAACGGTCCCGCACTCGTCTCTTAATTCAAAATTGAGGTTCATTAATACGCAAAACGTTCCAATACTCTGAAGAATGCACGTTTCTTCATCGGCATTTCTGACTCGACTCAACCTCGAATACCCACTGACATGATTTCCCATGAGTCCGTGAAGGCGAGCTCGGTGGTTTTTCTCAAGCCCGAAGAAGGGAAAAAGGCGAACATTGACGGTTCGGATACTCCAGTTAGCTTCAGTGTCTGTAAAAATATTCAGCTTCTATAATATATTCACTATAAAATCAATTAAATTAAAAAATTAGTACAAATAAAATTAATGACAAAAGGTACATTTTTTTGAGGCTTTTATTCATTAAAAACCGATCCCTGAGAGCTCTCGCGTTTTAGAATCCCGTTTCAGCGAAGGTGATGAGTATTGTTTCTCACTCGGGTCGGTGTTTTGGGGATGAGTTATACGTAATTATGACTATTCTACCTTCGAAAGTTGGCCAACCAATCGGTATTGCAGGAAATTACCATCGACGACGAATCTGGTAAAATAATTTCCCCGCAATTCGTGTGCCTTCGAACAGGTTTAATTTAATGCTCTCTCCATTTTAGTAAATAGGATTTGATCAGTTTTTAATTGTCATCGGTGAAACAATTACCAACGTCCCTGTTCATTTTATGAATCCATTTAGATTATTTTCTCGTGCAGATTGTTGAAGTATTACGTATGCAATTATAAACCTTTATGGATTAGGCATGTAAGTACTGTTGAATTTAATTACTAATTATGAGGAGAAAATTATGTTGTACGATGTCTATTTGGATGGTTTCGGGGTCAGCGAATGTTATGTTTTTGTTTATTATTCTATGAATACTAACCTTGTGTTTTTATGCCTGTGGTCGATCTCTCCGATTCGGTTGAAAATATGACGTTTTGTATTCCACAGTGATGAACTGCCAATCCACCGTTCATGCCATTTTTAGCTTTAAGAATTTTGGTCGGTGAATTGATTCAGGCTCCAGTTGAACCGCGGAATCACATTTCATCCCCTCGCCCAAAATGGAGGCAGCATTTGGGCGTGTAGCGTATCATTTTCCAATAATTTGAGGACGCTGAATTGATTGAGATTGATTTTGGACGTGAACTGTATTGGTAAAGTTTACTGTTTTGAGATTAAAAATATGTTTTGATGTATTGCATGTGCGCGTTTCTTTTTCCAGTGACTTCATATCAAATTACACAGGGGAGTGTACCTCTACACCAGTGATCTACCTGAAAATGAAGAAAACACAACAACGATCATCGCCGATGACTCGGCAATTTTGAATCTCGGGAAACAGCAATGAAGAGTCAATGTCAAAACTAAACCTCTCAATCTCCCCAATTGAAGAATGGACAGCAAGGTGGAGAATTAAAATAAATGAGGCCAAGTCGGTGCACGTAGACTTTACCAACAAAAAGGTTAGCCAATTCCAACTAATCTATACAACAAATTGGTTCCATACGCCAATGAAGCTAAGTACCTCGGCATGACGCTCGACGCTTGGCTCAGATGGAGAGCCCACGTGAAACAGAAAAAGGATGAACTGACACTCAAATTCAGAAAAATATACTGGATAATGGGGCGACAATCAAATTTGTCCGTCCACAACAAGATGATCCTTTACAAGCAAGTCCAAAAACCAGTCTGGACTTATGGAGCGCAGTTGTGGGGCTGCACCGCTCAAACCAATGGAGACATGATACAGAAATTCCAAAATACGGTACTTAGGTGCATTACAAACACTCCGTGGTACTTCAGAAACGACCGGTTACACCATGAACTACAAGTCGAGACAGTAAACGAAACCATCAGGCTTCAAGCAGCTGGCCATCTCCAAAGGCTACAAGATCATGTCAACGAAGAGGCTGTTCGACTTCTTGACGTCAATGATCTCGTCAGAAGGCTTAAACGCACGAATCCACATGAATTAGTTTGCTAATGCAAAGACAATATAATCAGTTGTTAGAATAATTAAAAGCTAAGCAATGTACCTTGGCTGAAGATGTAACCTAGTTAACTTAAGTCACAAAAATATTGCTAATAAGTTTATAACTTGGTGCAATTCTAATAAACAGAAGAAAAAAAAAATTAAATTACGCTGAGTTCTGGTTTATTAATTTCTCGGACAACATTCAAAATCAAAAATCCACTAATTTCGTAGGTTGAGCTTTGATGTTAGTAAGTACGTGCTTTGAGTTCGTCTTCCCCGTGTTTCCCCTACCCTACAAACGTCAGCAAACATTTTACTTGTTGCAAACTTGATTCATTAAATAACAAACATTTTTTAGACTCGTGAGCTGTAGGATAGACCGAAAGACCAGCCAGTTTACTGGAAAAACTCCGAGCTCAATGGCAGGTTCCTGTTTACGAGACCGTATAACATACTGAACCTTGAGGACGCGAAGAGATGGGTGTCGGATGTTATCTCCGATGCGATTGTTGTTTTCAAACCTTCCACGGTAGGGCAACACCTTCGATATACACGATTGCTTGTATTCCTCAACCGTGAGTTAAATCTGCGGGAACTCATTGTTGGTTTCCGTCCGATAGATTGAAGGAAAAAACCGCCGGCGGAACGGGCGGTTTAGAGGATATGCGCTGACGTAACGGCCGTGAGACGAAGGTGTTGAAAGAAAATTCATCTCTTTTAAGTGGGAAGGTCATGAGAATCACTGCGGCCAAATGATTTGCTTCGTAATCACCGTTTCTCTTGACGGAACATACTTTTGAATGACTTCAGTTCGCGGATTTAGTCATTTCTCGGCAAATTGCAATATTCCTCGATGTCTTAATCCACGTGATGAACTCAATGGATTAGGTCAGGTGGAAAGAGATTTTTCCGACCTAATGGGCTCATTGAGGGCGATTGTTGATAGGCTAACCCACTAGGTGCTGAAATATAACGATAGCCGACTCATCATACGTGTACTTAATGATTTCTGTTTGAAGGTTACTAAAACGAGTCCAAGGCCTAAAACGCATCCGCAAAATTAAAGAAAACTTTTTCGAGATAGAATTAATTTCCTTCCCTTTGAAACAACTATTTTCTCCATCGGACTTAATTTTTGGATTCAGCATTAAATTTTCCATTCGTGGAATGCGTATTCACAATCAGATACAAACTCCTAAGAACGGCTATAGCACCTTGAAGATTGAAAATTCAAACCAAATTTTTGTTTTAGAATTTACAAAACTTGGAGCCAAAAAATGTTGAATTTAAGGAAAATTTGGTCATGTAATTAGCTTTTGAAGGGGTGAGTCAAATTAGGTGAATACTTATCAACTTGTTGGGAAAATCGAGCATGAATGCGAAAAAAATTAGTGTCCTCCAATTTTCAAGGCAAAAATCGACCCCTCCTATACAAGATACATCATGGTCGAAATTTTCGCCTCAAAAATGGTAGGGAAACTGACAGTTTTTTCCTCAAATTTGAATATGTACTTTAAATTAATAATAATCCCCAATTTTATATTTACGTTAGGCCCAGCAGACCGTTGAAAAGTTATGATAAATGTTGTAGAAAGTTAGAAAAGTTTCATCTAGTAGTTAGTGCTGTTGCGTATGAGAAAAATGATTCATGTATCATACATAGTATTCAACACATCTTGCCATGAAGGGCATCTAGCCAATACAGAAAGCTGAGTGTTGCCGTTCTTTCGTGCAAAATTTCGTTATTCATGATTTGACCTGGAACTAGCCTTTCACTACTCGGACCTATCGGAGAGGTCCTCTTTCCCTCCTGCACCTAAACCCTATAAAGAGGCGAAATACCGGCTGCACCAGAAGTAGGTAAAGACAGGAGAAAAAAGATGGCTTCGCTTCGTAAGACGGTGGTGAAGGGGGTGGAAGTTGAATATTCCATGATCTGGAAAGTAGACCTTTGTAGCATCTGGCGGCCTGCGTCTTGTCTCGTGGGAGGCCACACCAGGCTTACCCCGTAAAGTTAACCAAAATCGGAATTTATTCACGCTAAGGGACCTTCTAACCATTCTGTGGGGGTTCCCCGTGACTCTGAACTCACCGGTTGAAAACCCTTATGTTTAATATTTCGTTATTGCGGTCTATTCAGGTTCGATCATTTTCGCCGCGGTCATCTGAGTTACCTATGGGAATTAGACGGCAATTGGGCGTTTCAAACGAACATTTCAAGTCCCGATATCGGCTATTTCAAAAAATTCATCTCTTCGTCGAGATATTCCAATCTATATTTCAACCAATATCTAACAAGCCCAACTGGATAGTTGAAGATACCAAGCATTCTTTTAAAAATCTTTCTCGTAATGGCCAAACATATCCGTTGAGTATCACTCTGGTTCCTTGCTCCTAAATGTATTATCTATGAGATGGACTATTGATATAGTTGAGGAAAACTATCGATTCGAGCTAATAGTATAATAAAAACGAAGGTTAATTTTTCCCGAATATATGTTTTTCCTTCATCGCAATAGCAACCAAATATGATAAGTACCGTATTATTTACACTTTTATCGTATCTTCAGGTTTTGACATAGTCAGAGGATTGAACCCTATCTGACATCGACGTCCAGTGTTACTATAAACCGTTAAGACGGGATTTACACATATAAGCTGGTGGGATTCCCAAGAAGAGTATCAGTAAAAAGGTTTTCGATACTGGTGACGATACCGTTGAAGAGGTAATACGGTAGAGATAACCTTAATATCAATATTCGCGGTCGTCACAAACAGTTCAATCCCTTTTGAGAAAAGACGAGAAACATCACAAACGACGGGAAGGATTTTCTTTTACGATTTCGTAGGTGAACTTCGTAGTATGTTATTCGTTTTATAGCTTTTGATAACCCATGAAGTCGGTAGAGATAACTTATATCAAAATCTCTGAGCTAGAAAAAATTCTCAAAGATTGAACTGACAAGATGCTGTCATCATCTTGAACCCTATTAACAATTTTGATCCCAAATACCTCAAATTTATTTACCTTCATTAAAAGGAAGTGTTCTATTATACGGTTAACTTATCGGAAACTTGTCCTTAACATACAGTTTCCCTGAATTGTATTAATGAACGTCGACAAATTTATATCGTAACATTCCCGGCTCACCAAATGGTGATAATCGGCAAAATGTTAAATATGATTTTGTCTCTTACTTCTGTCGATTCAGAAACCACCCACAAATGATCCATTTTAATCAAACTGTCAAGTTCTTGGTTTGATGAATTACTGGGTGTTTGGTCGAAAGTAATTTATTCATATGAATCCGACTTGATCAACATTCTTTTGTTGATTACTGTCGTTGAACTACATGATGGGTTTGAATTTTGGACTCAGTCTGCTCGTGTTGTATTTAGAATCAATAAATGATCGATTCGATGTTCTTCTACATTGCTTGAGAGAATTTCCAAAGGACGTGTGAAGAGGTTCTAGGTAAACACGGTTGTCAAGTTGGCAAATCACAAGGTTTTTCGGGTTATTGCAACTTGACACGGCGTTCCTTTACATGCAGAACCGGCTCTGTCAGTGTGTTTAACCTACTATGAAAAGCTGAGCGAGCCAAGGAGTGTGATTTTTATTTTGTCTTTGTCGAGAAGCGTATGCGAGTGAATTGTCGAATGATATTAAAAAACCAAACACCTCACTTCCTATTAGAGAAAACGAAAGCGCGCTGCTGTATTTAAATTCTACAAGCAACGAAGCCCTCCACAACCGCATTGGCTGCACATCCCTTCATTTATGTATTCCGTCGAATTTATTTATCTTCTTCCGTCTCAATGGGAGCTGTTGTGTGGCCAAATTCGATCGCCTAACCCGATCGTTTTGAGTTGGTTCAGTGACCAACAGAAAATTGACACGGGATGCGGAGTTTGCTTCGGAACAATGGAAGGGCCTCTGATTAGTCTGTGAATGGGATGAAAAGAAACGTTTCAGAGCGGAGGTTTCACACAGCATGTTGTACCAAGGGACATGTTGATTGTTTGACGAAAACCCGACTGTTGATTCGGATTGTGACATTTTACCAATTCCGCGTTAACTTCTATTAAACTTCTAGTTAACTTCTAAAGTCCATTTGAAGTCAATCGTTTCCATTTTAGTAATTTCTGTATTCATTTGCCGTTGCAATTTTGCCTGTTTATGTCCTCGGATGAGCGATCGTCCCTTTGTTTATGGTAGATGGTCGTCATTCCCACAAATGAACGCCGCATATGTTACACGAGGTAATCAACTTGATGTAATACTATTGTTTGATCTCTCTTCAACAAAACTTTTGTGCATTGTGGTCGATCGAATTAATAATTTATTCTCCACATTTATTTCAATTTACGTTGGGACCCGTCAAATCCCATTTCGTTTCAATATCATGACGCTTATTAATTGGATGTACCCCAGTGCGGTGAAATAGGCTATGTGCCTATTGAAGCCTCCATGTACATACACACATTGGAGATATACAACTGGTGCAGTAAAATCACGGTTCTTTGTCCATAAGAGAGAAAATGTGAACGAAAATCTCATTAAGACACCCATTTCAAACCTAATTTCCTGATATGCCATGACCAGAAACGACTTTTTATAATCGGATTCAGAAAGAATTCGTAAATTTTCCCGAACCAACTGTTTCACTGTTGAGCTTGAGCATTCAAGTTTGTGAGTAACACTTACCGTCAAAACCATTTTGAAATCTGTTAAAATCTCCTTCTTTTGAGAGAGAAATTAATAAAGAAATTGGATTAATTTCTCCTCGCAAAAGGATCACCATGACTGTGGTATAATAACCAGCTCATTCAGCGAAAGGAATACCTACTTCTTTACAGCCTACTCATCCTTTCAAAGAAATTTTCAAACAAGTGAACAACCCAGAAGTAATGTAGCATACTTATATTGTTACATTACTTCTGGGTTGTTCACTTGTTTGAAAATTTCTTTGAAAGGATGAGTAGGCTGTAAAGAAGTAGGTATTCCTTTCGCTGAATGAGCTGGTTATTATACCACAGTCATGGTGATCCTTTTGCGAGGAGAAATTAATCCAATTTCTTTATTAATTTCCCTCTCAAAAGAAAGAGATTTTAACAGGTATTTCTCTCCAAGAAACTTGATGTTTCCCCTTTTGGTAAGTAGCTACTCAGCTCAACTGAACGAGGTAGGCGAATATTTTCTAAACGGGAAAACGGAATAAAACAGCTCTTGTGCCTTGTCTGCAAGAGAGTATAAGTATCTGAACTGTTTAAGACTAAGACCTGCAATAATTGGCTAATCAGGAATTACCTACATTGCGTTGTAATCTGCTTTGGAGGAGTTCAATTTTAAGGTGCCAAAAGGGCGAGTACTCAGAGTAGAAATGTTGGATAGAAATTTATTTGTTGTATGGCCGCCCTCTAACGTTCTTATGGTAAATTTGTGATCAGCGTGATATTCACCAAAACATCTTGAAAATTCTGGATTACGTTTGGATTCACTCTCTGTAGTAATCTGGGTCAAAAGCGTCGGTACAGAAAATACATAAATAAGACCTGATCCTACAATATAAACGGAGCTCTTTATGGAAATTCAGTCCTTTCTTACAATCATGGAGCTCTTGCAGGACATTTCGTCGGAGCCATTTCCTGCGGGTTTTCCCGCTCTCTTTATCGACTTTCTGAGTGCTCCTTCCAACCTGCCAATTCCACTATGCGACATGAGAGCGGAGGTTGTAGGTTTGAATGGAACTTGCGGTGGTACATCATCAAGATGAGTGAGGCAAAGGGAATTTCTACGGACCCAGAAGCAAAAGGCCTTAATTGAACTCGGGCGGATCCTTCCAGAGCCTAGGGTCGGGGGTTAATTGTGTCTGGTAAGTGGAGAGGACACCGTTTGAAAGGAAGAAAACGTCATTTCAAGGGAGGGCGTCCTGCTCCGTTTTTATCGAGTTACCCCGCGTACAGTGCAGACAATTATGGGAGTAGTTCTGATGGTCCCTTATGCCCCTGAGGTTCAGGCATCGATCGAGCTCAACTTTTTGGCTCCTGCTTGGTCGTAGGTTCATCTGTTCGAGTCTTCAACTATATTGCTCTGCCTTTTTCAGAAAAAACTCTCAAAATATTGAACATTGTGACATTTCTCGGTTTTGGATTGGTGGCTTCCCTCGTCATGGCCTTCGCAGATCGTTCGAGAAATACCCGTATTTTGGTTGGTTATTCCTTGAATAATCAACCTATGTTTTCATGATAATGGTCAACCTCTCCGATTCGGCTCAAAATTTTTTTCTGGACGTTTCATGATGTCCTGATCAAAAAAGGTCAATGTCCGTCCGCCGTACGCCGTCCGCCGTCCGCCGTCCATTGTCCACGCCGTTTTTGGTAGAAGAAAATTTTCTAAAAATCTGAAATTTGGGTCAGGGGTCTGTTCCCAGCCGAGATGGGTCCTCGAAACTTTTCAGCCCGATCGGACCAAATTTGGAGGGGGTAGGGGTTTTTTGAAAAATGGATTTTCGAGATTTTGGGTGATTTAGGCGGGTGTCATTTTCCACTAAATTTTGGACGCTGAATCCAATAAAATGGGTCCCAGAACGATTGGCACCCACTTGAAGAAGTAATGGGTAAAATTGGGTATTTATTACCCATTTTGAATATGTGTTTTCGGGATTTCTGCTACCTAGGCGAGTAGGGTGTCATTTTCCACTAAATTTTGGACGCTGAATCCAATAAAATGGGTCCCAGAACAATTGGCACCCACTGGAAGAAGTTATGGATCAAATTGGGTATTTATTACCCAATTTGATTATGTGTTTTCGGGATTTCTGCTACCTAGGCGTGTGGGGTATCATTTTCCACTAAATTTTGGACGCTGAATTCAATGATGTGTGTCCCAGAACGATTGGCACCCACCGGAAGAAGTTATGGGTCAAAATGGGTATGTATCCACCCATTTTGTATGTGTCAGGATTTCTGGTGCCTAGGCGTGTGGGGTATCATATTCCACTAAATTTTGGACCCTGAATCGATTGGAATGGGTCTGGGACCCGCCACACCCACTGTTTCCCTCATTCGAGGAATAACCAACCCGTGTGTAAGAATTTGCAGATTTTTAATTTTAATTTGTGAACGACATTTCTATTCCGTACATCACAGTTCAGGCATAAAAGGAGAAATATCTTTCTCAAACGCACAAGGCACAGAATTATGCGTGTTTAGTCTACCTTTTGTCGCTGTTGGATAGGACCCTCCTCGTGCAGGTTATCCGTACAAGGCTTTTGATTGAGCAAGGGATAAGTGAATAATTCTACGCCGAGAGAAGCTTGAGTTGATTCAACCGTTTTCCAGCAAAAAATTACCAACCCTCTCAGTATGGTTTACGCAGGGGATTGTTAAACGGATTCGGTTTGACTGTTCATAACCGTAAAAAAAAAACCGTTCTACGTCACAGTCATAGCTAAGTGACGGTAGAGAGAGGTCCTGAGGGGGCAAAAATACACTGAGATTCAATTTATTTATCAAGATCACTCTAAAATTAGAAAAAAAAAAAAAATACCGTGGCTGCTTATAGAGAAGGAGCTATTTTCCTCCTAAGACTCCCAAAGCTCGGTCTCAATTGGTATCAACGCAATTCTCCTAAAAAATAATAAGTTTCTAGCTACCTACTAAAAAAACTCAACTCCTAAACTGGAAATTCTATGCAATGTAATTAATTGTAAATCTCTGCAGCTTCCACGCGAAACATCATTCATATTTCACACGATTTTAATCTCACCTAGTGTCAAGTTTTTGAACTATGTTTTGGGTTGGGGATTGTCAAAGTGAACTCTATCCTAAAGTGGATTCGCTAAAGGGCATTCCAATTATCGGCGTAAGGTCTCTTCTTTGGAAGTGTAACTTTACAAATAATGTATTTTCTTTTTAAGCTGTGCATTAAAATTGAACAAATGGATTTATGATTCAAAAAACCCCCACAAGCTAAGAACTTATCACAAGTCCATATCCGTGCGCCTAAGTCGAATAAGAATATCTACCGCCTCCTAGTGCCTACGAATGTATTGCTGCGGTTGGACGTAGGATGAAATATTCTCTGTTGGATTGCTACATAAGATGGACGCACTTCTCCACTCCAGCACTCGCTTATCCCCGCACGACACAATCCAAGAGAATAACGTCTTTTAACTGCCATCTTACGCTATGTTTTATCGTCGCTACCTCCCTCGCATAATTATGACTCTCGGCTTGGAGGATTAATCACCAGAGCTATCCAATGGCTTAAGCGTCGGAGCTCCCCAGCTTGGAATGGTTCTGACGCAGCACTCAGGGAAGGTTTTTGCTTCGTCGTAACACGACTTGCCACTTTGGGGTTCTCGCTCCGACTCCGCGGAATGAAAAGCTCGTACTTGCGCCTCTTCCACGGTTTTCCTTGAGCTTTCCTCTCATGCTGTCATACACTCGGTGAATTGCCTCTTTTCATAAAGGATATATCGCATCTTGCCAAATTTCAAACGCGCATTGTCTCGTGCCCGCTTCACGGAACGTGCTTCTTCTTCAAGTAAAGTTTCCTTTTATGAGTCTTCTCGTTGCTGCCCTTCATTAATTTTCTATTCTGGCTCGTTTGAATGGGGGAGGATAACCCTCCAACAATTGGAACCGTGTAAACTCTTCAATATCAAAATGTATTTTTTAATGAACCCCTTTTTCTGCTGGCGAGCCAGTAACGATTTTCTCCCAACTTTCAAAAGAAGATTATCCCCAAAGAATGACCGTAGCTTCTCACTCAAAATGAAGGGCATATCCAAGTCCGTAATGAGCTCCAGCGATTTCTCATAATCATCAAATCCCTGCGCAATGTTCGGTAATATAATAAATTGGATTTGCAATCGCGTTTCTGACACAATTTGATTTGAAGAACGTTAACGGGATTTCTTGTCAAATGGTGGTTTTTCGGGGGGTGAACAGGTTTTGTTGGATAGCTGTCGTTGACACGTTTCACAACTTTTAATACCACCCCCTCAACTCAACAAAAATCTCTCCTGCTCCGCTGACTATTGAGTTCACGATATCCAATTATTGTTCGGAATATAGATTGTGATGCGAACCTTTGGGATCAGAAAGAAGTTGGCACTCATCCGTTCGTGCGATTAATTTCCGAGTGGCTTGCTACCCTCTGAACAGGGAGGAATAGGCACCATCTCGTCATCTCAAGAGATCGACTGGAGTAGTGGAGTCAGGTGGAGTGGGAGACCTTGGCAGAGGAGGGAAGTTCACTCATTCTGATTCAGCGGACTCTCCCAAAGCGTGACTGAATGTCGGAGGGGGTTTCTCTTATCCGCTCAAGTTATTCAGAAGGGGCCCTCCACGACTCACGAAAAGGAACTCCAAAGCCTATCAAGTTCTATTTCACAGAATTCCTCTTCTCTTTACCTCGATCTGCTACCAGCTACTTATTTCTAAGTGACGATGCTCAATCTTAACTCAATGAAATTCATAGGGGCATTTACGAACGTGCTCGCCGAAATCACAGGCAACGTATGCTTATGTCTTCTATCACTACGTAGATGACACTTGAAAGTCATTATTTAAGTGTTCGTTGGGATCTTTTACCTTCTGGGGAAGCCCCTCATGAATCACACTGTGCGATGTTTATTTTCCTCGCTCGAAAGGAGGAAATCAATTTTAATATTCAATTTTTCCTCACATTATCGATTTACTGATGCCACCGTGACTCAAGTAGCACGTCATCTGATAAGCCCGCAATTAATATTAGGAATAATATTTTTAAATTAGATTCATCTTCTACTAATTTTGGAAACACGAAATACGAGTAGTAATTAAAATGTACTGCGTATTTCTCTCTTTATTCGAACCTTCCCTTGAAGTTGGCTGTTTTCCTGCGATCCTAACCCTCAAATTCATAATTTATCCTCCGAAGTGGTGTATTCGCTTCGGAATTATTTTTATTAATTTATTCACTTTTCCTCCTCTGACTCAGGGGGATCTGAAATTTCCGGAATTTTCTGTAGTTATTGACGATCGTGAGCTACCCCTCCGATTCCTGAGATATGGCCCAATCTGATGCGCAAGCACGAATTTCCTGGCTGGGGAGGGGATTTTGGATCTTGTGGTTGAAGGGGGGGGGGGATTGTGATATTTTTGTTCCATAGTTCAGATGATCTTATCGGGATGAAACACCCTTGCATCTTATTGAAAAAGTTTTAAAGATTTTTCAGACCCTTGGCGAGTATAGTATCATTTTCCACTACAGTATAGAAATAATGTGTTATTAAGATTATTTTCATATTATTTTTTCAATTTCTTACCCGTTTTGGATACCAATAAGGCATTACGCTGTCTCTCATCAGCGAAATTCACCTATAATAATGAACCATTGCGGAATAATTTACAGAGTTTTTAATGAAATTTTAGGAAGGTACCTAGGTACGAGGCTTGTCCGTAAAATAAGTTCAACAAATTTTTTCCTCCCCTAAAAATTTGTTTAATAGCACTGAAAAGTATTTTTTTTTTTTTTTTTTGGAATGTTCACCCTTTCTTTGATTTTTGACATAATCACCGTTGCTTTCTACTCTTCTGCACACGCTCAGCAGCCGCCAGCGATAGAGCTTCCTCTTGCCAGCTGCGAGTTGCGGTCTGTTATTTGTTTCCTGGCCGCTAAGAAGAAACCGGCGAATATTGTGGGAACTTTCTATAACATTTTAAAGCTCAACTAGAACTCGGGGCTGCATTATTCCAGTCGGAATGCTCAAACTCATCGGGAGTTTCATCGTTTCATGTTCTGTTCATCGCACCTCGATCCAGTCAGCATTTTCTCTTCTATTGTCGTTCACCTTTTAAGGTCCGAAAACGCCCTTTCAGCTGTGGCTGCCACCGTCATTGGAGCCGCCGACAGGACGTTGAAAAGTCCTTTTATGTAACGGAACAAGGCTGCAGAACATCGATTGTGAACTGATAGCTTCGTTTTTTGATGTGTAAGGGGAAGATTAAACATTCAATTCAAATGATTGAAGAGTGTGTTGTATGTATAGGTGAACCTGTAATCCCCAATTACCTAGAAATTTGGTTAATGATGCTGGTAGGTTGTTTGTTCGTGGATGGTAGCTAAAGCAAACGTAAAGTTCCATCGCCGAAAATTAACGTCGGAGTTGCGGTCTGAGATGGCAGACTCGGCATGATATGGGATGACAGAGTGGAGCGGCTTCAACTCCGATATCACTCATGACTTTCAGCGCCGACATGTATGATGTCCTACTAGCGAGATCGTCCCCGTCGAGGATTTTATTTCGTTCACATAAGCCGACTATGGCGATTTCTGGTCGGAGCGTGTGAAGAATGGGAACCGCGGTGGAATAAATCAAGTGCTAACACTGTAGAAGAATAAGATTCTCGTCTGTTTGTATTTGTACCGACTAACCGCAGTTGGTATTGCGGGTAGTGAGAAACACGATCACCCTGTGCTAGAACGAAAGCCTCGCCTGTTATCTGACAGGATGGAAAGGTTACAGGTTATTCTGCATAATATTACAGTGATCAGAACCGAAGGAAGGTAGATTGCTTATCACCCACCTACCGCAAAGGAAAGTAAGAAGAAAAAAATTTTTTAAACTGAAACCCGACCAAGATTTCCGGCTGGTTTGACATCAAAGGAAGGCGAAAAAAAAACTTGGAAATCCCTAACCTAAGTCAAGAAAAGGTCGGTTGATCCTGCGCGGCGAAGAAGGAAGTTCCTGAGAGCAGCTATTACGCGTAGGCAGCGGCAGCTCATTCTCGATTATCCTCCGGTTGGCTCGTTCGGTACCGTGGAAGCGGTCATTTCATAGAAGGCTGGCTCCAGACTACCGGATGGATAGTGGGTACGCGATAATGGACGATGGACAGAGTCGAGTAGTTAGCCATGTGCGCAGGTGGAGGACGTTGGGTTTTACCGTACGTCGGTCGGTAATGACTCGTGTGACGAACATAACAATGTTGAAATTGACGATCTTCCGAGAAACGCGTTCGCTCTTGTATTCAGGGCGCGTTTGGCGCCGATAGCGACCCACTTCAGCTATCTCACAAACATCAGGGACCTCGTAATTATAATTTACGTTCGTGAGGTAATACAAGGTGTGGAACGCTTTCATTAAATGATGAATCGAACCTATCGAGAATATTTTCACCCTCAACTAACGAGCTCCCAGTTCTACTATAAATCGCTATGTGGTGGTCTCGTCGTCCTTCGTGTTTATAATAATCAAGGAGGGGTGAGGGGGGGGGGTCCTCACGAACCCACTCGTGACGAGTTTAGCTCAATTTAGAACGAAATTCCAACTTGGCTGACGCTTCAAATGAATCATTTCTATTATTTTTATTGTGTACAGAACTTTTCGCTCCTATAATTGATAAGAAAAGAACAATTTCATGAAGTAGTAAAAAGGCAATAAATGCGGCCCAACAAGCGAGCAGATCAGTGTCACCATTGGTAGTTGTTGCAGGTGTCAAATTCATAATTGCGTTCCCCAAAAAAGTAATTAATTAGAGGTATGTGGGAGCGAGTTACACGACCACCATTATAAATGTCGCTCTTGGAGAGCAATAAATTACTTCCCATCTTCCGAAGATGACGACTCGAATACATGAATCCTTCATTGGTCCTTCTTGAGAGTCTCCCGTCAGCCGTTGAATTCTTGAGTCAAGTGTTTTCATGTTATCCGATATGGACCTTGACAAACAATACAATACTAATGCTTTCATCCTCTTCAAAAACAAAACAATTGATCATACTGCCATAAAAGGCGTGTTTTATCTACCGAGTATCTGAAGCGTTGATAATCCTCCGCATTTGGTTCGTTTATGTCTTTGGAATATCTACTAAGCCTTTGTTTCGGAATGGAGTTCATAAAAAAATTCTATCTTACGGTCCAAAGCGTGTAGAGGTCCAGGCTATATTTGTCCCTGATAAAGTATAGGCCTATAGCCGATGTGTTGCGTATCGAGAAAGAAAGTTATTTTATTTATTAATTTTAATAATGGTTCATTCGAATTTAATTTCTCAATTACGGGTGTATTTTAAAAAATATATTTTCGAGATTTTTGGCGATCTAGGCATGTAGGGTATTATTTTCGACTAAATTTTAGACGCAGTATCCAACGATACGGGTCTCCGGACGATTGGCCCCCGCTGGAAGAGGTTATGGGTCAAAATGGGCTATTCAAATGTGGATTTTTGAGATTTCTGGTACCTATGCGCTTGCGGTATCATTTTTCACTATATTTTGGACGCTGAATCCATTGGAATGAGTCTCCATGCTCCTGGAGTGAGGAATAACCTACCCCTGTCAAAGAATTTGCTGCGTTTTCAAACTAACTAGTTAAAATTTTCGTTCCCCTCGTTTATTTTTTTTTTTTAGCCCAGATTGTACACAACTCATTGATCACTCGATTTCATGAGTTATAGCGAATAGCACATGAAATGACTCATCGGTTACCGGAAAAACCCCGTCATCGTTCAAATACGTATACAAAATAGATTCTCTGAGCGTGCGAGAAATGCCTGATATTTGCTGGTAGAGCGGGTCTGCGCTTGTGTTTACATAATTGATGAATCAACGAGCAATGAAAAGGCGTAATTACACCCGATGAACAGTGCTCATTAAAACGCGAGTGGGAATAACAGCTTTCATTGATGAAATGTTTCAAGGTTACGAAAAAAAGAAGGTGAGAGGCGAGTAAGATGAATAGAGGTATGCAAATTACCAGCTCATTGATTTCACCGCTATAACTTGGTCGAAACACGTGGAGGTTTCAATGGAGAGATAATAAACACGTTTCGTGATTGGTATCCTAACGATCGACTCGCTCCAGCGGATGAAAGAATTTATCGTCTCCCTGTGTACTTCTTTGGGACGGCCTTCGGCACGAATTCTCCAGTTCCGATCATCTTGGGCGCTAAGCGTTCTTGCAATGGATGATTGGTTGGAGAATGCTGCCACATTGGCTGGACATTAGGAGGATTTACGGTGATCTGAGAGCTTTTGCGTGTCATAACTTCAGTTTTGACTTACCTATCATAAGAATATACGGACCTAAGCTCTCATGCCTAGATTGGTTCTCTCCAAAATTCGTGTTCCGTGATGTTCAGAACAAAGATACCGAAATGTCCGTCCGCCAGTTTTTTGCATAAAAATTTTTATTTTTTATTTTTTTAAATTCCAATCTGAAATTTTGGTCAGTGATTTCCTTCTGGGTCCAATTGTTCTTTAAACCTAGCCCAATAACCAAAGCGGAAGCCGATCGGTTGGAAAAACTTATTTTATAAAGTGTCATGTATTACATGATTTGCCAAGTATTTATGATCTTACCTGTAAATTATTTGGGAAATTATAGCTACAATAAAATATTCAAGTTCTCAAATTACCTAAAATAGAGAGAAAAACAGTTTATTTTATTCAGTATTTACTGGACCAACATGAATGTACAGTAACTATAAAATAGGTGAGACATCATTCTTTTTTTATGAGTGCTCTCAGAATTGGTTGTTGGACGAACATAATGGACCGGAAATACCGAGCTACGACAGTCACCATCTATTCGAGGTGCAACCGGCGCAGCGGTCGCCAACACGTGTTATGTAGTGCAGCTTAATAACCATGACTTTCTACCACGAGCTCCTCGGTTCTAGATTTACCGATTTAAGCCGAGAACGTGCTCTATGACCGAAAGGCCGGCTTCAGCTCATAAGCGTCGATTTTGAGGTCGACTCAATTTTGCGATGAGGCCGCCATCTGGCCCGTTCAGCACGTAGTGAAAAGGGGATAATATATTCTAATATACGATAGAAAATATAAACATTTCTTTGAATTCCTATGTGTGGATCCCGTATGTGTTTTGCATGAATTTGATTGAGATAAAAAATATTGAAGAATTCACTCATTTGATGTCGTTCAATGGTCGAAATGACAAAATTGTGATCATCAACGTTAGGTGGAGATTAACGCACACTGCAGCCTCTCTGGTCGCTTCATAATTGACTTGAGGTCATAACACGGTGAGCGGAGGCCTCCTGCAGTGCGACCTTATAAAATTCATAAGGAGAAAGCACGCTCTGAAATTCTTTTGCCGATGCAACTTAACAACCGGCAGGAGAATAAATTCGCTTGGCGGGGCCCTTAGCCAGTTACGGCTTCTCGTCCGCGTCGTTTCTGAAATAAATATTAAATCGGACATGATGCTCCGCAGGGTTGGTGAATAAAATTGAATGAAAAATGCATGCAAGCGCACCCAAGTGGCCTCGTGTGGCGTCTGAAGTCCGTTTTCCTCCGTCAAGAGAATGTTCGAGGACATCACCTCACATCTCCTTTTCACTACAACCACGTCATTCTGTTTACTATGTAAATATTTCGCCCCTGAGCGACAGCGCGTGAAATATTTGGTGGCGTACGCTGCTTTATGAAAGAAAATTGTAAAAATGTCGAACTTTTGATGATCCAACCCATTGTGGAATGTTGATATTGATGGCGTTCCATCGTCCCGACGCTTTATTACTTGGAGAGGAGTTTTAGGTTTCTCAAATGAAATTGACAAGTATCCTATCTTTCTACAGGTAGCCAAAAATCCTATTTCAATTCCGGTACTGATGAAGCAAACGTGCAGAATAGTATGGAAATGTTCTCAATTTTCCAACCCTTCGAGTCCGTCAGGAGAAACAAAACGTTTCGGAGCAAAACGCGGAAAGAGGATTTCGTTAGCGGAATTAAATTACCTTTTCATTACGCAAACCCCTCGCCCCCGCCTTTGAACCTCTTCATCGGAGCGAGGTTGCGGCAGAGCGAACATGGTCGCCAAAGGTGTTCACTTAGGGCCGTAACAAGTTTCTAATTATCTGCTATTGAAGCACAGCATTCCGAACGCCGTCATACACGATTCAGTCGCTTCAATAAATTTTTGCTTAACCCACCGTCTTTATTCATGAGCGAACTGAGTGTGCGGGGTCAGTGTGACCTAACTGCACCCAGTAAGCGCCTTCCACTGCTCATTACATTCAACTCGAAGAGACGGTTCGGAGGCTCACATTTTCTTGAGAGCCACGTCATTACGTTGCACATGTATCATTCGATTATCTTCTCCTAGTTCAATGTTGTGGAGAAATATAGAACGATTCAACTACGATACATTCATTCCAAGTCGAATAGAGAACTTTCCAAGCTAAAACTGTTTCAAAACAATAAAAATGGGATATTTTTCCAACAAAAATGGCAAAATTTCAAGCAAAAAAAAGTGACCCGTGCACTCATCTTTCGTTTTCATGTATTTTTTGTCCAGGATGACAAATGAATTCTGTCAGACTTCATATGTCTGTTATATTTTGCCTTGGGTGGTTAATTTTGTTACAGGTTTCGTATTCTAAATCAAGATCTTACGCTTAACACTTGTCAATTTATTTAAGGGAAATTATTATTTTGTATTTCGTTGCGGAGATACATCAGCAATTTAACGATTCGGTTTAAAATATTATCAAACTGGTCAGAAAATTCCTCAATGACTTCAAAAGTTGTCAATTAAACTTGAAAAATTCTCAATTGACTCAAAAAGCTATGTATATGTAAGCATAATCAATTTTTTTTCGACGGGATTCCCACACATGATTGTATAATGTAGGTGAAAAACTGATTAGGACCAATTTTAATTCACTGTCAAAATGATTAGGTGTGTTTAAAGAAATTGGCGGGACAGGGTTTTTGCCTGTAAACGTTGGCTAGCCTCCGATGTCACCTATCGCCACCGGTCAGAAGACGAGGGGGCCACAGAAGAACCGTCGCTTTCTGCGGTAGCTTCTACGGATTTTGAAATCCGTAGTCAGTTTATCCAAGTGGCTGATGACAAAGTACCAACCTCCTTTAACAAATATAGTAAGTTCTTTCGCGTTGAGACGGTAAATTTTGATAAATTAAACCGTAGCTTATCAGAAATCGAAACAAAAAATTATAGTTTAGTTAGTCACACATTATGCTAATATTCGCGCTTTTGGTGAAACGTTCAGCCCGACTTATTTTGTAACGGCACACAGTTTTAATCCTCTACTTACAACCATGTTTCCACGTTCCGTTGTTTGTCCATTTTTCCTAACTGGGATTCGGTGATGAGGATTGTTTGTACGTACTTATCGCGAATATTTCGTTTCTCCCAACAAAATTGGAAGTTTAATCCCTCCTAAAAGTGTAATCCTTCATTAAAAAAATCTCATAACCTCATTTTTATGCATACAATCTATAACACATCGCTGATGCATAATTTAAATATTAGCTTCTCAAATAATACCTTCTTTTGTTTGCAGTGTGATTGATTTTGAGGGGTCTCAAACCATTTATTCTGGTAAAAGTAAAATCGTGTGAATTTGTATAATGGGGATTTTTCCTAAAAATGATGCAGAGAGATAGAGAGAGCCAAGTAACTTGTGATCTGCATATTGCTTTAAATGATTCACATTGACAATATCATCCTAATGTAATACAAACAGAATCTGAACACAAATTTGAAATTTTGCTAGTGTAGTCAGAGTGAAGAATCATTTTTATTTATTTTTATTTTTATTATTTTTTACCTGTTGTTCGGCCCCAGGCCTCCCTATAAGATCAAAATACTCCAAGGAACAGCCAGTTCAAATTACCCGCCTTTGTGTCTACCAGGGTAGGACCTTTTTGCTCGCGCTAGATGACCCGACATCAGCGCTCGCTCGTTCTGCGAAGTAAGGGGGTAACCGTCCGCCGTCAAGAAAACCTATCGCTTGCTGTTCATCTGTTCTTAAGGTAAATTTCCACTGAGCGAACATTCGCTGCGAACAGGGTCTTCAAACGTTTGCAAACACGATGCGCGTGCTGTGGAAACACTCCTCCGCGCCAAACGTTGTTCGCGAACGGCGTTCGTTCGTGCGCGGGGTTGATCCGTCGGCTGTCGGTTTTCCTGCGAATCATCAAAGGGATTCGCGTTCGCTGCGCGTACAATGGAAACAGGCGCCCTGCGCATGTCCCCGGTTTCCAACGAACTTCGTCACGATGGCTCAGTACCCTGTGTTTTGTCCGTCTGAGTGCCGGGTTTTCCTTATTATAATAACATTTTGTGACAAGTATGGAGTGGGACAATGAAATGTCCCTTCGCTTGGTGTCATTGTATGAGGGGAACCCCCTACTGTGGCAACCCGATCAACAATTCTTGAAATTGATGGCCTCGAAATGCGGAAGAGGTACATGAGGCTGGCATACGAGTCCCCTGTGGCTAAAAACCGAAGAGTTATTGCCAGCCGTGTCGTCGTAAGAATGCTGTCACGAAAGGTGGTATCAAGCCTCGACACTTTTGCTTCAATTCGGTTCAATAAGAAATCGAAGTCGGACGGAGACATTCGGTTGAAATTTTCAAACAGTCTAGTTTCATCCGCCCGCAAATCGCTGAGCAGTTTCTCGTGATTTCTCGCCCTCAGAAATGACGACACCCACATCCTGTGTCTCCGACGCTTCTTCTTTTCAAGCTCCGATAGAATCAAAATCGAAGCTGCACATATTGCAACCTTTGATAAAGCGGGCGCCATGATCGCACTAAACATACGGATCAGCGGCGATTGCTCGAGAACAACTGTTCTGTTGGCCGTGCGCAGGCAGTGGCAACAGCACCCTTCTCTTCGCGTTCGCGAACGTTTTGCGCGCGAGCACCTGCGCGCGAACAACCGCAAACGTTCGCAAACGATGTTTGCTCAGTGGAAATTCACCTTTACGACGTGTTCGTCTCGCTGTGTTCATAAGTTCTGTATCCATTTGCTTCCGTTCGATCATTTATTAAATGTTCAATTAACTGTTACAAGTTCTTGAGTTCAAACCTACGGTCTCACACCTGTTTTTGCCGAAATTTTTGAATTTTTCGGCGTATTTTCAGCTCGAAAGACGGACGGGCATTTTGAACATTGAAACATGAAATGTTTTCTACACCTCACAATTTAAGGTGAGTGGGTTGATAATACAAACATTAATAAGCTGAGAATATCGCCTTGTGAACCCCTCAGAATTTTCCGGACTTGACTGTGAATATTCAGGACGAAGTGAGCGGTATAGGACGGCTAAACCTACCCAGCTTGCTTTTAGACTACTGTTTCGTCAAGTACGCGCTGCATCCTATTGTTCTACTGAGAGAAAGAACATCGAAGTGAAGTGCGCCTTTGGAGCTAAAAGCCATCGGGTAGGTAGGTACTTTGTTTCAGAGTGACCCAAGTGAGGGAAGCCGAATAAAACGACCAAACCAAGGAATAATGGACGGGGGGACCGTAAAAACATACATTTCGTTGCATCAATTTTAGACTGACGGAGTTTGAAAAGAAGGTGAATCCTAGTTCGACCTATTATACTTCCTTTTCATTTTTCTCCTTTTCTCTCTGCACCAGGAAGAACCATCTGTGAGGAATGTTTGGTGAAGATCATTTTTTCCGATTCCTTCTCCTTTCTAGGTTCGCGACAGGTCACTTTATGGCCGATGGCTTTGTGATTGTCCTTTTGGGAGTTCTCAAGAGCCTAGATCAGATGATCTTTGCGGGTAAGTCCATACTGAGCGGCCTATCGATGCCGACATAGAACCCGCGATGCACGACGCTGCACCGGATAAATTATCGTTCAGTTTCTACCTACTCGTAGCTCTGTCATGTAAAATGAAGAATCCATGTCAAGGGACCTCGATATTTATCGGCAGGCCTGCGCCATCGTGGGCTAAAACTTCAAATCACGTCATGCTGGAGGTCGTAGCAGGCCTTGAGCCCGTGCGGCGACCTGTTGCACAAATACGACTCTCTCCGAACCTGTCTGAGTGTCTGCATGTTGTTGTGCGCATACTTACGCAACACTTCTAGAACCCGGTCGCATAAAAGAGTCAACGGTGGAGGTCAATTTTGGTCTGAGGGGTTCCGAGAACGCCTTACGTGCCATGAAAAGGTCGTGACAGGCCTCCTTAATATCCCCTCGGATGACAAACATTCTTGATTTTGAAGATCTTGAAGAACGGGTTTCCTCTGGGATGGAACACCAACTTCATTATCATACATCTGTGAATGACGGAACGATTTCAATTAATGAATTCGTTGAGGGCAGGTTTGGGTGCTCATCTACCCATTTAATGACGTCATGACACCTCTAGTCGTCTCCAAAAGACGTAAAATGTGTCTCTTTTGTGATTATGTTTGTGTTTTTACGGAGCTGATTCTAAAATTCTTTTTTTCCATAAAATCTGGATATGGTTTTATCATGGGAAAACTCATATTTTGAATTTTCATAATGTTTAGCGGATTAACAGCCAAAAGTGCAGGCAAGATAACCTGCTGACATCAGGAGGGCAAAATACCGCTCTTCTTAGGACTCAGCGATGTACTTTAGCTGTAAATAGCTGTAGATAACCAAATGTTTGAACGATCAGACCAATTCACATTATATATTATTATTGTAGATATAATATCCTACAAAATGAGCTGATGTTTAGCCAAACTGTGTCCGCAGAGTGAAATACATTTTGAGCAGTTTAGCTTATAATTAGAGAATTACCTAGCGTAGAGCAAAATTATCCGATTAAAAAATGAAGATGAAAACATTTCCGAAAAAAACGGGTCTGTGATTTACCTACTAGAATGCGCTGGGAATGGACCATAGTTCTTTATGTATATGAAACCTTCAAAGGCTGTTTAATTCCTCAGCCCTTCCCCCTTCTCCCCTCTGTTTTAGGACCTCTTCTGATGGACCCTTTTTTCATCCCTGCGCACCAGTCGTTTTCAAAGACACCCTTTGGTACTCGTTCATAAGAGATCTTTCACCAATCCTGTTGCGACAAGAAATGAAATCATATTCTAATTTAATCTTCTACACAAACATTTGAGTAGAGTGCGAATAATGTTTTGTTGTCAGGAACGTGTTCATAACAAATCGATTAACTCTAGAACTTTGAGGTTAATTCCTTGTTTGAGTTTATGAAAACCGCCTCTGCCGATTTGTAGTGTTCTAATTGTTCTTTTCTTTTCTGTTGCAGGTAAGAGCCTAAACGTTGACTCGAGGACTCCTCAGGTGCTACTGGCTGAACGAGTATTCCTGGTTCCATCAGGTAGCAATATTTATGGGAGCTTGATGCTTCCTTCTGTATAAGTGCAGGTACAGACGCAGTACAACATGGCGCTTGATAGTTTATTCGGGTACTGAATAAGTGTCTCTTAAGGGTAATTTTCATTTTTTTGGGGTCACAAAAGTTTTTTCAAGTAAAATATTTATTCAAATATTAATTATTATTAAAAGATTCGAATTAAAAAATTGAGAAAATTAATTATTGGAAATTGGAAGTCAGTTTTTATTGCTCAAACGTGCTAAACTCATTTCATGTTTTTTTTTTTTTTTTACGTAAATTACCAAAATTCCTTTAAAAAATTGACTGCCCATAAAATAAGTACTTTTGAGTGAATCAATTTGGATTCGGGAATAATGTCGTTCTAAAATGTTTTTCAACGACCTGCTGACAGGACTAATGGTATTTATCTCCTAATTGCTAGGAGATGAATGACAGACGAGGTTGATCTGAACAATGTGAAAGCTGTTCCGGATCGGTACAAACTACGTGGTTACGAAGAGTTTCCTCTACTGTCACTGGCAATAAAAGATGTTTGCCCGCTTTCTGAATGAATCGGCGATCGGTCCGTTTGTTCAGTTTGTTTATTCCTCTTCTTTCATTCGCCCTCCCTGCTATCGTTTGATCCTGATCCTTTTACTCTGTACTCACTGTAGCTCCATCAAAGCTCTACCGCACGGCCTCCTTCCCTCTGCCATTCTTCCACTTACTTTTCCCCTTGTGTTCCTGGTTCTACTTCGTTCTTACCTTCTTCGCCTGCCTCAATTTTTTTTCTTACCCCGGTCTCTTGCTCTCTCGTGGATATCAGACTTTTCTGAGGAGAAAAACCTCCTCTGCCGCTTTCTCTAAGCCCGGAAGCGAGGGATTTTCCTTTAGTAATGGCCGTGCATTCGTCCTTGTTTCTTATTTCCCATTGTCCAATAGTCCGCCAGTATTTGTCTTCGGGGGCCGAGTGTGACGGTGTGGTTGGTCCGTGGAGGGGAAGAAGAACGTTTCAAAGCCACTAGGCCTACTTTTTCTCTGTTCACTACGTAGGTTACTTTTTTTGGCGTCAAATGTTGTGTTGAGACAAACCACGTGAGTACACACATATGGAAAACATCTTTGAAGCAAGATCACGGTTTTTAAACGTCGCGAAAGGGTTATTGCCCTTGTGAGGTTTTTTTTATGATCAATATAGATTCAAATTGTTAGGGAAGTATTTCATTCATTCTTGTGATCGTCGGGGATCATAACGTGCTGCAAGGACGCTACAATTTATATTCATGACCTCTTTGTAATGACAATTGACCCACAATCGATTTTGCGTTCAACACTAACAGGAAAGTAACACTTGACTTGCCGAATTTATGAGAAATGTCGAAAACGACACCCAATAAGGGTGATCAAGCTAAAAAGGACCCTATTTGAGCGTATGACCGAGTTTTGAGTGGGCATTTGAATTTTAAACGTACAAATTTGCAAGAAGGTGAAAGGTTACGATGAAATGTGGGTTATTATCACAATTTTGTTCAAAGAACTTTATAAATCGTAAATTGACGAATAAATAAATAATGCAAATTGACAATTTAACTCATAGGTACCCTCCTCCGGATGTTTGGACCACATGTCTTTTGGAAAAGGGGTCTTGTGGTCCAACATGTGAACATACTACGAACAACATCGTGTAGACGGTCTTGAAATGTAGGCATTTTTCATCTCGGCATTCGACACGTTTACTTAGGAGTTCATTCAGGACATCTCGTTAGTAAGAAGTTAGGCCATTATCCGGGAGCACAAGAGCGTACGTAGTTATAAGGTGGTAGATAGAGAGGTGCGACTTATGTGCTTGGAAACGTGCTTCTCGAGTGGACCTGTAAATTAAACGTACGGGAAGAAGTGCCACGAAAGGAGGGTAGGGGAGGAACTAAAAGCACTCACACTGTACTCTTGTGTTGGTGCTTGGATGTTAAGGGGGGGGGGGGGGGGTACGTAGTGTGTGTTTAAAAGGCGAAGGGGTTGGGGGTGGAGTTGGAGGGTGGCGGAACGCGTGTTGGGGTTGATGGGGGTCTCGGTCGACCGGTCGCTGCGTGCTCTATCTCGGGCCGTCCGATCTTTCGTTCCCTTTCATCCCCTCTTTCCCGAGCCTACGCACCTTTCCCTCGCTTTATCAGGGAAGAGCAGGACGCAGACATTGGGCGATGGTGGCTAGCAATATTGATAGAACGCTGACGGTGAATCGAGACCAATGATCTGTCGGAGGGGATCAATTCATTTCAGTCACATCTGAGAAACTCCGCAACCCTCGAAAAATCCCTAGAATATATATTTTTTTCACTTACTCCGGCCCTGCCAGGTCCTAGTAAACTTTTCTGCCTTCGGTTTCTTGGATATACAACCCTAGTAAATGTATTCAAAAAAATTTATTTTGGTTTTGTTTCTGCAGAAATATAAACGGAACATGGGCCTCATGGCTATTTGTGTTGGGTCATGACAACATCCAAGACTGGTTTGTTTATGACGAACTCGATGCCCGAGAATCAGGTGCCAACTGCTATTGCGCAATAAGAGAAATTTGTGGAATTTCCAGCTCATAGAGGTTTCAAACCGTGTCGGAATTTTTTCTGAGGTTGATCGCCCATTTCTTTTGAATGAAATGATCGTCTTTCGCGGAGGGAATACACATTATGGGTGACAATGTGTATTTTGAAGATCTATGTGAACTTAGTAGGTTTATGGGCCGCAAACGTTGGCTAGCCTGCCGATATCATTTAACACGGAGGGTGCTGAGGCCACAGATAATCCACAGATAATTATTATGTATGTAGTCTGTCTGTTCATAGAGGCAGAAGAAGTAACCAGCCGTCAGGAACCCAGATTTCAAGAAAAAAATCGTCTGTTGCGTCTAAACTCCGTAAGCCTTTTCAGAGCAGGTGTCGTTATTATGATGGAGCTTGAATTGGGCTTAAATTGTGTCTTTGTCCAGAAGCTCAGGTCTTGTCGATTGATCTTGACTCCGGAGCTCAAGTGCTCTGAAACATGATGCGACTGTCTATTGGGTGTCTTATTAGTACTCCACTAGCATGAGGTACCTGAATGTAAGACGCTTTGTAATGCTATGATTCAAAATCTACAAAATATAATAAGGAAATGCTCGAAGAATCTTTGTGAAATGTGTAACGTTGGAGAATGTTTGAATCAAACTTTTAAACTTGAAAAAATACAGGCGGTGTATTTAAGTAGATGTTGCTTGTAGAGGGAATTAAGACCTCTGCAGAAAAAAAGAAAATTCCCGGCGTATTTATTAGAAGATTTTTATTTTTATTGTTCTGGAATCCACATTTCCGACAGCGCTTGGATAACGATACTTATACCACCCATTTTTGTACAAAATCCTTCAAATTAACCTCACAAACCATTTACACAGTTTTAGATCATAGTGGCAATAATGCACGCAATCTTTCTTGTGGTATTCTGAAGACAATTTTTGGCTAATGGCGGTTCTCGGATGTGAAATTCGCGCTGCTTTAATGGGAAAGTGTGAACTGTTTGGGGGAAAATTATATTCATTCAATCAAAATTCAAGAGAGACACATTAGCAGGTGGATTTTCTCAACAATACACCAGAAATTCCTGCTTGAAGCTTCTCCAAATCGAACGAGGTTAAACCAACTCTGGAACAGCCCGATAGTGTTGGTCCTAGGAGGATCGGAATTCAATATCACATAGCTGTCGGTACGTGTGATGATCAAACGTAGACCTTGCCCCTTCCACAGCTAAATCGAGTACCACACAACCACAATATTGAATATTGATGCTTGTGTCCCGTTATCACGTCTCGACTACTCCTTCGAAGTGTGAGCCATAAACTATCAGTCGCTTTTAAAACACGATACGTTTATGTAGATGCTTCAACGACGCGACAGCTTAGAGGAGCGAGCGTGGTAATGTAGTTATGTGAGTTATGTGCCGCTCAGCAGAGTAGGTAGTGGGATTTGGTTTGGGACGAAGAGGAGGATATAAACTCGAGAACCGTACTGTTGGGATGTCAAGCCCTCGGCCTCGACAAACCCCTTATAGGGGTGAGGGGGGTAGTACTGCCCGCCGTTTTCCCTTGAGACCCCCGCCGAGAGGGAACAATCTGTCACTAAGCCCTTTTCGTATTCCCTCCCGAAGCCTAAACTGATGCGCGGGGGTCCACGTCCGGCTCAACTCGAGCTATAACCGAGATTCCCTTTGCTGTTGGGCCGAAGCCCTGTTAAAGAATTCCAACCAGGTTTCACGGCACATAACCCTATTCCCTCGTCTCGGGAAATTGGGACACCTTTGGCTGATGCTGGTTTCTGCCGACACATTGATGTTTGTGCCGAGTAACATGGACGATCGTTTGAGTAGCAAATTACATCGGTGGAGAAAAATATCATTTATTTATTTGACTTCATACGGGCTGGAGTAAATAAGGATGGGAATCAAAAATAAAATGGTATCATTTTATTTTCTCAACAACCCAATACTGTGAGGCAATGTTAGACTTAATAGTTACAAATTTATTTTTTTTTTATTTTTTTTAATTTTGGACTTTCAACTTTGACAGGGAAGAAAATCGAACTCAAGCGTTCAAATTTCAACCGGATAGATATCATGACTATTTTGAAGTACTTTTTAATTCACGTACGGCCACGGTCTATCATCGTTCTTATTGTAATGTATTCGTATCGACCAAAAAAATTGTCTTTCTCACCAAACATTATCCATGAAGGTACCTGCCCTTGGTGGATTTTACCTGGATTACTGATACTGTGGTTTTCTGGCTAAAAACATTGAAAAGAAGACTCGTTAATACCATGAATATTGTGGTTAATTTTCAACGAATCCGGCGGTTTTCACACTCAAGGCGTATCTCTCCGATTCGTTCAAAAATTTGACCTATAGTGGTTCAAAATATATCCTTATTTGCGTAGTTCATTTCCTTCTAAAAAAATCTGCAAATTCTTACACACGGGTTGGTTATTCCTCGAATGGGGGAAACAGTGGATGTGGCGGGTCCCAGACCCATTCCAATCGATTCAGTGTCCAAAATTTAGTGGAATTAATATACCCCACACGCCTATGGCACCAGAAATCCCGAAAACACATATTCAAAATGGGTAGTATATACCCAATTTGACCCATAACTTCTTCCAGTGGGTGCCAATCGTTCTGAGACCCGTTTCATTGGATTCAGCGCCAAAAATTTAGTGGAAAATGACACCCTACTCGCCTAGATCGCCCAAAATCTCGAAAATCCATTTTTCAAAAAACACATTTTGACCCCTACCCCTCCAAATTTGGTCCGATCGGGCTGAAAAGTTTCGAGGACCCGTCTCGGCCGGGAACAGACCCCTGACCCAAATTTCAGAAAACGGCGCGGACAATGGACGGCGGACGGACATTGACCTTTCTTGATCTAGACACCATGAAGCGTCCAGAAAACAATTTTGAACCGAATCAGAGAGGTTGACCTTTTGCATGAAAACATAGGTTGATTATTCAAGGAATAACCAACCAAAACACCATATTGTGAAATAATTTTTACTTAGATGAACAATCTTATTGTTTTACACTTCTCCAACCAATAATCTAGTCGTCTTGTCAGCAAAAAAACCTATATTCTATACTCACACTTTTTTTCTGGAGTGGAAGCAAAGCTACTTGTGGTTGAAAACGTATTATTTGATATTTTCCTACCTCAGAAGGAATCGATTTTCATAAATAGGTGATAGAAATACAGTAAGACACTTGTATTGCGTTGTACACCATTGTTTCCGTTGGTTTAAGCATTAAGACCCCACAAAAAGCACTTAGAAAGATTGAATCCGCGTCCTGCTTGTTGGTAAAAATGTATGGAGCGGATAATTGACAACCTGTGAAATGGTTGTCAATTACCCATGAAATGAATCAACAGCTCCGGAACGAGTTGAGATCGATCTGTCAGTAGTAAGAAAACGGCTTTTGCTCTGTGTAAGTCTTCAGTTTCCGTGGAGCTTTAAGGACCAATAGAGTTCCTGCGGTCCTGCTCGTGATCCCTTTCGCGTTTCCCGTTTCCTTCTAAAGTTCGAACTCTTCGAGAGACACAGACCGAGACTAGCCTTAGCGGGCGAGTTGTTTACCAGTAAGAATCGATCAGTTTTGACGAAAGTTCACCGCACCTGCCGCTTGATTGGAAAATCGATAAAAGCTTCCGGGACGACGACGGCCTCAGACCTGGAAAACAAATAAATAATTGCGAGGGCGGCATGGATCGAACGATGAGAAGATTGGGTCTGAATTTGAGATGACCCGGTTTCACCCCCTAAAAATTGGCGACCTAATAAGCACTCAGCTTCGAGCAAGCAACCGGCCGGTGACGGGTGGCTTTAATGGGACTTCATTGATGATATTATTGCCCTGGGTCACTGGATGACATTATTTCAACAAACGTAATTATTCACGAGGTTCTCGCTGGATAATCCTGTATACCATGCAAGAGAGACAGGATCTATTTGTCGACCCTTCCAACATCAGGACCTTTGATTGAAATGCACGCGAATCATTTGACGAAGGACTTCATAAACCGCCTATGGCGTAGCAACTTCTCCGTGAAGTTCATCCGAAAGTTGGGTTTTGAGATTTTTGGGTATCAAGGCGTGGAGGATTATTTTCTACTATATTTTGGAAGCTGAATAGATTGGAATGAGTCCTGGACACCTTCTGTTTTCCCCATACCCTTGCTCCAAGGAATAATAAACCCTTGTAAAAGAATTGGCAAGGGTTTTTTTTTTTTTTTTTTTTTTTTTTTTTTAATAGGTAGGTACTTACTTCAAAAACCCCAAACACACTCGTTTTCTTACGAGCGAGGTCAATATGGGTTTTGATTTACTGCTCAAAGTCGAGTCGGATACGGCTCAGTCATGCAGAAGAACTGGGCCACATGAAGTCTATTCAGCGGACAGCTGGATCCTATCGGCCGAGTTGGAATCATTTGGCGTGGAAGGAAGATGACGTCACTGATCTCACTTTAAAGATTCCTTCCCTTTATTCGAGCTCGTTCTTCAAACGTCTCATCTCGGGTTCAGTTCAGTGGCTTACGATTCCGTTGTAGGTCCTCAAAGATCAACATGGCTACTTTTTGTCTGACGAAAGATGAATCGATGCAGCATCATACCGGGTGGAAAAATTTCAAATTGCTGAGAAGGAAACTTGTTACCTAATTGCTATCTGCACTCATCAGTTTTGTCAATCTTCTGATATTTTCCTTAAATGTAAGGGAGGTATCTAATTATTGTAATGTAAGATGTAGCATCAAAATACATTCACATAATGTTAAAAAAAAAAAAAAAAAAAAAATCGAAGTAATCCCCCCAAGCCGGAGGTAATGTTTTATTAATACATATTCATAATTTAATTTATGACAATTTCATTTCTTGAAAAATTGCAATAAATTGTTATTTGGTTATGCGTATTAGCATAATATTTGTTGCAGGAACATTTTTTTGGTTAAGACTGCAAAAGTGTAGATAGAACGATTGCAGTAAAGTTTTATTTTTACATCCTTTTTGACGCTTTGGTGTAGGTACCCACTTTCGATGTGAGGCAATTGGTTCGCGACCCATCTAAATTGATTCAGCTGCCATCTAACATTTTGTGGAAAATGATACCCTGCTTAATAAGCAGAGATTATAATATAATCTTTTGTGGCAAACGGACATTTTTAACTCTATTTTAATGATACGGACTTGAAAATGTCAAAGATGAACTTTTGGGGAGAAAACACATTTTTCATGGTCGAAACGATTACGTGCATTGCTTCATTAACAAGCCAAAAGGTGATGTTATTTAATGTTACCTTGAACAGGGGACTTCTCGTGATTGGTATTGATTATCATAATTTGTCGCGTACAAAAGCTCGCTGGTGTTTACTTCGAGTTGCTCCCTGTCACAACCTAATCACGAGTTGACACTTGATTGAATTTATTACATTCATCAACGAGTTACTCATCGGATACCTTTAACTCCGTCGAATTTCGGTCCAAGCAAATATAAACTATTTGAATCGAAACGTGGCTGGCGCATTCACCAAATTGCTTTGCCTGCTGGCGTTGAAAGGGCTCGCACGGGCGGAAGGGGATTGTTTACCTCGGTTTGTGTACATTTCGTGTACAGGGCTGCTTTGTGTGTTCGGTAAGTCTTCATTGGTTTGTTATTTTATTGCGACGAGGGAACTTATTGAAGTTTGACGGCGGTTCTGACTCGTATTTATGTTAGTTCGTCGGAGCGGGAACAACCAAAACGTTCGGCGGAGGTTTGACCTACGTGGATATTTTCGTCGTGTGTATTTATACAGTATACGTTTTATTGGAGCGAGGAATCATTCCTGGGATTTCTCTCTTGTACACTAGTTACTCAGTGATAAAATGCCTCCCTTAGGTCAGGGAATACGCACTGTAAATAGCCACACCGCGTTCACCAACCGGGTTGATGGCTTATTAGCGGTTAATATTCTGTTGCTGATGTCATTGCAACTTCACTAACCTCTACATTTTTTTGATGATGTTCTCTTCGGAGCGTTGTCTGCTTTCTCTATTCTCTTCGCAATTAGTAGCTTCCGCGAGGTTGATAAAATCTCGAAAATAGTGCTTCAGTGGCGGTGTCGTAATTTGGAACGTTTCCCAGTGTGCTAACCGCCTGTGACAGCTGGCGATGGGAGGATGTAAGCTCCGAGGAACCGTTCGCTTCGTTCGTATATTTTGTTTTCTTCCCTCTCCGTCTCTTCTCTAAGCAACAAAGATGGATAGAGGAATGAAACCATCGGTGCTTAATACCGTACCCGACCTGAGATTTGATAAGTATATCAAGTGTGCAATATTATTGTGTATCTAGTTCACCTTCATAAATATGCTGAGTTCAAACCTTTTTCAGTATTTAATTGATAAATGAACGAAGATTGTGGGCATTTCGTTTGCGATCAAGTTGCTCTTTAATGGTGACTTAGGATGGCTAATGCATTATCCTGTTCTGCGAGTGAATTCACATGAAATTCTCTCTTTATGATTCGCCTCGAGGTATATGGGGAATGATGTTGGTCGAGCTGAGCATACCTATTTGTAATCCAATTAAATAGCTTGATGTAGATGTTGTGTATTCCAGGGACATCGGCCTGGAAGTGCGCTTTCGAGCCAAGAACTCGATCCAAGCTGGTTCTCGTGAAGCGTCAGAGGACGGTTGAAATTCTTGAATTAATTCTCCGAACGAGAGGGATTGGCAATGTGCGCCCGTATGGCAATCTGCAGCGAGTAGGATTCACCCCATTCCTTCCCATGAGCATTGGAATAAACAGTCGTCCCCCTTTTCGTGTTATCTCGAGTGATTGAAAGAGCAGATTCAACTGAATTAAACGTCAGACGGACAATTTACCGTTGTTATCCGAGGACTGCGATCAGAGCAACAGTCCCCGCATGGAAATTAGTTTTCGCTTCAAGTTGAGAAAGTTGTTCGTATTTTATCTGACAGTCACTCGGCCCTGGAAGTTGACTGTTAGCAGTGAGGTGCCTTCATTCTGTTCGTTGTGCCCACTTCATTTCTACCAACCCACTGTAGGCCTCTCTGTTACACAATCCCAGCGCCTTTCGTCGCTCATATTCTCACCGTGTGGAATATGAGCTGTTAACCTTTAAAAGACGACCACTCTAGGAATATCCAGTTGATTGGCATATCCTGCGTAATACCTATTTATCTTAAATCGAACACTTGTGGGGTGTCTGTTGCCTGGGGACGCCTAGATGGAGTTTTGCAATCGGCAATTTATCGATCATTTAGAAATAAGAGGATTTCGATTTATTATTTTTATTAGAATAGTGCATACATCTATGTGTTTGCAATTTCCACGAAAATAAAAATTTTTACGTTTCAAAGTTTGCGTAGATTAAGAAATGAAAAGTATACGTCCCTTTTCCACCGTCTGGGCAGAAAAATCCTACCAAATTCTTAGGAAAATCTGAAATTTTGCTCAAAGTGTGTTCGGGTTCTCTTTTAACCCTAAACGAAGGCTTGTATGGGTGAGAAGAACATTTAGTCTTTAGTAATTTCATTTCGAAGGGCTGAAGAGCGTCCATTTTACTAAATTTTGTTTGCTGAATTGATTCAGGTGGATTATGAACCGATTGCTGCACACCAAGAGTGGGCATCTTAAAAAGATATTAAGATGGGTACTTAATTGGATACAACAGAATGATTTTTTCCACTTTTGTGATAATATTGTTCTTTTGAAATATGATACCCAATGTGATGATCTGGACAAAAAGTATCCTTCTTCCCACGAATAATACGAGTATTATTTCTCATACAGGCAAGGAATACTCAGAATTATAAGTGATTGTGTTTCGATTTGGGGCCTTCAACGTTTTAATCAACGGATTGTGTTGGATACACTGACATCGTCGTGGAACTGTTCGAGTGGAACGGTCGGATACAGAGTCTCCTAAGAATTTATCTAATAAGAGCATCTAAGTTCCCCCCTCAGCTGCTCCCATTTTCATTCCTTTCATGGCATGACGTCTCCGACGACGAGGCTGGAGTCCGGCTGAGCCTTTTGAGTCTTGATACGTCTCAACTCGCCAAATAAAGCTTGAAATGCCGTCTGCTTCCCCTATCGCATCCTCCTTCGTATTTGCTCTCGTGAAAACGCAATCTGATTTAGATTAGGACGAAACGTGTTCCGTGGGTCAGCTTGGCGTTCCCACTGTGCGCACTGTTCTACGTGCTTTCGGAACGGAAACTGCTCCCGCATAATTTCATCCTCGGTACGAACACGTCGGCACAATCGTTAATAACTTATCGTATTCGTTGTGGTTGTTTGCCGGAATATATTTGTGTAAAAACGAAGTTCAAGTAATTCTTCAGGATAGCTAAGCTAGACTTGACGCTACCAGCCGATTGGCGGCCAACTCATATTTATTCCGCTTGGAGCTCTGTCAGTATTTTGCTCTACTTCATTTTGTTATGTAATAGTTTTTCTTCTCTTTAGGCCAAAATAACATCTGAGTCTAGCAGCACAAGTCAGTTAAGAGCAAAAATATACATAATTGAACATGTAGGTGCACCTGTTTCGGTCACTTGAGGGAACAATTAACTATACGTCATTCTTTATGGATTGCTCACCGCATGGTTTTTTCTTGCGCCTGGAATCATATTCTGAATCAGGGAAAGCTTGTGAACTTATTGGTAAAATAACAGTTACTGTAGTGAAAAATCGCGAGTTCCTCAATTATTGGACCCAAATCACCAATTATTGATGTATGGAAGATCCAAATTTTATTACGATTTATTGAAAACAGCTCTTTTAGCTCCGGAAGAAATAATAATATCATGTTATGATGTATTTGGACTCAAAGTTGAATTATATACATTTTCGTGGCTACCTAGGTTGGCTAGAACCAACCAGTTCCTCATTCATAAACAACAAACAATTTTCTTAATTTTCTCATTTACTTAAGTCTTTATTTCCCACATATTCGCCCCCTACCTACCCGAGTTATCCCTTGACTAATCAACATATTATGTTTTCATGCAGAAATTCAATCTCAATCAATTTTAAAAAATTGATTTTTGAGATTTTCGGTGATGTAGGCGAGTGAGATATCGTTTTCCACTAAATTTTGGACGCTTAATCGATTGGAATGACTCCCATGCTGCTGATCCGAGGAATAACCAACCCATGTGAAAGAATTTGCAGAGTTTTTTCTTCTTTCTTCTTAAACTCTTCGTCGAACTATATGATACAAACGAAGGCTATGAACATGAAGTGTTAGCGTTCCAACGTGGCTTTGTTTACTTTTTTCGTCGTGGAAAAATAAATCCTGCCTGACCTCCTGGGTGAGCAGGTTAATTTAAACTACTTATTTCCTGGTTACACGAATAAGTAGTAACAAAAAGAAAGTTCCACTTGTTCCAATGAAAAGTTAAGATTCGATGTCCACCATACCTCCATTATCATCAATTGGAAATCATTTTTCGACCTTCAATTATGTCAAAAGTAGCCCAGAGAATGGTGGGCTGATTGTTTCGATTGTTCAGGCCAATATTTGATGATCGATTAATAAACGAGTCAGTTGTGGGGTGAAGGGGAGGGGGTATGAATTGCCCGAGAGGTGAATCATATACTAACCACTTTCATCAAAAAGCTAGCGTCTGATTGTTTAGGACCATTAGGGGCCATCACGGCCTGAGTATTACGGGGGTTTACTTCTACGAATTTCGTACGTTCTAATAACATTATCGCAGTGACATTACAGCGGATGGAAACTCTACCGGAAGCCATTCAAGACACCCTAGTGTACACTTTCCTGTTCCAAGTATATGTGTATGTATAAAGGGGAGGGAAAAAAGGACGACCCTTCCCTTATAGCCTCAGAAAAAGCCGTTCGGATGAAAGTGATTTCTGCGCGATCTGATCGTTCTGAGTGAAAAGCGCGCAACGTTCGCAATTTTGCTTTTACCGCCACCACTTTTCGGGCTTTCAACCATAAAAAGTGGGTAAAGCTGAGGGCATACAGCGGTTTTGGTCCATTGTATTTCGTAACCGTTTAGGTCCGTCCAGTCGGCCGAGCATCTTCTCACCCGTGATGGCTCGAAAAAGACGCCCCCCCCCCCTCTTCTCATAGAGCGGCGCAATCCACTTTTTCAACCCCCGCGGCTCTTCCAATTTCTCGGCTTCGTAGAGCCTTTCTCTTTCTCCTGCTTATTTTTTAGCAATATTCTCCCCTCTTGATTCTTCCCTCCAAAGGCCTTGTAGCCTTGTAGGTAAATTGAAAATTTTCTTCGAGCTTCGGTTTCTTTTTGCACGACGTATGAGGGTAGGCTCGGGGGGATGTGGATAAAACGTTAATAAGATCGAACTAAAAGAGCGTTTCCACTCTCGCCGTCCTGGGGGCCCTTTTCTTTCCCGTTCACTTATTAGAAATAGAAACAAAATCCCACTCTTTGCTTTTTTCTCATTCCGCCCCTTTTATCACTGCTAAACAACTTTACTTGCAGAGCGGACGAAGATTGTGTGAGAACTTTTACAACAACTGGCCGATTCAGTCGGTGGAGGGTGAAAATATCCGTTTTGTCCAACTTTTATAGACTCCCATGCAACAACAACGGCCAAGCTTATTGAAACACATATTATGACCGAAGTCAAACTCCGTGACTTTGAAAGTCATTTCTGTGGGATTGGAAAACTTGCATCATTCATTTTTTTTTACAATGGTAATATATTTTCAGTAGTTGCATAGGTTTCATGAGGTCAGCGTTAGACCATTACGATCGGAATATCAACTCAAGGTCAAGGTTAATAATGTCGATTCCAAACTTCAAGTTCACCTGGCAGCAGGTAAGTTTCCGATTGCCGATCGGTACATATTTTCTTATCATGAATCAATTTGGGATCTTACTCTTATTCCTCAGCTTCAATCGACATACACTGCAGCCTTAATTATTGGTTCAAATGATTTAATGCACTAACCGTTCTTGCATACGCTATATGCACACCTGTGTATGCATATCGACCGAGGAAAAATTTACTTTATACATTAATTTTTAAAAATGTTGCAAATGACTCCACAATTGCTATCAAAGTGAATCTCGCTTGAGTTTAAAAGCCAAAAATCTTTAGAGCTACCTGCTAATAGCTACCTGATTACATGAAAAAAAAGAAAAAAGTAAATACAATATAAATATGAGCGAAACAGATAGAGGAGAGAGGGAGAGAGAGAAGGCGGAAGAATATATTTTGTTAAAGTAAAGCTTCCGTTTTAAAAATACCTATGCTGAGCCATATGCTCCACTTTCTGTGGGCCATCGACCCGGGTTTCATTACAACCGATTCAGCGATATCAATTTAGTGGAAACCGGTACCAGAAGTGCCTAGATTCCCAAACTCCTCGAAGGACCATTTGAAGAAATATCCATTCTCACACACGTGATTAGGCTTAAAAAGCCGTTTTGTGCGGAACTTTCGTTTTTTCAAATCATTTTAAAGATTTTTTTTTTTTTTTTTTTTTTTTTTTTTTTAAATAAAATTTGGATACAATTCGGATAAAAATTGAACGTCAAAACATGAAATTTAATATATCTTCTTTAAAAAAATATTAATAACAATAATTGTATTCTACGAATACAGAGGTGCGTTATTCCAACAATAATAACTCACCAAAACACATTTAAAGTGTTTCAAAAAATCAGGAAACCTGAAGAAGTAATTGTGATCTCGGTTATGTTCAACACATTTCAATCATAATCGCTCCAATCGGTGACGGAGTA
Organism: Cyrtorhinus lividipennis; assembly: GCA_019603395.1. Lineage (NCBI taxonomy): Eukaryota > Metazoa > Arthropoda > Insecta > Hemiptera > Miridae > Cyrtorhinus > Cyrtorhinus lividipennis. The sequence goes on along the minus strand of CM033999.1, from coordinate 2,716,845 downwards.
TGGGCCAAAAAGGATTTTGTAAAGTTTTTGGGATCTATTAGCGCGAGTGGGGTATCGTTTTCCAGTGAAGTTAGTCGATTCAGGTGTCCCGGAGTTGTCCCCGCGCACTTGAAGAGTGGAAAGTGAAGATGGGTATTTTACCCTTGCCAAAGTTTCATGTTAGAAAAAAAAACAACTGTTTTGCTCTTTCCTAATTATCGACTCTTTAGACCACAAAGATACGCGCAAGATTCGCCCAGAACAATAAAACATCGCGTGAATTTATTTCCTACATTTTTCTAGACGCTAAAAGATGGTCCAATTTGCTCCTCGTTTCTTTCAATGCCATAAAAAACTCCTGTTTCACTAGAACTCACCAAAAGTGGGATCGTAAAGGATAATCCGGATTTTCTAAGACGATATCGCGTCCCACCTCCTTCCAAACAGTGTTTCACCTAACGTTCACGTTACTGTCGATAATCCCAGCGATTTCGGACCCTCTCGGCGAAAAAATCCCCCCCCCCCCCTCCCCCTTCCCCCGAGATATGATACATGGGATCTCTTCCCCTTCGGATATCCAACGTTTTGAAAAGGGATGGAAAAACGGCTTTCCGATATGAATGGGCGAGTTTCCCCCTAATAAGAGCTTTTACTTTTGGCCTATCGAAGGGCCAGATCCGCACCGTTCGCTCGTCTCGGGTTATTATTATTATACAGTACATTCGATTCGGAAGCAGAATAATATAAGTGGGACTAGCCTTTCTCGCGCTAATGGCATTTTGATCGGTTGAGCCCAAGTGAGGCTGTTAGGGGATTTGAATGTGATGAGATGGTGATCCTTGCTACTTGGAAGGTTCACTCGGGGATTTGGCAACTCGTATTTCGATTTACTTTTCCTATTCTCCGGTAAAATTGGCAGAGAATACCTCGAGAATCGATTGTTCCAATTGAATGGCCGAAAAACGAGTCATTGATGGGCTCGTATTGCGGTTGAGGAAAACAATTGTGAAACTGAAACACAATATTGGACGGCAGTCCTGCTGGTATGACGTGTTTGATAGCTTGATGAGACGACCTGGCGATACTTGCGATGAAGGAGAATAATCCAGAATGACAAGGTGATTCCTACTCGGGTTGTTATTGTATTCATCTGAAACAATACAACGATATAAAAGGGAAATTTTGGGTAAACTTGGGAAAACCCCATATAAAATAAATCCTACTACAGAATATAGCCATTCAAATAGGAGGTGAATTGCAATAAACGCTAAGTAATTAAATAAAATACTCGCATGAAGGGGGAGCAACTGTAGTTTGGTTATTCATTCAGTGAGGTTTTACTGTGTGATCCTCATTGTCATTTTGTTGGTTATTCCTTGAATAATCAACCTATGTTTTCATGATAATGGTCAACCTCTCCGATTCGGCTCAAAATTTTTTTCTGGACGTTTCATGATGTCCTGATCAAAAAAGGTCAATGTCCGTCCGCCGTCCATTGTCCACGCCGTTTTTGGTAGTAGAAAATTTTCTAAAAATCTGAAATTTAGGTCAGGGGTCTGTTCCCGGCCGAGACGGGTCCTCGAAACTTTTCAGCCCGATCGGACCAAATTTGGGGGGGGGGGGGGTAGGGGTCAAAATGGGATTTTTGAAAAATGGATTTTCGAGATTTTGGGCAATCTATGCGAGTAGGGTGTCATTTTCCACTAAATTTTGGACGCTGAATCCAATGAAACGGGTCCCAGAACGATTGGCACCCACTGGAAGAAGTAATGGGTCAAATTGGGTATTTATTACCTATTTTGAATATGTGTTTTTGGGATTTCTGCAACCTAGGCGTGTGGGGTATAGTTTTCCACTAAAGTTTGGACGCGCATTAAAATGGGTCCCAGAACAATTGGCACCCACTTGAAGAAGTAATCGGTCAAATTGGGTATTTATTACCCATTTTGAATATGTGTTTTCGGGATTTCTGGTACCTAGGCGTGTGGGGTATCATATTCCACTAAATTTTGGACCCAGATTGGAATGGGTCTGGGACCCGCCACACCCACTGTTTCCCCCATTCGAGGAATAACCAACCCGTGTGTAAGAATTTGCAGATTTTTTCTTGTATTTAGTTGTAGTGTTAATGATGAAGAAAAGAAAAATGCGGAAGCTCATCGTTCTTTTATTTTTTCCTTCACCCCTTCTGGTTTGCGTTTGGTAACTGAGTCTCAAGCTACCTGAAACTTGATACTAATGTTGATATGAATCAGTGCGCTTACTTCTCCACATGAAACAAAATCGAAAGCTTAGGCCATTTCATTTTTCTCCCTTTATGTTGTCATGAAGCGGTTAGCTGACGTCAGATATTTCGTAACAGGGCGGACACCCTCTAAGGCGGTTTGTTCGGCAATGACGAAAGCTACGAGAAAGGGGGCGGGCCTTCGTTAGATTAAGACGTGAGATGAATTACACGACAAATCAAACGCTTCGATCGGTGCGTCGGTACCGCTAATGAAATCCAACTAACTTCTAATGCATAAATTAAACTAAATGTTCTAGCGCCATCGTCGTGGAAACGCGTGGATTCCTGTTTTGAAATTCTCACTCATACCTAGATGAGTACTTAATCACACATAGTTATTAGTTTCGGAAAACATTTTCTCCTCCTAATGTGTGATGTTCTGTAATAATTATTCAAATGATAAAATCGGTTATAGGATACTTTATTATCCAACTTGATTGCCCTTTTCTGTCGGTCAAATAATTTTTTACCGAGACCGAATGATCTTTTCTTTCCATTTAAACGTTTTCAAAAGAAGTTCAAGTGCTTCAGCATTTCAACCTTACTTCTGAATGTAATCTGCAGATATAGGCCACAGAGGAATTGTGAAGGATTTCTTTGATTTTGTGGGAGACCGTTATCTCAGAAGCTTGATTGTTTGAGGCTAAATCTTGATGCAGAGTTGGTTTAGTGCTTCTGACGGTAGTGAACCACAGGTGACGTTGACACAGGCCGAGGTGACCAAAATGTACGTTGTTTAGAGGTTTGGAATCAATTAAGTGATAAGATATCGCGGAGGGCGAAATGGGCTTTTGAAGCGACAGACGAGGGTTCTCGCAAGAAGATACGACAGGGTTTTGGTATTCAGAGGATAAAACAGTTCGAGAGGAAAGGGGTTTCGTTGCTACACACCGCAGCCTCTCGAGAAAGAGAATGATTTGATAAAGAGAGAACCCTCATCTCCTCGAAAACCAGTGCCTTAATTGTACATCCTACCCTAGCGACACCAGGCCCACCCTTGTCACCCGTCGTCTTCCCTTGGTAATTGGATAATCTTGTAAACCTGTACAGAGAACAAGAAACGTACACGCCAACGGTGATGGCATCGGCCTGTGAAATCACCTTGACTTATTCAAACTTATCAGCGGTTCTGAGTACGTTGTAATCAAAACCACGCGGCATGTCATCTTCCAGTTCTGTACGACCATTGTTTTAAGGGTGTCGCAGGGAGGCCTATGTCTTTGCAGCCTAAAGGACAGTGGCAAACAGTCCCAATGCTCCCTCTCAACTCAAAATCCTCAGCAGGCAGTAAATTGAGTGTATTAGGAATTGGAAATTTAAAAAAAATTGCCTGATGATTTAATTTTATTAAATTGAGACACCCGGGCGTGTGGAGTATTATTTTTCAACAAATTTTGATCGCTGCTTCGATTGAAATGAGTTTTGAATCTATTGCCGCGAAGGGGGGCAGGGTATGGGTAAATGTTCGTGTTTTTTAAATTAGTTTTCTAAATTTTCGGAATCGCATGCCTGTGGGGGATCATATTCTATTGAAACTCTGATGCTATTCAATTTCCGCACATCAGAAGTAAGTTCGTATGGGGAAAAAAAGCCTTTACTCTTTTCTAAATAAATGGGAACGTGTAAAGAAAACCTCTAAGATACGTATTCCCACTAAAAGCGAAAACCTAGGCTAATATACAGTCAGAAAGCTATTTGCGGAGTTTTTATAGATGTAGTAAAATGATATTCCTTCCCAAGGAATGTGTAATTTTATCCGGACTCCTCTGCATTGATGATGATATGGCTAAAACTAAGTTCAATTTTTGTGGAGTATCAAAATGTGTTCGAAATTTTCTCAAGTTATTTGATGACGCAGATAATCAGGCAGTACTGCTTGTTACCATCAACTGATTTGTTGCGTTGAGCAGCACTTGAAGTGCTGAAGTGAACCTCCTTATCGGCAAAATTTGCGCTGAATAACCTCTCATCTCTCACATACTACTTCTCATTCTCACCGAACGGAAAATGGCGACGCCAGATTTATTCGAAAATGCGTTCCACGATTAGAACTTTCTAAAATTCACGGGGACGATTGCCTCTTCCTTTTTTGCCTTCGCAGCTAAGTTATGAGGAACTTTCGTTGTTCTGGATGCAGACCTAAAGGGCCGTTAGTTGGAAACACGGGAAACTGGGTGGTTTTGCGGCTATATAGGGAACAAAGCGAAGGGAAACAGGAGGGAGGTAGCAAATCGTAACAACTCGGTCGTAGGGTCCACATGCTCGAACTTACAATAGCTTTTCCACCGCCTTCTCGCGACTTTCCAAATACCAATTATAACTTGGTACCTCCCTCCACCTAACCAAGAGAATGGGATTTAACAGATGGATCGTTTTGGACTTCGGCCCCAAGGCACTTTCGGTTTCATCCGCCCTACTTCACTTTAATCTCTTCTTCTTTCCCTTAAATTCCCAAGCAGTGCAAAAGAGAAAAGAGAAAATCGTTTGAGGTTTCGTGTTACATTTGATGTATTTTGTTTATATTTGATCTATTAGAAATGATGAAAGAGAATTAAATTGATCGTGCGAGTATGTTCGGGAAAGCCCTAGGTTATTGGAGTGCTACTTAGGCCGGGTACACACGTTGAGGATTCCGGAGAGGATTCCCCGTTGAGGCCAACCTCTCCGGCCGACCGGACCGTGTGGACGGGTCGAGGCCTTCAGTTAAGGAAGACTGTCAGGCCGCCAGGCCTTTCCAATTTTTAGAAAGGCCGCCTGAGGCCGGGGTTCCGGCCACTACAAGTACACAGTTTCCTCAAAAGGCCTCCCGCGTCGTGTGGATGCTCCGTCCGGCTCCGGCCGCCTCTGAGGTTTTCCTCAGAGGAATTCCTCTCCGGAAATCCTCAACGTGTGTACCCGGCCTTAGATACGTCATTTATATGCCATACGTTCCTGTTCAAACGTACCTATACAACCTGAATTACTGTGAACCGTCATGGCAGTACGTACGCCCTTATGGCAAACAGGTGGGCACGGGTCAAGCCCTTAGGTGAGCTCGCCGTGACGTTTGAGCATGAGAATTAGGATTTGGAGTCTCGGTCGTGGGGTAGGGGTCGAGGACGGCCGACTCGCGGTAAACTGTGAGCTTAGGAATGCCGTAGTACGAGAAGACTTGGCGAGGGGCTTCTACGCCGTGGCCAACCCGAAAGGTTGAATGGATAGATGAAATAATCTTTAAGTCTGATAAATCTTTAACTCAGACCCTCCTTGAACCCCTTTGAAATTCAGATCCGCTTTTGGAGATAGTTGCAATAATTGCTGAACAAATTGAAAATAAATGTATGTTCCATGATTGCCTGTGGGTTGAAGAACACATTATTCATTTGTACTAGTTTTGATATCAGTGGAAATATGCATCATTTCTCTTGTAACAACAATCGATTTCTACTGTGAAAATTAATTTTATTTCATAAGGTGGCAAGCTTCTCAGAAAAGTCCCATGAATTATATTAAACCCCTCATAACCTAGCTCAGTATTTTATTATTTATTTTGTTCGAAAATAGCCACTCACAATGGGTTGCCTCTAAAATGACTTGAAGCTCAATAAATGTAGTAAAATGTGTTGGATGCCATGTTCATAAAAATTTCACAAAATTTTGTGAACATTTAATGTCGACTTATGAAACCTTGAATCAAAAATGATTGCATTGCCACAACTTAGTTTGAAAATAATTCCAGTCTTGTTCCCGATTCACTTATCAATGGAAAATCTCGGCCCCAGCGAGTGGAGAGCAACATTATCATTGAATAAACCTTTCGTATGCTAAATAATTGGAAAAAAAAATGTTTTCTCAATTTTAGCACAGTTGAGGTTTGCTAACGTTTGTGACATAACCCCCCCCCCCTCCCTTCAACTGCCAAATCACCCAATTTCGATAAATATTTGTTGATTACGTACCTACATCTTTCTATTTTATACACTTCCCAAGGCAATTTGGAGCGATTCGACTTTCGTTTGTCTATTTAAAATAACCTATTCGTATTGGTGCAACTATTAACGTCGGAGATGCATTTAGGGTAAGCATGTTAGGGTCACCATCATAAATTGGAAAAGAAACACAATTTAAATTTGTTTAAAAAAGTAGAAGCCCACAGAATTCAGGTCTAAAGGAGGCAACCCCTTTTTTTCTTCGTTTTCTTTTTTCTTTTTTTTACGATTGGGAACCGTGGGGACTAGTGAAGGATAAAAAGTTTGTCAGGTAAACGATTATTTATACGAAAAGACGATTAAATCTGGGTTGGCGTAGGCTCAGCCCCTCGTGAATACTCTTCAATTCGAAAGGGCCTAGCAGGAGGTGGAATACAATACTAATCCGATCAGCGGCAGTCTAGTTGAGCGATCATTTTCGATAGTAGCTACACTATCCACTATCCGAAGGTGGATCGAATGAATAATACTCGTACTTCCAAAACGAGCGGAATAAACTTTATGAAAATTTCAACGACGCTCTCGGCTGTTATAATCTATTGTTTTCCGTTGTGTTCCCAGTATGTACTCACCCTTCGATACCTGAAAGGATTTGACATATTTTGCCCGTATCAATTCCAGCTATTAAAAGTCTGAAATACCTACGTATATTTTGTGAGTTTACTGGATTCATTAAAGATGAATACTTTTTGGAGGAAAAGTTGTTCACTTTTGGCTTATAATTCCTTGAATAATCGACTACGTTTTCATGCCAGAGGTCAACCTTTCCGATTTGCCCCAAAATTTTACATTTTGCGTTTCAAGATTTCCAGATCAAAATACTCCGCATATTCGTTCCAATGATTTGTAATTCCTGTGAGTGTGGGGAAAATAGTGAACGTCCGGGAAACATTCCAATTGATTCAGCGTCCTAAATTTAGTGGAAAATGACGGCTCATACATCTGAGTCCCCAAAAATCTCAAAACTTTATTCTCAAAATATCCATTTTGAGCTATACCCACCTCCAATCGCTTTGGAGAAGGGAGAACGGGGAGTGTTCAGGACTGATTCCAATTGTTTTGGCATCCATGGGTGATGGGTATTGCTTAAAATGGGAGTCCTAAAAACGGCTTTTCGAGATTTTCGAAGACTTGAGTGTGTGGGGTATTATCTTCCATTAAATTTGAAACGCTAAATCCATTGGAATGAGTCCAGGAAACTCACTGTTTTCCTCATAGACTTGTTTTGTTTGGTTACTCCTAGAATATTCAACCTATGTTTTCATGCAGAAAGTCAATATCTCGATTTCCAGGCGTTTCAAGGTGTCTAGATCAAAATCTAGATTTTGGTAGTCGAAAGATTTCTAAAAATCTAAAATTTTGGTCAGGAACCAGATTCTGGGTCTTGTAGGCCCTGGATACTGTTGCGAGCTGGCACCTGCGCCGGTCTCCTGGGCCGGTCAACGACCTGTGGAGGGCTAAGGGTCGCTCTCGAACATTCGTGCATTGAATTGGCTGGAACCTTCCCATTGGCTTGAGACAACAGGGCAAGTTCCCAGAACCAGGGAAGGTTCGAGAAGGTTCTCGGCCAAGGCAGCCAGTATAAAAGGGACCCAGGAGCGCCGCGCAGAGTTCAGTTCAATTTGGAGTCCAAATATAGATGCTTTGGCTTATAAATCGTGCCGTGCTGTGTTATAAATAGTGCGACAACCGCTTACAACCGCGAATTGTGCTTTGTGATTGTGTAAGTGTGTGAACAAAGACAGTGTATTTGAGTGAACAATTGTAATAAATTATTTACGAAGAATATAAATCGTTACAATACTTTTCAGTCCGGTTGGACTGAATTTGGGGAGGGGTGGTTAGGGGTCTAGGAGATGTGTATTTTGACAAATGGGTTTTCGAGATTTTTGACGATCTAGGGGTAACAGTCTTTAGGGGACTAAAGTTTGTACGCCGAATCCAATAAGACGGGCCCCGGAAGAGGTTATGAGTCAAAATGGGTATCTATCTTTACTATTTTAAGTGTGCGTCTTCGATATTTTTCGTACCTAGGCGTGTCGGGTAACATTTCCCAGTATATTTTGAACCGATTCAAATGTCTCCATGCTGCTGGTTCGAGGAATAACCAACCTCTGTGAAAACAATTTGCAGCATTTTTGCTTAGGAATGATGAACTATTGTGGACGAATTTTCAGTGTTTTGTAGCAACTACCACTTTTCCAGTATTGAAATTCAGTCCTGATTGCATGGAATGGGAGTGGACGACTTGGATAATGGGGTAGTTGGGGCTGATTCACTTGAACCGTCTCACAATCGAGTCGATATCGATTAGAGTTCCTATTGACGGGAAATAACATCCGATACGGCTCGCTACCTAATATTGGATTGGGATAGACTAGTAGCCATTTAATGGAGCCGAAACAGTTTTTGAATGAATTCTGGACCGGACACGGACGGTCAGAAATTAACTCGAGGTTTCGCAATCATGAGTTGAAGGGGTGTCGGGTTCTGATGGGGGTCGTAATAACAAGAGCAAGCTAGATGGAATCTCGATTACCTCCCCCCCTCACCTCGCCACTCCCTCCACTCAGGCGGACGCCTATCCGAGTTTTCCCCGATTCTATTGGCTCCGTCCCGTGTTTTCCTCCGCCGGATGAACCGGTCAGGAGGAAGGGGTCGTCGGGTCAGGGGAAGCGGAGTCTTCTCGTTTTCGATTCCGAACTCGAGTCGATCCATCCATGGCAGCGAGTGAGCCAGCTGAACTTGTGCCAGAAAATCCGCCCACACCCCCTCACCTGCCCTCGCTTTTCCCTCGGGCTCTCTCCGCCTTAGGTTTCCACCACGCTGAGTGATGTCATCACAACAAACTCAAATTGCAATTTTGTCGCCAAAATTAGTGGTGGGTCATTGCTACTTACTCACAACGTTGCGTTTCCTTCGTTATGAAAACGCAATCTTTTTTTTTTTCGTCTCAAAACTACTATTCACTTGCGCCCAACAAAAAACTACCTTTGTCATAAAATAACTAAAAACCCTGCAAATTATTACACACGGGTTGGTTATTCCTCGAATGGGGGAAACAGTGGGTGTGGCGGGTCCCAGACCCATTCCAATCGATTCAGGGTCTAAAATTTAGTGGAATATGTTACCCCACACGCCTAGGCACCAGAAATCCTGACACATACAAAATGGGTGGATATGTACCCATTTTGACCCATAATTTCTTCCGGTGGATGCCAATCGTTCTGGGACACACTTCATTGAATTCGGCGTCCAAAATTTAGTGGAAAATGATACCCCACACGCCTAGGTACCAGAAATCCCGAAAACACATATTCAAAATGGGTAATAAATACCCAGTTTGACCCATTACTTCTTCCAGTGGGTGCCAATCGTTCTAGGACCCGTTTCATTGGATTCAGCGTCCAAAATTTAGTGGAAAATGATACCCTACTCGCCTAGATCGCCCAAAATCTCGAAAATCCATTTTTCAAAAAACACATTTTGACCCCTACCCCGCCCAAATTTGGTCCGATCGGGCTGAAAAGTTCCGAGGACCCGTCTCGGCAAGGAACAGACCCCTGACCTAAATTTCAGATTTTTAGAAAATTTTCTACTTCCAAAAACGGCGCGGACAATGACAGCTTGAGGGCGGGGCAGCCTGTTGTACGGGGGAAGCCATAGAGCCATGGAGCAGGGCTCCCCAATATGATCAGACGCTGAAAAACAGGGAAGACTGTCATGGGCCACACGGCCTCAGAAACAGTCTAGCGTAGGTACAACAGGACGGACGGCGGACGGACATCGACCTTTTTTGATCAGGACACCATGAAACGTCCAGAAAAAATTTTTGAGCCGAATCAGAGAGGTTGATCAATTACATGAAAACACGGGTTGATTATTCGAGGAATAACCAACCAAAACTCAGCAAATTCATTCACAGGGATTGGCTATTCCTCGGACCAGGAACATGGGGACTCATTCCAACCGATTCAACGTCCAACATTTAGTGGAAAATGATGCCCCACACGCCTAGATACCAGAAACTCGAAAACACAGATACGAATGATTCATTACGTCTTCCAGGGGGCGCTAATAGATTTTTGGCGGGGTATCATTTTCTACTAAATCATGGACGTTGAATCCTAGAACGATTGCGGCCCACCGGTAGAGGTTATGGGTCAAAATGGTTATCTATCTGCATATTTGAAAATTGGGTTTTGGAGATTTTTGGTACCTAGGCGTGTGGGATATCATTTTCCACCAAATGTTGGATGCTGAATCGATTGGAATGAGTCCGGAACACTCCACAGTCACAGTTTTCCCTAGTTTTCTCCATTTTCCTGGTCCGAGGAATAACCTATTCCTGTGGAAAGAATTTGCACATATTTTAGTCTATCATGTCATGTTCAATGATATTCGACCTACTTTTATGCTGTTTTTCATCAACTCCGTCTTGCCGGCTATGATGTTTTGAACAAATACGGCAGACTCGTGTGTATGATACTTCAATGACCAGCAGCCTTCTCTGTGTTAAGGGATTTTCGCAGGGTAACGTTGCATTTGAGATTTCTGGTCCAACCGTTTTTGTAATAAATGCTCATAATCGGCTTTTTCGCCAATCATTTCACCTCTGCGTCCAATTGATGCTCCTTGGTACGTTTGGTTTGAAAGGTTCCTTATTATTCGACACGCAGCAGTGACGATACGGGCATTCGATGCAAGTGTGTACTGAGCTACTCTGAATTACTGAATTACTACTGAATTACTCTGAAAAATCACTTCTTTTCCACATAGGTCCGTTCGGCTCTTATTTGGCCCAAAAAATCACCAGCCCGATCGCTTGGTACCCTAAAATGTTTTAACAAAAATGAGATAAAAGTGATTATTTTATTTAGTATCAGTTTTTGTGACTTCCGGGTCAGTGATATGTATTTTTCTATGAAAGGTGGGTGTCCAAACAGGGGAAATCCTTGGTTCTGTAGGTGATTGTTGGGAGAACAGAATTTGAATCACACGTCAAACGTTATCTTTCTGACAGTCGAACGCACATTGAAATCTTCCAATGAGCTTACAACGCGAGTCCACAGCGGTTCCTCAATGTTGTCGTTAATATTCGCTCACCGTGAGCATGTTAGCATTAGTAAGAGCAACACAAACGAATTAATATTCTAACGGTAAACATTTACGACAGTTCTACTGTCCTCTCATATTTCTATGAACTAATTCTTCTCATTGGTAGCATCGCCTCGTCTCCGAGTCACTTTCTACTTTCCTGGGTACTGTTAGCAGGTGTAGATAAGACACGTGCCGCACTCGATGAGCTGTGACTGCAAAACATATTATCTTTTCCATTTCTGCTTCTCCTTCAACGGCCAGTTTGTCTCTATCTCTTATCCACAGATATTTGTAGATACAATCATGAGAAAATTACTTTCTTTTCAGTAAGGGTGCGGCAGATATTGAACACAAATACTTTTGTAGAATTATAGTTGAGAATATAAGTACGGATAGAACTCATAAATTGGAAACTGCGAGAATGAATATAAGGCAAAATAGGGGCCCAGGGTAGACTCAAGGGAGGGGATAGGCAAGAGACTATGGCACCTTCCAGAACCTTGCAGATTCAACCATCCAGCCTTCCACCAAGTTACCTCCTCACCATCATTAGCATGACAATGACATACTCATGACAAAAGTGTTATGACATTTGACGTTTGCATAGAAATCTCTACAACAAATATTTAAGGTTAGAGAGATGCATCCACTAACCTAGTTGCATGGTCTAATGGATCCAATCCCAAACATTTTACATCATGAAATAATACACCCTTAGATTTCTCTAAAATTGAATAATAACGAATAGAAATTTTGAACTGAATCCTTATTGAAATGTTTTCTCAGCAATAGTTAATTTCCTAATTGTCGTAAAATAAATTGCATCGTTGTCACTGGAACTTCACCAACAGTTACAAACCGCATTAAATCATGTTTCGTGAAATTCTTCATAATTTATGAAAATGTTAGGAAGAGTTCTCCTTATGTTTACTGTACTTCATATAATATTTAATCAACATTGTTTTTCTTTTCAATAAAATTACACTGAAATCTGAGCCATTTCAGATTGCTCCGAGTGATTACAACAAGCCTCGAAAATTATTTATTGGCTTTGACTCGCGTTCTCCGGGGTTTCGAAAAGCCCGAAACCTGGGACGGTTCTGGGTTACCGAGCAGATTGCAGTGATACAATCGATTTCTGTTCGTGGGAGGGGAAGGGGTCAACGTTAAAAAAAAACTGTAATACGGACGGACGGGAACATATTGCAGGGCATGACAGGGTGAAGTTGTTTTTTTGATCGGCGAACGGTCAAGTTGACAGATTTCTGTCAGGTTGTCCATCCAAAGGTGGAGATGGAAAATCTACGCAGTCAGGCTAATGCATTTTTTCCTCTCGACTCGATTTTTGCTGGTTTCTACAAAAGCTGCTGCCCGGTCAAATTGAATGTTGAGCAATCAAACGTTATGAGTCGACTGATATGAGACGTCTAATTGGAACCTCAATGCATTTGTCGCCGTTTATCGAACAATAATTTAATATCAATCAAAACGTCTACCAAAATCCAGGTTTGTTCCATAGAAATGGACTAAAACATGCTTGTGTGTCCCATGCATCCCACCTTTGAATTTAGATTGTCTGAGTAGGGTGTTCCCGTCTGTCTGATCAATCCGAATCCTCTGTCTAGACTTATGATGTAGACTTACTATGCGATTTTTGGTTGGTTATTCCTTGAATAATCAACCTATGTTTTCATGCAAATGGTCAACCTCTCCGATTCGGCTCAAAATTTTTTTCTGGACGTTTCATGGTGTCTAGATCAAAAGAGGTCAATGTCCGCCGTACGCCGTCCACCGTACGCCGTCCGCCGTCCACGCCGTTTTTGGTAGTAGAAAATTTTCTAAAAATCTGAAATTTGAGTCAGGGGTCTGTTCCCGGTCTAGGACGGTCCTCCAAGCTTTTCAGCCCGATCGGACCAAATTTGGGCGGGGTAGGGGTCAAAATGTGTTTTTTGAAAAATGGATTTTCGAGATTTTGGGTGATCTAGGCGAGTGGGGTATCATTTTCCACTAAATTTTGGACGCTGATGGGTCCCAGAACGATCGGCACCCCCTTGAAGAAGTTATGGGTCAAATTGGGTATATACTACCCATTTTGAATATGCGTTTTCGAGATTTCTGGTACCTAGGCGTGTGGGGTATCATTTTCCACAAAATTTTGGATTCTGAATCGATTGGAATGGGTCTGGGACCCGCCGCACCCACTGTATTCCCCATTTCCACCATGTTGAAGAAATGAGTCTCCATGCGCCTGGTCCGAGGAATAACCAACCCGTGTGTAAGAATTTGCAGCGTTTTTGCATTTTACTTCGACCTGATTGGAAATATCGATACTAGTAGTCACTATTATTCACCAATTTCCACGTATCTGTGGAGTTGTGCTGGTTTCTGAAACTTAATTTTTGTAGGTGAATGTTATTTCATTGACCAGTTTGTTATTCTGACACATTGAAACTCTGGACATATTGGAGCGAATCGGAAAGTAAATTTCTGTAAAGTGCCTATTGCTACAACAGTTGGTTGAGCTCAAGTGTACCAGAGCGGTCAAAGACAACCTGACTACGATTTAGAAGGCGTTGGACAGCTGCTGTCAACCGACAGTTAGACCGGGAACAAACCTAGTGCCAATAGTTGAAACCTTCTCCAAGTGGAAGTTGCCTACTTGGAGCGCCATCTAGGGAAGTGGATCGAGGGATAAAGTGAGAGGGCATCAGGGGGGCGCGGATCAAAATCAATTCAGACAAGAGGCGCCGCGTCTAACGTATTCCGTGATTAAAAGGGCAATCACAGAGCCAAGACGACTTCAAACCCTTTGCCACCACCTGAGAAATGCCTCGGCTTCATCCAACTTTGCGCTACAACCCTCTAACTTAATTAACAACTTAAAATTGGAAACTACCTTCTTCTCCCCCTTCCTTTCTCCACTCGGGGTTTGGTGAGTAACCTAACTCCTAAGTCACTCGGAGCTTGAGGGCGCCTTTTCCTCCTGGTTTTCCCTTTTAGGCCAAAGCTTATCGTACACGGTCCTTTTCTGAAGGTATCATCAACATTTAATATGTGCCATTAGGGTTCCTTTTACCGTCTTTCAGCACAAAGACCTGACTTATTAATCTCTTCGCCTACCTTCTCTGGGCGTTTTCTTTTCTTCATTTGACTTCCTGTTTATTCAGGGTGATTTCAACTGCCTCTTTACTTGGCATTCACACTTTGATGATATTATTACGAGTAGTACCTCCAAATAATACTCAAAATCTCAAATACTCAAGTTCATTTACTGGAAAAAAAAAACCTTGATAATTGTGAATCTTGCTCATCTTGCTACAATTGGTCGAAAACCCACCTAAATCAATTCATCGCTCGAAGTTCATGAGAAAATATCCCAACTCGTTTGCCACCCCGAAAATATCAAAAATCAAATCTCAAACCCATTTTCACCCATTACCCGCCCCCACGGACTCGAATGGAGTTTACAAGTCATTCAGGTCTCCTAATTGAAATGCTTAGATTCTTAATCTCACAAATTGAACGTCAAAGGCGTACTGATGCATACGTAATTATCGTAAAAATCAACTATTAGTGGTTTGATGTTTGGTGATTAAGACGTCACGTCGCAAAGTATGAGTTGATGCGATGATGTAGTATATAAAATTATATAGTAGTTTTCGTATTGCTCGGCAGAAGCGTCTAGTTTAAAAACGCTGTAAATTCTTACACAGGGGTTGGTTATTCGTCAGACCAGGCGCAAGAAGACTCATTTCTTCAACATGGGGGAAATGAGGATAACGGTGGGTGCGGCGGGTCCCAGACCCATTCCAATCGATTCAGTGTTCATGATTTAGTGGAAAATGATACCCCGGCTGCTCCGGCTTGTAGCTCCGAAAGAGAGATGAAATCAGCCGTAGTAAAGAGCTTCTCACAAGATTGAAAATCTACAACAGAAAATAAAATACAGGGGTTGGTTATTCCTCGGACCAGGAGCATGGAGACTCAACCCAGACCGATAAAAAAATTTAGTGGAAAACGCCAAAAATCTCGAATTTGAGGAAAATTGGGAAATTAGTGGGTGTGGCGTGTTCCGGACCCGTTCAAATCGATTCAGGGTTCAACATTTAGAGGAAATTGATACTCCTCACGCCTAGGTTCCAGAAATCTCAAAAACACATATTCAAAATGGGTAATATATACCCAATTTGACCCATAACTTCTTCCAGTGGGTGCCGATCGTTCTAGGACCCATTTCATTTGATTCAGCGTCCAAAATTTAGTGGAAAATGATACCCTACTCGCCTAGATCGCCCAAAATCTCGAAAATTCATTTAAAAAAAAACAACATATTTTGACCCCTACCCCGCCCAAATTTGGTCCGATCGGGCTGAAAAGCTTGGAGGACCGTCCTAGGCCGGGAACAGACCCCTGACCCAAATTTCAGATTTTTAGAAAATTTTCTACTACCAAAAACAGCGTGGACGGCGGACGGCGGACGGACATTGACCTTTTTGGTTGGTTATTCCTTGAATAATCAACCTATGTTTTCATGATAATGGTCAACCTCTCCGATTCGGCTCAAAATTTTTTTCTGGACGTTTCATGATGTCCTGATCAAAAAAGGTCAATGTCCGTCCGCCGTCCGCCGTCCGCCGTCCGCCGTCCGCCGTCCGCCGTACGCCGTACGCCGTCCATTGTCCACGCCGTTTTTGGTAGTAGAAAATGTTCTAAAAATCTGAAATTTGGGTCAGGGGTCTGTTCCCAGCCGAGATGGGTCCTCGAAACTTTTCAGCCCGATCGGACCAAATTTGGAGGGGGTAGGGGTCAAAATGTGTTTTTTGAAAAATGGATTTTCGAGATTTTGAGTGATTTAGGCGAGTGGGGTGTCATTTTCCACTAAATTTTGGACGCTGAATCCAATAAAATGGGTCCCAGAACAATTGGCACCCACTAGAAGAAGTAATGGGTCAAATTGGGTATTTATTACCCATGTGGGTGACTTCAGCCGAATAGACAAACAAAACACATCATCGTATCCTGTTGTTTATAACCAGCTGTTAAACTTAGCAACCAATTTTGAGCAGTTGCCTACAATTCTTTTTACTGTCCGAGCTTTTTATTCGTACCATTCAATTCAATTTAATACAATTATTATAGCCTTCTAAATTACCTACGTTTTCTCAATATTATATTAGTAAATTAGTGTCGTTGTGCCCCATAGATACACCCATCTTGAATATGTGTTTTCGGGATTTCTGCTACCTAGGCGTGTGGGGTATCATTTTCCACTAAATTTTGGACGCTGAATTCAATGATGTGTGTCCCAGAACGATTGGCACCCACCGGAAGATGGGTCAAAAGGGGTATGTATCCACCCATTTGGAATGTGTCAGGATTTCTGGTACCTAGGCGTGTGGGGTATCATATTCCACTAAATTTTGGACCCTGAATCGATTGGAATGGGTCTGAGACCCGCCACACCCACTGTTTCCCCCATTCGAGGAATAACCAACCCGTGTGTAAGAATTTGCAGATTTTTTGATCTAGACATCATGAAACATCCAGAAAAAAATTTTGAGCCGAATCGGAGAGGTTGACCATTTGCATGAAAACATAGGTTGATTATTCAAGGAATAACCAACCAAAACGTCGGGCATTGAAAACAGTTTATTTGATGTTGTTGTTGTTTGTTTGGTGTTCTTTGATGTCGTTCGTTGCTTTTGTATTTTACTCTACGTCTCTCATACTTTTTTCTTGTTTCAGGTAAGCTCTCAGAAATGTATATAAAACCAACGTGGCTGCTCTCAATCAGGTGATGTAAATACTGTAACGGAAATTTGACTTCTATAACAGCTAATCATTTTTGACAACTTGACCCTCAAGACGATTGAGAAAACTAAACTATCATGCTTTGAGGGTTTCTCCTCCTGGATAACTTCGTACCTTGTATTTTTGATTTTTTTCAGAATAGTTTTGTTTTAATGCGGAACTTGCATTTCAATAAGCTGTAATTCAATTTCTGGTGAAAAATTAATTTTCTACCACTTAGCGCCCTAGGAGATCTCTTGGCATGCGATCTAGAAGGCACCGCGCCAATGACAACTGTTATCTAAGTCACTCAGAAAACCATTTTTTAATTGTATTAACTAATCTATCTATCCATCATTAAGACGTAAAATATTTGATAAGACTTCTCCAAGTGTTTGGAGAAAACACTATATTTTGTTCGACGCGAATAAATAAACGAAATGAATCAGGTTGGAGCACCCTATTGATGGATATGCTGTAAATTTTCAAGATTGAACGTGAAGTCAGTGAAGTCTTATTCATGCTCTCAAACAGTGAAATGCCGAAACCCGTTGCGCTGAGAACTACTGGGTGGAGGGGACACCAATTAGGAGCAATTAGAT
Organism: Cyrtorhinus lividipennis; assembly: GCA_019603395.1. Taxonomy (NCBI): domain Eukaryota; kingdom Metazoa; phylum Arthropoda; class Insecta; order Hemiptera; family Miridae; genus Cyrtorhinus; species Cyrtorhinus lividipennis. Next base: position 2,699,119 of record CM033999.1, on the reverse strand, counting down.
GTTACAAATAGGCTGGAACGAGTTAAGTGGCTTGTAAACAGGACGGCTATACATGCTGAGGACTCGATGAACGATTCCCAACCTCTCTAACTCAAGTTGTGTAATTTAATTTTTGATCAGTTCGTAATTGATTTAATGAATAATTGGTTTAAAGTTCATTGATAGTCAGAACAATGAGGTGAAGGGGATTTTTCTCATTAAATGAAAGAAATCGCTCCTGTATGGTCATTTTACCATTACAATAGGTTTTTTCTCCAGGAAGGTTGACATAACAAAAGATTAGTGAAATTTCCCGAGGGAAGAACTGATTTGAAATTCGTGAGATATGGTTGAATATAATTCCATTTAAATTATTTATGTTAGCAGAAAGGGATTTAGTTATTGTAGTTGAGTTTGAAAAGGAACCGTTGAAGTCTGGAAACCTCGTAATAATCCCGTTTCCTGACCGTGACCTTTTCCTTCGCAAATCGTATAAATGACGTCACGTCATTATTTCCATCATTCCGACGTCGGGTCTCCGTCGTTTTAACGTATTGATGTCATGAATCGGCTCAAACGCGCGCCTCGCGGATGAGAGAAAGTCTCTCTCACAATGGGATGGCGAAAAGGGCGGGTTTTAAGGAGTTGCTTCAATCTATTATTCACTCGCACTTGTCTGGCCGCCGAGTTTGGAGACCGGGAGCTGTTGTTTAAAACTTTGAAATATTCACGGCATTTCCGAGGAGGTTTGTCTCTCCCCTTTGGCTACCGCTGGCCCCGTTTCTCTTCCTAGTTTTATTTCCTTTTTCTCTTTCTTGCTTTCGGAAAAACGTTCAATTAGTTAGACGGCGGATTGGTATTCGGCATGAGCCGTCCATGACGTTGTATCATTTGTTTCTCTGAATCGATTTTCCTTCTCGCTGAAGAAAAACAGTCAGTTGGCAACTATGACTGGTACGCGAGTGCGAAGAGGTTCTAATTGTGTCTCTAGGAAAGTCCAAAAGTTGTGTCTTGGGAATCTTAATAGCCAAACCTGCCTGCTATTTCCCCAGAGAGAAAGGATCACCATCACATGTAAGTGCAGTTCTACCAACGTAACCTCGTTTCCACTATGAAACTGCTTCATGAGTCTAACAGTTGTGAAGAAAATCTCCTGTTTGACGAGAGAGGCATACAAACAACGTGTTATACTCTTCGTAGGTGACGTATTGTTCCGGCCACAGTTCCCGAATATTAAACCATGTTTAAAACATTCCAAACGCATTCAAAATTTGATATTTTTGGAGATTCGGAGATCTGGGTGTGTGAGGTATCGTTATTTACTAAATTTTGAACGCTGAACCGATTGGAATGGGTCCGGCACACTCCACATCCACTGATTTCCCCATTATTCCCATTTTCGAGATTTCTTACGTTCCGAACGTTGGATCATTAAATCCAAATCCGTCCGTCGTCCGTCGTTTGCAGTCCGACTGCTGGCGTGGAAAAAGACTGAGAATGCTTCGAAAAGTGTGATGTTTTTAGACACCAGTCGGATTCAATACTCATCTTCAGCGCGATAGTCCCAGAATAGAAGCAGGGTAAAGCGGAAATTAGTATTTTTGAAATGGGTTTCGATATAATGGGGCGCTCAGGCGTGTGGGCAGTAATTTTTGAATAAATCATGAACGCAGAATTGCAATTAATTTTGAGATGGGCCCTAGATTCGATTGCTGCATACAGGAGGCAGGATAGTGACTCTGGTTAATTTGAAAATTATTATCTTACAATTGACTTGTTCTAACATGAGCGACGCCCACCTTGAGCGATGAAGTGTTGTGGAGTAATAATGTACCACGAAATGTAAATAGTTGAATAGCTCGATACAAGCAAACAAGAAATGCCTGAAGAAGGACCCAATAACAGGACACTCAGGGGAAAACCCAGCCAGGCCCCACCATGGAATCCAGCCTGGAAGAACCCTCCCACTCAGGCCTATATAAAGCCTTCAGGAAGGCCTAGTAAGTCAGTAGAGCTCTAACCTGTCTCGCATACTCACCTCTACTCGCATTTCTACCTTTACCTAAACCTCTAATCTAATTCTCCTCACCTGTTCCTGTCAAATCTGATCGAACTAAAAACTCAGGAGAAAACACTATCTCAACGAGGGTGAACCAATTGACTTGTAGTCACAAACTTTAACACCTCCAAAATAGGTGAATCGTTTTTTCCTGCTGTTTTCATTCAAGTTTATTTTAGTTATTTGGCGAGTCCAGGAGTTGTCTATAACTTTCTTCTATAGGCCCCTCTGCACTTCTGTTCTTCCAGCAAATAAGGCATCTGAAAACTGCAATTCGTCTGGGCAAATTGTTTGGGGCGCGTCTGGGGTATGGGAAGTTCCACTGAGCGATAAAAAAAAACCCCTGCAAATCCTTTCACAGGGGTTGGTTATTCCTTGGACCAGGCGCATGGAGACTCATTTCTTCAACATGGGGAAAATGGGGGAACAGTGGGTGTGGCGGGTCCAAAATTTAGTGGAATATGATACCCCACACACCTAGGTACCAGAAATATCGAAAATCGATTTTTTGAAATACACATTTTGACCCATACCCCGCCCAAATTTGGATCATCAGAACGACTAGGCGAAAGGCTTCCATGCGGACTATGAACATTAATTTTATTCACCCCACCCCAATATCCACGTCGTGAAATCAGCATCAGAAGCATAAAAAAGGTACCTACCTTAACTATAGATTAATTATTAAAACGAACCTAATAATATCATAACAGTAGTATGTATTAGGTACAAATATTTTTAAGCAGTATGTACACATGAAATTAATAAAAAAAAATAAATTGTAACAAAACCCTTAGGTACCCTAACTAACGAGCACCTTTCCTTAAAATCTGGACCTAAATCTAAGGTTCGTATATTTTCTTATAAGTTATAAAAATTATTATTACGCGTGGATATGAATGATTTTCCAAATATTTCGCCCCTAATGGCATTCCGGGACTTCTTCAATGCGAGGTGTAGGTAGAACGCTAGCTGAGCAAGTCTAAAGCATGAGCAATCCCAGCTAAACCTACGCACATTAATCCATCAATGATGTCATAGCCGAGCTGCATATTGTATATTGCCTACAGTTTTTTCTTGTACCCTTGTACTGGCAAATGAGTGTTGCGGACGTGGATAACAGCGAACGAGTCGAAATGAATGTGTCAACGTTCGTCGGTTCCTGTTGGGCCTTTGCATTTACCTTTACGCTTTGTCAAGACGCAATAGACGGTGTAAATGGGATCGAACGATGACTTTAGCGGCAGAGAATGATGTGGCGCTAAGGCTGTTGACACGTGGAGATGTTCCATCGCGTGAAGGGTATTGGAAAAGGGAGATCATTGTTGGGTGGACAATGGACGTGTAACCCCCCCTCCCACGGTACAACCCCTTCTCACTCTGCTCGTCGCCACATGTGCCATTCCGGGTACCGGGGCCCTCAACCTCTTCGTATATGACGCAGGCTTTATTGAGAGTCGACGGGATGCCAAGCATAGCTTCTCGCTCATCGAAGAAGGAGGTGGAGCCAATCGCTATAAGAATGCCGTTGCTGAAGGCACCAAGTTGAAGGTCGTTTTGTGCGAAGATTATTACCTACCAGAGTTTTAATAAATTATCTCCCTCATGAGGTTCCCTTAGTGGGGTTTTATTCGTTTTCGTGTCGACATTCTGCGCGAGCCGCTGCATGCCTTCACCAAGGTCGGATACGAGCCTTTTCTGGCCTAGAATTTTTCAGTCGTTAACTGGATCCTACGTAAAAACAATTTTCTCTCGTACAGAAATATCCATCCCCATGAAAAAACGCTACAAATCATCCCCAATGGTTTATTATTCCTTGTAGCAAGAGTAGGGGAAAACAGTAAGTGTCCGTCCACGTGGTTTTCGGTAGTGAAAAATGTTTCTAAAAATCTGAAATTTTGATCAGGGACCTCTTTCTGGCTGTAGTTGATCCTTAAACACTTTCAGCCCGATAGGACCCAAATTTGGGGAGGGTCAATACATAAAATGTGCTTTTGAAAAACTGATTTTTGAGATTTCCGGTGATCTAGGCGTGTGGGTGTCATTCCCTACTAAATTTTGAATCCGTTGAAATGGATCTCAGACCAATTGGCCCCCATCGAAGGTGAATATGGGTCAAAATGGGTACCTATCCACCTATTTGAAAATGGCTTTTCGTGGGTATCCGGGCGTGTGATTTGTCATTTTCCACGAAATGTAGGACGCCGGATCGATTGGAATGAGTCCGGGACTTTTCCTTCCCCTCTACTATTTACAATTACTTTACTGGAGAGATAATAATGTGGCTCCAGCTGATTTTTTCCAACTTGGTCATCATCAGCAAGGGAACAAGGACGACTCGGGTATTGGAAAATCCTCACTAATGACGCAGCACGCAGAACAGTGGGCATCCTTCACAATAAAATACTTGTAAGCTCCTTAGCCAACGGAAAAATGTTCCTTGGGACTGCGTTAACGCGATAAGGTCGACATTAAGCGGGGCCGCGGGCTGTAAGAGGATTCCTTCCAACGAGAGGAATATTCCATACCGACCGTTGTACTAAAGTGAAGAATGTGCTAGCCCCACGCGGCCTGGAGAGAGAACGTATGCTTATCGATTTCTTGAGTTGAGCGGTTTTTAAAGGAAAAAGAGAAATGTTCAGTTGAGGAGAATATCTAAAATTTTAATTTCAATCAAGACTATATTGTCGACTCCTCCACTTCTTGGGCTCAAACGAAAGTGAATCTCTTTGAAGAGAAGAACTCTACATAATTTTTCACGAGAAAAATCTTTTGAGAGCGCTCTTGTTTAGAGTGTGCTTCTCCTTTACATCTCTCCTCACGTTCTTGTGTTATATACTCCGGATGAGTACACACCATCATTTCTCTCAACGCCATTTTCCACTCGGGAAAAAACACCATTCTCATCAGAACTTACCGAGTATCATTTTTTCCCGCACCCCCACTTCTGCCTGGTTCCGACCATTTTCCTCGCCCTTTTCCCCTGTCTTTGTTTTTTCAAGTCGTACTTTTTGATAACACCTCCAAACTTCTCGCTTCGAAAATGGGAGAGGAGTGGCGGTAGCTTCTACAGTTTATCAGACGAGAGAGTTCGCTCTCGGGACATTCACAGGGTACCTAGGTACGATGTGTTTACTGTCGCCGACATCCTCGCCGAACAAGTAAACGCCCCTCGCACCCTCTCGACTTGGCGAATTGTTTACACAGGCGTAACAACTTCCCTTCTATAGCCCCGTACACAGAGCCTGCATTTCCATATCAGATATAGATTTCTCAATATCTCCGCTCATATCGTATGCATTAGGCCCTTGAATATACAAACCTCCCCGGTCATATTTTTGCCAACGCACCCATTTCCCGCTGCGAGGAGTCGACCGTAACATGTTCGATGGCGAAAATATTTACTCGAGTGTTGCAGTTTCCTATTCACATGAAAAAAAGTATCGTGAGACCCCCTAGAAAATTGGATATATTGACTGAAATCACTTGAATGCCTTTTACATCATTTATGTGGCTCACCGAAACAATGGAGTGGATTTGCGTGGTCGAAAATGGACATTTTTTCGATGAGATCCCTCTCCGAGGCGAATATTTTTAGTTTGAAATGGCCAGAGTACACTTTTCAGGACGCGACTGTAATCGAAATTGGTGTTTGAACACCAGAGTAGAGGCTTCAAACTTCCTATCGATACTAAAAGGCTGCGGATATTATTATTTTAGGTAACAATCTCATGGTGGAAGCGGCGTGATATAAATTGTTGCCTATCACATTTTAGCCAAAAATACAATTTAAAATATTACTGGATATTACTACATACATACATTTTCTCTGAAAAATAAAAATATTTCTTGTAATTTTCCATGATTATGGTTAGTAATAAAAAAAGTGATTTAATTTTTTAAAACGCTGCAAATTCATTCACAGGGGTTGATTATTCCTCGTACCAGGAGCATGTTGACTCACTACAATCGATTCAGCGTCCGAAATTTAGTGGAAAAGAATACCCCACACGCCTTGGTACTAGGAATCTCGAAAACACACATTCGGAATGGGTAGATAGATACCCATTTTGACCCATAACAAGAGACACAACTAGAGATTCAGATTTTTTAGAAATTTTTCCACGACCAAAATCGGCGTGGACGGCGGACGGTCATTTACTAATTTTGATCTAGATAGCTTGAAACGTCCAGAAAAATTTTTGGGCCGAATCGGAGTGATTGAATTTTTGCGTGCAAGTGCTTTGACGGTTGCACGTTAGTAAAAACAAAATTGAGAAACAATGAGAACTCACTATTTTGCGCCAGGTATGAGTTTGAATTCATATTGTCCGAAATAAATTATATAAAAAACCCCGGCGTAATCCCGGAAATACCCCGAATTTTCGAGATTTAGTAATTTCAGTTCAGATGAGCTTTTTGATCTGTAAAATCAATAAAAGCAAGTTTTGTATGAGATATATTTGAATATTTTTAACTCTTTGCCTGGATAAAAATAAATAAAACAATATATAAATGGCTCAATTAATACGGGAAAATGTGTTTCGATCGTTTTGGGTTTGCCTGAACCGTCTGATCATTCACGTTGCTGAGAAACTGTTCATAAAGGTTGATTTGAATAGCACTAAAGTTGAGTTGAACCATAAACCCTTTAGTTGTGGTTCTGCAAGCAATAATACGTCGCCGTGCGCCAGTTTAGATGGTTTCCCTACAGATTTCATACGTCGAGAGACCCGTCTCCATTCTGTGATCCTCTTGCAAGCGAATCTTGACCAACACAACCGTCTATCCGTTCATACAGTCGAACGTCCTCATTCACGTTTCTTCAGGACGGGCCGCGACAAATATTAGAATTGTGGAGTAGGCCGTCTCTCGTTGTAAGTGAATATCCGAGCGACTCGACTCTGGCACGCGTGGAATAAATTGCCAAATACTCCGCGAGCTTCTCTTTCCTTCCCCCCCCCCCCCCTTTATGTAACAAACCCGGAATGCAGCAGATGCCTCTTCACCCGGAAGCATAGTAGAGAAGGAAAAAACATCTTATACCTTCGGAACCTCAGAGATAGTGTTCGATAGTAGTCTTACAATGATCCTTGGCTCATGAAAATGAATTGCTTTCAGATTTACAAGACATCAGGAACTCCGTTTTTACTCGCAAAATACACTAACTTGGTTATTCTAGTAAACTACAACCATCCGGTGCCAGAATCGGGGCATCAATTAGGCACTTAATGAGGTAGAAATGCATATTCTATTACGTCGAGCTAGGTATTTATGTTATCTTCAATAGAACATGAATGTAGTTAAAACGCTGATTTGATCCTAATGGAACTGAAACCGATCAGTTCCTGATGGTTTGATTTTAGGGGTCTTATTTGCACCCTGGGATCCTGATAGAAATCCGTTCTAAATTCGCGGAGTTACGACCCTTAGGAAAAAATTGCGCTAGCGCATGCGCAGAGCCCGGGCTGAACTTGCAAATTCCTGTAATTCCGTAAATTTGATCGAAATTGGACCGAAATTGTGGATTGTTGTCGCGAAAGATAATGTGATCAGATTGCAAACCTCTTTCAAGAACACCAAGCGAGAATAAAATTTGTGATTTTAGAGCAAAAGAATGTTTAAAATTGGAATTTTATCTTGCGTATCAATGTTTTTTGAACAAATTGGAAACAATACTGAAGAATTTCCCCCGTTTTGGTTGGTTATTCCTTGAATAATCAACCTATGTTTTCATGATAATGGTCAACCTCTCCGATTCGGCTCAAAATTTTTTTCTGGACGTTTCATGATGTCCTGATCAAAAAAGGTCAATGTCCGTCCGCCGTCCGCCGTACGCCGTCCGCCGTACGCCGTACGCCGTCCGCCGTCCATTGTCCACGCCGTTTTTGGTAGTAGAAAATGTTCTAAAAATCTGAAATTTGGGTCAGGGGTCTGTTCCCAGCCGAGATGGGTCCTCGAAACTTTTCAGCCCGATCGGACCAAATTTGGAGGGGGTAGGGGTCAAAATGTGTTTTTTGAAAAATGGATTTTCGAGATTTTGGGTGATTTAGGCGAGTGGGGTGTCATTTTCCACTAAATTTTGGACGCTGAATCCAATAAATTGGGTCTCAGAACAATTGGCCCCCACTGGAAGAAGTAATGGGTCAAATTGGGTATTTATTACCCATGTGGGTGACTTCAGCCGAATAGACAAACAAAACACATCGTCATATCCTGTTGTTTATAACCAGCTGTTAAACTTAGCAACCAATTTTGAGCAGTTGCCTACACTTCTTTTTCCTGTTCGAGCTTTTTTATCCGTACCATTCAATTCAATTTAATACAATTATTATAGCCTTCTAAATTACCTACGTTTTCTCAATGTTATATTAGTAAATTAGTGTCGTAGTGCCCCATAGATACACCCATCTTGAATATGTGTTTTCGGGATTTCTGCTACCTAGGCGTGTGGGGTATCATTTTCCACTAAATTTTGGAAGCTGAATTCAATGATGTGTGTCCCAGAACGATTGGCACCCACCGGAAGAAGTTATGGGTCAAAATGGGTATGTATCCACCCATTTGGTATGTGTCAGGATTTCTGGTACCTGGGCGTGTGGGGTATCATTTTCTACTAAATTCTGGATCCTGAATCGATTGGAATGGGTCTGGGACCCGCCGCACCCACTGTTTCCCCATTTCACCCATGTTGAAGAAATGAGTCTTCCGTTTTGTTGATAATTCCTTGAATAATCAATCTATATTTTTATGTAGAAAACAACAATCTCTCCGATGTACCCCCAAAATTTTTTCTGGGCGTTTCAAGGTGTCTAGATCAAAATAAGCAAATTTCTAAATGACCAAATGGGTATTCCAAAAAATGAATTTTCCAGATCTTCGGCTTTCTAGACATTTGAGGTATCATTTTGGCCGCTAATCGATTGGATTGGGACCAGGACACGCCATACCCCCTGTTCTCCCCATTTTCCCCATGCTCGAAATTTTTGACGATTTAGGCGTGTGGGGTATCGTTCTCCACTAACTTTTGGATGCTGAATCGATTGTAATGAGTCTTCACGCTCTTGGTCTGAGGAATAACCCTCCCCTGTGAAAGAATTTGCAGCGGTTCTTTTCGAGTCTTGATTCGGTCTCTTGTTTTTATCCCTCGTTGAACGCCTGAAAATCCTCTATTGACATTTGTTGACATTAATGTTTTAAGAACCTGGGTCACCACTGCTTCTGGTCGGGCCCTTCATGTTTCATCAAAATGCCATATTGATATTTTCAAGGGTCAAGGGGGTTTTTCATTTATGACACAGTTTTTTAAATTTGCGTTTTTACTGTTCCAAACTAAGGTATCGAGCAAACAAAACACGGCGTATTCAAAGAAAAATTGTGGCGATTTCCCAAGGAATAACTTCAAAGAAAATTCATTTTATGCTTCAGAAATCAAAATAATTTTTCGTACGTTTAGTAAATTCTCTGAAAAAGCGACATTTCTTGTGATAACTGCCATAATTCCCATGATAGAAATGTCAGTTATTTTCTGTATATTGAAGCTAAGTGAAATTACTTTGAAAATTTAACCTCTCTCTTTATCATTCTTTCACTCTTCTGACTTAATGTGAAATTCTCCTTTTAGAGCGAAAAACAACACGGTGACAAACGCGAAAACGTGAGGGAGAAATAACCGAGGCAGTTCTCACAAAAGATATTGGAGTTCTTTCTCCTACGCGTGTTTACGGGGTCTAAATTTGTCTTCGTCTAACCGAATAATTTGCGCTGTGTGAGGGGCTTTCCTCCGTTTTCACACAAAGTGAAAACGCAAAACCTTTGAGGGGATGAATATCCCTGGAAGGTTCAGTGGGCATAATCCTTTAGAGTGTTGAATTCAAATCGCTTTGAATTCGACAATATGAGTTGAATGGTTGGAAGGGAGGCGTTTATTTTGTAACACTCATCCTGTCAGAATGATAAAGACGGATTGTGTTTAAAGGAAGTTAAGAATGTGTGCTTGTTAATAATGAATTTCGTCAGAGCTGAGACGATATGAACCTTTTGTGTTGTAGCCCAATTTGGTATTGAAGCTGAGGATTCTCACATCCACTTCCCTATCCGTTATAATTGCCGTCTCCCTGATTAGATCGCTCGCTTTACAACGTCTCTACGTTCCCGAAGAATATTCGAAACTACCAGTGTCACCGAGAAGGTTCGAAATGTATCGCACCGATTCGAGCATTGATTTGCCTGTAATTGCCAATTACTGACTAATTTGCCCAACCTACCGGATGGATCTCAAAGGGCTTAATGGATATCCCTTCCGAGCGGGAAGCTCTTCTCAAAGCCCGTAGGCGTCTTGGACAACTTTGAGGAATTTATTCGTATTATGCGTCTCTCGATACCTGATACTCAATAGTTAATTGGTGACGAGTAAGGTACTGGTTTCTGGTATTGCAGATGAAGCACGAACGGAATTTATTTGCGAAGGGAAACTTAATTTGAATGCACGATTCAAATTCAAATTGGAGAACGGAATTTCTTATAGACAATTTGTTGAGCGTACCCTTCATTATGAAAGATGATCCGGACAAAACAAGTGAACAAAATTTGAACAGTGCACACATATTGCGCAATAAATTGTCTATTCCGACCTGATAACTTTCACTTTTTTTTGTTGTTGTGAAACATCCCTAGATTCGATTGTTGGAAAATTCTGAATTCGTCACAAAGAACTCAAAAATTTAGCAGCGATTATGTTTGAAAACACTCCTAGCGGCCCTATTATAAACTCATGAGTCTGGGAGACCTTCCCGGGCGCTCATTTACCTCTAAAACCCCAATAATTTTCGTTCGACGTCATTTTAGAGGTCGTTCCCTCCGTCATTTCGTCAGTGTGAAATATTCTACCGGTTTTTCTTTTCTTCTTACTGTCCTGAGCGTGTAATTTTCGTACGGCGTTCGTCAAGACCTTGCTCCCTCAACAGACCCTTATGTAAACCTTCGCAAGACTTTTGGGACCCATTGTTCAAATAGTTGACTCTTCTTTTTAACAACTTGGGATTGCACAATGAACCAACCGTGGGATTTTGAAAGTTTTCGCATGCCCAAGCTTTCCTGTCATTTAGTGTATTTTTTTAAATTGTCATTTATCACATTGGCAGTCGTTATCACTGTCATCAAGTGCTTGACGTTACGCCTTAATATAAACATTCTGAGATGAGTAATCTACGAAAAAATTAGGTACTTCAGGTATGTTCGATTCGTCCTTGGATGAAGTAGGGTAATTATGACCGATTTTTCAAAAATGTCACATGCTTGTTCGTCTTCAGAACGGGGAAACCCCACAGAAACTACCTATTATTCACTCTTGTACTCACAAAACGAGCATTTTCAAAAGTTCCCGGATACTGTGGGTATTTGAAATCCGTGTTCTTATCATGGATGGCTTTTTTGGCATGAATTAAAGTGTTCACGATGAGAAAACCATATGACGTACGCGTCTCCACGGGTCATTTTTCCGAATGAAATTCCATCAACATCCCTCATTAAGTCTAAACTGGTTTATTGAGGAGGTGGTTCCTCCTTCATATAAGTTCGAGGCGTTATCACTTGTAAACCTGAAGACAAACTCAGAATTCACCAAAAAACGCAAATCGTTCTGTTGAATATCCTCAAAACAGCGCTGTACTACTACTAATTTATCATTACTTTTATTTAACTAACCTTAGTAAAAAATATGTAATTTTATGAACATCTTTCTCAAGGGCCCTAAAATCGAGAAACAGTTGAACTGCAGCCGAATCCAGTAGAATAACTGAAGGTAAATAGAATTGAATCAGAGCTACTTAACATGATTGTATTAATGTGAATAGGAATCTGCAGCGCTGAAAAAAGTTTGACACATTTTGTGACAAGGGTCACTATTATGGTGAAGAAATGGCACATGTGCTGTCACAGGTGTTAGGAACCTAACCTTATGATGAAAGTAAGAACTTCAGACAATCTGGAACTTGAGTGTATCCTGGAAATAATATGCTGCTCGGCTCGATCGTCCTTGGTAAATACTCGATCAGTCATCGTGGTCTCAAAAATCTTGATTTCTTGCTAACTGGCTCCACCGAGCTTAAATGTTGGAACAATAAATTTATTTGTAATGGAAGTCAACTCCACTTCAGGAACGTGAGATCGTGCCCTCAGTGCATGTCTACAGGATAATAAATCTGGCAAAAGTTTATTCGTTTCAAAAGTATAACAACCAAGAATGACATCACATTTGGCAGGAACGGTAAATGTATCGTCGAATTCGTTAAAACAACCTGTAACCACCACATTATATTTTATACTTTCTTTCTTACAATCGTAATTGCAACATCTGCAAGAATTGCGGTATGTAATTGTCATAGTCGGCCTAGTCATTGTATACAGTTGCGATCGATAAGGCAAACAACAACGCTACAAGTGAAATAGAGTGTGTAGGCTCACAAGCCTACACACATGGTAACAGGAACATGAACACACATGATTTGAATCGCGTAAATATTGTCTAGTAAATCGCCTAATAGACGATTGACGATATTCCTGACAGGAATGGAACTTGTTGGTGGCGCTGAGACCTTGGCAAAGGCAATATGAGGAGAGAATTTATCGACGACCTTTCGGAAAATCTCTATAACATTTTGAATAAAAAATGAATCGTCAAAAGATTCTATTGAAATTTATTTAAATTGATCTTCGAGAATAATAAGTTCATTTGTGAAATTTATCTGTCAAAATGTGACAAAAATTGACTTTCATTGGCAAAAATCATAATGAAATATGTACCTCGACGAAATCTTTGGAAGATTGAAATAAATAAAGGAAGTTGAGCGCTTTCATCGGTGGGGGTGATAATGTGTGTGAAACATCATGCACACAACTACTTGATGAGTGTTGGCTGTATTAAAATGGAGATGTCCATGTTAGCCTGCGATTGGCTTTCTAATCGTCAGGAGGTTTCAGCGTGTTAATTTTGTCTATGTTGCCTCCCTGGAATAATGGATTCAGATTCCAAGTCGGCACCCGGCAGAACGATGTTCGATGATATGTTAATTCTCTTCACAACAAGCTTCAGGGATATCAGCTCGCGCGCTGATAGAGAAAGCCGTGCTCCTCTCTCGTTGTTGGGTGAACCCATCTGAAAGCGGAGAGCCCCTTAATGGTATTCCAAGGCCCTGGGGAGCCATCGCGTCGAAGGGGAAACAGGCATTTTGGTGTCCATGAAAGGACAGGAATGCACTCAACGAGCCGCGCCAACCCTCCACTTTGACGAGCCTCTCCGATAACGAATAACGCGAAGAGGAGCGCAGGGTAGTTTTGATAACGCGGACCCCCTGATTAGGGGGTGGAGTGACAGCGCAAAACGACAGTTTTCAGCTGAGGGGGAGGCGTATCCCGACCGTATCAGGCCTATGACGCGTTCCCCTTGCACCTATCGATGTGAGCTGTCTATTTTATGAGCACACTTTTCTGAGCTACCTACGTTATAATAACGATAACGTGCCAGCGCATGAATTGAGTGAGAAAAACTGGAACCTCCTGTCGTGCTGTATGGGCAGTTACTCCCCGTAAAGCCCTTTACGCGATGAAAATTTACGATCCTTATGATAGAGGGACTGGCTGTGCAGTTGTGTGACTTAAGCACAATCATATTTCCTCAAATGAACCCTCATTCACACAGCTGCTTCATCAGTTTAGACTCTTCCAGTCAATTCTACGTCAAGAGCGGGTTGACGCCTGATTTAACAGCTCTTTGTGTGTTATAATGATTAAAGCGACCAACGGCACTCCTTTCAGCATGCACATTGGCTCTTTCCTTGGTAGTCGCGCCACAATCATGTGCAATGGTTCTTGCGTGGGTTCAGAAGTCATTCTTCTTTGGTACGTTGCACCATCCTCGAACTTCTGGCTGCTCCATCCTCTTTTCACTTCCGAAGCCATTTTCGGTGCAAAGATTTAAAACCTTCCTGCTCTTCCCGGAAGATTCTTATGGAAAAGACGGAAATGATATACTACGTAATCTTACTACCTGTAATTATCTTGTCATGCTACCTGTCATTAGCCTACTCTTATCACTTGTTTAGCAGCAAATCAGCATTGCTTAGATAATAAAATACTCGTTCGCTGTTTCTGGATCTCATAATATTTCGAAGGCTCGAAGATTTGACAGGTTTTGCTCGCGCTTATCCTTGGCGTCACTGCGAGCCATACCATATAAGGTTCCATCCCTGTACTGTCTAAAGGATGAATATCTACTTAGACAGAGTTGTTTCTGCGATTCCCGACATCCAAGCTCGTTCAGTGTCAGGACTACACGTCATCATCAAACGTGCTCTATAGCTTTCTCGCGTTCCTGCTGAAGCCCATGCATTATTGGGGTAGTATGGCTTTTTGGAGCTCTAAGGGAAAACGGAATATTAGATAAGTGGAACGCGGGCGAGTCTACTCCGCAGTATTGCACGTCAAGGTTTTATTTTGACGTCTCAAAACGAAAAGCCGAAATACAAGAAAAATCTTCCATTAGAGAAGACGCCTTTCGAAGGAACTCTACCTTACTGCGGTGAGGTCTGGAATTCTAAGCCTCGGCGAGGAGTTTCGGGATCCCCACGAGGGCCATGCACCAAAAGGGAGGGCAGACGAGAAGAAGTAGAGGAAGAAGGAAAAACACCATCCTGTCTGATGGAAATATTCATGGAGAAGTTGCTACCCCTGGAAAGCCGAAGAGGGAAAAGGGGAAACTCTAGGTTTGCCCATCTTGTTCCCCTGTATTCCTCCATCGCCATCCTCATCAGACCTTCTTTCGTCTTGATGCGGTCTTATCGACATTGAATATTAATTCGCTCGGAATGACGAATGAAGTACAAACACGTAGAAAACTGAATCTCGAGCTCTTTCGGTGCGGGTGGAATCCTGGTGATTAAACTAGTATGCAATAACACAGCTGTAGCGCTCTGTTTCATGCGTTGAGCTGGATTTCCCTCCTTCTAAACTACTTGTTAGGATGGAATGCGGGGGTTGATGTAGTATCAAAGAAAGCCTAAAATAGAAGAGAGAAAAAAAATATATAAGTTGTAACACGGAAAAAACATCTTCCAGATTTGACCAAGAAAAAATTAAACTGCTTCTAAATTAATTGTCTTAACCGTGACAATCTTTGTTTGTTAAACAGTTGAGAAAAAAAGAGCCGTGAATAAAATTGAAATTACGAATTCTCAGTTGGTGGATATTTGACCGAGAAGATAATTTTTTTTTCTCTCGGAGAACGTGTTACCTAATATATCTACAGTATTACAAAGGTTGGTAGAGGTTTTCACTCAGATTCTCACAATCAGTGTCCGCCCCCCCCCCCCCCATAGGACCCACTGTTTCATGTTGAGAAATCATGGTAGTGTAGAAAAGCTGATGAGGAACAAATGCCGAGAATAAATTGGAAAATCTGCAGCAATTTTCGTTGTTTTTAGAAATAATAAGTTTCAGAGGAATCAAGAAAAAGCGAGCTGTTGCCGTACAACGGGCCATTTGAAGATTATCGTAGTTTTTACAGACACCAGTGGTAAGGGCGAGGGTGTAAGAACTAAGAGCGGGAGAACATCCAGAACGAGTGCACGAAGGAAGAATGATCGCTGGCTGGAGCGAGCGCCTCTGCCATGTTGTGCCGTTTAGCCGAAAAAGATATAGTTGACATTTATTACTGTTCTGGGCTCATCTGTCTTAGCTTCCCGCAGAGGGCGTTATATAACCATCACGTTTGTTCCGGACGTGATCTTCTTCTTCAAACTATTTCTTTTCTTTTAAGGCGAGCTTCCTCCCAACCTTGGCATTCTACTTTAATCTTGATGACTGAGGACGTACGGAAGCGATGGCCTCACGCCGAAATAACTCGGTGACTCGGAGAACTCGATTGATTCATCTGATCACAGAGTTGACTTAACAACAGAAGAGACGTCTGTCCATTTAACTAAACATCGATAAAACGGGAGAACGTCGACGGGGAGAAAATCTGTTATCACGCCGCTCGTCACACTCAATCATCGATATCACGTTTCCTGAGCTCTCTTTTCATTTTCAATTTTCATTCCGCGACAATAAACCTACGTTGAAACTGCTCTGCTCTTCTTCCTTTCGCCCTGGGCTGTAAATAAGGGCATTAAAATGTTCGGCGTGAAGCTGCCGGGAGGCTGTAATTAAATTCCTTTTGCGAGGGAGGGGATCGTGAAGAGGCCGCGATGCTATTCGACCGATTCTCCTCTTTCGCCATCTGCGGGAAGAAGATGAATATTCAATGAGGAAATACATTGCATTGCTGTGGACGGTACCTACGTGAAAATTGCACTCCCCGCCTTGAAAATTCTTCAGGTGACAACTCATGCGGATGGCATTCGAAATGGAAACGAGAGCTGAATTGAATCGCAACTTCACTTGATGGCACGTGCTCTCCCGGTTAATGCGAAAAGGAGGATGGAGTGCTCTCACTCCGGTCAATTTAAAGCTTTTACTACCAGACGGCCAAAATGACTCGGTCTTCGAGCCGAGGATGAGAAGAAATGGGTTTCCCGGGGTGGTTAACGATTTACCAACTCACCGACTCATCAAATCCGGCCCTCAGACATGACATAATAAAACTAAGTGCGGAGGGTATCGGGTTATTGAATGCGACGCAGCGGGTTTCCTCTGCAGATTATACAAGGGGTGACATTGTTTCACTCAGGAAAATTACGATCGAGTAAACATGTAGCTGTGCGTACCCCCTACTACGTATAAAGGATTTGAGCATTCTGATCATCCGCCTGGAAGCCACAATTTATTGACCTAATCGGTGAGATTGTTTTGTATTTTATCATTGTTTCGTTTGAATTCCTCTCATACGCCATAAACCATCTCATGTAATTACATGGCTCAAAACGGCGCAGTTTACAGGAAAGTTCACGTACTGGGTCCGGCAGTCAAACCTGACGGTTTTTAAGTGGGGATAGGTGGTGGTGGGGGTGACTGGGCGGGTGGGGATGGGCGCCATCTTGTTCACCTTGAGTGGAAGTTCATTAGTTCAGTAACAATGGAGCGTTGGACCGCTGAAACATCGTGCGTTTGTAGTTGAGACGTTTTTTAGAAATAATGATTCTGTGATTCTAACGCAAAGGAGTTTCCGTATATGGTTTAACATTCCCCCTTGTGGTGCGATCCCGTCACGAAACACAATTCTTCTGTGGGTTCGGAACTTTCAGAACACTGCGTTTGGAACCACAAGAAGGAGAGGAGGATCACCTCGAACGGTAAGAACTCCTGCTAACGTTGAGGCTGTTCGACATGCTTTTGAACGGAGCCCTCGTCGCTCTGCCATTCGTCACGCCCAAGCTCTTCGGATCTCCGACCGGTCTGTGAGACGTATTCTTCATGACGACTTGAGCTTCCACCCTTACAAGATTGCTATTGTTCAAGAGTTACAAGCAGGAGATTTTGGTAGAAGGTTGAATTTTGCTGAAACCATGTTAAGAAAGATTGAGGAAGACCCTGGAATCATTGTTTTGACTTCAGACGAAGCTCATTTCCACCTTAATGGATGTGTTAATAAACAAAATTTCCGTTATTGGGCCCCAAATAACCCACGGGAACTTCATCAGCGGCCTCTTCACTGTGAAAAAGTAACTGTCTGGGCTGCAGTGTGTAGGTCAACAGTTATAGGGCCTTATTTTTTTGAAGAGGGTGGCCATACAGTGACAGTGAACTCAGAGCGTTATGTTGCCATGATCCGTGACTTTCTCATTCCTGAGTTACGTCGCCACCGCATACCTCTCAGGAGGGTATGGTTTCAGCAGGACGGAGCTACTGCCCATACCTCGCGGGCCTCCATGGCTCAACTCAGAGGATTTTTCCCAGGCAAGCTGATCTCGCTCAGGGGTGACATTGAATGGCCAGCACGTTCTCCCGACTTGTCCCCTTGTGACTTTTATCTGAGGGGGTATCTCAAGGGAAGAGTGTATGTTGACAAGCCAAGAAATTTGGATCAACTGAAGGAGAATATTCGGCGAGAACTTCGTGAGATCCCGCGGCAAACGTTGGAGAGAGTCATGACGAACTTTTCCAAGAGACTCGTACAGTGTACAGAAAATGGTGGTCAACATTTAAATGACGTAATTTTTGCGCCGTAAGCTATTTTTCAATTTTTGTACAATCATAAACTTCAAGTGCGTTTTGCTCTATAAACTTATGAATTAATTATTATAGTTTCAAAATCTGGTACATTTGGAGATTGTAGGAGTTCTCTATTGAAGGAAGAAGAATTGAAAATGAACACATAAGTACGTCTTATCGATTCTCAAATCGATCTAAGAACAATTGGTCGTGATATCGATTACTACGTAGTTTCACCGGCATCATTCTTCCGAACTGAAGCCGTTAACCAAATTGAACCTGTGGTACGTTTATTCGCGGAATTTTCACGATGTTTTAACTATACGCTTGAAATTCAGTAATAAAACAACGGTCTTTCGGAGGAAAATATTTGCACGAAAATAAGAACGGAGATAAAGCAAAACGAGCAATCTGGAGAGGCATTTTTGCCATGATGAAAAATGTATAGGTGAATATTACTATATTTGGTGGAATATATACTATTTTCAGAATTTACTTTCAAATGTGGGAGGGGGAAAACCCCGCTGCAAATTCCTCCACAACGGTTTATTAATCTATATATCACGAGTAAAAAGAAAACAGTGAAACCAAAATGTCCAAGCCGTTCACCGTCTGCGCCGTTTTTAGTGGAAGAGAGTTTTTTTAATTTGGAATTTTGGTCAGCGACCTCTTCCAGCTCTAGTTGGTCTTCGAAATTCTTCAGCCCGATTCGAACACATTTTGGGAGGGTAGGTGGAGTATTTGGAGAGGGTATTTTCACCCATGGCTGAAAATGTGTATTTGGAAACTCGATTTTCGGGATTTTTTGAAACTAGACATGTGAGGTTCACTAAATGTTGGACACTGAACCTATTGAGATGAGTCTCAGACCAATTGATGTCAATGGGAGATAAGTATAAACATAAATTGACACCTACCTGCCAATTGAATTGAGCTCTGGACACTCAAATTACACTCTTTTCCCCATACATACTCATGATGAAAGGAATAAATAGCCATTATGTATGATTTTGCAGTTTTTTTCTTAATCTCTTTGAAACAAAATCTGTCAAATTTTTGTCAATCGCGCAGGTTAACCTCTGGCATGAAAACATAGGTGAAATAATCAAGGAATGATAAAGCAAAACACATACCAATCTATTCTTTGGATGAGCATTATTATTGTATCATAATAATAATACATAATCATTATTTCGATTATTAAATTTTCTCAAACTACATTATTGTAATGGTTTATATTCTTTGTTAATAATTTATTACAATCGTTCACTTGAATACACTGTTCACATTCGCGCACTTACACAATGACAAAGCACAATACACGGTTGTAAGGCGGTTGTCGCACTATTTATAACATGAAGCATCTACATTCAGACCCCGAACTTAACTCAACTCCCGCGGCGTTCCTGGGTCAGTTTTATACTCGCTGCCTTGGCCCAGAACCTTCTCAAACCTTCCCTGTTTCTGGGAACTCGACATGTTGTCTCGAGCGAATGGGAAGGTTCCAGCCAATTCGATAGGATGCACAATTCCTCGAAAGTGACCCTTAGCCCTCCACATGTCGTTGACCCTGCGACGCCAGCTGCCCATTTGACGGGCGCAGGTGCAATCTCGCAACACTATTGTCCGTTTTGCAGACAATGGCAGAAGAAGAGAAAAAATTGACCTTTGGTGCTGACTTAAAATGGTTATTTATGATAAAACTCATATTTGCCTTCTTCACTTATCTTCTCAATCCTTAGCGTGTACTACATCCGATTGTCACTGATAATTGAGTTAATTTTACGTAAAGCGTTGTCTCGAGAATGTACGAGATTTGTAAGCACAAAAAAATCGTTCTCGCGCTTGTCTACGTGAAAAAACCGGTGTAGGCTCTGATGTGATTAAGTAAGCACACGGATTATGTTTGTTGTTTTGTTTTTGGAGTTCCTTATTGGCTCGACTACCAGTATGTGTAATTTTGCTGTAGTGAATTGAAAGCGTCAGAACGCCTCTATAGGGCTCTCAGAGGTACATGTCACACTCGCATAATCAAGCGTTGTCGCGTCACATTGCACGTGGCATCCCTCACATTCTCACAGTCTCAAGTTGGGCAGCGACCAACTTCAAGGTCCCGAATTGATCATGATATGTAAAGAAGTTAGGAGAGCGAGTCATCAGCGACTGTATTACATAGTCATCACGGCCCACGTGTCGTCTGACGGTTTGTTGTTACAAGACGCCCTTCATTACGCATATCTGGGTAGGCGAGGGGTTTTCCAGCGGAGGATTTTCCTTCTTGCGCCATGTTCCCTAGGATCCCTTCATTTGCATTTCTCGGCGAACACTCCCCCACCATCTAACGCCCGACCCTCGGCGAACATAATTCAAAATACATGTGTAACTTCATCAAGGCTCGTTCGCTCAATCAAGGTGAAGGGTAACCACCCTCCTCTTGATTGGCGGTGACGGGACCACATAATAATTTATCCTTCTACAGTTTCACGAGTAAAGCTCCCACAGCCATACAAGCTTCATAGGTTGGGATCATTATTGTTACGCGTCACTTTGTCACCGACAATTCACGCTTTTTTCCATTCGTGGCACCAACCTTGAACCCTCTAACCCTGTTGTTCTCAGTTTCATGTTTCATCTGCAACTATGAACAAAGGGGATTTCCTTGTGTGCATTGCCCACAGTTGCACAACGATCATGGTTCTCTATTGTGCCATCCACCCACGGAGGAGCGTATACATGAGAATAAAATTCATGCATCTGAAAATATATGTACGGATACAATAAAAACAAAAAAATCACCTTCTGCTTCATAGTTTTCTTTGAAAATTTAAAGATAAATATGAATACAAATACAAAATTCACGGTTTTTCGCGATCTACAAATTACATTTAATTTCAAATGAGGCCGCAACTTGAATACCCTCAAAATACCCCTTTTTGTCAATTGAAACTTAATGAAAAACTTTGAAGTATAAACAATGGAATACTTTCTGTTACATGCAAATGATTCTCGAGAAGAAATATAATGTAGATATATGTCGTGCTAGGCCATCTGATATACAAGATAATAACAATACGTATAGAATAGAAGTGTCACATCATTGATAACAATAATGAGGTTGGTTCAAAATAACAACTGATTAAGTAATGGATAGGCATTAGGAACGAGACGTGCCTCGACAGGTTTTTGACCTTTAGGCCACGATCCATTAGCTGTGATGTATAAAACATTAACGTGCAACTATTTTTCTTCTTTCTTTCTTGTGCACAAAAATCTTAGAAGCGAGAGAATAAAAGTGAATAAAATTGATAGAATTATGTCTGAATTGACCAGTAAAAATTATTAATATACAATAATTATATAAATAAAATTACATTTATCTGAATTGCTTGTATATTTATACAACATTTTGGACATTCAAATCGTTTTGACGCAAATTGTAAAAGTAAGTTCTATTTTCTAGATTTTTTAAATTATTTTCATTTTGTTGTGAACTTGTTTTGGATCTCATGTAAACCCATAAAAAATACTTACAGTCATTTCACTCAAATTAAAATGTATTTGTGAATATTACGAAAAACCTTTACTATTTTTGCACCACTTTTTCTTTAATTTCGTCATAAAATTCACAGCTTGTTGGGATCTTTTTGGAATTTTATCAAAAAGGATGAAATTAAATTTAAAATTTTTTTTAAAAGTCATTTCATCCTTTTTTATTATTTTGGCGAGATTTGATTAGTTTCTGAAACAAAAGTGTATCCGCTTTGTCATAGGTTGCCATTAAATAGGTTTTGAGTAGTATTTATTTGGATAATATGTACCACGAGCTAACTTGACGGCGATTTTTGGTACTTGACACCACTCCTAATGGATGATTTATGATTTTCTGGAAGCTTTCATACAAAAATTCGCACACAAGTGTCGCTCATTGGCGCGTTCACCGTCTCTCACTCACGCGCTCTATCGGTGTGGGATCTCAACGCTCCTTCTCAGCGCGAGAAACAACATACAACTCCAACTGGTTCTTTCCAACTAATTAAATTAAAACATTTTCGCCTCCGACTTTTGAACGAGAATGGGATAGCGAAAAGACCCATTTTTGTTTATAAAATGGAAAACAGGGTTCGGGGCATCTCGAGCTTCGGACTCGTCTTTCCAAATGCCGCCCAGTTATTTCGAAAGAGCATTTCCATTTAATCTACCCGGGGTTTTCTAAAGGCTTCAAAGAGGGAGACGGGTAGGCTACGCTACTTAAGCGATATTTAATTTCATTTCGCTCTTGTTCTGTACGTCGAAGCACAAACGCAGGAGGGAGAAACGGGTTTTTCGTCTTGAAGTTTGAAGTAATTTCCCAAGAATCCTAAGAAAAACGCCCCCTCCAAACGCGCTCTTCCATCCCTCCTCAAGAAGAAAAAGACGGATAAAGAAGTGGGACGAAGCGATGGAGTTATGAAAAACGTTTCCTAGCGCTTGCTAATTCCTTTCTTTTGGAAAAACCCTCTCCGTTATTCTCGTCCCTTCTAAGACCATTCTTCACGGAGGTTTTTTACGTTTTCCTCCCATCCCGTCCCACCCTCACCGCCTTTTGACGGTATTTCGAAAAAAAAAAAAAAAAACCTTTATTTGCGGCCACAGGGGACCCCGTCCTTTATTTTACTCTTTTGAACAAACCGAGAGCGGTACAATGGGGTCTTCAATCGGAATAAAATTCGCTTAAAATATTACTTAAGGTGGTGAGGGTTGGGAGGGGAGAGGGCATAAATAGAAGAAGCTCCTTGACTTCAGACGACTTAGGTATAACTTTTCTTTAATATCTTGCTGTGTATGTCTGAAGGAAAGATACTCTTCTGTCGAGCTATTGAGAAAGTCGAGCTTCCTAGAAGTTTTACCTTTTTCCAGGCTATCATCCTTTCAGAATAGATACTGTCAACTTGTAGGTTTGTAGGCAATCATTCTTTCACCAACCATCTTTTCTTTTCGAGTCTCTGCAGCTCAGGACAGACACATGACAAATGTGACCATTTAAACTCCTTGGTATGACGCTCTTCAATTGACTTCTTCTGTCCTGAGGAATATCCACAATGTTTTTTGGAGGCAGAAACAGAGTTCGCTTCAAGATCGTGGATGACATTGCATACAACTACATCATTCGATAAGTTCTACACTTCAATGAAGACAGATTGCTAGGCATCTCAGGATTAGATGTCAGGGGTTGGTTCTTTTGTGCCCTGCAACTATAGCGTGATCATCTGTCTTACCTCACTTATTTGATGCAGTGGGCAACCGTTTTGACGTGAAGACGTTCATCGTCAAGCCAAGTATAGTGCGTGAGAAGTAGAACTTGAGGTTAGAGACTGGTCGGTGCATGGTTGAGTCCAGAAGGTTCCAGGAGGAGCCTGATGTGAACAGGTGGAGGGATAGACTAGACCATGGCTGGACAGCAGACGAGCGTGGGGCTGGTGACTGTTTCTGGAAGGAGGTAAGGGTGAAGCTATGGTGGAGGGTTCACTCTGGAGGATTTCACCAAGGTCGAACTCGTCCACCTAACATGTCATTTCTCCATCTCTTGCCTGATTAATTCATAATTCTCCTTGGTCTCCCTGTTGACGGTGATGCTGCCGACCCCTTCTTCGCTAACGATTGATATCAATATAAAAGTAATACGTTGTTTTGAGTAATCAATGAAGGTGGACGAGCTGAACGATCTCGATGGGTGCGTTCAATGGTTGTAACTCTTTGGTTGGGGACGTGCTCGACGGTCTCCGCGCTACAGTTTCTTACTGTTCTTCAGAAATGCGGTCGAGTAGGCACTCATCCGAAGCATTGATATCGTCAATCTACTAAATTCCTCCATATTGACCACTTGACAAGCTGTCTAGCAGGAAATTCAGTACATCCTGATTATTTATAAGCAAAAATTCCAATAGTTCTTCTTTCGTATTGGGTCTCATTGAGATAAAAAGTCGCTTAATCATTGAAATGAATGAATGAATGAATGGCTATTCACCGTTTTCTACTGTAATTATACCGAGTGTGATGAGGCTTAGAAGGAGTAAAAAATAAAAAATAAATTCCTCCTATCTTTGGTGTCTTAAATTCTCTGAGGAAAAAAAAACCGAGGAATAATTTTTTTATTGAACGAAGTAGGTATGGCTGGAACCGAGAAATATCTATTCTTGCTTCGTCCTGAAGGCCATTAGGTGGAACTCAGAGGTCGCAGAGGTTGGGAAGGATTCTCAAATATTTATTATGGCTGACGAATGAAGTACCATCAGTCCCTCGTTCCAAAACGGTTCCTGCGTCGTTGATTCACCCCGTGAAAAAAGAGGTCCGATAAGGGGAAACGATGCGACAGTAGGTGATGACCGTCCTTTTGGGCACTCGTAGTCCCGGCTATCGATCATCGGCCTGCTCGTGGCCCAAGAGCGTCATTAATCAGTCGTGAGCGGGCCCTCAGGCCTTTCCATCAAAACAACTGTCCAACAGAAATCCCCCCCCCCCTCCCTCCCTCAGCTCACCAACTCCCACCTCATTCGTCGTCATGTTGCTCTTTTCTCTGTTTACGATTCGTCCCCCTCCACCACACCAGCTCCTTCCTTGCTCCTCCTTCGGTACGAAACACATGTCATTCTAATCCTACAGTTTTTTCCTCCCTCTCACAAGAGGCAATATATCGTAAATATCGAGTGCTTGACAAATATAGCAATCAATTTTGGCAGAGATGAAACAGCTGAAAGACGGAGTTACAAACATATTCTTCTTCGTCTCGATCCAAAGAGTCTTCCTACGAGTGATGTATTCCTGTGCTGCGGCGTGTCCGACACAAACATAAATATACGTCCACGTCTGCTATACACGACGCGACCGCTCTTCACCGGTGCATTTCTGTGTCATATGTTATCCCATCGGTCTGTGTCCCCACTTATGCGTGCGTATTTCATCTTTCTGGGCATCTGTTGTGTTCTTCGTATTGAGATGTGGCATTGAACGAATATGGGCGGGAAAGGTTTTCTCGTTCTTCTTCTTCTCTTCTTTGAAGACTGTAGCTAAAATAACAAAACTGGTCATTTTAACCTGGTCACTTCAAGACAGTGGGCTCTTGGGGTCGGCAAGTTATGGTCGTGTGGATGCGATAGGCTCGGTGGTCTTCAGGGGGAGGAGGAGTATTACGTTCTCTCTTCCCTCCAGGATTAGGATTACTAAGTAGGATAACATGCCTATGATAGACTTAGTGTTACAAGTAGGCTTGTTAATGTAGGCCAGTACCTACGCCATCTTGAAGACTCTACATAGGACTAGTGGCGCCACGAATCAATAGGTGAGGAAGATGCCAGCGCTGAGGGCACTCGAGAGGAGTTTTTAAGCGATGTTGCCCCTACTAAAACGCCCGTAAGTTCAGTCAAGCTTAGTGGCATGGCGATTCAGTGCCGCCAAAAATCTTTATCACAAAATTCCAGCTGCTTCACAGCCTTCCCCATCTTACATCTCGAAGCAAGCTAATGATGAAAGACTGCAGTTGTGAGAAGACACGAGTCAGTACGGAGGCCTAGCAGAGCACCAACAGCCCTGACTTTCTGGTCCATCCTGGGCTGCCATAATCAGGCAAACCAGGTACTACCTGTGGTACAGTGAAGATCGAGTACCATCGATCAGGAGAAACTCTAAGGTTCTTGAGGTTCGTGCAGGTAATTTCATATGATTCAAAATTTGACAAAATAAGAAAGTTAAGGGATTTTGATGGCCTTTGAGGGAGTTTCAGTTCAGCAGTGTCACGATAGAGGCCGTATACAGGTACCCTGTTCATATTTAAACTTCTGAGAGATGATGAAGTATGAGGTAGAAAGTAGGGATTAGGTATCGTCAGTGGACTGTGAATGGTGGGTTGAGAAACCCACCAAAAAATCTCACATGCAGCTGACTGCCTGTGTTTATGTTGCTAACACTGCCGGCTGGTCATTCCACTCCACTGCATGGTCTGGCGGTATGTTAGTTAAGTCGTATTCTTGCCAACAAAAACAATCGACGCAATGTCACCTTTTCCAGGCCTGCGTTAATCGCTCTCTCGAAAAAATAGAATCAAGTGGTTTGTCGATTCAAGTTGAGCCATTCAAATGTTTAGAAAGTTCCAAACAATAGGCGAAATCAACCAATCTTGTTAATTGTCCCCTGGTAGATGTATGCCGAGTAGTAAAGGTTGACATCTCGAGGGCTCGAAATCTATCACCCGAGGTACCGTTTCTTCGGCAAATTACATCGTGGCCCTAATTCCAACAATAGAAGATAACGATGAAAGAGCGCCGCTAGAAAGCTCCGTCGAAAGTGTGAAAGATAACTTTGTTTTCACGTGCTCTATCGTTACCTGAGTCGGCTAAGCAACTCCCGCTGAGTTTGAAAATGGCAACAGTGTAAGTACCATCTTATCCTGAATCAACAAGCTTTTTTTTAGTTTCTGAAGAATGCCAAGTACCGAAAGTACGACTTTTAAAACAAATACGCGATTGTGTCGCGTAAGAATCGATCAAACATCTTTTTCTCAAGATTGTCTATTCAATTTTTCTCGAATGTACGGAAGCAAAAGGAGCACATTAAGCATCACGAACCTTTGGATCAAGGATTTTTATGAATTTTATCACTTACGTTGCTGATCATCAGCTGAGGAAGTCATTCCCATAATGATGAATTTTAGGACAAATTGTCCAGCTCAATTGGTTGCATCATTCCCAGGTGATTGGTGGGAAATGGATATTCAGTTATATGGAGCCAATGACGTATGCAACAATAACGGGATAGAGGACAGCGCGCTGGGGGTTTTGGGACAAAACCAATGGGTAGATTATTATTTCATTTTATTTCTTTTAGCTGATTGAGAGACTGATATCTCCCTGTCAAACATAACCTTCCTGAGAGGCAATCTGTGCGAAACCTGAGGTATATTGCTTTTTAGCCGTTAGAGACGCACGTTATGACGACCTCCCCTTCAAGTATATCCACGATGAGCGGGTGAGTGACGTCCCCTAAACGTCAATCAGCAAGCAAAGTGAGCAGTCACGCTCGAAAATAGTATTAAATGATACTATACGACAAATGAAAAATGATTACGAAAAACATAAATAATTTATCACCTTAATTCGGAAACCCGAGAGAAATGAAATCGGATCGTAAAAGAACGAAGGAAAATTGATATGGAAATGATGAGATTCTCTTGACTATCTACTATCTAGGATTAGAGCGACGCAACCCCGCCCGTATTCAATTCATAGGTCAATGAAATGAACGAGGTTCATGCGGGAGGGCAGGATGATTGACTCTTTAACTGCCTTCAAGATGTACTTTATTTTTTTCATCCAACGTCGATTATCTTACATTGCTTTATTAAAGTAAAGTAAGTGGATTTATTGAAAGAATATCGGATGAGGTTAGAAAATTATGGTTTAGACACTTGAAATAGAGATATCGATCCATTAGTATACATTATGTGTCTCATGTTGATTGGTGTTAAGAAAATATGAACCACAATCTACAAAATTCCAAATTTCAACCTTCAGAACCGTTATCGGTATAACAACTCAGCAAGAATACGCCTTTAACATATTGGAGTTGGAATTTTTTTATGTCTGAGGCCAAACTTAATTCTTTATCCGAAACTCAGGCATTGTGTTTCAAAATTTTCAGTTAAGTTGGGCATACCTCAGGAATTGAATCATCAACTCCAAAAAGTGCCACCAACTGAATATTCTGTATTGCTGCAATAAAAATTACCAGAAAATTACCAGGTACTTCCGAGTGAGGTACGACGATGCTTATTTAGAAGAGTTTAGAATACACGCTGGTGTTCCTACAAGGGAGCGTATTAGGCCCACTTTTATGCGTATTGTTCACCAGTGTAATACCAGAAAGAGACGTCGCAGACACCGTGGTGCTTGATGTATTCGAATTTACTCAGGGAATACCTAATCTTGAGAGATGAATTACGTGTCTCCAAGACTGGATAGAGAAATGGCGGATGAAGGTGAACTAGTTGAAATAGTTCATGTCGACCATGAGCTGGAATATCTTCCAGTTCACTTCAATGGCAAAATCATACCAATGCTAAGTACCCTGGACGCCTAATTTTGACGAAAGGAGCACGCGAAAACAATGAAAGCCAAACTGGTGCACAAATTTCAAAATTGAAAAATGTACCGGCAATCGAAAATGTCGATCCAAAACTGATTAACCATGTATAATTGAGTTCTCAGTCCAGTTAGGAGCGCAATCGGGACATCATTAAGGGTTTCAAAATAATGTGCTGAGATGCTATGAGTAATTACGTATCGTCTACATAATGAACTTCATGCACCAGCCATCAATGAAGTCATCAAGCAGCAGGCTGTAGCCCTTCACAAGCAGCGTTCTTTACTAGATCTTGGACATAGAATAATTTAAAATGGGTTTTAAAATGGGGCCGATCGCCGCAAACAGTGGCAGCGTGTTGGCGAGAATAAGTATTTTGGAAACGGCTTTTTCATTTTGGTTGGTTATTCCTTGAATAATCAACTTATGTTTTCATGCCAAAGGTCAACCTCTCCGATTCGGCTCAAAATTTTTTTCTGGACGTTTCAAGGTGTCTAGATCAAAAAACGCTGCACATTCTTACACAGGGGTGTAAAGGGCCGTACGCCGTACGCTGTCCGCCGTCCACGCCGTTTTTGGTAGTAGAAAATTTTCTAAAAATCTGAAATTTGGTTCAGGGGTCTGTTCCCGGCCTAGGACGGTCCTCCAAACTTTTCAGCCCGATCGGACCAAATTTAGGCGGGGCAGGGGTCAAAATGTGTTTTTTGAAAAATGGATTTTCGAGATTTTGGGTGAACTAGGCGAGTGGGGTATCATTTTCCACTAAATTTTGGACGCTGAATCCAATGAAATGGGTCCCAGAACGATTGGCACCCACTAGAAGAAGTTATGGGTCAAATTGGGTATATATTACCCATTTTGAATATGTGTTTTCGAGATTTCCGGCACCTGGGCTTGTGGGGTATCATTTTCCACTAAATTTTGGATCCTAAATCGATTGGATTGGGTCTGGGACCGCCACACCCGCTGTCTCCCCATTTCCCCCATGTTGAAGAAATGAGTCTCCATGCGCCTGGTCCGAGGAATAACCAACCCCTGTGTAAGAATTTGCAGCGTTTGTATATGTGTTTTCGGGATTTCTGGTACCTAGGCGTGTGGGGTATAGTTTTCCACTAAATTTTGGACGCTGAATTCAATGATGTGTGTCCCAGAACGATTGGCACCCACCGGAAGAAGTTATAGGTCAAAATGGGTATGTATCCACCCATTTTGTATGTGTCAGGATTTCTGGTGCCTAGGCGTGTGGGGTATCATATTCCACTAAACTTTGGACCCTGAATCGATTGGAATGGGTCTGGGACCCGCCACACCCACTGTTTCCCCCATTCGAGGAATAACCAACCCGTGTGTAAGAATTTGCAGATTTTTTAAATTAGTTTCCATGCGCCTGGTCTGAAGAATAACCAACCCCTGTGTAAGAATTTGCAGCGTTTTTATTCTGTCAGCCTACGTGTACGATATTTTATCAGATTACAGACGCTGCGTCGATTGAGATATGTCTCAAATCTATCGACCAAATTCAGCCGATCATTTCTCTAATAGGCCAAATACCCGATCTACTAACTCACCTGCATGTTTACCAAATCACAAACTCAATGGTCGCTCTTTCGAGGAGGGGGAGTCGCGTTTCACATGAGACAACCACCGTTGAGACCATGCAAGAGAACAACGTGCTAGAAATAGATCGTGCTCTGGGCATCCAGTTAGCGCCGGTCGTCTAATATTAGCCGTTGGCAATCTGAATACGCACAATATCGGGACGGTGGGTCAAAGCAGGCACTTTCCTTGTTGATAAATATTATCGGCGTGGCAAACCGGTTCCCGCGTTTTTATTCATTTGGTTGTGAAAACACCGGTGATGTGATCGTGTTCAGTGGGTTCGAAAACCGGCAGAGCTCACGATACCAGAGTGTGAGATTCACTGGTCTGCTATCGCCTTTACGCTTGATTTTCATCTTCGCTCTTCTCCGAATTGTTGTACTCACGTCGCGGGTATTGAGCTCTGCATTGCTTGCCATGGGCCGCTGTGAGATAACAAATATTATTTGTCATTGTTCTTGAGACAGCTCGAGAATAAAGTGTTTTTATGAATTCAAATGGAAAAACACCACCAATTCTTCCACAATAGTTTATTATTCCTTAGAGCGAAAGTGTGGGGGAAACAGTAAGTTTGGAGTGTTCAAGCGGAGAGGTGTTCCGATAGGCAGATAGGTACCCATTTGACCCTTACGCACCTCCAGTGGGCGCAAATCGGTCTGGGGCCCATTTCAATAAATTGAGTTACAAAATGATAGAAAAACCGAAACTCCCGAAACCCTCCCAAATTTGGGATAATTGGACTAAAAATTCTTAAGGATCAACTACAGCCGAAGAGAGGTCGCTGTTCAAAATTTCGAATGCTTAGAAAATTATCTACTACCGAAACAGCGTAGACAGCGTATGGTGAGTGGGGTTTTTTTTTGGGGGGGGGGGGGGGGTTGTTATTTTTATTTCTATAACTTCCAGGAACTTATAATTTTTATTCCTTTTCATTATATTCCATCTGTGACGTCACAAGAGACGGTGCCCGAATTTCATCAGGCGTTCAACCTAAAAATTATGGTAGCTATCAGTAGCATTATATATGGAAATGAATATAAATGTACTATAGATAGAAAAATTCAAAAATGGAAAAGATTTTTTTTATTTATTTATTTTTTTTATTCTAATCTTTAGAAAGTAGATCTAGATACGTATTCGCCTGGCGCGACATTTTTGAAACAGAAATGAGGATGTACGCGAAAAAACTGCCTGGTATCGCCAGTTTAGAGTCTATCTTCAGCCTCCCTGTTTTCACGCGCACCCCAACTCACCGGAATACCTTATCATCTTCACCCAGTGTCTCTAGAAGAAGATTAAGATTACTTTAGATTTAATGAATAATTAATGAGCTACTCTAATGGCAAATGTGCTTTGGTTCATGTGTACCAAGTTCTAATAAGTACAGCTAATTCAGTGTGATTTCTCAATTCTACTTAGTCATCAGTAAACAATGTAGTTTTTGTCAGCCACCAAAAATGAAGATTCTGCATGATGTTGCAGAAAAATCACTTTGTGGCCGTGATAAATGACGTCATCGTTAATGTGGCTCAAACGGGCCATGTTGTACTAACCTGTCGCATTCTTCTTTGTTGCAGGTAAAGAAGCGTTGAAACGTGTTAGAGAGCTGCTTAACAAATTATTCTAAAGTAAGGCTCTTCTTGACTCAAGTCATAACCACCAATGACTCACCCTTAATGCACTGTCGTGAAAATGACAATATTTGCTGGTAGAAATCTTCGCCACTAGCAGTATTTATAGTCTCCCCTTTGGCAGAGTATGATTCAACTGAGTCCCATTTGATAAATTCGGCTTTATTATTCGTTATATAACTTTTCCTTCTTAAAAATGATTGTTTTTGCTGACTTTTATGTCACCTATTCTGTGGCAAATTGTGCCGCACTATCTGCGCCACCAGTCGTTTAGTACAATATAACTTTTTACATAAATTAGGAGGTTGATTTCGTGTTGAATGGGTTGAACCTCGGCAAAGTAGTTAACTTCGCGTTGTTGACCAGCCGGGAGTTGTAACTGCGATGTATTTGGTCCTTTCTAGACGAAGATTCCCGGTTTTGCGGGGGAAAGGAGCAAGAGTTTCATGTTCCTGAAGATTTTCTGTTGAGAGAGGAGCTTTTCCTTCAGCCCCCTTCTCCAACCCATCGTCCCAAAACCTTGCTCGGTCCCTCTCCAACGTCTCTGCTTCGGTTCCTTGTTCCCTTTTCTCCTTAACAAAAGGCAAAGACTTGGACGTCTGCCCGCCAGCTTTGTCCTTCGCGACGTCGAGTTCGCCTGAGTGGTTCTCGCCAGTGATGCCAACTGTCGGAAAATAGGGCCAATCTGAAATGAAGACGAGGAAGCGAATAGTGGAAAAAAGGGATGAGGACGAGGATGTGGGAGTGTTGAGGTAGTTGGTCGAAGAAGGGAGTTTAATCGATCATGATCTTTTTCCCGAGTTGGACATTTCCAATTTCCTCCTTTCCCGACTTACGAGCTGGGATCTGCGATTTATCAACGACTGTTCGGAATCGCAAATTTGATTGATAAGGAAAAGCAAAACGTACATCAATAGTTCTTGATTTACGTACTTCATTAATGTTTCCTTACTAAAACGATGCTATTTCTGAGATAATTTACTTTCGCCTTGAATCAGTGTGAATCAAATTTTCGATGTCCTGCTACTAATTCCTCCATTGTACTAAACTAACATCCCTTTCAGCGTTCATTCAAAATCGTTTAGAAGCATAAACATGAGTCTTACCAACTCATGAAAATAGACGATTCGTGTGCTGGTCAGGTCTCCACTTCAGCTTGTAATTCCAGGTTTCTGACGCAATCAGGCTAAATTGGAGCAGAAAAACGCTTCATCTTAAACGATTTGGATTACGAGAAAGTTGCCCTGATTAACTCGTAATGATAGAATTAATTGTGGGAGTGTCAAGAATAATATTGGCCTGATGATGAGAGTCGTACGTTAACTGGAATACTTATAGTCAATTGCGTAAAAAAGTGAGCGAGCTATTTTTTAAAAATTGATTTTTTGGTATCGACGGACACGTTATGAACTCACCTTCATGATAGTTTAAATATCTCTTTCAAGAGAATATTATTGTTGGCTCTCAATCTCTGAG
This sequence comes from Cyrtorhinus lividipennis, assembly GCA_019603395.1. Taxonomy (NCBI): domain Eukaryota; kingdom Metazoa; phylum Arthropoda; class Insecta; order Hemiptera; family Miridae; genus Cyrtorhinus; species Cyrtorhinus lividipennis. The sequence goes on along the minus strand of CM033999.1, from coordinate 2,666,119 downwards.
TAAGCCCAAAAAATGTGCTCTTTTTCGTCTTCAGTTCATTTGTCAATGTAAGTAATCAATCACCACTTGATTGGTTTTACCTAGCGAATCATTCGGCGTGTTAATGATTAATTTTAGGTGGATAATTAATTTCACCGGCGTTTCATGTATAGGGGAAAAAACGCTGCGAACCCTTTCGCAGAGGTTGGTTATTCCACTTCCCTGGAACATGAATAAATGGGGAAAACAGTGGTTGTGGAGAGTCCTTGACCCATTCCAATCGATTCAGCTTCCAAAATTTAGTTGAAAATGATATTCCACCCGCCTAGCTTGCCAAAAATCTCGATTATCCATTTTCCAAAAAAACCATTTTGACCCCTACCTCGGGCTGAAAAGTTTCGAGGACCAACTAAAGCCTCAAAACGACCTGGACAGCGCACGGACATATGCTTATTTTGATCTAGACACCTGGAAATGCATTGAAAAAAAATTTGCTGCAAATCGTGATGACTTTTTGCATGAGAACTTAGGTTGATTTTAAAGGAACAATAAAGGAATAACCAACCAAAATAAATCGTAAATTGGATTAATTTTACCTGTCTCTTCCTACATTCCAGCTGTACGAATTGTACGCCGTCCGCCGTCCAAACTGTTTTTTGTTGTAGACAATTTTCTAAAAATCTGTAATTTTGGTCGTAAACCTCATCCTAGCTTAAGCTGTTTTCATTTTTATTTATTTTTATTTTTTAACTTTTTTTAGCTCGATTGGACTAAATGTAGGGATGTAGGAATGCAAAAGTATTTTTTAATACATGATGAGATTTTGGGTACCCAGGCGTGCGGGGTGTCATTTTTCACTTAATTTCGGACGCTGTATCGATTGAGATGGGTCTTTGGCCGATTTGCACGATACTGAGGTGGTTATGGGTCTAATGGGTTTATATCTACAGATTGGAATCAGTCTGGGACAGTTCACAGTCACTGTTTTCCCCATACTCTTGCTCCAAGGAATAGCTGGTAATTTTGGAATAATTGCTGGGTTTTCGATCAGTTTATTGTAGGCATCGTTCACATTAACGACAATTCCTCTCCCGGGGGGGGGTCCACTTTGACTGCTCCACGTAAGACGGGGGTGCTCCGAGCTCTGCAGAGGTCGTGTTGACAGAGGATGTGACAATTCTCGCTAACAGACTCCATCCTGCCTAGACGCGCTAGATGCCAGGCTCAACCGGGAGCGGATCAACCGGCCTGTTTCTCCTTTTAGATCTGATTCATCGTGACGCTTCTCCCATTGAAATGCACTTCCTGTCATCTCCCTCTTCTGTAGTCGGACCGTACAATCGCGCGGACTTCGCCTCCGGTCGTGGACAATCATGTGCGCCGTCGACCTGATCAATGGGCCTTTTTTGTTCGAAATTTGTCGCATTCAAGGTTTAATTCCTCGCCCCAAAGTTACTCTTGTACAAATAGTCTCAAATCAAATTGTTCAAAATCCACACCACTGAAAGCCTTCGACGGTTGATCGTTTCAACCACTTCTATCGAAGAGATCAGGTGCCCTTCTTTCATACATTTTCATTTTACCCACTTGAATTTTGATCACACGCTCAGGCCCACCTGGATGACATCCTCTCTCATGTATATTTCATCCCGTTCCTCGACTCGGTTCACTTTGTTGCGTCGTCATCCTATTTGGAAGGAAACTGGAAGTTCCTTTGCAATCCTATAAACAACGGAAAAATTATGATGAGTTGAGGACTGAATTGAATCAGGAAGTGGTGTGCGTTTAAATGAAGTCTGTTGGGGTCGGGGGTTGGAAGTATAAGGGGCGAGGGGGTTCTGGAATTTCGTTAGCAAGTTAAACTGGGGTGTCTAGGGTTTGAAAGCGGTCCAGAACCTCTAATAACGGATGTTGGCGTCTGCTCCGACCTTATTGGGAAAAGCGTCGGGTCGGACGAATTAATTCCTTTGGGGGTACCTCGGCGTGCTTCCCTTTTCTGAACCCACTTCTTCCCTTCCCATTTTATTCTGTCGAATTTCCGGGTTCTCGTCGTATTTCCCTGATACCTGGCCTTCGTATTTCCTCCGAGGGGGTGGCTGCGGTTTCGGGCGGATTTCAACGCGAACCCGTCCTTCTCTTTCAACACCGTCGAACTGGAGACGACCGCGTCCTGACGCAGGAAGCTGAATCAGCATGAATCGAAACCGCAGTTGGAATAGCGCTTGAAATGTGCGCTATTTAGCGTTCGTCTCACCTAATCCAGGATAATTCCTCCATGACGGATTCCACCTGAATTTGACCATCAGGGAGAGAACCCGTTGCTCGCGAACTCAAATCACTTGTTCCATTTGCGCATGTTTCATCGGAGTCTGGATTCACCATCCAAAAGTAATACCCATCGCTTAGTTACTAGACAATCCACAGCCCACGCTGTTTTTGTTAGTAGGAAAAATTTGTAATAATCTGAAATGGCTGAAAATCTTTAGTTTGAGACTCGATTTTCGTAATTTTGCGATCTAGGCAATTTCCCACTAAATTGTTGACGCTGAATCGATTGAGATGAGTCCAGGATTGATTGGTGCCCATTGGACGTGGTCATGGGTCAAAATGGGTACATGCCTACCTATATAGAAAGTGACCTTTCGAGATTTATTGGTACCTAGGCGTGTGGAGTACCATTTTCCACTAAATTGTTGTCGCTGAATCGATTGAGATGAGTCCAGGACCGATTGGTGCCCATTAGAGGTGGGAATGGGTCAAAATGGGTGCCTGCTCACCTGCTTAGGAATTGGGTTTTCGAGATTTTTGGGTATATAGGCGAGTGGAATATCATTTTCCAATGAATGTTGGACGCTGAATTGATTGGAATGAGTCCTAGACAGTCCACACTCGCTGTTCTCCCCATACTGTTGCCCAAAGGAATAATACAAATATATGAGTGTATTATGTCGTGTTAAAGTAGGGAAAAACGTTTGTTACAAATTTTTATTCGTCTTCCTCTTCAACGTTGAGCGGCGAAATGAAAATGTTTTCGTTTAACTCGGTCAAAACGCCCGGTAATGCGATAGAAAGGGAAACGCGGGCCGCGGAGGTTCCATTGAGCAGTCCGAGGTGAAGGTTGAAACGTTGAAGGCGACCAAGGACGGATTTACAACTTGACCCGTTACAGGTTGTTATCCCTCCACCTACCGGCCGCGCTGTTTTCACTCGTTCAATGAACCACATCGCCCACGTTTTCGGATCACGACCGCTCGGTATCGGGTATCGCTTTAACCTGTGGGGTAGTGGTGCGCTTTACAACGAGCAACTGCTACAAAATAGCTGGTTACGTATTAAAATAACGTACGAACCGTTATTTGATCAATAACACACTCTCAAGGGTCTAATTCAACAGCTGCGACGCTAAAATGTGATCTAAGCGAGGTTTAGGGCTTCTGAAGGACACATCGTTCAGTGTTTATTTAGATTTTACTTCCAATGTGTTGCAAGGACGAAGACAAATTGATACAGCATGCAGTTCTAATAAAAATGATCATCTGTGTAAAAATCTGCAAATTCTTACACACGGGTTGGTTATTCCTCGAATGGGGGAAACACTGGGTGTGGCGGGTCCCAGACCCATTCCAATCGATTCAGGGTCTAAAATTTAGTGGAATATGATACCCCACACGCCTAGGCACCAGAAATCCTGACACATACAAAATGGGTGGATACAAACCCATTTTGACCCATAACTTCTTCTGGTGGGTGCCAATCGTTCTGGGACACACATCATTGAATTCAGCGTCCAAAATTTAGTGGAAAATGATACCCCACACGCCTAGGTAGCAGAAATCCTGACACATACAAAATGGGTGAATACAAACCCATTTTGACCCATAACTTCTTCCGGTGGGTGCCAATTGTTCTGGGACCCATTTTATTGGATTCAGCGTCCAAAATTTAGTGGAAAATGACACCCTACTCACCTAAATCACCCAAAATCTCGAAAATCCATTTTTCAAAAAACCCCTACCCCCTCAAAATTTGGTCCGATCGGGCTGAAAAGTTTCGAGGACCGTTCTCGGCTGGGAACAGACCCCTGACCCAAATTTCAGATTTTTAGAAAATTTTCTACTACCAAAAACGGCGTGGACAATGGACGGCGGACGGCGGACGGACATTGACCTTTTTTGATCTAGACATCATGAAACGTCCAGAAAAAAATTTTGAGCCGAATCGGAGAGGTTGACCATTTGCATGAAAACATAGGTTGATTATTCAAGGAATAAGCCAACCAAAATGGGATGAAATTGATTGAAGTAGACACCTCATCTGCTGCAGGCCGTGAGAAGTTGTCAGAATGGCTGCAACCGTCAAGAAATGAAATTATAAAGGAGATAAAAAAGAGAAAGAAGAAAAGAATCTGACAACAACAACATTCCGAAGAAATGTCATTGGTTTTGGTTATACCTCGGACCAGGAGCATGGAGACTCATTCCAATCGATTTAGGGTTCAAAATTTATTGGAAAATGTTACCCCCACACGCCTGGTTCCCAGAACTTCCGAAAACACATTCAAAGTGCCCATTGACATGGCACCCATTTTGACCCATAACTTCTTCCGGTGGGTGTCAATCGTCCTGGGACCCATTTCATTGGATTCAGCGTCCAAAATTTAGTGGAAAATGACACCCCACTCGCCTAAATCACCCAAAATCTCGAAAATCCATTTTTCAAAAAACCCCTACCTCCTCCAAATTTGGTCATCGGGGGAAGTTTCGAGGACCCATCTCGGCTGGGAACAGACCCCTGACCCAAATTTCAGATGTTAACAAAATTGTCTACTACCAAAATTGGCGTAGACGGCGAACGGACATTTGCAAATTTTGATCTAGACACCTTGAAACGTCCAGAAAAATATTTTAGGCCGAATAAGAGAGATTGACTTTTTGCATGAAACCATAGGTTGATTATTCAAGGAATAACCAACCGAAAATGTATTAAGAATCAAATAAAAATTTACTTTGATTAAGAGGAATGCCCTCTAATTTTCCTCGCAGTTTACAGAAGATAAGATAGGTCGATGTTGAAAGAGGAGCAAAGCACTTTGGCCACACGAGGAACCCTGCACAGTAAATTTGGTGTCGCATACGTGTAGTAAATCGGAGGGAAAGGGATGGCAAATGGATTGGTAGAACAGAAAGCATGATAGTTGTGGCCAAACTATGCTTTAAGGAATTCTTCGTGAGAGTTTACCTGCGTCAAGTTCACTCTAAAATAAATAACGAAAAATTAGTATATAACTGAACTGGTGTAACGAGATGGCCAAAACACGCTACAAATTATTTCACGGTTTATTGTTCTGGGCGGATCTCGCTGGAGAGGCAAACGAATTCTCTGAGGTCTCCAAAGTAAGATGTTTCCGGTATATTTTAAGAAAAAAACGTTGAAAATGGATTCACAAGGGTTGGTTTTTCATCGGATCAGAAGCATTGCGACTCATTCTAACGGATTCAGCGTCCAAAATTTAGTGGAAATGATACTTCACACGCCTAGGTACCAGAAATCTCGAAAAACCTACTTTCAAAATAGGTAGATGGATAAGTATTTTCACACATAATCTGTGCCAATCGTTCTGGGACCCGTCTCATTGGATTCAGCGTCCCGCCAAACCCACTGTTTCTCCCATTTTCCTCTATGCTGAAGTAATGAGTGTCCATACGCCGAGTAATAACCAACCTGTGTGTAGGAATTTGCAGCGTTTTGATCGTTCGTGTTTTGTCCGCCTAATCATGATTTCCAATCGGACTAGCTCGATGCGTTTGTAAGTAAATAAGTAGATAAAATAAATGAGTTTCCACTAAATTTTTGCTGAACCTCTCCCTCGGGCATCCAGCGTAAGTAGTTTTGTTTTGAGGTTACCGAAGTAATTTTCGGTTCTTATGGAACGTGAGGCTTCTGATTGGCGGACCGCGGACGAAAATGAAGGGAAACTTACCAAGTGAACGATTTCCACCCAGGAAATGTAAGTAGGAGGATAGTTCAACTGTTGGAAAATTGTGCGCGCGCCGGAAGGAAGCCGCCCTTTCTGTCACTTGTAAATCCTTTATATGAAATATCACGGAGAAACAATGGCCGAGATCCCCCGCCGAATTCAGTAAGCGGACGGTCATCCCTCATCCCCCTTTTCCCCATTCCTCTTTCCCCCATTCCGTGTACCAGTTGCTCGAATAAATCAATGGAACCCCCGCGGAATTTCCGCCCCCCACCCCTTCACCCCTGCGGGTGATGATGTGGAGTGCGGGGAGCTCGGCCACGTCCTACGGGTGTGTAGGAAGCGTCGTAGGATATGGGACGGCGGGGGTCCTGCTTCTGGGAAAATGGACGCTAATCTCCCGGATACAATTGTCCCCAGATGCTCTCAATTTAATTAACTCTTCTGATTCCTCAGAAACCTCCTTCCTCGGCCTTCGCTAATTTATGTCGCTATAACTCATCCCGCGGGCTCGCGCGTTTTGATTAATTGTTACCCTTCTTCTTCTTCCCTGCCCACCCCGCCGCTTTTCTTACGTTACCCTCCGCCGGTGTGGGATCACCTTCTTCAGCTGCCCCTTTTGGCATTGAAATCCTCTGATCCCTCCATTCTCCCCCCCAGGATTGGCTCAAATGATTCAACGAATTCCCTTGCAAAATTATTCTCTCGCTGAATTAAATTTCCATATTTGATTCGCTCTTTCTCATCTCAGTACAACGTGAAATTAACTTTGTGTTCGACTAAACGACCGATGACGAACTGATGAACTTAGTTTGGCACAAATTTGGGGAGATTATAGGTGAAAATGTGTTTTTTGAAACTAGGCATTTGGGGTATAGTTTGCTACTAAATTTCGGATGCTGAACCCATCGACATGGGTCTCGGATCGATTGGCACCCATCACAGGTGGGTAAGGGCATAACAGGGGTTGGTTATCCCTCGGGCCAGGAGCACGTCCAAAATTTTGTGAAAAATGATACTCTACACGAATAGGTACCTGAAATCTCGAAAACTCATATTCGATGTGGGTAGATAGACATCCATTTTGACCAATAACCTGCTCTAGTGGGTGCCAATCGTTCTGGGACCGGTCTCATTGGATTCAGCGTGCAAAATTTACCCGAAAGATCGGGCTGAAAAGTTTCGAGGACCAACGGGGTCCTTACTCAATTTTCAGGTTTTTAGGAAATTGTCTACTCCAAAATTGGAGTAGACGGCGGACGGAAATTCAATTATTTTGATCTAGACACCTTGAAACGCCCAGAAAAAGTTTTGGGCCGGATCGGAGAGGTTGACTCGCATGAAAAAGGGTACCCGCCCTGCTCCCTTCCATTTTGGTGCTCCTTCTAGTCAACCATCACGCTTCATTAATTTATAGGGGTGATACTTATAGCTGGCTTCCAACTCCGTTTCCTCTCCAAATAGTCCAATCAATTCGAGGCATTTATCGTTGTCTCTCTCCATGTTAAACTGCACGAATGCAATTACGTCGATCTTCAACGCGCACCAAATGTTTAAGAATACCTGCACTACTGAACACTTATTCAATAAACTACGAGAAAGAAAACTTCTGGTGATTCGACGGTTTACCGATAGGTGGCGGAATGCGACCAAATGTTCGAGTACATTCGTGATGGGGGTTCACGAACCGCTTGGTGCTGATGTGTTCACATTTCCCCAACACGATTCGTGTTCGCAGTGGACACTCGCTCGGTGTAAACGCACCTTGATCGCTCTTTGCATTTCAGTTTTTCATTCTGTTACGTGGAAGCCGTTCATTTCGTTCTGATTTATATGTTTTCCGAGGATTTTCTCCCAAAAAAAAGAGTGCCCTCTCCCTTTCGACAGTGTGATTGCGGGATACCCGTAGCCAAAGGGGCGGATAAGCCTCTCTGTCCAGAGCCAAACCCCGAAAAACTGTATCCATTAGCAAATTGACAACCTCTTCCAACGTTCTTCCCTCTCATCCCCTTCGTACTGTCCGACCTTTTCTCGTTTTTCTCATCGGGAATAAAATGGCCTTTTATTTAGTTGAGAAAAAGCCGCTTCTGCGTGTAGACTTTTTGGAAGAGAACTTTTCCTTCCCCCACCCTCACTCATTCCACGGTACAGCCGGGTTTTCCAATTTTCTTGAGAAACCTCTCGACTCCAACGGGCTGCAATTATTGCGCCAATCGAGCTAATGGTTTCCGTGTATGTTGCTCAAGTAAGTCGCGGACAATGGATCCCGGAGCGAATACGGAACAAATACCATGTCTCTCTGTTTCAAAGCCCAGCGGAGCTGTACTTTCAGGGTTTAATTGCCTTCCAACATCCACCTGAAATTGGCAAACTGTCCCCTAAGGTGCTCATTTCCCGCCTTTATACTATTCTCTGAAAGGGAACATTACAATCGCCCAAGATTTTAGAACTATCAACCACTGAATACAAAAGTTTATTCTCAAATGAACAATTTGATTGATCACAATTCAGCTTACTGATGATGCTATGATCTTGCTATGATAATATCTACGGTTTGATTTACCACAATTTAGGTTTGTGGGTTCGTGTTAAAAACACGAAAAAAAACCATTAAAGGTGCATTAGTTTTTAATATCCAGAAAAACGAAATTAAAATATTGGACACTAAATTCTTCCACCCACTCCAAAAGATTGTCATCAGGGTCGCCAATATGTCTCTCATCGTCTGCTTCTTCTACTTTATCTACTCAACTGTTGTCCGCTTAAATGTTAATAATACGAGTTAGTGAAATTAGCAGTGCTAAACTTGAAGTCTAATATTTAAATGATTATATAAATTTAACGACTGTTTTTGAATATTACGGCTAGATATATTATTTACCTTTTGACGAGTCTCCCAACATAAGCCTACAGACTGTATTTTTCTACAGGTTGGTAGTTTGTCCTGTAAGGTCAACGGGTCGACTTTACATTTAATTAGCAACAAAAAGTGTCTCAAAGACTTTCCTTTTTAGACATCGTTTCCGAGTTATACGCGATTTAAGATTTGTTTCTTGCTTTGGTTGGTTATTCCTTGAATAATCAACCTATGTTTTCATGGTTATGGTCAACCTCTCCGATTCGGCTCAACATTTTTTTCTGGACGTTTCATGATGTCCTGATCAAAAAATCTGCAAATTCTTACACTCGGGTTGGTTATTCCTCGAATGGGGGAAATGGTGGATGTGGCGGGTCCCGGACCCATTCCAATCGATTCAGGGTCCAAAATTTAGTGGCAATGATATCCCACACGCTATTCACCCTAGTCTAGGTTACACCATGGCGCAACTGGCTAGCGCGTTCGGCAGTAACCGGAAGGTACTCAGTTCGAACCCAGGCGGAGATTTAGTTTTTTTTTACCCATAAATTGACCAATTACTTCTTCCAGTGGGTGCCAATCGTTCTGGGACCAATTTATTTGGATTCAGCGTCCAAAATTTAGTGGAAAATGACACCCTACTCGCCTAGATCGCCCAAAATCTCGAAAATCCATTTTTCAAAAAACACATTTTGACCCCTACCCCCGCCAAATTTGGTCCGATCGGGCTGAAAAGTTTCGAGGACCCGTCTCGGCAGGGAACAGACCCCTGACCAAAATTTCAGATTTTTAGAAAATTTTCTACTACCAAAAAGGGCGCGGACGATGGACGGCGTACGGCGTACGGCGTACGGCGTACGGGGTACGGCGTACGGCGGACGGACATCGACCTTTTTTGATCAGGACATCATGAAACGTCCAGAAAAAAATTTTGAGCCAAATCGGAGAGGTTGACCATTATCATGAAAACATAGGTTGATTATTCGAGGAATAACCAACCAAAAGGTCAATGTCCGTCCACCGTCCGCCGTACGCCGTCCGCCGTCCATTGTCCACGCCGTTTTTGGTAGTAGAAAATGTTCTAAAAATCTGAAATTTGGGTCAGGGGTCTGTTCCCAGCCGAGATGGGTCCTAGAAACTTTTCAGCCCGATCGGACCAAATTTGGAGGGGGTAGGGGTCAAAATGTTTTTTTTTTTGAAAAATGGATTTTCGGGATTTTGGGTGATTTAGGCGAGTGGGGTGTCATTTTCCACTAAATTTTGAAAGCTGAATCCAATAAAATGGGTCCCAGAACAATTGGCACCCACTGGAAGAAGTAATGGGTCAAATTGGGTATTTATTACCCATGTGGGTGACTTCAGCCGAATAGACAAGCAAGACACATCGTCATATTATTCTATATCCTGTTGTTTGTAACCAGCTGTTAAACTTAGCAACCAATTTTGAGCAGTTGCCTACAATTATTTTCACTGTCTGAGCTTTTTATTCATCTTTCAATTCAATTTAATACAATTATTATAGCCTTCTAAATTACCTACGTTTTCTCAATATTATATTAGTAAATTAGTGTCGTAGTGCCCCATAGATACACCCATTTTGAATATGTGTTTTCGGGATTTCTGCTACCTAGGCGAGTAGGGTGTCATTTTCCACTAAATTTTGGACGCTGAATCCAATAAAATCGGCCCAGAACAATTGGCACCCACTGGAAGAAGTTATGGGTCAAATTCGGTATTTATTACCCAATTTGATTATGTGTTTTTGGGATTTCTGCTACCTAGGCGTGTGGGGTATCATTTTCCACTAAATTTTGGATGCTGAATTCAATGATGTGTGTCCCAGAACGATTGGCACCCACCGGAAGAAGTTATGGGTCAAAATGGGTATGTATCCACCCATTTTGTATGTGTCAGGATTTCTGGTACCTGGGCGTGTGGGGTATCATATTCCACTAAATTTTGGACTCTGAATCGATTGGAATGGGTCTGAGACCCGCCACACCCACTGTTTCCCCCATTCGAGGAATAACCAACCCGTGTGTAAGAATTTGCAGATTATTTACCTAACGCCCCTAAAACTGCCAATACTTCGTTAGTTCACTAGATAATTTGAATATGAATGCACCGTTGGAAAAAGCGTTGAATTTGCCTTCAGATGGGCTCATCAACAACTCTGATAGTGGAAACCTGGTATTTACTAATTCAGCCTAATGTTAGGATATTAATGAAAATGCGAAACCTTGTCCTTAGCTGAGTAAAAGGAAACACTTTCTCCAAAAGAATTTTCTCGTTTATTGTTGGAAAAAATTCCTTGAAATACTAGCTTTTCAATTGTATATTCAATGGTGAAAATGATGTTTCAGGTGGAAAAATGAGATATTTTAAGAAAAAATTGTGGTGTTATTGCAGAATGCAGAAGTGCAGTAGAATCGTCTTTTTAAAGGCTTTTCTTAGTGGTAATTCTCCCCACCCCGGGTGACCCATATCTTTATACTTATCTTTAATTGATGTCGCTGACGAATATCATGTAAATAATCTTTTAGGGCATTGGAAAGCCCTGCTGTTGTTAGTTCCTGATAATGCCAGGCCAGGACCTGGTGAACCGTCGAATTAAAATGAATGAAATGTCGACTTGAACGAAACCCAACCCGCCCCAGAATTCATGAAATGGCTGTGTATGTTGGGTTTTATTAGTTATTTTTGTCGAACAATGATAAAGGAAGGATGTGGGAACTAAACGAAATTCCCGTGTGAAAAAGCGGATTTGAATTCTTGAGAAACAAGCGGGTTAAATGAAGGACAGGAAGAGCTTTGAGGGCCGCGAACAACTACTAGGAGCCCTTATGAAGGCGATCCCCGCCTCTCGTCGACTATTGAGTGGGAAGCAACAGTTGAGGCTAAACAACCCCTGATTATGTCTGAGTGCCATTCGCTGCGGAAAAGGGAAAGAGAAAGAGAGGATAAAAAGCGAGCGAGAAAAAGAGAGAAAAAAAAGGAACAGAGCGGTGTAGGACCCCGAAAAGCGTGGGAGTGAAAGAGAAAGAAAATAAGAAAGGGAGGAAAAAAAATGATTTCCCCTCCCTCTCGCGACGAGGCCGACGACGACGAGCGCCTAAGGGTTGTGAGAGTCTGCAATGCACACAGGACGAGTCGACCCGCAGTCGTTTCCCTCCACTTTGTGTCATTGTCAATTCCCGTCCTTCAGCCTTCGCGTCGCTATTGTGCTCTCACTCTATCAGTTTTCTCTTCTATTAGAACTCAACTCCCTCACCGCTGAGTGTTTCTGAGGGTTTATTCCGAAGATGTGGGTTCCTCTTCTCTTTTGCTCACCGCCCTCGGCCAGAAATGAGTATCGATGTATCGCTGTTTCAAAAAATCAATATTTCCCTCAAAACATTGACGTCAAGTCTTTTACGTTTTTTTAACATCAATATTTACTTCCCCAACATCGGAATTTCTGATTTTATTTTATTATTCCTTGAACTTGCCAGAAACAAAATGTCTAGATTAAAATGAACAAAAAATTTTGTCCGGCCTTGGCCGTAGAAATTTCGGCAATAGAAAATTTTCAAAAAAAATCTGAAATTTTGGTCAGGGACCCGTTTTTGGCTCTGTTTGGTCCTCAAAACCTTTCAGCCCGTTCGGATAAAATTTTGAAGGAATAGAGGTCAAAATGTGTTTTTCGAAAAATGGATTTTCGGGATTATCGGCTATCTTGGCGTGTGGGGTATTTATTTTTCATCAAATTTTGGATACTGAATCCAATGGGACGGATCCTAGAACCATTGGTGCCCATCGGAAAAGGTTATGGATAAAAAAAAAAAAAAAAATCTGCAAATTCTTACACACGGGTTGGTTATTCCTCGAATGGGGGAAACAGTGGGTGAGGCGGGTCCAATTGATTCAGGGTCCAAAATTTAGTGGAATATGATACCCCACACGCCTAGGTACCAGAAATCCCGAAAACACATTATCAAATTGGGTAATAAATACCCAATTTGACCCATTACTTCTTCAAGTGGGTGCCAATTGTTCTGGGACCCATTTTATTGGATTCAGCGTCCAAAATTTAGTGGAAAATGACACCCCACTCGCCTAAATTACCCAAAATCTCGAAAATCCATTTTTCAAAAAACCCCTACCCCCTCCAAATTTGGTCCGATCTGGCTGAAAAGTTTCGAGGACCCATCTCGGCTGGGAACAGACCCCTGACCCAAATTTCAGATTTTTAGAAAATTTTCTATTACCAAAAACGGCGTGGACAATGGACAGCGGACGGCGTACGGCGGACGGCGGACGGACATTGACCTTTTTTGATCAGGACATCATGAAACGTCCAGAAAAAAATTTTGAGCCAAATCGGAGAGGTTGACCATTATCATGAAAACATAGGTTGATTATTCAAGGAATAACCAACCAAAAGCCTATTTATAATGTGAGTTTTCGAGATTTCTGGTACCTAGCCGTCATTTGTTTTAAACATTTTTCAGAACCAAATCAGATGGGAGGGGGAGGGGGGTACTGGGATCAATTTCTGTTTTTTGAAAAATGGATTTCCGAGATTATTGACGCTGAATCGATTGGAGTCAGAGTCGTTCTACACTCACTATTTCCCCCCTTTCCTTCATGTTCATAGCCACAGGAATAATCAACCCCTGTAAATGAATTTGCAACGTTTTACAATAATGCTTATTTAATTATTCAAGTTGTTTGCTAGGATCAATATTAAATAATACGTAACTTGTCTGACAAGGCTCGTTAAGTCTCTAAGTAGGTATAGACACTAAATGGGAACGGAATGGTATCGAAAAACACAAGCTCGTCATTAAGTTTAAACTGTTCTATAAAGAGTGTAATCTAGTTTAGTGACGTTTAGTCTTGAAAAATATATACAGCCATGGCACGCAACAATTGTTTAACCGGCTAATACTATAATTTCAAGGATTTTCGTGGATCTGATGCTTACTAGTAGCAAAGCCAAGGTAGCAGAACGCCTAATACGCTCGGAACGTATAAAATTCCTAACTGCATCATTGAGGGAAACCACATTGAGGGGGGAAAATAATATGATTTCCACCGCTCGCTGTTCAAAAAAGCAATATAACTCGTGCATTTCTTCCTTTTGCCAGACATCAAGTATAACTGTTTCCTATTCATCTCGTCAACTCACCAGATAGAAGGGGCGGGAGGAAACGTACCTCTGCACTTGCACCGGTTGTTGGCGTCATTCGTATTCATAGGGTGGCTCATCCTTTTTGGCATCGTCCGCATCTTACGGCCGCATCACTTCCCTTTCTCATATTCCTTTTTGGAAGGGGAGTCGCTTCTTCTATTCTGTACTATCGATATGACGCGCTACTTAAGAGACCCCCACGAGTTATATAATCCGAACGAAGAGGAATCTCTCATTTCCGTGCCGGTGGTACATTTACCTGGTCGCAATACTCCACAAAAGGGCACTCTTCAAGCAGGTAGTTTTGAATACCTTAAACCGTATTCGCAGCCGTGCTCCGGATTTCTCGCTACTCGTTAGCATTCACCTTCTACTTGGTTAGTTAGCAAAAGCTCGTTTCTCCTCACGCCCCGACCTTGGATTTTGAGGTAATTATGATCGTTTGTATGTGTAGTCAGGCACTTTTCGAAAGAGCGATAATAAAAATGAGCTGAGAAATAGGATAAGAAGCTTTCCGTATTGGCCCTTTGAACAATATATTTAGTTAACCACATCACGTTTCAACTTGCTTGGAGTTTTAACAGTCTGAAATACGAGTAGGTACTGCTTACATTTACAGCTAACTCCGCTGCAAATTATTCCGCTATGGCGTATTATTCTAGGTAGAACTCACTCATGCGGCAAAATGTGTCTTCGAGGTCTCCTACGTTTTCACCTACGTAATTTGAAACAAAAATTTAATATTCAATATAATAGTCCTAAAACGCTGCAAATTCTTTGGCAGTGGTTGGTTATTCCTCGGACCAGGAGCATGGAGACTAATTTCAATCGATTCAGCGTCCAAAATTTAGTGGAAAATGATACCCCACAAGCCTAGTTTGCCGAAAATGTCGAAAATACATTTTTCGATGTATTTTGGGGCTCAACTCTGCTGGTTCGCTTAATATCTCACGGACCAACCGTTTTATCTCTGGAATGCCCCAGGGCTTCCATTTAGGGCCAGTCTTGTTCCTCATATTTGTGGGTGACATCAATGATGCCAGGTCGAGTGTCTTGTTTTCGAGGATGAACTAAAGGTGTACAGAAGAGTGAGAACCATCTCCAGCTATTCACATCTTTATGACGCATTGTGCGCCTTAGGAAAATGGTGCGATCAGAACGATTAGCGACACTTCAGCGTCAGCAAGTGCTCAGTAGTCCCTCTTTCCTGACGAGATCTCACTACTACTCCATCTGTGACCACCCATTGGGAAGTTTACATCCGAGGTAAGGGACCTTGAGGCATTGCTTGACTGAGATTCAACACATGCTGACCTCATGGAAACGATATCCGCAATAAAGATGACATTGTGCGGATCCAGCGAGGTATTGCTCTGTTTCTCGCATTCAAGGAGGCGATGTGGGAGGACTATTCCTACACCAGAACCGGGAGAAATCACCATTTTCTGTCGCTTGAGTCTCCAGCGAGAGGCCAATGCCTTATTTTGGAAAAAAATTGGTCATTGAATTCATTGATTCCTTTCTTGCTCCTTAATTTTTCAGTGCCTCTGTAACCCGCCGTTTCACCTAACGGGCTAGGGATCCAGAAATAGACCTAGGCGAATAAATTAGTGGGAGACTAAAGACTTTCACTTACCGTCCGGAATGTCGGAGATGGTCGGTCGTAGACGCCAAGTGCACCTGAATTTACCAAGCTCTGAGGAATGGGGTTTCGTGAGTGAAAGACAAGAGTTCAATATTGGCTTATAATAACGCAGTTGTCAGAAATATGAAATATGGAATGTCTCGGCCGAGAGGGATACTGATTATTACTTAATCTAATTAATGAGTAGGTAGAAGTGAAGGGCTGAGGGCCAATGAATTTACGAGGTAGCTGAAGGCTCAGGAGTGTTTGATTTGAATAACGGTAAAAGTTGAAGTGATTTGTTAGCGTCCTCCCCTAATTCCTTTCTCTTTTCCTAACGCACGACAGACGACATGCTAAATACTACGGTCACAATCTACAACTCCATGATCAGCTTTCTGGTGACTCACGTCAGGGCTTGGGCCAGATTTAAAGATTTGACTTTCGCGTTGCGAGGGTACGAGACAGAGTTATTTCGCCACTTACGTGCATCAACTCCTTCGGATGGAGACAACAGGGTGATGTTCTCTTCACGAGATAGAGGTATTTCGCCACTTACGTGTATCAACTCCTTCGGATGGAGACAACAGGGTGATGTTCTCTTCGCGGCTCGGCTACGGTCAGGGGAACGCCGTCCAAGCCGGAGGAGGCGAGGCTCTTTCCGACGGAGGTCCGACGACTGGCGGTGCGTGGAGAACCCAGACTATTGGCCGTCGGTCGGGCGCGAACGGATCAACACTCGGGTCCGACGGGGGATTTTCAGTTCGTAATAGGGGTCCACTGTTACGGGATAGGAATTGGCTGATCTCCCAATTCCCGAGTTCTCACCCTGAAGGAACCACGATACACTCGTTCCTTCAGGTCACTTTCACAACACCGGGTCACAAGGGGTTGACTTGCTACGCGTCGGGTGTTCCGCTTCGATGTTCCGGTTCACTTCGCGTCGATGTCCCGGTTCACTTCGCTTCGATGTCCCGGTTCACTTCGCGTCGATGTCCCGGTTCACTTCGCGTCGATGTCCCGGTTCACTTCACTTGTTCCGCCCCGGAACAGGTTGTTCCGCCCCGAAACAGGTTGTTCCGCCCCGCCCCTGCCTCGCCTCGTCCTCGCGAGCAGGGGGGGCCAACCTCGTTTCGGAGATCCCAACTTTCCTTCCCTTGAGTTCGGACACGACTGCCTCATGTTCCTTCTCCCAGTCCGCTCGTCAAGTCGCCTTCCCCTTCTACTCTTCCCTGGGTGTCTTGCGCCGCCCATCGCCTAACCAATCCAATGAGGACACGCCCAGCTGGGTCAGGCGCTTGGAGAGGAGAGGGGTCGATCCGTACCCCGCCGCCGAAGTTTCTTGGCGGGGCGCTTGGAATCTGCCGCCCCGTTACACTCCTCCGATCTTTGGAGGCCGAGGTCTACCTCGGCAATTTTCCTTCCGGTGGGGGTGACTGGTGCGATGGGCATTGCGTCAGGTCGTTTTCCGGCTGTCGAGAGCATGATGGCGCTGATGTTCCAAGGTGGTGCAATGGGCGAGATGTGTCTTCCACTGGTCTTAACTTCTACTTCCCTACTATGCTGTGAAACATACAAACCGGCCCTTTCTTTAGTCTACTCTCACACTCCAACTCACACATTTCACACCCTAGATTTTGCTGCCATTAAGAAGGAAAAGGAAAACAAAAAAAAAGGGGGGGGGAGACCCAGGGAGTCCTGTCACGACTCATGAGGCACGGTCATTAGTAAAACAAGGTAAGTACTTGTGTTGTGCATTTTATTTCCAGATCGGGGTTCATCATGGCTTCGTCCTCGTCTGATGGGCTGCTGTTTTGGTGCATGGTTGCGAATTCACTTGTTAAATAAAGAATAAATAAATAAATAAATAAATAAATAAATAAATAATTAAAAAAAACAATTATAGAACCGATAGATCACTTTCTTGCGCACCAAGGACCGATAATTTCCCCATGAATCGAGAAAGGACTTCCCAGTTGGTAAGAGCTATGACGGGTCTGGAATCGGGATGTCAATTGGAGCTGAAGGCTCCCGGAGCAGTCCCGGAACAAAGTGCCTCGGAACAGTCCCGGAACAGAGGGCCTCGGGACAAGTCTCGGAACAGTCCCGGAACAGACCCGGAACAGACCCGGAACAGAAGTCTCGGAACAAGTCCCGGAACAGTCTCGGAACAGAGGGCCTCGGAACAGTCTCGGAACAGAGGGCCTCGGGACAAGTCTCGGAACAGTCCCGGAACAGAGGGCCTCGGGACAAGTCTCGGAACAGACCCGGAACAGTCTCGGAACAGAGGGCCTCGGGACAAGTCTCGGAACAGTCCCGGAACAGACCCGGAACAGTCTCGGAACAGAGGGCCTCGGAACAAGTCTCGGAACAGTCCCGGAACAGACCCGGAACAGTCTCGGAACAGAGGGCCTCGGGACAGTCCCGGAACAGACTCGGAACAGGGGGCTACAGTGAGAGTGATGCTACTAGATAAATGAGCCAGTATCTAAATTTCGATTTGTGGAAAGAAAGAAAAATCCTAGACACGGATTTGAAGTTAATTGACTCCTCACTCGCTTCCTCACACTCGGGCCGATTTGTTTGTTTCTTACAATTTTAAATTTCGGAATCTACAACTAGCACAATTTGAATTTCAAGATTATAGAACGCGACCCAATTCCTTCAGAGCTTTTTCTCACCAATATTCGCCTGGTCAAGATCACTTGTTGTGGATACGACAGAAATCGAGATTTCTGAAATATCCCACCGCTTGCCACCAAAAGATGTAACCCGCCGTTTCACCTAACGGGCTAGGGATCCAGAAATAGACCTAGGCGAATAAATTAGTGGGAGACTAAAGACTTTCACTTACCGTCCGGAATGTCGGAGATGGTCGGTCGTAGACGCCAAGTGCACCTGAATTTACCAAGCTCTGAGGAATGGGGTTTCGTGAGTGAAAGACAAGAGTTCAATATTGGCTTATAATAACGCAGTTGTCAGAAATATGAAATATGGAATGTCTCGGCCGAGAGGGATACTGATTATTACTTAATCTAATTAATGAGTAGGTAGAAGTGAAGGGCTGAGGGCCAATGAATTTACGAGGTAGCTGAAGGCTCAGGAGTGTTTGATTTGAATAACGGTAAAAGTTGAAGTGATTTGTTAGCGTCCTCCCCTAATTCCTTTCTCTTTTCCTAACGCACGACAGACGACATGCTAAATACTACGGTCACAATCTACAACTCCATGATCAGCTTTCTGGTGACTCACGTCAGGGCTTGGGCCAGATTTAAAGATTTGACTTTCGCGTTGCGAGGGTACGAGACAGAGTTATTTCGCCACTTACGTGCATCAACTCCTTCGGATGGAGACAACAGGGTGATGTTCTCTTCACGAGATAGAGGTATTTCGCCACTTACGTGTATCAACTCCTTCGGATGGAGACAACAGGGTGATGTTCTCTTCGCGGCTCGGCTACGGTCAGGGGAACGCCGTCCAAGCCGGAGGAGGCGAGGCTCTTTCCGACGGAGGTCCGACGACTGGCGGTGCGTGGAGAACCCAGACTATTGGCCGTCGGTCGGGCGCGAACGGATCAACACTCGGGTCCGACGGGGGATTTTCAGTTCGTAATAGGGGTCCACTGTTACGGGATAGGAATTGGCTGATCTCCCAATTCCCGAGTTCTCACCCTGAAGGAACCACGATACACTCGTTCCTTCAGGTCACTTTCACAACACCGGGTCACAAGGGGTTGACTTGCTACGCGTCGGGTGTTCCGCTTCGATGTTCCGGTTCACTTCGCGTCGATGTCCCGGTTCACTTCGCTTCGATGTCCCGGTTCACTTCGCGTCGATGTCCCGGTTCACTTCGCGTCGATGTCCCGGTTCACTTCACTTGTTCCGCCCCGGAACAGGTTGTTCCGCCCCGAAACAGGTTGTTCCGCCCCGCCCCTGCCTCGCCTCGTCCTCGCGAGCAGGGGGGGCCAACCTCGTTTCGGAGATCCCAACTTTCCTTCCCTTGAGTTCGGACACGACTGCCTCATGTTCCTTCTCCCAGTCCGCTCGTCAAGTCGCCTTCCCCTTCTACTCTTCCCTGGGTGTCTTGCGCCGCCCATCGCCTAACCAATCCAATGAGGACACGCCCAGCTGGGTCAGGCGCTTGGAGAGGAGAGGGGTCGATCCGTACCCCGCCGCCGAAGTTTCTTGGCGGGGCGCTTGGAATCTGCCGCCCCGTTACACCTCGACACTGCACCAGGTGCCCAGCAGACTTCTAGGTTCGCCCCCTCCCCCCATGCCACAATCATCCCTGTTGCGGCGCCACTACACTGCGTCGTCTGTCCTTACTCGTTGATTATTTATCAGTTAACTATCTCATCAGTATCGTTTTATTCGCACCTTCAGTGCTGAATCAGCACTCATGGTCATTTGCCACTCTGGAAGGTGGGCGGTGTTGCCCCCCACCGCCTCTTGTACAGGGTAGTTTGACAAGTCGTTGACTTCAGTATGAAACCAGCTCTCAAACATGCCATATTGGATGTTGCACCGCCCATTTGTTCTGATAATACACGAAGTTGTTCAAAACTGCCATTCCAACATAAAAACCTCTCAGGGTGGTAGGATAACATGGCGAGTCCCACACTGAACGTGTCCTAGAATATTTGGAATCTTACTTGTAAATACATCGCATTTATTTGTCAAAACATTAGTTCGTGGATTATATAAGGGACATACACATTGACAATCTCTTTCAAAAACGTATAATGCAAAAACATTAAAATTTAGATTTGAAGTACTTAGATGAAATTTATAATCAGCGATAATCACTACAAAATGGCCATTCACAATTCCAGCCCTACTAGATGACTTTTACTTCAACAGCTCAGCCCAAATTTTGGGAGGGTATGAGGAAAAATGTGTTTTTTAAAAATCCTTCTTCAGGAATTATGCATCTGATGTGCCGTTATCCACTAAATTTTGGATTCTGAATTGATAGAATGAGTCTCCATGCTCTCGGTCCGAAGAATAACCAATCCCTGTAATAGAATTTGCAGCGTTTTTATTGACGGAGTCAGAAGTTTGGTGCGTCCGGCATTTTGATGTCTTCCGAAGATTAATGCTCCCTCGAATTCGTTAGTGACAGTTAGTGCCGTTTTCCTAGTCCATTGACGGTTAGAATGTTGCTTTTGAATCGGTATTCTCGAAACAGTCTGGTGTGTCCAACACACGGACTCAACCACTTAAGGGTCAGTGATCTACGAATTCACTTACTCCGGGCAGGGTAACTAATAGTAACCTTCTATTGGAAACGCGACGAAAGTAATGGCTCGCTGTCGGAGGGAAATCGCCATCCTGCGACATAAAAAGCACTTTGGTCGGAAGATTGTGGGGAAAACTGGACCGAAAGGAGGAACGCTGGGTTTCTCAGGCTTTTCCCCCACTCTCGAAACCCTAATTCACCCCGATTCCAATAATAGAGCTTTTAAAGGGACCCGCCCGAAACGCATAAAGTCTCCAAAAAGGGTCCGAGAATTCGTATTTATACATCAGGGAGAAGATTACTTCATCACTCACTCACTAAACACGGATCGTGTGTGGCGGGTGGTGGCGAACGGTTACAGAATTTAATTAAATCACTTCCCTTTCCTTCCAGTTTCCCCCCAGACGAGATGTTAGCTCGCCAAAGTTGCTTTCCCCCTCTTTTACTTTTCTGTCTTTGTGTTCAGTGTAGCGTTATATTGCTACGAAACTCGTCAAATAAACCTCCCAAAAGCTTGATAAATGGCATAACGAGCGCGGAGTTTTCCTCCTCACATTCAAACATTGAGTAGGTTTAGGGTTTAGCCTAAGTCATATAATGAGTCTTCAAATTTATTTCGACGCTCGAGTTCAGCCGTTTCATTCAAGAAAGGTCATCAATCAAATCGGGTGGAGCCATTCGAGTATAAACATCAAACCTCTTAATACAAAATTATATCTCAAAATTATAGATTGCATTTTATAATTGGTGAATTCTCGAGGTTATTTGCTTTTAATATTATTTGGGTAAAATGTGTTCCTCATGGCTTTTGCAAGGGTAAAACTGGTGTTCGTTACATACAGGAATCGATTTCTGACTTCAAAATACATCATACGTCGACGCGTAGGCGGTCATAAGGGTTCAAAATGTACAAAACCTTTTTTCTCAGGTGCGGAAAATGAACGTCGAAGCCCCCCTGAGTTTGAAAATAATTGTTACATATATATAACCCACGAAATAATATTGTCGCTCACTATATTGGTTTGGGGTTGGTTTGGAAACTGAGTTTTTTTTTTTTTTTTTTTTTTTTTCTACCACAAACAATATTGTGATTTTTTCTCGCTGCAATATTATCCCGTCTGAAAAGAGCCTCGGGTACAGGCAATGAAAAAGAGATTGAAACGAAGAGCAGGAAGAAAAGGTTTTTTGCCGATGGTTCAGGGTTATAGGGAGCACCGCAACCGTTTTATTACGGTAAAAAAGGTCCTTCGTTATTGTACATATTTCCTCGATTATGGTTAACAAGAATTCGATTAAGATTTTTATTTGATATGTTGGCTCAATATTCACACATTTCATTTTAATGGGGAATTTTTTCAAAGAGTCATTGTCGTATTCATCTGATTTTCTCGTGTAAATTTTCTCAACAAAATAATCCTCACACACAGTTTAATATAATAACCTTTTGGAGCTTTCTGAATCGTAATAACATTCTGAGAAGTAATTGACGCGTTTCCACCGCGAACTCTGCGGTGATATTGAGTTTGAAGGAGGCTTTTAGCGGATTCTCTGTAACAATATCTGACAAACGGAGGCTCACCCAACTGAAGAAAGGGAAACACAGAGGCATCAAATAATAATGTAAATTAATTGGCGATGGTAAGTAGAGAATAATGGAACAAAGGATGGGGTAACATCTTGGTAAGATTGTGGCTTTTGTCAGTCTGAAGTTGGTGGTTCGAGTTTCTTACTGAACTTGGTTGATGTGGAAGGATATCATTTCCTTCAAACGATTCACGATCTTTTAGAAAATGAGGATACTGTGTTTCTAGATGGATATCAACACTCGCAACGTCCCTCAGACAGCCCTCTCCTTTGCTTAATAATTTACTCCATTAATTTCATAAGTCTCAGAACGGGTCCTTGAGATTCAGGAGCCCTCTGAATCTCCATCGCGTGTAGAAACAGAAATCAGTGCTCGTGACAGCTCAGAACCCAGTTGAGGACGAAATACAAGCGCGTTGAATATTTTGTGTGACTGCTGCAAACAACTGGTTATTTTAGAATAACGCGTTATTCATTACGAAACCCACAGTTAAAGATATACAACTATTCAGTATTCTTTCTGTCGATATTTATCTTTTGAATTGTCTTCTATTCACAATATTTGCAGTATCCTTCCAGTTTCTACAGTCACTTTCATTGTACCGTTCTAGCTCGAAGCAGTACAAATACAAACTACAACTGCTGCGAGAGGAAAATCTTGTGTTTAGTGGAGGGCGCTCGGTAGTCTAGTGGAATAGACGAAGGATTGGTGTGGTACTCCGAGCGGCCAGGGTTCGAATCCTGGCTAGAGCAACTTGTTTGTCTTGACCCTCATATTCGTCCTCTTCACTTAAGGGGGTGAGGCAATAAGTAGCCACGAGCGAAATTGTCAGATCAATTTACGATCCTCTTTGGAGGACGGCTGACGACGTCCGCGACACCTGACCAAGGTAGTCGGACGAAAATCCAAGGTGAAAGTCCTTGTTTACTTTACTTTACTTACTTTCTTGTGTTTAGCGTTGAAATTCATACAATACTCCAGCCCAAACAGCGATGTTTGCTAACTTTCTACTCTCCAACATCATTATATTTCCTCATTTTGTATGATTTTGTCTACTTCCGCCACCTATTGTACCTAATTATATAACCTACGATAACCATCCATAACTCAACCTTCGATGCAGAAGCAGCCAGCTTTACCTCTTTTCCGCATGAGGCCATCCGACGCTAGTGTCGCACTCTTACAGTCGCTGTTATCTCTTATATTCGCACTATTCCAAGTTTCATCTTTCCAAATGGCAGTAAATAGTGCTTAGTGTCTGCCTAGTGTTTATTCTTGTGTTCTCTCGTCGATTGACAATGATAAAGTGCGAGTTTTGTGGGTGTATTCTTTCGGAAGTTAGGGTGGCCCAATGTTATAGTTGGTGGAACGTGCACCGAACGTTTATCCAATAACCGGGAGTTCAAATGCCGCGTCATATATGTTACTCTATTCCATATCATTTACTTGATTCTTAAAGGAATGTACTTATCTATTTTGCAGATAGTGGAGATACGAAATGTGGGAATAAAACATTGATAAATACAGGATTATACTTCTTGAAACGATATCTCGCGTATTTACCAGCCAGTCTTGACCGTCGAAACAGGGGCCGCTAACTTATTCGGGCAACAACTGACTTTGTTCGGCAGTACCTGAGATGATCCCGTTTAGAACTATGCTAACGAAGCGAGAGTAGATAGATAGATAGATAGAAAACGTGTTTATTTTAACTGAACAACAATAATAATAAATTCGCATTCAAACAATAACACGGTATGGCAATGGGCCACGCCCGTCTGCCAGAGGATGCCCCAACCTATTGAGGAAACACACAGTCTTACTATGGTTGTAGAGCCGAGATCATATTGCACTTACAAATAAATAAATAAAAACCATTTTACAATTGAACATAACAAGGAAACAATTAATCGTGAACGAATAAGAGCGACAAAGACTACACAGAATATGAAAACAAGGAAAACACAGCACACGGCTGCCAATTGATAGGCGAGGATGAGGTTTCAGTCCCAATTGAACTGGGCAACCAGCTCGGATCGATATGACCAAGCAGCCTGGCAGAATCTCGCGAGTGGCAGCCAGTTCAAACCATTGAGCATTCCGATCATGGAGTCGCGGGTCAACCTAGCCACCCCGAACTGTGCAACCCGAAACTCAGCCAGGACCGGACAATGCCCCAGAAAATGCATAATGTCCTCTGCCTCGCCAAGATTGCAAAGGGAGCACAGCGTCCTGTCAAGATTGTCCCGAGCCACACCCGGCCGGCCATTGAGCGCCAGAAGGTCCCCTCTGACCCTACAGACCCAGCGGAGGACAAACATAGACCCTTTTTGACCCTCCTCAGTCAGGTCGATACTTCGGAGCCCCATGTCCAACTGCCGATAAATCCTGTGATGCGATGACAACGCCCTTGAGACAGTCTGCTCTCTCCATCGGGATTCCAGCGTCTCTTGCAGAGATCTGAGCTGAGATCTCCACAATGCTGGATCCTCAAAGTTGGCACCAACAACACAGCCGGTCTCTCTGCACAAACCCTGAAGATTCTTGTACCAGAACAATCCACGCTGAACAATCTGGTCTGCTAGCAACCGAGGGTACCGGCTCGCAGGCATAAGCATTACTTTGAGAAGGTATCCGCAGTGGAGAGAGAGCGTGTAGAGGAACACGGGTATCACGCCAGTTTCCAAATAGACAAAATAATCCGGTGTGTTACGAGGTAGGCCAAACAATCTCTTGATAAAGAATTTTAGAACCCGTTCAATGGCATCGTATCGCTGTGATCCCCATGCTTGAGCACCATACGTCAAAACAGCTCGAGACGTTGCCTGGAAAACCTTGTATTTGGCATGGATCGGTATCTGGGATTGCCGCAAGAAGGATCCATAAACACTTGCTATGGCATACTTGGCAGTAGACGATTTCTCCTTCAGATGGGTCGCAAAGGACAAGCCAGTGGTAAGGGTCACTCCAAGGTACTTGTACGAAGACACCACCTCCACATCATCACCTCTGTAAGTCCATGCCTCCGAAAGTCTGAGCCGCCCTCCCCTGCGGAAAACCATGATCTTGGATTTATCAAGATTGACCCGCATCCTCCACTGATCACAATAATGCTGTAAGGCATCAATGTTTTGCTGAAGATCCGCTGTAGACTCGGCCGTAATGACAATGTCGTCAGCATACATAAGCAGTTTCATTTTGGTTCCAGCAACGTCGATTCCATGAGGCAATGCTCCTTCAAGATCGTTGAGGTACAATGCAAATAGCAGAGGACTGAGCAAGCAGCCCTGCCTTACACCCTGCTCAACATCAAAGGCTCTAGTGGTGCCCTTCACATTCCAAACTGCTGCTGTCCCTCCAGAGTACAACGACGAGAGCAGCTTGATGAACTTACAGCTGATCCCATAACCATCCAGCTTCTGAAACAGCAAGTCGTGGCGAACACAGTCAAACGCAGCCCGAAAATCAACGAAAAATGCGTAGAATCGTTTAGCTGGCGAGTTTACCCTGAGGTGTGCGAGGCTTGTCAGAGTGAAAATACAATCAGCTGTACTGTAGCCCTTCCGGAAACCAGCCTGACACTCTCTCAAAACACATTCAGCCTCCACAAACTTTTCAAGCCGTCCACCCATCAGCCCAGCTAGCAGTTTCGAGTCACAGTTGATGAAGGACAAGCCCCTGTAGTGCTCCACGACATTCACGTCACCCTCCTTATGCAGGGGATATATCAGAGAATATGAGAAATCAGCGGGGGTCTCTCCAGTCTCCAGAATTATATTATATAAGGCCAACTGTCTCTCAAGAAAGGGCTCGGGAGCATACTTGTAGAATTCGTACGAGATTCTGTTTGGTCCGGGGGCTTTATTATCTTGACACCCCGCCAACACCTCTTTCAGCTCCATCATAGTGAACGGCCTGTCGAGAATATCTGATCGATGCTGAAACCTCCCATTATCATAAATAACCATGCGATTCATTGGTTCGCTCAGCTTCCACTGCTGCATAAAGTGGGAAGCCCACTGTTCCATGGATATATCACCAACTCTTCTTTCTGGGTCAGTCCGAAGAAGGCGAATCAACTTCCAAAACTTGGATGCATCATGCGCATTGGCAAATTTCTGACCCAGATCTTTGTAAAATTTGGCTCGCTTACCCTCACACAGGAGTTTATAATCAGCGTTTGCCTTAACATACGCCCTTCGTGCCATGTCCGAGTTAGTGTGACGAAAGAGTCGAAGCGTAGCAAAAGACTTCTCTCTCGAACGACTGCATTCTTAGTCCCACCAAAGCTGCTTGCGATCCACCCTTGGAGGCGGGATCATTGCAGCCCGCGTTGCTGCGCCAACTATCGCTGAAGCCAACGACGAAGCCTCCCGATCCAATGACGACGACGGCACTTGTTTAAAATCCGATTCCATCGTCTCCAACAGCGCCGAACTGTAGTCATCTCTCCGATCCATCTTCCAGGGCAGCCTTGGGACGAGCGGAAGCCAGCCATCAACCTGCGAAGCACCAACTGGGAGCTTGAAATGCATCGGCATATGATCTGAGAACAACTCATTTCCAATTTGGAAATCATCAACAAGCCCCATTGCCACCGGCGTGGCACAGCACAGATCTATTACCGATGAGCCAGAGGCCCCGATGTAGGTGAACTCACCCAAAGCATCACCAGCACACCTGCCATTCAATACGAATAGCCTGTGTTCCTCGAGCAATTCGATTAGCTTTTTACCTCTTCCATTAGCCGTGATATCCTTGGAAACTCGACGTTCGTGGTACTTCAGACTGTCAACATTAGCCTCCGGGCAAAGGACCTGCTCTTCCCCAATCCTTGCATTTAAATCCCCGGCGAGAATCACTTCTCTGTCTTCATCAAAAACAGCAGACAACAATTCTTCCAACTGCGAAAAGTCCAACTCCCATCGGTTGCAATTAAGATACATAGGAACAATAACTACCTCACCACGCCCACAATCGACAACCAGCACATCTCGACCCTGAATAATTGCATATTTTGCTCTAGATATAATATCAGGTTTAGATTTAATACCAAACAAACATCCCCCCGAAGCACGACCAAACCTTGAGCTTCTGCTCGCTCCTACCCATTTCAAACTAAATCCCTCAAAATATTTCGAATAACGCTCCTTATAATCATCTACTATGTGAGTTTCAAATAGAATAAATATATCGTAACTTTTTACAAATCGGAAAAAATTATGTAACAAAATTTTATTGTTGAGACCATTGACATTATAAACTAGTACTTTGGCAGCAAACTCGTTCACTGGAGATTCCTCTTCCCTCTGGCAGACATCTAGACGTCAATCGGCCCACTCATCACGCGGCAGTGAGACCCCTGTTCCGCCCGACGCCGCAGAGTTCTCCCGACGTGGAGGAGAAGACCCAACCGCCGAACCGTTGAGCTGCTTGAACCGTATGGACGTGATGGTCCTCCCCATATCAACACCCACCAACTGATTGAGTCTCGGTAGTCCGTCGGCTTTTATATCAGTATCTCTGGACTCAATGCCGAAACGTTCTGACCATGTGAAGCGGTGGGCGCCGACAAGCAAGACATCCGAACGCACCGTCACCTTCAGATCTCGCTTGATTTTGAGAATCTCTTTCTTGACCTGGAAAAGTTTCCCTCTTATGGCTCTAACGCCTTCCGGATAGTCACGGTTCACCCCGAAGGATGTGCCCCTCAAGCGACTTGTTCTCGTTAGAATTTTTGATATATCCGAGTCTCGAATGAATTTCACAAGAAACGGGCTCCTGTCTCGGCCCCTCCCCAAGCGCACAACCCCGGAAATCATTAGCTCCTCCTCAATTCCCATAACGTTAATAATAATTTACTTAATAATTTACTCCATTAATTTCATAAGTCTCAGAACGGGTCCTTGAGATTCAGGAGCCCTCTGAATCTCCATCGCGTGTAGAAACAGAAATCAGTGCTCGTGACAGCTCAGAACCCAGTTGAGGACGAAATACAAGCGCGTTGAATATTTTGTGTGACTGCTGCAAACAACTGGTTATTTTAGAATAACGCGTTATTCATTACGAAACCCACAGTTAAAGATATACAACTATTCAGTATTCTTTCTGTCGATATTTATCTTTTGAATTGTCTTCTATTCACAATATTTGCAGTATCCTTCCAGTTTCTACAGTCACTTTCATTGTACCGTTCTAGCTCGAAGCAGTACAAATACAAACTACAACTGCTGCGAGAGGAAAATCTTGTGTTTAGTGGAGGGCGCTCGGTAGTCTAGTGGAATAGACGAAGGATTGGTGTGGTACTCCGAGCGGCCAGGGTTCGAATCCTGGCTAGAGCAACTTGTTTGTCTTGACCCTCATATTCGTCCTCTTCACTTAAGGGGGTGAGGCAATAAGTAGCCACGAGCGAAATTGTCAGATCAATTTACGATCCTCTTTGGAGGACGGCTGACGACGTCCGCGACACCTGACCAAGGTAGTCGGACGAAAATCCAAGGTGAAAGTCCTTGTTTACTTTACTTTACTTACTTTCTTGTGTTTAGCGTTGAAATTCATACAATACTCCAGCCCAAACAGCGATGTTTGCTAACTTTCTACTCTCCAACATCATTATATTTCCTCATTTTGTATGATTTTGTCTACTTCCGCCACCTATTGTACCTAATTATATAACCTACGATAACCATCCATAACTCAACCTTCGATGCAGAAGCAGCCAGCTTTACCTCTTTTCCGCATGAGGCCATCCGACGCTAGTGTCGCACTCTTACAGTCGCTGTTATCTCTTATATTCGCACTATTCCAAGTTTCATCTTTCCAAATGGCAGTAAATAGTGCTTAGTGTCTGCCTAGTGTTTATTCTTGTGTTCTCTCGTCGATTGACAATGATAAAGTGCGAGTTTTGTGGGTGTATTCTTTCGGAAGTTAGGGTGGCCCAATGTTATAGTTGGTGGAACGTGCACCGAACGTTTATCCAATAACCGGGAGTTCAAATGCCGCGTCATATATGTTACTCTATTCCATATCATTTACTTGATTCTTAAAGGAATGTACTTATCTATTTTGCAGATAGTGGAGATACGAAATGTGGGAATAAAACATTGATAAATACAGGATTATACTTCTTGAAACGATATCTCGCGTATTTACCAGCCAGTCTTGACCGTCGAAACAGGGGCCGCTAACTTATTCGGGCAACAACTGACTTTGTTCGGCAGTACCTGAGATGATCCCGTTTAGAACTATGCTAACGAAGCGAGAGTAATTTATATAAGCCTCAAGGGAACTTTAATGAATCAGTAATGAACGATGATAGATGTTTCCAATGGGTTACGTGCTAATGAACAAAAAGTGTTCTGGGCAATGTCAGATTGAAACTTCTTACTATCACACCTACATTGCTTAATTCGAAGTTTTCAAGCAATGATGTAGTACCTATTGCGATGAATTCCAGCGATATGGAAACATTCTGTAAAAATGAATAGGAAAACTTTCGAGAGTTGCGGTCTTTCAAAACGCACAGTGATAACAGCTACTGAGTGAGTGCGACACTAGCGCCGGAAGGCCCCTGGCGGGAAGGTAAAGCTGGTCAATTCTGCATTTAAGGTTGAATATCTTGTATAATAACTTGTACTGTACTCGTATATTCACCTGAAGTAGGTAAGTGGCCGATAGAATATTTCACCACCATTTGTATGATATTTTGTGTATATTATGCTGTATCGTGAATATTGTGTTCTATAGGTATTCAACTAGGCGTTTTCCGCGTTCATAATAGAATCATAGATTCTCGACTAAACTCAAGTATGGACAAACGTACTTATACATTGTGGTGCTCTGTGACTTTGAATTGTAATTATTTAACGTGCAACTTGCGAGGAGGATTTTCACCAACAATAGAGTCATGAGTCACCTAACGCTTACTCGAACTCATAATGGAGTAACATTTTGTCTTCAAGTTGACTTTCAAATTAGGAGCGAATAGAAATGTTTGAAACTACAAAATGATACAGTTTCTAATGGCATCGCAGATTCTGCGTTGTTTCCGTAAATTTGGGACAAAATATATCGTTTCCACTTGTTTTGTGTATAAATGAATTCATTCAAAGGATTCATTGAAATTCCGTTTGAGAACTGTAGATAGAAACAACGGTTATTACGATATTATGGTTGGACTGCTAGCAAACTAAGTGTTGTATAAAAATAATTATGTGTGTAGTAAGCTCTATTGTACATTTCCGTTCGGGCTTTCTGCGGAAACGTGTTGACGCCTCCGACGTTAGAATCATGTGTGAAACCTTTATAATAGGTATAAAGCCTCGCTCGCGTGAATGGAAGATCCGGGCGAATATTCTCGGAGACGATAGATCTAAATCTTCAGCCGAAAGACACAGCTGGGAGTCTTCTTCCCTCTTTTCCTTATACTGGTGGGTGGGCTTTTCCCAGTTGATCCTTTTATAAAGGGGGAAAATATTGCATTTACGCTGAGGGAAAGGAGGAGACGACACCCTAAATTTGTCCTGTCCGCAGCGTGTTTACAGTACTGGAAAGGAGAGACCCCGCTGTTTTTCTAGGCCTTTCCACCCCCTGGCCCTTCCGTGTTTTGTTTATGACGAAGCGTGCTGTTGACATTGTTTTGGACGGTAGGGAATTTTACGGCTCCGCAGCTTGTGTTCGCTTACGCTCACGTACCTAAATCGAATCTGGTTCACTTCACCGTGAACCGTGAAAATAATTTGACTTTTGTCGTTGTTGCGCATCGAGGCTCGACTGGGAAAAAAACGGCAACCAGGATCATAAAGTGACTAAATAGAGGCGGTTTCAGATCAAACTGGGCAAAATCAAACGTAACACTTATCGGTGAAAACTGTCCAATTTACAGGCTTCCAACCGGTGATTCTATTGGTAAAAATGAACAGCCAGTGCGCCTGCTGGGTGAACTGTGAACTGCTAGACGACCTTGCTTGCTGAATAAGTTGGCCTCCACGTTCATTATTTCTCGCTTTTGGTATGTTTTTCCTCCTCCAAATTGTCCAGTTAGGGAAAAATTCCACCTTTGTTGTTGTTGTAAAGCATTCAAGACGTGGAGGCCCTCATTGCCGTACTCATTCGTATCCTTGACGCGGCAAAGATATTTTGCTCTCCAAAGTTCTTGGGTATTTTCGATTGTCTTGAGATTTCCTTCATACTCTCTGGGCCTTCTTTTCCCCTTCCTTTACCCCATTCAGACTTGGACTGCTTCCTCTCTCGACCTTCATCCTCAGCTCCAACAGCACTTCCACCCCATATATCACACTTTCTTTTCTCCATCGGACTTTGGGTATGAAGAAAAGGAAATTACCGACTCCTTCAACCCTTCGCGCGAAACCTCGTCTCTCCTCGAAGTTGGCCTCCCCTCCATTTTCGTCCTCCTGGCTGGTGCCCGACGAGTTTAAACCTCTTTCGCATTTTCTTCCTCTTTTGTTCCCCTCCTTCCCTCTTCCGTTCCTTTCTCGAAGAACTTCCACGCCACTCTCTTGGGCGGCCATACATTATTCACACGGTCCGAAGGAATCCACCGAGTTCTTGCCTATTTTTCATGCATACTGCCTTCTCCGTCAGACGTAGTTCTGGTGGGAGAGTCGCGCGGGTCCGAAGGGTTGAGAAAGGACATACCCCTCGGAAATCCCGCCAACGACTTCAGGAGCAGCCTCGTTCTTTTCCACAGCGTGATTCATACTCTTTCTACACTTCTCACTTTCCGATCCATATCCCACGGTCCCCTCTTCACCAAACCGAGAATTCTAAATTGCTCTTCTCTTCGACGAGTTTGATAAAGTATACACATACAATATTCTTTCTGTGCATAGAATCAGAATGCCCTGCACTCCCGAGCCACCCTATTCATCGATAACCCTCGTATAAAGGAACGGGATACCGCATTCACCCCTTGAGACCGAGATCCCGTCAAAGGGGGCGTTCAGAATATTTGGAAATTCGCTTTGAAACCGAAGGAAAACGCAGGATCAATTTGGTTTCCCTCGTGTCTCCCACAGGAGGGAGTTCCTGTATTACAGAGGTTACCGCCCTCGTCACTGGCGTCCAACGCGAGGTCGCCTCCCGCGAGAGAAGGTTTGTGGCTGATTAATGGTAAATTGAATTGTTTAGCGTTGCCGAAGCGAGAGGCCTAGAATTCATTAAAGCAGGATTGCTTGGGTCCGGCCTTTATTATCTGGCGGATTCGGTTGAGATTTCAACTACTTACCATGGGAAAAAAAATCTCGCCCATTTTTCAAGTATGACAATGGTTGAGTACGTCTCCCTGGTTGGAGCCGGAGTTGAGGAGAAAGTATAGGAATATGATGCTCTAAAACACTTCCAAACGAGAAATTTCAAAATTTAATTTTGCGTAATGGTAAAAGGGGATTAAATAGTACACCCTTGCGTCAGTATCTCTAAAAGAGGGGAAAATCTTGCCGAAAGGTTCACCATATATTATAAGATTCAAGATCCAACCGACGTACAGGGCATAACTAGCCTCTAAGATTCCAAGTGCTCCAAACAAAGTGTGGATTTGTGTACCTAGACTCCGATGGAGTCTCATCTCAATCAAATCGCTCCAATTGAGGAGCGATTTTACTTGCAGTGGGCAAATCTTGGATAGCACACAATCCTGAAGGGCTAGTTGCTAGTTCATTGAGACTTTCGAGCGCCTAAGGCCGGGTACACACGTTGAGGATTCCGGAGAGGATTTTGGAGAGGGATTCCTCTGAGGAAAACCTCTGAGGCGGCCGGAGCCGGACGGAGCATCCACACGTAGGGGAAAACCTCAGAGGCGGCCGGGGCGAAAAACAAAAATGAAAAAATAAACGAGGAGCTGCGACCACTGTGTGACGTTACTCGAGCGATACCTACGACGTTGAGGCCAACCGATCACCTCATCCACACGTGAGAGAAGGGGTTCAGTTCCGGGAACCGGAACCCCGGCCTCAGGTGGCCTTTCCAAAAATTGGAAAGGCCTGGCGGCTTATACAGTCCGCCTCAACTGAAGGCCTCGACCCGTCCTCACGGTCCGTCGGCCGGAGAGGTTGGCCTCAACGGGGAATCCTCTCCGGAATCCTCAACGTGTGTACCCGGCCTAAGTAACTTTTCGTGACCTCACTGTGAGGTCAGACGCTATTAGCGCTGAACGGTTGCCTTCAATGTAAGGTCAAACACGCTCAACATCCGAAATCACCCCCTAAAAAGTCACAGATGCGGTGTCGTTTGTTCTGGACAAGCTGGATTCTGTGGTCTCCAAATCAACACCTGAAACCTGTGCTGACTAGAAAATCATCTCTGAAAAAGGCGAGGGTCGAAAATAATTGTATTAGTTTGTCAACAGATGCCACCATCGCGTTCGCTGATGAGAAAATCAAATAAATTAAATTTGTCTCGCTATTTGCGCACCCTCGGGTATTGTGATCCCTCGCTGTGACATTTCATCTTGGATGTACTCATACGGCCGCTTTGGAACACCGGCAGATACAAATAAATAGCGCCAGGGTGAGAATACAACTTTTCACGGCAGCTTTGCGAAAATGAAGAATGAAGTCGGACTCACGCGAGAATCATCAACCCACTCCAACAAAGGCAGAGAGTTTGGAAAGTTCATACGGCGAGTGAGCTCGATGAGAGTTTTAGCGGCGAAAATTATAAACGGACCGCCATTGTGCAGGTGCAACTACCCGGGTCGAGGGTGAATTCAGGCGGAATTAAGCTATAAATTCGGTCCGGGAGGCTATTAGGTCGTAAAGGGAGGAGTTGCCGCTAATTGACGCTACTCCTATCACATACCGAACACTGTTAACCTTGCATGTTGAATAGGAACGAGAAAATACCGCTCATTGGTGGAGAACCGGGCACTAAATTCGGGGTCGAGGGAAAGAGGCGAAACCCGAGGGTAACGAGAGAATCAACAGGTGACGCCTAGTAGACTCATAGCTGTTTCCCTCCTGTTCGCGGAGTACGCTGTAATCTCTATTGATAGTGTTTTCTAGGACCCCCGTTGTGAAGTAACTGCCGACAATCGCATGAATGGACTATAAAGGGGATCAAGTCCCGTGCTAAATAACCGATCGGAATTCCATCTCTACACGTTGTCGTCACTCAGAATTCACTTCTGAGGAAACGTGAGAGAAAAGTTTGGATTATCATTTAATCATTGCCTGTCAATATCACCTGTACATGATTGAATTCAGGTTTTGAGTAATTTTGAGTAAGTGTCAAATAATGAGATACATTTATGAATAGTGAAGGGCGATTTCCCATCCTCAGTTTCCCCTTCATCCCCCTTGTTCCCCCCGACATCGTGTAGGGGATATAATGATAGATCAAGCGTCGCACTATAATAGAGTTTATTCGATTCTGAACAATAGGTAGGCGAACCAAAACTGCCAAGACCGGGTTACTCCCCCCTGGTAACGAATAAACAAGAAAAGGAATACACACGTCTGATCCGTATGAGGTATCATCGAAGACTGCCTGGAGGGCGTGTTCGGACCCTCGGTATGACGTGAAAAATGAGGGGTTATGACGAGCGCCCTAGTGTGGCTTGGCAGTTTGGTTTACAAGGAAAAATACTGCATAAATAACTGACTAGCAGGATTAACGAAGGACCTACGACATAATAATATTATGAATGATTATAATATATTTCATATTATGAAACATGAAGCGCATTGATTATTCAAGGAATAACCAACCTGTTTCATGCGAAATGTCAATCTCTCAGATTTACCCCAAAATTGTTTTCTGGGCGTTGCAAGGTGTCTGGATCAAAATAAGTAAATTTCCACCCGCCGTCCACGCTTTTTTTAATAGTAGACACTAGAAAAAAAAAAAAAATCTAGTTAGAGACGTGTTCCCGTCTTTAGTTAGTCCTCGAACCTTTTTTGCCCGATGTGACCAAATTTTGAAGGGGTGTATTTCGATCAATGGATTTTCGCGATTTTCGGCGATCTAGGCGCCTAGAGTAGGTATCATTTTAAATTAAATTTTGGACGCTGAATCGATTGGAATGCGTTTCCACGCTTTTGGTCCGAGGAATAACCAACCCCTGTGAATGAATTTGCAGCGGTTTTTAGTACATAATTAAAGCATGGATCTGGGGATTCGTTTTCTCTGTATGAATTCTCAACTTTGTCTGACAACTGTCCGGTTCCGGCTGACACCTTAGAAAGTCCCTCGTTTTCCTTTTTTTTGGCGTCATATTGTGCGAAAAAGGTCATCCGCAAGAGATTAGCTCAAGGTGAATTAGGTTTTTCTTCATCGTGTTTTTTGGAGGCAACAATTTCGGGTCCAAATTTAGTGGATGGTGATACTCGCCTGCGCCCATAGAACCACGAAAAACCATTAAAAACATCAATTTTTACTCTGTTTATAGCGATTGCACTGAAAAAGCGTTAAGTTTCAAAGTTAAAAAGTAAAAGATCAAAGGTTTTGGAGCATTTTAATGTCACTTTTCGGACCGGGCAGGAGGACAACGGATACTTCGGCTTCGGAATTGTAACACTTTGAAACCTTTTAGATGAGATTATTGGGAGAAGACTATTTCGAGCGGTTCACACATAGGACAGGTGGACAATGAACCAAAAGAATCATCGTCTAGGGGATGACAGGCCCTTGCTAGGAGATATTATCTTACCAATACCCATTAGCCTGGTTCTAGGAATAACCAATCCCTGTGAAAGAATTTGCAGTGTTTCCTTTATACCTTCCCACCAGAGGTTGATTCAATTTGCCCCAAAATTTGACATTTTGCGTTTATTGGTGTCTCTCGCAAGTAACCAAAATGTCTGACCGCCACGCTTCATTTTAGGTCCGAAAATTTCCAACAAAATTTGAAAGTGGGCTCTAGTTGGTCCTCAAAACTCTTTCTTAGCTCGATCGGAACAAATTTGTGTAAAATTCGTTTTTTGAAACATGACTAATAAAATTCTAGATTCCTACCACGTCGTTGATGTGTAATTTCAGTAAATATTCTCATTTCCTGGTTCTTACAACATTTCTTGTTGACGGTCGCTGGAATACTCGCCCAATCGAATTTCCAACTATGTCGAACACTTTTCTTCATGAACTCGCCAATACTTGGTTATCTGCTCACGGCTATCTTATTCTTACAACAAAGATAAAGTTTCCGTACTTCTCCAGTAACTTTTACTTGGAAGACCCCTACGGCTGCTGGAAGGTTTGACGGTAACGACGAAGATCGTTTAGAAAGCTCTCGTATTTACCGTTGAAAAAAAAAAAAAAAAAAAAAAACTTACCTCGAGACGGACTTGAGTTCACGACGCTGATGATATTAGATGTTTACTTTTAGTTCGCCTTCGAAAAGAACTCGGGTTGGTGAACTCACTTTGTTGCTCAACATTTTATGAACGGCCTTCCCCTGGGAACAGTTGCGTCTCGTAAGGATCTTGTCGTCCTCCAAGGGGAAAGCGGGTTCCTTCGACGGAACGCCAATCAACCATCATTATTGCCAACCTTGATTCATTAATCATCTGCGTCGCGTCCCCAGTGATCATTCACATCTTTCCGCGTCCCTTCCTTCTTATCCGCCTTTCGGTTCCGATCATTTGTTATTTAGGTAGTAGGAATCAGTCGGTACCCGTTTATCATCAATAACCATCATCTTCGTTTTGTTTGCAGGTAAAGGATCTGTCGCTGTAATGGATTCCGGTCGTATATTCACGTGAGGGTTTATCGCTGTATTATAGTCAATTTGTTTTTATTAATGTTTGTGTAAATTGGCTCTGTTCTCTTGAACGAGCTGAGTGAATGAAAATTTAATTGTACTTCCAATAGACTTATTTTGTTTTCCAAACTATCAGTAGTTTTTCTGCATGATTACCTACTACTTCTTTTGATTCTTTTGATTGGGCTCAGCTTATTATTTCAAGTACTATTCAATCTGCCGATTACCACTCTACACGGCGCATCTTGAAAAGACCCAACCACTCGTACAATTACAAATTTTCACAGTATTCTATCAATTGATCAGATTCAAACAATTCATAGTTTCAGGCGTTCGGCCGGTTCTTATGTGATCTAGGACGAATGTACAAGGTCATGAATGAGGATCATATCATTGTGCGATCTGTTATGGTTTGATCATCGTCCGAAGTTGATGAAGAGCGCGAGTGGAGGATGGGAGAATCCGATTAGGATCCATAAAGGCTTCGACCTATCACGACAGCTTTTAATCTATACAACTGTTATAAAGGTCGAGGAATCCGATGTGTTTTCAGCACAGTATTTTCCATAACTACTCGTAGATCCAGCTTTTTACAATACTCAGGACGTTCTTGTTGAGACGTTTCTGCAATGGGTACTTTTATAGTGTTGAGTGCTTAGGGTGTGATGAATGCCTTATGACTGTACCTTGGGAGAGACCATACGAACATGAGGACAAATGTGAGGGTTGGATTGGTGGAAGGTGACGCAACCATCGTAGGTGTCTTGCTGGGTGAGTGATCATTTATTTTGTCGAGGTGGCGTATATAATATCCGAGAATTCGCTATGATGATACATTTAGGTCGTCCCGTGTGACACGTAAAGGTACTAAAAGGCAAACATTGGAGTGGTAGAACTTAATGAACCTTCCTTACACGCGTTAAACTCCGAAATAATTTATGTAATCTAGTTAAAATGATATCTAAAGGTATTATGGCGCATTAGCTATAAGTAAAACGATCGGGCTCCAATTCATCTTCATTCGCACTGATGGTCCTTCTTAGTGCTAGGGGGCCTAGAAAAATCGTTTTAAATTTCAAATTTCAAAAAATCCCAAGTTTGATAGTCATTTCCATTAGTTTTTTTTAATCGTATTTACTTAATTGAAAAAAAATCTGCAAATTCTTACACACGGGTTGGTTATTCCTCGAATGGGGGAAACAGTGGGTGTGGCGGGTCCCAGACCCATTCCAATCGATTCAGGGTCCAAAATTTAGTGGAATATGATACCCCACACGCCTAGGCACCAGAAATCCTGACACATACAAAATGGGTGGATACATACCCATTTTGACCCATAACTTCTTCCGGTGGGTACCAATTGTTCTGGGACCCATTTTATTGGATTCAGCGTCCAAAATTTAGTGGAAAACTATACCCCACACGCCTAGGTAGCAGAAATACCGAAAACACATATTCAAAATGGGTAATAAATACCCAATTTGACCCATAACTTCTTCCGGTGGGTACCAATCGTTCTGGGACACACATCATTGAATTCAGCGTCCAAAATTTAGTGGAAAATGATACCCTACACGTCTAGGTACCAGAAATCCCAAAAACACATATACAAAATGGGTAATATATACCCAATTTGACCCAAAACTTCTTCCAGTGGGTGCCAATTGTTCTGGGACCCGTTTCATTGGATTCAGCGTCCAAAATTTAGTGGAAAATGACACCCTACTCGCCTAGATCGCCCAAAATCTCGAAAATCTATTTTTCAAAAAACACATTTTGACCTCTACCCCCCCCCCCCCCAAATTTGGTCCGATCGGGCTGAAAAGTTTTGAGGACCCGTCTCGGCCTGGAACAGACCCCTGACCCAAATTTCAGATTTTTAGAAATTTTTCTACTACCAAAAACGGTACGGACGATGGACGGCGTACGGCGTACAGCGGACGGACATCGACCCTTTTTGATCAGGACATCATTAAACGTCCAGAAAAAAATTTTGAGCCGAATCGGAGAGGTTGACCATTATCATGAAAACATAGGTTGATTATTCAAGGAATAACCAACCAAAAGGCTATAAAATTCATAAAAATAACTTGCTTTGCTACTCTCCCCTATTAACTACGCTTGTGCATGATTATTCATGGAATAACCAACCAAAAAAGAAAAAGGAATAAAATCGGAGCCTGCTGGGCGTGTAAAGAGTTACTTAAATGAAAGGGTTGTGTTTCTCATGCCCCTAGAATGAGAAAAAAAAAGGTCTCCCCACGAATGTTTACTTTTTCGTACGATCAGTTGATCTTATGTAACTGCAATAGTGTGTATTGTGGCATGGATCACTTGATAGGCGAGTCTCCTTTGAGCTAAATTTCCACCTATAAATAACCAAAGACGTTTCCTTCGCTTCAGAAGGGTGTCTGCTAAATGAAGGCCTGTTCCATATTTCGCCACTTGAAATCACGGGACTGTGGACTGTGGACTATAGTATATGGGCGAACGCCGTCCTTCATGACAATTTGCGTGTTATTCAGGAAAAACAACTTCGCGCTAGCTTCGGCGCAACTAACAATAAATCTTTGTCGAGCAGACCCCCCTTTGTCCCCCTTTTTTTTAACGCAGATTCAAATTCTAGAGAATATTTTATGAAAGACTTATACCCGATCCTAAATAAAAATCTCCTGAATTATGAAGAATGACTGTTTAGTGTCGCATTTCGTAGTTGCCAAATTCTCTGGTACAAACTTTTAGGAAAATGTTTCAAGGAATTCTGGTAGTGTATTGGAAATTAAAGGTGCAGAGGGATTGAAGTAAGCGATGAGGTTGCTTTTACCGAGCTAGGTATATTCACAGTAGAACATTTATAAGATAGAGACTTATAATCTGAAAGAGAATGAATAATCGGTTAGATGATACTAAGTGATTCATTTTTTCAAAAGGAATAAAATATGACGCCATTAATGCCAGTATTTAGGAAGAGGGGAAAATATTCAAGCTATTCAATAATTTGTTTTTATCCTCGAGGAAATATGCACAATTTATTCGGATGAGTTCACTTTGATACGTGTGGTAACTGTGCTCACCGGTTCTCGACATTCTGAGCGTATCACTAGAGTAGATGAAGTCGGACTCAGCATTAGCCGATAAGAAAAGAGAATGAAATATTCATTTACCGTCGCTGCACGTTTATCGGGAGAAGAATCGGCGGCAGTGCAGAGCACAAGTGGAGAAACGGCCGGTATAAGGGAACATTTATGAAAAGCCTTCACGTTCGTGATGGACCCCTCAGCCGGAAATCTTCCTCTTCATCCCTCGTCACTCCATAACTCTGGTATTCCTTTTCATCGTCGAATTCTGCTTTCTTCCTTCTTCTTCATTCCTTCTATATCGCAATCACAATGATGGGCTCAGGATATGGCGGGTGATTGCCTCTTTTTGGTGCTTCCCCCGTCGATATTCGTTCCTCGTTACTGAAGGACTCACCCCGAACACACACGCTCAAAGTTCAACTTTATACTATGTGATCCCGCCTTTTCTCCTACAATGGAATCCTCGTTTGTTGAAAGTCTAACGACTCAAAGAGAAATCAATGAGTGTAATCAACGTTGACTTCAAAGCCTATTCGAGAATGGAATTAAGCGGGTAGAAGGTCGGAGAAATGACGGAATAAATATTCGAGAATATTGCCGAGAAGCCGAGATATGGATTTGATTAGTGATGAAGGTGATGGAAATGATGTCAACGATAAGCATTTTTCATCATGATAAACAAGAGTATTCTGGTATATTACCACGTTCCCCTCCATTCGCATTTCTTGGAAGTCTCAGTGTAGATAGTATTCACGTATTATCTATCTTGAAAATTAGGGGCACTGGTCCGTTGAAATCTAAATCTGGGAACAGTGTACACAAACACAACCAATAACGTTTGACAACAAAATTTACACGAACCAGTGTTTTCGTTCTCTTGTTCCGCCCAAAGAGAATCCGTCGGAGCGTTAGGAAACTGCGCAGAGCTGGGATTGAAGAGGAAATACGATGGTAGAAATCCCTTGAGACATTAAGAGACATCTCTCGTCTGTGTAAACTGCTGGTTTCTCAAACACCTCTTGGGATCGCTGATCTTCGCATTCATTAAATTCTAAGTATTTCTCGTCTGGTTTTATGGTGCTTGCGTTCGAAAAGAGTTTTCAGATTCCATGATGCCATCATCCATCCATTTAAACGCGTTTCTCAGGTGAAGATTTGCGTGGGGCGGCCATTGTTAAGTCAGTATTGAGGAAGTATGGAATTAATTGGAATTCTTCGGTCGCCCAAGTTCGTTGATAAGTACGAGTACATCGAGAATTTGGTCCTTGTAGTTTCTTAAGTGAATCTAACGTTTGTAGTCATCAATATTCTCCTCATTCTTATGGAAAATCCTAACTGTGTATATGTAAGCCTCTCTCGAATTAAAATGTGTTATGAATTTACTATAATTTAATTCGGGTTTCTTCGGTGAATTTGGAAAGGTCCTAGCGAGAGGATACGGGATGTAAGTCCAAGACTTACGACTGAGCAACTAGGGATACCAAGGATGAACATAAAATACATTGATACAAAATGAATTATTATTAAAAACAAGGACACGTTGCAAAGGAGGATATGCACCAACCTAGTCTACAATTTATATAGGACAAAGTAATTTGACAAAGTACATTAGTCAACATGTGGAGCATAAAAATACAATTAATACATGATACATGAAATACAATTTAATGAGCAAGCGCAACGATACCGGCTGACGAAAACGGCGTTGACATCGAAGGAAAAACAGGAGGGGGCTGTCCCAAACGTACACAGCGAGGCTTAATTAGCTTGAGTTCTTTATCTCATGGGGAACACAATGTTACAGCTTCAGTCGACTTCAGCACAGTAGCTGAGTTCACTTCAGAGCGAGCACAGGACAAAGCCAGGATGGACTGAGTGGGATGCACTTTCATGACAGGGTTACAAAAATATATGACTCCAACAGGTCAGGTGCCCCAGCAACGAGTGAAGAAGCTCTCTCCTAAAGCAACGTCTGGGCAGGAGCTGCGCGCGCATCCTGGCGCATGCTCTCTCCCTTCTGGCCTTCTGGAGGCAGCAAGCCTGGGGGCTTACATATATATAAGATGCTTCTTTCCTAAAAGGTACCTACTAAAGACAATCTTAGTCAAAATCGAGTCAGTACTTTTCTCGGGGTTTTGAGACCGCGAATTCATAACAAATGCAATCAGATTGTTTGTTCATAATATTCACCTCTATCGGTTCACTTCAAAACCCTTTAAAATGTATTTCACTGGATACATGATTTTGAGCAGACGTTATCTCGTTAGGTGTCTCAAATTTTCAAGCCTATTTTCAATGTTTTCTTGAATAAATTTGATTATTTAAAAAATATATCGGTAATGACTTTAAAAAAGGGATAGTTAGGGCTGCTTTGACAAAATTTATAATTTGAATTGAATTTAAATTTCTCAAGAGTTGTTCAGATTGTTAATCCAATGTAAAATTCTGATGCTGAGTTTTCGATTGATTTCAAGTGTACGTAGAGCGTGCAGCGGTCAGAAACAGTTGAACCTAACAAAGTGTCCTATGAGTTGTACTCCCCCCCTCTCCATCCTATCTAAAATTTTCCATTGAGTGTAAGCAATAAAATTTTTCTTTTTAATCTTTATATTTTTTTCAAGGATTTCAAATATTATATTTGCGTACTCCACGAAACTGCACAACCATGCGCTAGTGTAAACAACCAAAAATGAACGCAAACTGAACCTATTTTGGCCATTTTCCCGCGAAATTGAGTCGAATCAAGAAATGAATAGCATTATGTGAATTAGCGTTAAAAATCAATGAAAATGCATCCACGCAT
Source organism: Cyrtorhinus lividipennis (assembly GCA_019603395.1). Classification (NCBI taxonomy): domain Eukaryota; kingdom Metazoa; phylum Arthropoda; class Insecta; order Hemiptera; family Miridae; genus Cyrtorhinus; species Cyrtorhinus lividipennis. The sequence goes on along the minus strand of CM033999.1, from coordinate 2,623,087 downwards.
TGGTGTTCCCATCATCCACTATTTGACTAATTCGGCATTGCGCAACTTAGCTCGGTAAACCGGTTGCGCGCAATAAAAAAAAAATTGAAAAATGGGATTTCATTTTATTAAATTATGGTCAGAATCTGAACCTGCAATAAAAAATTGGGGTTCCAATTTGAAATAAGAAAATCGGTGACACTTGCGCATAGTGCGCAATTGCGTTGGGTGCACAAATAATATATATGAGATTCTTGCAAAAAAGAATATGAATATTCAAAAAAAAGTTTTTTGTTTGCATTCTTAGGACGATCGGGGGAGGAGCAAATCGTGGGGAACCCTGTGTAATAGCTCACAGGACAAACTATTTTGCAGTGCGGAATGGAGAAGAAGGAAGAAAACAACTCCAAACTACTTGTTTTTTTTTTCTTAATATTTTGTAATATTGAAGTGTAAAAATACAATTTGAAAACAGTCCTTCGGCTCGGCAGAGTTTTCAGTGTGTGATGATTTGCCATGAATTCCTCGCATTTGATCCAAACGGATACCGTTTAAAGCATGCTCCCTGATTCTTAACTATAAACGTAGTCTATAAGCGAGTACCTCTGTGAACTAAACTTGCATTCATCCCCTGTGAATCTTTGAAATTAATTCGAAAGCAGTGGTCTTCCACCGAGCGGAAGTTTCATTTCATCGTCGTCTATAATACATGAAGGCGAAAGGGTTTATGAACGCAGCTTGGCAATACTAGGGCGAACAAGTCGCCTCCGACCCTCCTTCAGTGCGGTATTTAGCTTAATATGAATCCTTCATGAAGATCTACAGTCCTGTAGTAATATCTCATGGTTTATTTCTGAAACAAGTCGGCTTCTTCGTCCAACACTATGCAAATACGACCCCGACAGTCGAGGGTACCGGAGGATACAAACAAGCTTTCCACTACTCATCCCACTTGGCTTCCAGGTCCTCGTCCCGGTTCTGTTTTAATTAATCCGCATCAGAAAGATGTATGTTGGGTAGGTAGCCGATATACCTACATCAAGATTACATTTTACGGTGGCTGGTTTTGATGAATAACGCACATTTAATTTGTGGCTGCCTTTACCGATTGTGTAATGTGTAATCCTCGTTAATCCCCGTGATCCTGTTGGAAGGGTTTGCGGTCGTTTGGGTGCGTAAACGAACGAAGACAGATGGTCCACGAACAAGAAATTGACCATCATCGACTGTGCTGCTAGAATGTACAGCTTGTATTTGAGCGACCTCTCTTCAGGGAGAGCTTTAGTTGTTGATTTGTTAACACCATCAAAAGCTCAACGGCCTCCAACGTATACTCAAGATCAAAATATTTAAGAAGCAACACTGTGAACTCATTTTTGTCCACTTTTCAGGGGAGCTAAAAACGTGATTTTTTGTTTTCATTCATTTCGTCTTCATTACGTTTGATGATACTAACTAGTTTGTAATGGTGTACTGCTTTGACCTAGAATTGAAAAACAATTTATAATGAAAAAATTCCTTGAGATACGTAGTTTTGCATGATAGATATTAAGAAATGAGTGATGGTGTTGACATTTTTCATTTTGCGCTCGATCTGTCGGCAGGAGAGAGAAACCGAGCCTTCCAGTCGATCGGGCGCGCTTTTTCCATTTCAAAATCGTCTCTAACTCATTTTAGTAAAAAAAAAAAAAAAAAAAAAAAACAGTTACGTCGTTCTGACCTACTGATGTTCGTCCGCCGTCCGCCTTTTGGCAGTAGAAAAATTTCAAAGAAAATCTGCCATTTTGGTCAGGGACCCGTTTCTATTTCTAGTTGGTCCTCGAAACTTTTCAGCTCGATTGGACGAAATTGGGGAAGGGTAGGGTTCAAATTCTGTTTTTTGAAAAATTGATTTTCGATTTTTTTTTTTTTAGCGATCTAGGCGTGTGGGGTACCATTTTCGACTAAATTTTGGACGCAAATTCAATGGGACGGGTCTCAGAACGATCGACGCCCACTGGAAGTGGTTATGGGTCAAAATGCGTATCTATCTATCTTCAAATCGATTGGAATGAGTCCGGGACACTTAACACTCACTGTTTTCCCCCTTGCTTTAGGTCCGAGGAATAATCAACCCCTGTGAATGAATTCGCAGCGTTATTACATGTAACAATCAATATAACTCAACTTCTAATGAACATGAGGATTTCAGCATGACTGATAAATCTGATCTTTCTGTTGAGGAATTTATAAAAACCTAAAAATACACCCTTAATTCAATAATAACCTCTTAATAATGTTTACTAAACACTTCCTCCTACGTATGAACGTTTCAAAATTAAATTGAACTTTGTTGATTCGCTTATGGCTCAACGTGTTGAAATTCATTCAATATGGCAAACAAACTTTTCTTTTACATTTTAATTTAAGGCGATTTCTTACATGTTTGTAATTTTGACATGTACTTAGATGTAATCAATATTAGTCTTGGTCGTAGGTAATGACATTTTAAAAAATATATTTCAGTGGGCTATGCTACGCCATAGATAAAGATTCATCCGCTTTATTGCTAGACGTTCCTTATGTATTCCAAAACCTTGAAGTTTTTAAAGAATAAAGTTAAGTAGGGAAACAAGAGGTCCCTGGAGAAAGTGTTAAGGTGACATAAACTACCCAGCAAACTCTTGGGTGGAGATCCCTTCCCGCGTTTCGCTAATAAATTACGTCACGGAGCGGCCATACTTCAGCCTGCATTATTAACGTAAAGTGACCGCGTTGGGTCGGAAGGGTGCGAGGGGTTCTCCACAGCAGCGATATCCTCGGTGCGAGGGAGTTCTTCGTGGAGAGGGTGATAATGGCTTGCCGTGTTTCCTCTCAGACGAGAATCGCTCCACGTTCTGAGCCACTCGTGGCGGAGATTCAATGTCTTATTGTTACGCTCGCCTCAACGGCCTTGAATTTAGAGAAGCGAATCACATAGACTCATCGTAGATGACTGAGTAAACTCAATCAGTGGACATCGAGTTAGGTTTTAGTCCGACTGGTTTAATCTTCAAGCAGGTTCGGACCCTTAGCAATGCATTAGCTGAAGAGCACATGAGGGGAATGGCTCTGGTTGCGAGAGTTTAAGCTTATAAATGAGGAAGGATACGATCGAGTTTTCTCGATTCTAGGTTCCGATCGAATGAATATTGATCAGGAAACGACCTACCGTAAAGGAATGATAGCGACTTCTATTACGTTAGTAGGTACATGTGATTATGTGACGTACCGTAAATGGGAAAGATCACGCGAATGTGAGGAGAATGGAGAAAGACGGGCAAAGACGAGGAGAAGAGAAGAACGCGTAGAGAAGAAGATTAGTCTGAGAGATAATGGTGCCATACGGCCACCCTTAATCCTTTCAACGTCTTGGGCACATCACTACCGCCAGGAGAGAGTTCCACACCCTCGCGACGGATACAGACGCGTTCATAACCTCCCTGTGTATGCACAGGAACGCCAAGGTTTCTTGCCCTTTCAGAAGCACTAATTCAAAACTTACGAACCAAACCCTCTTCTCCCCTCAACTCCTACACGCCCAGATACGTAGTTTCCACGCTTTCGCCTAAGCCTCTTTACCAACCTCTGGGAAATCCGGCGGGATGAACGCTGTACGAATTATAATTTACGTTAGTTATATTTACGCACAAAGATATGGATACACCTAATAATACAACTGATCACCACCCACCTGAAACTCTGTCAGCTGCTACTTTTGGTTGGTTATTCCTTGAATAATCAACCGATGTTTTCATGATAATGGTCAACCTCTCCGATTCGGCTCAAAACTTTTTTCTGGACGTTTCATGATGTCCTGATCAAAAAAGGTCAATGTCCGTCCGCCGTCCATTGTCCACGCCGTTTTTGGTAGTAGAAAATTTTCTAAAAATCTGAAATTTGGGTCAGGGGTCTGTTCCCAGCCGAGATGGGTCCTGATCGGACCAAATTTGGAGGGGGTAGGGGTTTTTTGAAAAATGGATTTTCGAGATTTTGGGTGATTTAGGCGAGTGGGGGGTCATTTTCCTCTAAATTTTGGACGCTAAATCCAATAAAATGGGTCCCAGAACAATTGGCACCCACTGGAAGAAGTTATGGGTCAAATTGGGTATTTATTACCCAATTTGATTATGTGTTTTCGGGATTTCTGCTACCTAGGCGTGTGGGGTATCATTTTCCACTAAATTTTGGACGCTGAATCCAATGAAGTGGATCCCAGAACGATTGGCAACCAGCGGAAGAAGTTATGGGTCAAAATGTGTCAGGATTGGCCCATTTTGTATGTGTCAGGATTTCTGGTGCCTAGGCGTGTGGGGTATCATATTCCACTAAATTTTGGACCCTGAATCGATTGGAATGGGTCTGGGACCCGCCACACCCACTGTTTCCCCCATTCGAGGAATAACCAACCCGTGTGTAAGAATTTGCAGATTTTTTAAATATAATTTTTGATTTGTTCATCTTCTTTCTTTTGTATTTACGGATTTAGGACAAGAGAGAAAACAGGAGGAATATTTTTTTATGTATGGTGTTTAATGTGAATTCCCGCTCAAGCTACGCATTCCCGCCTTTACAGAGCGCGTTGTCGTCGGCCCTGTAGTCTATAGGTGAGTTGGCTTGTGTGTTGAGGTTGTTGTTGTTTTTATGCTCCTTTGAAATTGTCGACTTTCGACATGGACTATTCGGTATCATCTTCTGTTCTCAGGCTGGTTACATTGCTGATGAAGGATTCATTTCGTTTATTGTCACTGCCAAAGTGAGCAGGCTAAATTGCTAATGTAGGCCCAGTGAACCTCGATTGCCACTAATTCGGTATCAACACCGCCGTATTTCCGACCTCTGTTCCTGGCTGCAGCTTTCAGTGCCATGGACGATGTGATGCGCTTCTCATTACTCTGACCCCTTTTGCCGCGTCGCTCGAAACCTCTGATGTGGTCTGACGCCTGCACTGCCCCTCCACCTACAGTCATTTGGTTTGATTTGCGGTCAGATTCCAGGTCCATTAGCAATCAGCTTCATCAGGAGAGTTCGACGAAACGGATTTTCATTCTGTTTCAAGGCACGGAGTCCATTTGCACGGAGGCGCTGAGCTGAAGAAGACTCGTACGTTATGAAGCGATTCCAATCACGGGGACGGCTTTTCTTCCGATTGACCGTCACGATCCGAATCAGAAAAACCACTGATGACATTTCCTTCTTATCTCTTTGATATGGGTAGTAGTCGGTAGGCTGATCTCTCTTTTATGACCTTTCTTCGATTCTAGGTTGAGGGTCATATCCTATACGTTAAGGCCCGTCCGGAGGTTTCACGATATTGGATTTCCTTCATTCAACGGGTTTTTTCCCTGGGGGTCAAGTGGACTACCGTCTCTCGTGTTTATTTATACGGTCTGCTGGGGTACTGGACCCTCTCCCTTCCTCCCGATCCTGCCTTTTTGAACTCAACTCTATTGAACCCGCCAGGCTTCGTCGAAAGGATTGGGTTTTTTCTTTTGAAAACGGAAACCCCCGAAGGTTTGGGAAGTTTTATATTATGCTCTCGTCTCGTTCATTTCCCGTTTTTGCTTTCGACGCGCTTCCCCTTCCCACTGAGTCTTTCAATTTTCCATCTTGCGCGTAGAAATCCTCCTTTCTCTCTGGCGGTTTAGTACGTATACAACGCACATCTCTTCTTCTCATCTCGCTTATATTATCTGAAGATATTTTCCTCCGTGAGATGCGCTGCGTCTTACCACAAATCCACAAACATCGGTGTCGGCAGCGACTGGAATCTCATGTTACCAAGCCAGGATACACCTTTAGTACTAAAGAACAGATTAATAGCGACACTATTAAACTGACGGACAATAAATTTATCTTGATTAGTCAATTGAAGTGTTCGTTGATAACTTTTTTGAAGAAAATCAAGTCCGTCAAACGTTACTAATGCTGACAAGATTGATCATGATTTGTAGGCTTCAATAATACATTCTTTTAGTTCCTCTCAACATTTCTTCAGAAATCAAATTCATTCCGGGCGAGCTAACTGTTTTAGACTGATATTTCCCATGTAGTTAGTAGTTAGCTGTTGAGCTTTATTTTTATTTGCTGCTGAGCCGACTTCTAAGATCTTACGGGTACATTTTGACCTTCGAGAATATCAGCTTCGCCCAGTTTTCGATTATCAATTAATCGAATAATCAATCAGAAATATTCGCTTAACTGGTAGATTATCAAAATCCACATGGGCCATTTCTGTATTGTACCTACTTTTGGTATTTGTCTGGAAACAAATGGAATAGAAATATAATCAGTTTGAGTTGGATCAGTAAATTAGAGAGCAGCAATCGTCTGCAAAACCTGAACAATCTGGAAGCTAGATCAAATATTTTCCCGTGGTTCTCTCGTAGATTTACCATTCGATATTGGATTGAATTTAGTGGTTCCATATCGATTATCGGGGATGTTTCAATTCTTATTCGGTCATGACTTGTCTACAACTGATGTACGAGTAGTGTTCTGACTGCTCATCTAGAACGTATCATATAGAAAAATATAAAAATGAGTCAGACAAACCAATGCAGCTTTTAGGTCAAACTTGACGAGACCCGCTAGTACAATTTCTACAACATTTTATACAATTTATGTTTTTGTTAGGGAAAATACAGTTAAGGGTATTACATTGTAAGCCCCCAGGCTTGCTGCCTCCAGAAGGCCAGAAGGGAGGGAGCATGCGCCAGGATGCGCGCGCAGCTCCTGCCCAGATGTCGCATTTTGGAGAGAGCACTCACTCCTTGCAAAGGCGTCCAACCAGGCGGTCGTTGTCGAGGCGCCCCTCGGGGCTGAGGCGCCCAACATGTTGGAGTCATATATTTTTGTAACCCTGTCGTGCAAGTGCATCTCACTCAGTCCATCCTGGCTTTGTCCTGTGCTCGCTCTGAAGTGAACTCAGCTGAAGCTGTAATATTGTGTTCCCCATGAGATAAAGGACTCAAGCTAATTAAGCCTCGCTGAGTACCTTTGGGACAGCGTGCCCCCTCCTGTTTTCCTTCAATGTCGACGCCGTTTTTGTCAGCCGGTATCGTTGCGCTTGCTCATTAAATTGTATTTCATGTATATCATAATTTCATGTATCATGTATTAATTGTATTTTATGCTCCACATGTTGTCTAATTTACTTTGTCGAATTACTTTGTCTTGTATCAATTCTAGCCCAGGTTGAGGCATATTCTCCTTTGCAACGTGTCCTTGTTTTCAATTATAATTCAGTTTGTATCAATGTATTTTATGCTCATCCTTGGTATCACTAGTTGCTCAGTCGTAAGTCTTGGACTTACATTGTGTAAACTCTCGCTAGGTCCATTCAAAACCTCCGAAGAAACCCGAATTAAATTATAACAGATTTTAATTCGAGAGAGGCTTACAACATTTCGACGTACAGAGATTACGGTATAAATGTTTTATGCGTTATGACGTTTGGAGGTCTTAGCTTATCTAGTCTGGTTCGTGTGATGCAAATTTAAGACCGAGAACTCGACTGATTGCAGTATTATTAATATGACGGGTGGGATGATAAGCAGAAGAACGACAACGGTGTTATAATCCACAAACGTTGACATGAATCATACGAAATGGTTCACCAATTGACCGCCCTGCGCGCTAGCTGTCCCATAGGACGCACAGGGGCGAGACACTCTTAAGATTAGCGCTCTTCTGTCGATGAGGTAAGCGTACCAACCTCATACAGCTGTTCTATCGTTTGATGTCACAATCTTTCTTTTTTTCTCGAAATAATGAAGCGTGGGATGGCGACGATTTGAAACCAGATTGCGAACTCTCCGGGCTCTTCCAGCCCCAAACAGCTGTAACTCGGGCCTTTAGTTGGCGTTAAAATCACAGGCATTCCTAACCTGGCGTTGTTAACCAAGTCTATAAAAGGATTGCGATCAGGTTGCGTCAAGTGAAAGTCGTCGATCCTGCAGTCGCTTCCCTTATTGAAGAATCTCACTGCGACGTGTAAGGAGGTGATCTCATTCGAAACGTCTCGTACTCCGCGTCTATCTCTACAAATCAATGGCTTCTCGTGGTGGATGGTGGTTACAAAAGAGTCTCTAGTAAATACCCGTATTGCATTTACGTTAGAAAAACAGAGGGTATACTCACATAAATGAACAATTTATTCTTCTTGAATGCTACAGCTTCCCTTTAGCTTGCTACAAAAAATCGTAAGTAATTATTGTTACAAATGGCGGATGGGTTGACGTGAAAGGACAACGTGTGAGGAATTTTTTTGAAACGAAAACAAAGGCGGTATTATTCTAAGAATTCAAGAATCACAACGTGGAGAGGTTTTTGAACAATTTCGACTGAAGTTGTGCACTTCATGTTTCCCACTCTGTGTAAACAAGGCAAGTTTTCTCACGACTATTAGAGAAACAAAGAGACGAGGACAGAACATATTCCACACGCTCATTCATCAGTCAGTTGCTCAAGAATGACGTAGAGAGCTACTCTTATCATTCACTTGAAGAGTCGGGTTGAAGCTCGAAAACGAGTCACCGGCTATTCAATTATGACTGAATAATTTATTGTCCCCTGTTCGCCTCAAGTGACGCTTGAACGAGACGACGGTCGTTGGAAGTTTTAGGGAGGCCCGAAGCCTGGCGTGTTGTGAACGAGCTACTCAGTCAAAAGTGCATTAACTACCGATCCATGGCTACGCACTCGTGATATGGGAGGGTGATACATTACTCTTTCCATAAGGAGGAGACTCATGTTATTCATCACCTGCCAGACGCTCCATTTCATAATGAAAGTAATTTCTCATCACGACAGAGAGGACACGTCTGGTTCGGTCCCGCCTTTTCAATGTGATTTCATTCACAAATTACTCATAAATTTTAATTATTTCTCCAATACCGCCGGAATAAAACGTCGAATTCAAGGTCAAGGCGTCACAGAGGGACTGTTAGCAAGACAGCATTGTTCAATGCCAATCTAGATTCCTGGAAAAGAAAAGAAACGTTGCAAATTCTTCCACGATGGTTGATTATTCCGTGAAGCATGATCATGGGGAAAACAGTGAGTGGGGAGTTTCCTGGACTCATTCCAATCGACTCAGCATCCAAGACTTAGTGGCAAACGATCCCCCACACGCCTAGGTACCAACAATCCTCGAGACCTCCTCTCGAAATCGGTAGGCAGGTATCCATTTTGACCCATACCTACTTCTAGTGGCCACCAATCGATCCAGGACCCATTTAATTAAATTCAGCGTCCTAAATTTAGCGGAAAATGATACCCCACACGCCTTGGGTCCGAAAAATCTCGAAAACATTCTTTCGAAATAGGTACCCATTTTGACCCATACCCTCTACAGGTGGGCACCAATCACTCCGGAACTCATCTTATTGGATTCAGCTCCCGAAATTCAGTGAGAAACGATACCCCTAGTTACATGCCTAGTTCCCAAAAAGTTCCGAAAATTGTGTTTAATAACACTCATTTTTACTCATACCCTCCCCGAATTAGATCCCTACAATAATGGCCAATTGTAGATTGTGTGAATTGAAGAATGTGGCAAATATACACTTTGTATTATCTTTCAAAAGAATGCTTCTCTGATAAAATTGAGGTTATTGAAGCATCCCGTGTCGCACCGTCAAGCTGCAAGCCTGAAAAATGAATTGACAGAGTTGCTGGATGAATGAAAATCTACCCCCTGTCCAATCCTATTTCCAATCCCCTACAAACTAATCCACACCCAACAACCAACCAAACCATCCAATCTAAAAAAATAAAAATAAATAAAATCTAAAACCAAATTAAAATCTTTCCAACCTCTTCGACAAGCCATCTACCTTGTATGTACTAGAGTATTATATCGTCAGTTTTGAAAAACAAGTGACTAGAAAAATTAATTATTAATTAGGAAAATAGGACGGTGATTGAATGGTGTCTGCTTACACTCAGACGTTAGAGGTTTGTATATGAATGTACGTAAGCAAGTTGTTTTGCTCAATAGGGAATCGATGCTGTATTGAGTGAGGTTTGATCTTAACCATATTCTCTTCGCGTATCTAGAAAATATGGTCAAAACCGTATTGAAATTGAAGAAAATATGCGACCGATAGACTCAGAGGTTCTTAAAAAAGCGTTCTTTATATACTAGCTATTTCAATCTAATTTAGCTTGGAAGAAAAATATGTCACTTATCGTTGGCGGTCTTCCTTTGACTCTACGCTACCCCTGAGTTACACCAAAATCCCTTTTCTTGAATGCCAAAACCTTTCCTTGCTACTGTATTTTCTCCACGCCTCGAATCATTCTCCATTCTCTCATTGCCACCTTCAACCTGTGCACTCAACAACCGTCTCGTGTATAACAAAAGCTACTCTTTCGGGAGGTGGGAAGCTGTTTAACGTGTGGATTTCCCTCAACATTTCTTTTACACATTCAACACCTCAAATCCCTTATGATGTACAAGCCATGTATTCGCTACAAAACGTGCAAAGCTAACTTTTTTCGTGATAAAACACGAAAACTAAACGCACGAATTTAAAATGAATTACGTTTTAGTTACACGTCTGCCTTTATTTTAACGCTGTGCAGGCTCGTCCGAAACCGCATTAACCCTTTTAAACTTCAACTCAACTCCCGTGTAAAGTCTCGACAGCATTCGAGGGAGAAGTTTTATCGTTTTTTTAATTGTCCGTTTGAACTCAGGGGCCCTTATAATGTTTTGGAAAAAAAAAATTCCAAGTGCCCTCGGCAACGACAGTGAGTTGCACAGTCCTTGTTTTCTAGAATGTTAGCAGAAATGGCCCAGGGTTCTTGGGAATTAAACCGCTTCTGAGAGACCATATAAAGGAGATTGAGGTTGGAGTTTTTCCAGGGCTGAGAAGAGGAAAATTGCGATGCTTGAAACGAGAGGAAAGTGTACAGAGGATTTTTTTTTAGTGTATTTCATTCTTAAAAGTTCCTTCAAAGTCTAGTTTGAACCTCTTTTGAGTGTGTGTTCCTTTCTGACGAGAAATACTGTACAGAATGGCGAAAGTAACAGTTGACTTTCAATTTGATGTTGTTACGAGTACCTGATGCTTGTACGTCCTGAGCGATATGAAACGAGGGTTGAGATGATGTTTGTTTGACCGAGGACTCGCTTGATTGGTCTCCTATCTATATTGAACGAGAATGCTGTACATCACCCAGTACGTGTATAGCCAACAGAGAAGCTCGACGGCCTCCGTGATTGATGAGCCACTCGCTGTCTTTGGCATCCGTATGATGTGATCATTATCGTTCGTGGCCTATGTGGTCCGGGGTCTCATTGACGTCACTCGTTTATTATAATTCCCCCTCTCCCGTTCCCATTTCCTCTTGCTAATAACTCCGTACGCATCTACCATCTACCAGAGCCGTTTTAATCATTTCAGTGTTCACTTTCATCAATATTCTTGTGTACTTATGACTCCCCTTCAGCGCAACGAAGTCCTTCCACATAACTGTATTGTCAATTGTATGACTTTTCGCCAATTAAATTATTCATTTTACTTTCAGGTATGGTATACTCTCACTTTTTGTGGTTTATGGTGTAACTATAAACATGGCACATCCACGAAGCACTTTGTAAATTGAGTTCTTTGGCCCGGGGCATCACTCTTGCTGCAATACGTACAGTCCCTCCATTCTGACAGAAATTTAATAGTTAAAAAAAAAAAAAACAAGAAAAAAATGGGACAATCTACGGGGTATATAATAAAAACTGCGTTGATTCTGATACGTCAACAAATAATTCATTTGCCATTTAGTGTATGTTCTCTTACAATTAAATATCCAGTTTCAAATACCCTTTCAATGTAAAAGACAACCGCGCTTATAACTTGCCACATGTATGTAAACGGATACATACGTTGTGAATATAGACCGTTCCGCAATAGCCTATATAAACACTTGGTGGATCATGCCCCTTTGTGAAACCGTTTTTGAGGTCTTCTAGGCTATTTTATTCAGGAAAAAGGAAGCTTTTTTGAATTCTGGGTTCAAGTAATCATGCTAATCATGTTTTTGAACAAGGTTCAACAATCCCAAATTTTAAATTAATTATTTTTACTCGTACTCGGTCCAAAGCGACCGATCACAACCATTTACAACTGGGTTTCCAGGGAATCTGGAATATCCATTATTTAGACTATTATCATTTAGAAGTGGTGAGTTCTTGACCGTAGGTTCGGTCAGGAAAGTTCAGATTTAGTAAACGTTTCCGACAATTAATTTTTCCGTCGTCAGGGCTTACAAATACATGTAATAGGTCATAGGTTCTTCACACAAAGTGAGGAGGGGTATAGAAGGTAAAATGAAGTACTGATAAAAAAGTCCAACATTTATGAGGTGAGTAGTGAATATGTTTTACTTACATAAGAAGAACGAACGGTGTCCAGGACAGCAGTATGTTATGGCGGACATCCATCTGGCTGGATCGCTGAAGTAAACTACTAGGATGTATATTGGATGTGTGCTTCAAAACACAAAGTGAGCTTTTCTCATTGAATAATTTGAACTGGTGGTGAGTAGTGGGGAGGTATGAAGCCAAAATTCCCTTTCTCACCTAAACCCAGCCTCCGTTTTGGGCGATCAGGCTGTGAAGTTCGAATGACCAACCAACGTCTAAAAATAGTCACTTAGCTGAATTTCAAAATATTCGAAAAATGCAGGAATAGCCTTGACGGTATACGGACAGCTTGTTTTTGGAGTATAGATATGTGACATTCTTGGACACGAAACAGCGTTACTTTTCAGATAACAGTAAACCAAAACTTAGTAATTCAACTGACGTCTACATCGCATCTGTTCTGGCATTGATTTTCTGGAACGTCAAAATATTATCAATTTTTCCTCAAGATTTTCATATTTTTTGGAATTAGAGGAGTAACATCTCTTTGATAAGCAGCAGTAAATTGAAGGGATTACGATGGTTCGTGCCTTTTGTCGACAGCGAGCATGTGTGTAAACTCCTTCGGGTTTATGGTTTCCTCCGCTTACACGGCACCATCAATTGTATACAAGATAGTCTGATATGTATACAACATGTGAGAGCCACGTGAGAATGAAATACTGTGGCAGTTCATACAGGTTTCAGGTATTCATAGGAAAATTCCTATTTTGAAACGAAGTAACACGTTAGAAATTATTTAGAACAACAATAACTAACGTACCTTTATGTAAATCGAAAAACTCTGCAAATTCTTTCACAGGGGTTGGTTATTCCTCGGACCAGCAGCATGGAGACTCATTCCAATGGATTCAGCGTTCAAAATTTAGTGGAAAATGATACTCCACACGCCTAGATCGCTGGAAATCTCGAAAATCCATTTTTCTAAATACACATCAAGGCATTATCAACCAAAACCCGATTTAATGTTGACCTAAATATCTCTTTTCTGAGAAATAACCCTAATGTTCTCTTGTTTGAGGTTAACCTCTTCAATGTGCCCAAGTATTTGCCATTTTGTACTTGAATTGTCTAGATTTTAAAATCAGAAATGTCCGTCGCCGTACACCGATTTCGTCGATTTAGGCGGTGACAATTTTTTTCGGAGGCGAGATATGTGCGGAAACTTGTATTTTAATAGTTGAGAATAGATTAATTTACAGCGATTCATTCATTCAATTTTCAAGCCATTTTAATCATAATTTGGAGAAATGGTATCGAGTTGATTCGATATCGTATAAGTTGATTTGTTCAATAAGTAGGTAGTATAATTACATCACATCCTCCTGCCACGCTATTCCCAGTTACTTGTTTCATCTGGTCTTTTGATCGATCCATACCAGCGACAATCACCATTTACTACGAATTTATTGCACCCGTAAAACATAGTTGATGGACGAGATTCACACCCTGCGTTCGTGATGAACAGCGATAATAAATTTGAAGCCCGTATTCACGTTGCGGATCGTTATTGGTTTACAATGAATTTTACGTCCGACCATCGAACAGAGTCTGAGTGCCCATCAAATCCAATGGGATAACGGTAGTTCGCACATCGTATAATATCGTGTTTACCTGTTAAGCTGAAGTGATCTCGAAACGCCTTCTCTACTGCTTTCCCTGTACTGAATAAAGCTGCTTTGAAGTGTCGGAGGTAAAGGTTCTCGCATACCGCGTTTTTGAGATTACGCAACGAGGTGGTCTTGGTAGAGTTGGAGTTAACTTTCTACGTTGAGTGTTGGCGTAGTATCGACAGAATGCAATTTTATAGTTTGAAACTCGAGTGTCGGGTCGAGGAAAGTGGAACTTTGCTTCAATGGTCTGTGAGTAGAACTAGAAGACCTTGTATGAGAACCTCCGCGAGACTGAAGCGACAAAGTAAAGAGCTGAGTGAATTCTGACGCTAACTTCTTCTGAATTGACCCAGTTGTTGAAATTTCTTACCAACTCAAATAACTCTCCAGCTAAATCAAGAGATCAACTGTAGGAAGGCAGATGTAATTGTTTGATTAGAACGCATTCAATTCTGAACTGTCTCCCGAGCGCCTTTGTCCCTGTATCATCATTTCCAGAGAGCGCTGCTTATTAAATCTGAGAAAAGAAATGAAAACAATGAGACTACCGTAATCTCGTCCGAGATTAAAAACGCGAAGGAAAGCGAACACTACGTGAAACCTACACAGGTATCATATTGATTGCTCGAAGAAATGAGACGGCCGAAGGAAATCTGCTTCATAAAACGGTCACGGGTTCGAAATGAGGAGCGTCGCTAGCAGCACTCTCTTCAGCCCCTAATTGTTATAGTCAATTACCATCTAAACTCCCGTTGGAGAAAAAATCCGACCCCCGAAACAACAATACTTTTCTCGAAATGAGAAGGTCGGACACCACCTTAATTTTCTTTCGTAATTGCCATAAGCCACCTTACTGTTTTTACGAAGCAGAAGTTCATGGCGATGTTGGTGGGAGGTGGAAGGGTCTCTTTACATTTAATTAAACCTTTATTTCCATCGCTTCATTTTCTTTTTTGAGCTGTAATCACAGCTAATTTGCAAATTAAAAGACGTGAAAAAATTGTGTTTTGAAAGAGGAAGTAGGAACACGCATAACGAAGAACTCATTGAATGAATGTTAATTAAAATTAAAATTATTCCTACAGTCGCGGTCGGTTATCATGAGTTCTTTATTACCATGAACGTGGTTGGTTGTACGTTTTATGATTACGTACGAAACAGCAAGGTCGACAAATATATTTAATTCAAGATTTGACGGATAGGTGTGTAATTATGTAGTTACACGATGTCCATAATATTATGTCCTCACCAGCTTCCACGTCCTCAGGTTCTGTTTGTGTTGATTCATGTATGGACCGGTACAAGGATCCAATAGGGGTATCGATTTAACTGAGGACAAGTTGAAGCTTAGTTACCGGCGGCATCGTGTTTATGCTTCAATAATAGGAAGCTACAACTCTCTTCGACTGTTGTCCACTTAATTTGAATTAGATTGCATTAGGTTACCGACATTGCGTTCGATAGAGCACGTAGGCAGAGCTCTTAGGCCGAGTAAATAGCTCGTAACGTGACGTTTGGCTGAAGTGTCTATGAATACCTTGGTACTACTAAGGCGGGTAACGTGGAGTGATTACTCGTGAAAATGATGACGATTTGTCAATTTTCAGCCATGAGAAATGCTTTCATGGAGCATTTTTGGACTGTTGATATGTAAAAGGTCGAAATTGTTTTAGAAGTTTGTTTACTTTTTTTTTTTTTTTTTTTTTTTTTTTTTTTTTTTTATATATATTTTTGTTTGTAGTAGAAATGCTGTGGGTATGACTTTGCATTGCAATGTGCATTGTAGAGCAGTGCTAATGCAAACTTGATTTACCAACCAGTCTCTCTGCTCTCTAACTTTGCGATATTGTCGAAAGAACTCGAAGCGCAATCGGTCGATTACCTTGAATCTAACGACATTTTATCCCCATCCCAGTCAGGAGGAACTTGAGCAAACTATGTGCTTCATGAAGACAGGAAGGCAATAGGCATATTATTTATAGATCTTGACTCAATTGATAATTCTAGACTTGTGATCAAGCTGGATAGGCTGGACAGTAATTTGGCTCTTCGCATACCTTTCAAATAACCAGCAAAGTGTGTCCTTCAATGATCAAATAAGTATTTCATACCAAATAAACTATAGAGTTCCCCAAGGGTCAGTTCATGGGTTTCTGTTGTTCTTGATACGTATAGATTTGTTTTAAAATCTTATTTTTGGAGAAAAAAAAGGGTAACCTGGTTGCTTTTGTTGATGATATGGCTGCAATTAGGCCTGTAAATGAAAGAATATGAGAAGAGGCGGGCCAGGACAGGTCCTTGGCCTTTAGGCCCAAATCCATCAGCAGTGGAAATTAACAACATTAACAATAATTCAGTATAAATCTCCTTTGAACAATACAAACATACAAGGGGTAAATAAATTGAATTGAAAATAGTGTGTCGGACGAGGAGTCGTTTTGTCGGAGGCAGTTTGATATATCTCATACGTTTCGTGTTTCAGCCTTGAAAGATTGAACGGTTCAATTGTCATCAGTCGATTTTGAGCTATCGCCGATTGTTTGAGAACTGGCGCCGGCACTTTCATAATGTACGTTATCTCGTTGACTTTCAGCGATGCCATTTAGGGGAAATTCACGATGATCCAGAAGGAATTATTTTCATTGTGGTTCTCTCGATAAACCAAGGCGAGTGACTGATGATGGACACGTCTTGGGAGGCTAGAAAGCTCAGATTGAGACAGTATAGACGCGTACATGTGGTCGCTGTCGGGGTTGTCCTGGTCGTACTTCATCATCGTTCGCCTCCCTAAATCCGCGTCAGTGCATACTTTGGTTGACGAGAGCAAAACATATTTTTGATCGGTGAAAAGGGTGTGATGATTCATTCTTCTGATTTTATAATCTGGGAAGCCTTTCTCACAATTTAAAGCAGAACATCCGTTCTCGTATTTTTATTGCACATCCACAACACCCATGTATTTTTGTAGGCTGTGAGATGGTTTTCTTGCAGTTTGTGAGAGTGTGAAGGAGGTAAACCTTGACCACAGTGACCTCAATGTTACCGAAGTCAGCAAAATGGAGGGGCAGCATGTTGGGGTTGAGATGCACTGGGGAAATGTGTGCTATTTGATCTAGGAAACACTGGAATGGGTTGTAGAGACGTGGAGAAAACGTGTCCCCGAGGAACCGTTTAAGTTTTTAAGTGTATATAGATTTATAATCCACATTGTGCCTAAAAACGCCTTTAGAAAAGTGTGGAATTTCGTACGCTGTCTCCGGGCTCTCTCAAAATGAGTTTTAGAGCATACGGGGACCCCGAAAAAAGGTTTTTAAGTATGTTCTGATCAACGAGTCGGTTGAGTGAGCTTTTGTCGAAATGTTGGGCATAAGATGAGACCACGATTTCGTCCATGTTCTATAAATAAGTATGAATATTGAATTATCGATGTTCTTAGATGCATTTTAATTACAACCAAATTGAACTTGATATATATGCTCATCGTTTGGAATCTAATTCAAGCCTCTTTTGATTGGTTATTCCTTGAATAGTCTACCTATGTTTTTATGCAAAAAGTCAATCTCTCTGATTTGGCCCAACAATTTTTTTTTGAGTGTTTCATGGTGTCCAGATCAAAAAAGTCAAATGTCCGTCCGCCGTCCAAGCAGTTTTTGGTACATACCAGCAAGTTTTTTTTTAAAACTGAAATTTGGGTCAGGGATCCTTTCCCGGCTCTAGTTGGTCCTCGAAACTTTTCAGTCCGATCGGACCAAAATATGGCGGGGTAGGGGTCAAAATGTTGTGTTTTGAAAAATGGATTTTCGGGGTTTTTGAGGTGTGGGGGTATCATTTTCCACTAAATTTTGGACCCTGAATCGATTGGAATGTGTCCGAGACCCGGCACTGTTTCCTCCATGTTGAAGAAATGAATCTCCATGCGCCTGAATTGAGGAACAAGTAAGGGATGTGTAAGAATTTGCAGTGTTTTATAGAAACGTCGTCGCCACATCTACAAGAAGCAGAGCAGTCGTGGTCATTAACATTATATAATAATAATAACATTGGTTTATATCAATTGAAAGTCGAAAGAATGTCTGGAAATACTTTCCTCCAAGTTTCCGTACAAAAATGATACTTTCCACTGCCTTACAGCTAAGAGGGTTTCTTTCACACTTCTCACAACTGGGTGTAGAGTGTCCAAGACGAGAAGTGACAAAAAAAAAAAAAAAAAAAAAACTCAAGAAGGACGAGCCAAGAGGGGAA
Organism: Cyrtorhinus lividipennis; assembly: GCA_019603395.1. Taxonomy (NCBI): domain Eukaryota; kingdom Metazoa; phylum Arthropoda; class Insecta; order Hemiptera; family Miridae; genus Cyrtorhinus; species Cyrtorhinus lividipennis. The sequence continues at coordinate 2,604,805 of CM033999.1, read as the reverse complement.
AAAACGTGATTGAGGGCCCGAGAAGGCGCGTGCCGAACCGTGATGAATCGCTCGACCAACAACAAAAAACTCTTGACGAGAGAATCAAGATCGTCGGTGCACAACACCTCCCGAACTATAGAACCGTCCATTTATTGTGTGGGGGCTTCTACGGCCATCCATCTCCCCCTGAACAGAATATAATTCACTTTTCATTTGCATGACTCGCTTCGCTCGTTGCGACAGGCCTCCAAACCCCTTGGACCTTAATTTTTGTGCATGGTCATCACTATACCTTCACGGTCCCCTTATAAGATTTTTCTGGGTAGTTATCCTGGTTTTCAGACCAGATGTAAGTTTGAAAGGTAACTCAAGAACAATGACCATCAGGTGACTTGAAACAAAATTATTTACCTAGTGTGCGTGTCTGAATGAGCCAAAACGAGACATCATTAGCTATGGTTCACGTAGAGAGAACATGGTGTGTTGCAAAACCTGAAATGTGACGATATTAATATCAAGAGAGGGTTTGCTAGCCCTTTTAGGACGAAATCAGTGCCTCAGAGGTGGAAATACAGGATTACAGGCTTCAAGTCCGTCTCCTGAGCATAATTCTGCGGACATCAAACCTAGCCTTTTTCGACGTTCTTGTGCACCAAATTTGCCTCTGCACTGTCACTAATAGGGTAACCAATCTTTGAAGAAGGAAATTTCCGAGTTCTTGTCGGCGTCGACTGCGTAGAACGGGGAAAATCCCCCAGCAACGGGCTTATCAGCGTTAAAAATCATGGTTTATTGTGCTACCACCCTGTAAATTTCATTAACTGTTGAATGTATTTTCAAGAGTTTTGGCTATTTCGAAACTTGTCTTGGTCGATTTGAGGTGGTGGCATTGTCAATTTGTAACGGTGAATCATCAAGCGACTGAGTAGTGACCCAACGCAGATCTTATCATAATTTATATTCACATATTAGACTTCACCGCCTGGCCTTCAACTTCTGCTCAGCCGCTGGACAGTTCTTCAAAGGCGTCCTTGGATGGACGATTTTCCATGTGTGTTCTTGGGGCCTCTGACGTTCTTTCTGCATTCTGATGGGGAATTCGCCCTCGAACCCAACCTGCATGACTGACGTCTTATCGCTTGTTGGTAGTTGAGATTGTTCGAGCTCATGGATAATTATAGCGCGTATCGAACATCGGCAACCTCGACCCTCAACGCTGCCAGTGAATGAAGTTAAACTTTGACCTATTGACCTGCCACCCCCAGTTCCTCATCCCATTGCGCCCCCCTCCCTTTGTCGCACCCCCCTTAGGTTTCTCTCACCTCCTAAATGTTACACTAGGCAGGCTATTGTTGGAAGCTCTTGTACTCTTTGTTGGGATAGGCAGCCCCCGTTACCTTTACCTGCCTCCCTCACTCCCCGTCGACATCGCTCTCGCTGCTATTCATGGACTTTCCACCCTCTCCCTCCCTTCGCCATTCCAACCCCGAATGCTTACTACGCACCCCCTTATCAACCCTTCCAGCCGGAGGAAGAGCCGATGATCGACCCCCTCCAACTGATTCCCTCCAACTTTATACTTTGACCCTTTTCCTCTCATCGCGCGCAATGTTGTACGAGAACCGATACTGTATTATCAGCAATATGTTTAACCCGACGACAGTTTATCTTAACTAGGTGAAACGCATTTGTATCCCTTTAGATCACATTTGATTCATTTTAATTTACTCCAGTTAAATCATCACTTATGAAAAACCATTTTTTTTGGTGAGATTCCTTATTTTAAAGTGCTCTTTCTCGTGATTTATAGACATGGTGAAATAGCAACATTAAATTGATTGCTGCGTCATGCCACGTCTTATTCCTGCAGTTGGAACGTTCCGCGGTTATTGTGTCGAGGTGATCTCCGATGAGCGAACGGAGCGCTGAATTCCTTATCAATGGGCTGAGAACTGCAAAAGAGAGAGAAGAACTCGTTCAACTTGAGAAGAAACAACCTGAACCAACTGCACTTCTGAAGGTTTCGTCATCGGCACGCTAGGATGATGTCACGAATGCACCGAGAATGCGCGCGGTCACACGATCACGATTGCCTCGCTCACCTTGAGCTTCTAATAGCGCGTCCTTCCTAACGTTGGACGCTTCACGGTTTAAATTAGAAAAAAAAAGAAAAAACCTCGCACTACGCTCACATTTTAATAATAGTCGATGAAAAGGCGCCCTTCACGAGCCAATCGATGCAACTCACGCAGTTGAGGACTCCGGACAAGGTTGACAAAATAATTACACACAAGCGATACAAATAAATAAGAAATTGTACTTGCTAAAGGCTTCTTCTTCTTCTTGAGTGTCCTTCTTGTATTAGGTCATGTCGTCCTGTGGTAGGCCCATTCATTCTGACATCCTTTCTTCCTATTTTTTCATTTTGAATTTTTCCTGCATTCGATGAATTCAAGTGGTTTTCTTCCCTTTCTCATTTTCTGTTTTTTCTTTGTCCGTCGATGATGGTTATAGTTTATTTAGCCATTTTGGATAATGCGGGCGCATCCGCCTAATATAATGCAATAAATTGTCTGCATATAAATAACCAGGATGCGCTTAGGCTCACATGCATAATAAGCGGGAAGGTCTACCGAATTACGAACCACTTTATGCAAAAGCAAGATGACCGACCTTCTATGTTCCTCGAGGGGTCTCAGTCCACAGTCTCATTGCTCCTTTTACGTGGAAGTCCTCCCGTTACGGTAAAGGGTTCAAGCTTCTTCAAGTTTGAGATTACTTCTGGCGTTCCACAGGGTCCCCTGAAGTTCATCACATTTATCGATGATAATATCAGCGTTTTTGTACAGGAAGTGTATTTGTCGACGGTCTCAAAATATACAGCATTGCAACACAAAGAAGGATCGTGCTGCTCTCTAGGCATGATAGGGCAACTAACTTAGTGCGAATGTTTCATGTTACTTCGGTATTGATCATATTTTGAAGATTGTGTCTTCGTTTTCAGACCAGTGCCTCAAGCTTTGGCTGAGTTTCTGTAATCAATACATTCGTTCATTCTTCACTTCTAGTTGATTTTAAACAGCACGTTGGGCTTAGTATCTTAGATTTCTATTGCTGTAGCGCGATAATCTGACTAAGATTATTTTGGTGTATGCGGAAATTGTAACTCGATGGCTATCAGTGGACATCAACACTCCGTTAGTCGTTTGTTGTTTGACATAAACGAATTCATCCGGCTGCGAAATTGATATCTTCAGCCTCGTCGTGAGGTTCATGGTATACCGTATTCGTTGGAGCAAACCTGGACTGTAGGACACCCTACGGCAATGTTGTAGAAACTCCGAAGAGTAAGAAAGCCATTTTCGAACGTTATTTAATACCAAACTGCTTAACCAATGTGGTGAATGACACTTCAGACGACATGTATATTCATTTCATTAGCAACCGAGCGCACTTGATCCAGGTCGTGTGTGTGTGAAAGTTGCAAGCCGACTGTAGAGAGGGTAACACGGGTTTGGGTTTACACCAAGATGAGGACGACGGCGTGAGGGAAAATCCTTCGTCCCCTATTTACATTACAAATGCAAGCAAATAGAGGGCCGTTAGTGGGCTATCCCTGCAGCCCTGTCGACATCCCCCGCCCGAACATCTTCTGTCGCCTGTTTTTCCTCTCCTGCGCCAGCTCGTCTTACAATTAGTCCGCTGGCGCAGTGTTATAGCCTAGCTCACTTCAATAAACTTGTTTTGCCTTTACCTCTGTAAATGGAACCGTCCCTTTCTCAAGCCCTCTTGTCGTATACCGGGCAGTTTCGTTTCTCCAATTCAGAAATGTGCTAGCATCAACATTCATGTCGTTTTGCCTTTTACGTTGTAACGTTAAAAGGATCTCTATCTGGGGAACAAATTCAAGTAAGTGCGGTATGGAGGGTTAAATGATTGATAAGCACAGCTGGTGTCCACGTCTGGGAAAGCGAAGGATATATTATATTGCCACGTGCGAGTCAAAACTTTTTTTCGTGCGGCGGGGAGATGCTCATGTATGATGCAAAACCGTACTCGACCTTAGTGGCTGGGAGCCCTTCGATGGTAATACCTCAACACGTGGAGCCCACGTGTGTCCGTAATTCCTATATCTACACACCACGCTGTTCGAAAGGGGATGAGCATAGTGTAGAATAACATTAAAAATATAATATGCCGGACGTCAATACCTCAATCGTGGCTTCAAACAAGACTCCAATAATAATATTCTAACCAATTTTGGTATTGAAGTGTATATTTGAATATCAGAAGCTTGATCGAGACGGTTTCAACGAATAAAATCGTTTTGGGACCCCGGATGCGCATAGGTATTTGAATGGAGAACCTTGATAAACGAGCGATGGTAGGCCAGCTTGGGCAGATAACGAAAAAAATTAATTTCTCTTTACCACCATATTGTTTTGAGAAGCATTCGAGCAGCGTAGTTGCAGTTACTTTTGGATTTATCAAAGCATAAGGTGCTACTGTACTTGCGCAGTATTATTCTGCTCTTTGGAGCATTCTGACGTCGTGTACAGTTGTATTTGTATTCCAACTACCTCTTTCCACGTATGAACTTCTCCGGTTTCAGTGATCTTCAACGGTAACATTTTCCCGCGTCACTTATTCAAATAACATCCCCGTTTTGGTTTAATTTAGACAGTGTGTCTTTCTACTGCACCAGCATCATCCTCTCTTCGTAAATAATTCGTTCTCCATCATTGGTAGAACGATAGGCTCCCCATTTCCCCAAACTGCCGCTCATCAACCTCATAATCACCACGATAAACTTCCCGAACTCCTTAAGAATGAATTATTACTCGACGTAAAAGTCGTTCGTCGTAGGAAACCCAAAGCTTTCGAAAGGCTTTTAAAAGGCAGCGCCTCTCCCCTTATGTGAACTTCCCAACTGCTCAATAAACCCATTTACGGTCTCGCGACCTTCCAAGATAGGCTTTGATTCCTCGTTTCGGGGCCTCCTTTTACGATGTTTTTCGCTAACACGAGGCGCAGGAGACGTAAATCGTTTTTCCGCGGGGCTTCGGTATAATCAGCTGCGAACGATGTGCTTCGCCAAGACTTGTGAGTTCTTCTCATCTCCTAACGGAGACCCTCCTCTTCTATTCCGTAGACACCCAAAAGCCGAAAGTGCGCCATTTGAAAGGAGCTCGCCTTCGGAATCTTTATTGCTTCATTACGAACGTCTTTGGAGGGTGTAACGCCAGAGGCGGTGATGTAGTGTACACCTATTATTGTGAGAGACCCACTTCCTTCTGTGGTTAACATTGGATTCCGATTTATACGGAACGCCAGACTCCTCCTAATTTCCCCTCTTACATAGGCCACGTAAATTTCGAAACGTCGATGCTGTACCGAGGGGATTGGGGAAACTCTTCTCGTTCCGAATCGTTTTCAAGTTAATTTCAGGGACAGAATTTCTTCCTCTTTCTTCTTGAGAAGGTTATTAACTACTCGTCGTTACGAAAAATATTTTTTAACCAAAGAGCATTTAACAACTTAATTTGACATCTACATAATATTATAATATATTATAATGATATGGATTCCCATATTCTTGATGAGTAGAGAATTTTACTCTATGCGCTCACTGATTATTTACCTCCTCACTTACTAATTGATTACGCCCTTCGTCGCATTTATTAATTAATTAACAGCCACCCACTCGAGTTACGACTGCGTTCATTAAGTCGATCGTTTTGTTTACCGTTTCGCCGGAACAGCGTAGGCGGTGTCATGAATTCGTTAGATAGAACCTTGTTGAGAACCATAGTCTAAATTGAATAGAACATTTGTGAGGAACATTGTATATAAGAACGCTTCTTCTTAATTGTTAAACAAATCCCGAGTATTCCTTTTGAAAATATACTCATCCTGACACCGTTTATTGGTATTGAAAGCACCAGCAATCACCATCGAAAAAGGAGTGTGATGTGCTACTAAGTGCGCTAGTTGCCCGAAAAGCTTGACAATTTATTTTTGAAAATATAAATCTTGGTTTGAACGGCGAGAGGACTGATTTTCACATCCAAACGTGCTCTGTTTTCTAAGCTTATTAAGACTTATTAAGCAATAAAATATTTCCAAACATTGAAAACTCACTAAATGTTGCGTCATTACAAGTCCTAATGTTGCACGATGTCACATTTCACATTATAATACGTAAATCGCTATTCATGTCCGAATCATGAGCCCCTGTATTGGCGAGCTCAAAATGTTATAACGTTCAAAATGTAGCTTTGGGCCGTAGGGAAATCACAAACGTATCTAATTTTGACAAAAAGGTTTAAATTTTCTACAAAAACTTGATATATATGTTTGATATATCTGGCATCGTCCAAATAAACGTTTGTTCTGTCTTCAGCTTCAACAAATCGTCCAGTATTTCCTCCGTTAAAACAAAATGGAGTATATTTTTCGCTCTTCCATACAGACAACTATGCAGGTATTCATTCGATCGATAGAAACCGCAACTTTCGAAATGAAATTCGTTATAAAAAGACGAAAAGAAACTCTTCCCTCGTAAAAAGAAGTCCTTTTTCAGACGGGTCGACCTTGGGAGCCTGGGAATAGTCAATTCATGACGGGAAACGGAAGGGGACCTAAACATTCATGAGGGAAGCTGAGTAAAGAGTGAACGGAGGGCGAAAACAGACGAACCCTAATACGCCGGAATATTTTCCATATTTTCCATAATAAAGCCCCATCAAAAAGACCGAAGAGAGTAATTTTTTAGGAGGATGAAGCAGACAGACCAGTAGAAGAAAGGAGCCCGAAGGATAACGTTTTTCATGTTGATTTCCTGTAACTAATTCCATGAGAAAACTGGAAATGGGATATTTGAAATTGAAGGTGGGACGTCTAGATTCATGCATTCAGACTGAGGTATAAGGACATTATACAGAGGTCCAAGGTCATATCTCAGGATCTAAGGTAAAATGTTGGACTAGGTATAATCATATGATGATGCCCACTTACACTTTTAAAACTGAAGGCGCTAACTTACGGCCGTCACGGCTGATATATACTGCCGTTGTTCGAACTGTTAAAATGATAGAAGCTGTAACCCACCAATGAAAGGCTATAATGAACCGATCAGATCCGGTAGAAGACCCGAATCAACCGATGAAATCCTATTGATGAGAGCGATGAGATTTAGAGCCTCACAATAACGCTCCTTCATCATGAACGTAATTATACGGCTTTTGTGGTGCCGGTTACAATAGGAGGACCTCAGCTTGTGAGTCGTTGAAGGGCTGTTGTGCGAGAGGCCAAGTTCCGAGCCTCGTTCGTTGAATACGGCGACCACGAGAACTACGAATTCTTCTACGAATCCCTTTCTTCGTCGAGTTGTATGCACGATATTAGTAATAATAATGGTGTTCACTCGTGTCCGACAAGAACCACTCTGGTAAACACAAATTCCTCAGTTTCCTTGCCGATTCGACCAATGGTGAACCTCATTCCCACAGGAACGAACGCATATATACGAGTGTGTATCGATGACTGCTTCTGAGAAACCGCAATCCTCTAATTAAGTCACTTATCGTCTATTTAATATATTATGAAGATGATTTTGAATGAATGCAATCATGCAACCATAGTGGTCATCATACTGGTTTTGAATGCCACATCTTTAACCATCCTGTACACTCATACATTCAAGAATACTGCTCAACTTATGAGCATTTTAACCCCTACAAAAATGGATTATTGAACGTGAATCAACTAAAAATTATGGTAATTACCAGTAGAATCCATGACGGCATGTACGCGTGACGTAAAAGAACCAAAAAATAACCATATCCATATTTTTACCGACCTATAAATCGCACTAACGCTATGTGAAGATGTTGCAAATGTTGTGGATCGGTCTATAATGTCTCTGAAGGGATTCTTACAGCAAATTCCTACAGCAAATACAGCCCAAAAGTTGTGCATTTTATACTCTACAGAATGGGTTCCCCTCAAAACTTATCATCCATGTACAAAGAATTATACGAGTGTTGAGAAATGCCCATGTTTCAGTGCAGTTTCATGTACTCCAGAAAAAACAGTATTCCGAAATGGTAATAGAAATTATAAATTACTCTGCGTAGCAATTGTAGAGAATGTTCAGGAGAGTAGATCCAGTCACTCACTAATTGTAGTTAGTAATAGAAAATTTAATCAATCTTTTAACAAATTTAATTATAAATTTCACAAATATTCAATCCTATTCTAAATAACTTGAATCTCTATACAAGAAAAGCTCACTTTCTTACATGTAAATATACAATGGAAGGATTTAAAAATCTTTATAGCGTTGCATAAAGCAAAAAGCTTTACAGATTAAAGCATTAAAAATTATTTACTATGAATAATTAAGAGACCCAATACCATGCGAAATGCCTTCGCATTACTTATTCATGTAACTTAGTTCACTGACGTTTACCATTTTACTTACAACAATATTAAATTTACTTGAAAAAGTTTTTATTTGTGCATGAGAAGTTTAATTAAATTCTGCAGCTGGTTAATTTGAATTGTGGAATGATCAACTCTATTTGCACAACTAAACTTGGGTGATGTATTTTACCTATCTCTCTTTATTCTTTTCTAGTAGACGATCAAATGAACTGTATACATCCTAATCATAATAGTTATATTTGGTTTACATCATCTATTGCATCTGTTGCTCTGTGCGTTTTTCACGATAATATTATACCCTGATGTGCAGTAGTTTTCCGCCAGAGTGCGCTGTCGTCAAGCTATATTGTAGGAGACTTCCCGTCGAGAACGAGCTTCTAGTAGGTTCCACCTAAGAGCGTGCGAGCTATACTGGGTTGAGTATCCATTCGGGACGGCATCCATTGTCCGACTATAATGGCTTAGTATGCTCAATATCCGCGATGATCTCGAACATACGCCAACTCCCAATCAACGGGGGTAAGTGGGCGAGAAGGGGCTAGACCACAAGAGGCATAACAAGACAAATGGACGTTTCCCCATCATTGTTTACTTTTCACTATTGTACCTCGAAAGCGAAACTCACTGACGCGGAGGCGCTCGGACAACATTTTGATGACCTACGCTGCGATTTCGAACACCTCAAGTGCATCCTAGTTCAATTTCCGCTGCCTATGACGATAAATATTATCGGAAGCTGTGTAATTTTCACAGTAACATTGATGACTTTGAATTAGTTCTGTCAATTTCATTGCATGTGTTAACCAGACTGGGATAAATGTTCTTAGTCAATACCCTCCTAGATGTTATTATTATGTTATTATCCCGAATAAGTTGATACGCCAATAAGAAATTCTCAGTGATTTCGAGGCTTTTGTTTTCAAAATGCGTGCGAAAAAACACTAACCTACTCATTATTGCAATCGAGTTGCGCCCTTGTGAATGGATAAATAAGTAAATGCACGATTAAGAGTGAACACTCGGTCACTTTGGATGCGAATTTTGACGAACAAGTGTTCTGACGAGTTCTAATGAATTCGCTTGAACAATCAAATGCCTGAGTTTCAATAAAAGTGGTTACTGTGGGAGCGGAAGCATCTTCAGAGTACGAATTTCGTCGTCAGAAAGAATTGAAGCAGTGTTCTTGCATCGTATTTTGTATTAGGACTGAACTTAGTCACAGATCCGTGGACGTATATGCTGACGTCGGCTGTGGTCCCATCCTCCTTCGATGGGGATTTCCCGTGTTGCTTGTTCTTAGTACTCTGGATCATAAAATAGATCACCCACGCCAATTCTACATGTCGGCATAAAGAAGGAATTTTCGGTGTTGGGTGTCGACATTTGAATTTCCTCGCAACTTTGCCAGAATGGTAATAAGCATGCCTTCGCACTTATCAGTCGTTGGTGGTTTAAATGAGGTATACAGGTGGGTTTGGTCTCATGTCTATGGGCCAGAGACCTGGCTGAAGGACCGACAAGAAAAATCGAAGGGAACCTCCGGTCTCAGCTGGCGAGGGAATTTGCGGGCTTGTTGGATCCGAAGTTGAAGACTTGAAGAGTCGTATCGTATCCCCCGAAGAAGGAACAAACCGTTATGGGGATGTTAACAACCACCCCAGACCCACAGCCTGGAGGCCGGCACTATCTGCCCCCGGTAATTGAATCTCTGAAGAGGATCCCTCTCTTCCTTCTCCTTCTCCTCTTTGCCGGGAACGTTAAGATAAGGTCCACCCAGAGCCGCCTATTTAGGCCCCTCGTCTCGCAGTGCTCTTCCCTTTAAACGAACTACCCCCCTTCTAGAAGCTTCTCCTCTGTAAGCGGTACACTTTGAATAATGTGGAGACATTACGCCTATGGAACTCTTTCATTCTTCACTAGACGAGAGGGGAAAGGGAAACGTTTCTAATTTCTCTAATATCCTGGCAAAAGATTTTATGCCTCCCAGACTTCGTAGGAACCTTAATGCAGTTAGGAAACATTATCGCCCCTTTAAACAAGAACTATCTCCATTTGACTCCCACTCCCTTTTATTGCATATTGTATAGAGTTTGGAGGTCACAACCCTTCCCATTTGAATAAGTAATTTAATTTCCAGTATCATTTGCAATTGTCCTCCTACTTCATATACTCCCCGGAGATTGCGCTTTTCGTGTATTCTCTCGTTCTCTAGCTTTGTCTATCTCTTCCTTCTTATTATTTGTATAATTGCCAACATTCAGCAGGAGAATAAGTTACATTTTTGAGGCGCAGAATCATGCTTCTTCAAAAGAAAATACCCCGTTGTGAAAATCCGCCCTTAAGTTATTTCTTACTTAATTTTAGGGCCGAATAATAAAGGAAAAGTGAATTTAGTGTCTGAAAGACAGCACCGATAGCGTTTGTTCACCGCAATACCTACTATGGAAGCTTTTATTTGATTGCCCGGGTTCCCTCAATCAAAAACTGCATATGTAGATGTGTTCTTCCTACTTTTCTCTTCTCTGATTTTCTACAAACAAACTTCAGTTTGATAAGAGTTTGAAAATCCGGTTGGCAACACGTTGGCGTTGAAGTCCGTCAAATAATAAACCACTGAGGGCGTAGGGGCTCCTGTAAATCCGCGGATCCTCCAATCAACTCGCCGTTGACAGCGGTCACGTACTGCACCTAGTCCCGGCGTGCTTAGATTAAAAACGGAGGACCGAACGGAATTGCAGTTTAGCCTACCACGGCACCGACCCTCGCATACAGAATAACATGCTCGCCCTCCCGTGGATATTCAAAACACACTGGTTTCGCCATTTTTGGATTTGGGAGGGAAAAGTGGTAAGCATGGCAAAATTCTGTGAGGAGATTGATTGAATAATAATGGAAAATCATGTGCCCCTAGAGTTGTTGTTGGCTCATCCTGAAACTGTATTGTCCCAGGTATGTACGCCTAGTCGCGATCTAAGGGTTTTGAATCTGCGGATGTTATCTTTCAACACTTTTGGTTAAACTAGCAACAAATTTCTTTTAGTCGGCACCCAAGAGTTCTTCCTTCATAAGAACGTCGTTTCCACCCAGACCGCCCAGGTTCAAAAAGGTCGGTCCCATCCCCTGTAGCATCGAGCGATTGAAAAGACCGCTTTGGCAAAGTAGGTAAACGACCTTTCAATTATGAGAGGTCGGAGGTTGAATCCGAAATGCGCCAAAGGTCAGAGCATTATCGTCACCCGGGGTTTGGCTCACGTATGGTTCGTGGAAGGATTTGCTCAATGCGCTTTCGATTGCCCTCCTATCGCGAGACTTCGATGGGAACATGAATAAGATACTTTCATGATGTGTTCTTTCATGTTTTTTGGTTTTTATTTATATATTAACCTTCCTTCTTCTTTGTGTTTCAGGTATGCGCTGGACTAGTTACTCATGAACTGTTGAAAACGAGTGAGTTACAAATCCTGGTAACTAATTCGTGGCTTTTTGTCTTTAAAAGGATTCTGATTGATCCGATTACCGAATGAGTCGAATTTATAGTGAAATATTTGTTCATTTTTTTACTTATGAATTTCCTGTAATGGGACAGGTATGGGGTATGGGGTATGACAGGTAATGGGACAGGGATGATAACGGTCATGTACGACCGAAGAATTTTTTTGGAAGTTTGTAATCTCGTTATTTCGAACAATCACCGATTATGAGTTGTATGTCATCACAATGGCAAGGACGAAAGCGTCGAGTGAAGAGGATTGAAATTAATTTTGTAGGTTCTTCCAAGATACCAATCGTACGAATTCTCGATATAATTGATGGGTCGATTAAACTGAAATATTTTTTACATTGGTAGTTTTATCTAACGTTATTCTAATTCGGCTGAGGGAGTGGACTTTTTGGTAAAATGCGAAGAAACGCAGAACAAACACAGAGCGCGCGGAATAACTTCAGATCGTCAGCATAAGAAAGAATGCGCCAGACAGCAGAAAGCAGGCTTTGTTGAAGCCCAGGAGGAACAATAAAGGCCCAAGGTGAGAACCCTGCGGAACTCAAGAGAAAGCGAGAAAAGGCTTGAGAAAGATACCATTGGAGACCTCCCAGAGAAAATGTGGAACCTAATGGATGTAGTGCTGGAACTCCTGGAGATTCGTCACGGTGGTGTTCATGGCTGGACATAAACCCATGCTGCCGAGGAGGTATATTCCGATGGAGAATGGGGGAAATACGAGTGACCACGATTTTCCCGAGTAGCTTGGAAATGGTGGAGAGTGAGCAGACAGGTTGGAGATCGGAGACGTTCATTCATGGATTGGTGTGATGATGGAGAGCTTCTAAGATGTTAGGAAGATGCTACAGCCCAACAAAGAGAACTGTCAAAGGACCTACAAGGCTGGACGCGCACTACTTGAGAAGAATCGGTGGAATGGCATCAGGAAATATCAAACTCAGACAACTCCTGGAGTAGCTTTTCATGAGTTACAGTGACTGCATTTATTGGAGGGATATTTAATGAACCAACCTGGAACCCCGGGTAGGAAGGTGAGAAGACAGAAGTGCAGCAAACATGTTCACCTATTTCTGCCTGTTTTGCCGGCTTGTTTGTCACATGTTCCGATTTTATTCACACGATTCCCACCCTTGTACCTACTTCGACTTCTATCCTTCTGATAGGCCGATTTTGGATCTCCTTTTGAGACCCACAGGCAGTATTTTCCCTCCTTAGATTTTATAGGAAGACTTAGCGTGGATGGTTCCGAGAAAGTGAGTTTGGGAAGGTGGCAGAGCCGAATGAAACGGGTATAAGGGGGCGTGTGCACAATTAGTGGAAAGCTTCCGCCTGATACATTCGCCGTAATTGGGTGATTACTGGGCAAAAGGATCCCCCGAAAAACCCTATATTCCAACCCTGATCTCCTCCCCTCATTCTAAGCCAAAAGCATCGAGTAATAATTAAAGATAAATACTCCCCGTTTCGTGCTAGAACCGATTTGAGTGGAAAGGAGATTTTGAAAACGGTATTGGCCCTCTTCGTATTAGTTCGCTTTATTCGAAACTCACCTCGAACTCCTTCGATCAATTTCAATTGCTTTTCCCATCGGTGATCCCTTTTTTACCGATAGCCTTGCCGAGAATTCCTAATCAACGTGATGGTGGGAGCGTGGAGGACCGTTTATCGTTGAGCCTTGTTTGTGTTGAAGGTGAAGCTTTTGGGTATCTGGTTCTACTCGCTTCTAAACTATCTCATTCCGATAGTGTATCCAATGGGCCACACGAAGCTGTCGTATTGACGTTTGCTATTCGAGACAGCGAGGCTTGGTTCATATATTATATCTCTTTATTTCTTAATTCTCTATTTCGAGTTCGATATTTGAAAACTACTGAATACAAAACGTATTCCCTAAACAAAATTATCTTTTCAGACAGTATGAATATTCTCCTCTAATTCATACCGTAAATTGCCCGATAAAGACGCGGCTTAACATCAGGTACCCAACGGTTTTTCACATTAAATAGACTTGTGGATAAGATATCTTTGAGGTAACCAGAGCTGGTATCAAATCAGAAAAGTCGAAAGGAACGGATGGGAATATTGTGGAGGGTCGTCCACGTTTGAAACTAATGTACTATTTTTGTTTTGATCTTGATTTAGGCGAGTAAAGATTTAGCTCGCTGCTCCTTGCTGCAGGGACCAGCCAACGGTCAGTTTGGACTTCACGGAGCGGTCACCCAGCCAAGTAGTTTCCACTACCGACGTTGTCCGTTTCTTTACCTTCCCACGGCACTTGTCCGGATTCATCGTCATACTGCTCCGTTTTCACATGATATCCTAGGTCCTTGATGGTCTTTCTTAGCCTTACAGCTATTTTTCAAAAAAAAAAAAAAAAAAAAATTATTGTGTTCGTGCATACTCCTTACAGCACGACTGGTCTCCTACGCAGGTGCGTAAACCGTCTGTGTAATGGCTACCATTCATTGCTTGTCACCCTTTCATGGCCAATTTGATAGAAGACCGTGGAGGGAATTTCTCTCAAGTGACGTCGGCTTTCAACTGCCTCTACTCGGAAGCACTTCAAAATAACATCGCAACCTATTTCCTCCCGGGACGGTGAAAACACACGATCCATTTCTCCATAACAGCCCTTCGCATTGTGCACACTCGCTCACTAATCTTATTAGTTTGAGTGCTCCTTGCTTCGCGCCTGACTTTCCACGCGTTATGAGGCTGTTATACAGTTTTCAACACTTTTTATGTATTTTCTCCCTGCTCATTTCCATTACCAGTGTTCTGATTCAAAATACGACTCGAACTGTCGGAACGAACACGGATAAAGCTTCATTCTGCCAGTACTCTCAACCTGCCATTTGTTTTATGAACTACCGCCAATGCTGGTGAAATATTGTTGGATTAAGAGTACGCTATAAACATAGAAATTCTACGGTATATTATAATACATAATTGGTGACTGCAATAGGAAAACTAGTTCCATGCCTCCTGGATATGTATTTAAAGTCCACAATGAACATTAACATGCAAGTTGTTGGGCTCAGCTTCCAGGTTGGTAGGTGCATGAGGAATTGATCCAGCAGGTCTTTGCAAAGAGGTCGTTAATGTAGTGACGAAATAGTCTCCGTAGCAAGAGTGAATGGATTGGCCCATTGGAGTTCCTGCAAACCATGTTTGTGCGTATTGCGACCGTATATTGCACCTTGATGTCCGTTCCATCCTGTACTTCAGGACTTACCTGAATTCTGTTGCATTCACCTACAGGTATAATAAGTATAATATGTTTAATTATGCGTGATTGCGGAGATCCAGACCGTCCTTACTTCTTCTAAACACATGTCTTTGGCCAGGCACATAATGGTGATTTTAGTTATTTTTGGAATCAAATCTGTCCAAAGGGTCTTCAAACCACACGCACTTTACCATCTTCGTCAATTCATTTCAACTTTGATTACGATGATGATTGAAGATTCGTAATTGTAAACATACAAGAATGTTTGCATTCAAAATTTGTGATAACAATTATACTTTAAATTGCTGTGTTCACTCGGAAGTTAACCATGGATCACAATGGTAATCGTATTCATAGGAATAAACTCATCATTGCTCTGTCCTGGTGGTGGAATTGGCCGCATTACTGTCTCTCATATTATGAGAACAAATGGAGCTCAACTATTAAAGGTCGCATCAAATTGATTGTCCAGGGTTACATTAATGTTTGGATCCAGGTGGCAAACACCAGCGCGTGCCATTAATTGAACTGAGAACTGCAAATGCATGTTAACAACGAGGCTAATGGGATGAAAAGGGAGGCGAGAGTCGCATTCAACGCGGGATACGGAGGAGAATATACGATTTTACACTACACCGGCGGCGAGACGACCCCCAAGCCTCAATCAATAGCTCCGGTGGTAAACTCCCTTCGCCAGCAGTTGCTAATATCGTTAGAAGCCTCCTATCAACCGCTGTTAGCTGGAGGAAGACACGTGGCCAATATCCGGGACGAAGTTTCAAGGGGGCTACCACCTAATACGATCCTGTCCCACTGTCACAACAGTCTACGGCGAGGGCCCTGCGGCCGCGTCCTGCACAAGAGAGGATACAAAGTGCAATCAGGAGCATTCGGCGCTCTTAGGATGGGGGCACGCTACAACCAATACAATATGTTTTATCGGAACGACATTAGGAACCGACAGAAATGACTCTCAGCCATGTGTTCGACGTATTATCTTACAAGATGTTTTTGTTGCCTCCCCCTTCAAGCAATTGTTTTGTTTTAATAAACTTTGTGTTCTGAAACTTGCTGGAATCACCCATGAAATCAAACTGAAATTCAGTACGAAGCCATCTAAGGCACCAAATGTCTTGCTCATTTCAAATTTCGTTTCCTCCAAATTTGTGTATTTGACCAAAAACGAATTTATTATTCACCCATCCAAAGGAAGTGGTAACGTGATTGTGAAAAACTCGTATTTACTCTTGAAGGGCTTCAAAATATGCTGAGGTCTCACTAGAAGGTTGGCGCGTTGTGGTATAACACAGTTAGTAGTTGTATGAAGAAAACGAAATGGTGAAGGGATGAGAGTGGCTCGTCTAGGCCTTAGAGACTTTAAAGTTCAAGTGGACTCTCAGTGGACATAACTAAGCGCGGCTTAGGTGACTTTATCGAGTAGAAGAAATTCGGCATATGGGTTCAGCTCTTCATCATTGAACCAATGCAGAGAGCTTTTTATAGCACAGGAGTATTCTTTGCAAGGAAATATTCTTGTTGTTGTAATTAGACAAAGGCTTTAAGAGGTATAATGAAGCCTCAGAGCTGAACCTGCAGTTGAAATAATTTTTAATGTAGTTTGCCAAAGGGTGCACACAGTTTCGTAACATGAAAATCGATACAGATTGTAGTTTTCTCGTTTCCCCAGTGACGCCGATGAGTGCTCCTGGGTGAAAGTACGTCTATTAAAGCAACAAGGTAAGATATTCTCGCTACTGACTGTGCGACTTGGCATAAAATCATGTAGGACAGTGTGTGACCCTCGTTTCCCAGCGAAATTACGTTCGGGGACTACGAAAAATCTCAGCTGCCGAGAAATGAAAGCATCTCGAAGACGACTCCAGTTAAGAGTAAATAACTGCTACGTCTTTGTCAAGTGTAATAGCAGTAGATTACCATTGCGAGAGGAAGAGGCGAACGGGGAGTAGGAAGCCGTAATCTCCAAGATTACCACATTAATGCTTTTTCTCGAGTAGGTATATAAAGCAGAAAGGAGACGGCTCGCTTCGCAAAATGGGTACCCATTTTTAAAAGGCCATTAGAAACATTAAGAAGGTGTAATCCTCCGAACGAATATACCAGATGAAGTGGAGTGTACATTTGTTGAGCTAATCGGGCTCTCTGGCTCCTCGACGATTAGGGGTTTTCGGGTGTCGCGGCCGATTAGGGATAAAAGGAGGTTTTGATTAAGCGGGCCGACACCACTGTAGTTGGTGGGCCAGGTGGTCGAAAGCTTTCGTAATGTTCTCGACGAGTCTTGCCTTTAGGCCGCGCGTTCTAATGGAAACCACTAATAATCCGAAGGCCGAGTGGTTGTCATCAACTCGAGCTGGGCTTAGTCCGAGCTATCCTCGCTGCCATAGCGATGGCGATGTTTCGGCCCTGGTTGATTCAATCGGAAGGACTTCTTCGACTGTTGTTGGCTCAATTATCGAGCTCAAAAGGGAATTTTTAGGGCTGCTGCTCAACCCCAACGTGTAAGCTTGCTGTCACCGCCATTCACTCAGCAGTGAGTTGACTGGGGTTCTGAAGTACGTTGAAGCATCTGAAGAAAGAAACCCTCTTTACAGAACAGAGAGGCCTGGTGACCTGCCCCATTTTTTAGTGGCGATAGTAATATCACAATATTCTTGTATTAATGATAACACCCAGATTCCCTAGTGACAGGAGGTTTTCTAGTGCGCATTCATGCGTGTGTGCTCTTCGTGTGTAGATACCTCATCAATTTGTGGCACATCAGAGGTGACTTTCAGCATGGAGGAATTCGGGGTGAAAATTCCGGTCTCCTATAGTTTCCATAAACCTCGAGTGTAGTATCGTATTCGCGGTCGCTGAGACGATGATAGTTACGCTCAAACTATTCCGATAATCATGACCCGTTTCGTAGCTCATTTTCGTGTGCCGGGTCTAAAGACCGTTTCCCAAGCAATATAATACCACAGCTAGCTCATAACCTGCCTCGAACCCTCCCATCGGTGTTCTAATAACCCGTCCAGGCTTTGGAGTCTGTTTAATTAGGGGGGTTTTCCAAGGTAACTCGCGGGTATAAAGATGAACCGCAGCTATGACAGATTATTACTCGGCAGGACTAGTTGATCGTACGAGGAAAACTCGTAGAAGGGAGGAGTTGGGTTATTAAATTGTTGTAACTCCTAGCGAAAGGGGCTCACGCTGGAATTCTCGCCCTCTGCTATCCACCTTTGGAAGTTACGAGCCGAGTTTCCAAAAGCGGGTTATAATAAACCTCTGAGGTTTCCCCTGGTCATCAAATTACATACCCAACATCACGTACTTCCGTCTCGTTGGAGTTCGGTTGCTTGCACCACCAACTACCGTGTGGTTTCTTTCGGGGAAAATTGAATAATATTGGTTGCAATCGTGTTCATAGGAAAACACTAGGAAAAACAAATCTCTAAAACAAAGTCAAACTCTGTTCTACAACCTTTTTTCATTTTCCCTCTTTTATGAACGCTAATTTCATTGAACCGCTCGTCAGACGTTTGCACATGTATCGTTCGAATTCATTCAATCCAACTTGGCTATCATTTTCTTTGAACGATGAAATATTTTATAGCATTTGGACGTTGTTGATATCTCGAATTTGGTGCCCATCACGTAATTTCATTTCAATTTTTTTTCGAATCCGCATTGTCTGAACGTTTCAAGTCGTATCGAGGCACTTTGAAGGAGAACAAAAAGAAAGGTGATGAATAAGAAGGCGGGGAAGAGATAATGCATGAAGTTTCACGGGAACATAGGACGATTCGGCCCCTTCTTCTTTCGCCTTTTGTAACTTGAATACTTCCCCTTTGCCATGATATGTAGCGCAGTGTTTGTTAAGGAGGTTTACTTTTAAAGAGATGGGAATAAAAGTACAAAAGAAAGGGCGAGGTAACGGAGACTTTGAAGAGACAGTTGGCGATGAGGATGGTTGGGGAGGGGTGAGATAGAGAGGGAGTGAGAAGGGGGATAAACACGGTTCGAAGGAGAAGGAGGAGGACCAGTTAGAAAAGCGTCTAATGGGAAAACTTAACCTCGGGTTTTCTCTGACACCGTCTTTTACGAACCACTTTTTTAACCCCCCACTGTACGTAGGTGGGTGAATTTCTTCTTTTTTCTGTGCGTCAGAGTTCCTTCACCTCAGCCATCCCTATGAAAACTCCTTGAAACAATTATTTAATAATCTTCGACGAAAGCCTAGTTTGAGTGGGGTGAAACATAAAGTGAAGTAAGTAACACTTTTTTTGTATCATATATGTAAATAACGAAGGGACCACATATCTACGAAGGGAACTCTCAAAACCGCTTTCTAAAAATTCCGAAAATTGTATAAAGTTGGGTGTTTTAAAGTGGAAGGGGTAGAGCAGCGGGCGTCTGCTAGAAGTAGAATGTGGGTGAGGATAAACGTGAAGTTTGGACTTTTGAACTTTTAGGGAGGAGACGAGCGAGATAACATGACTCACTAATGGGGGCCAAAAGTCTCCTTTGTCAATGAACTAGATATATATTTGAGCCAGAAATTGTGTTATAGTTATTTTTCTTCACTATAACTATCCTATGCAAGTTTACAATCATTACCATCCCTCATTACAACAGATCTCAATGCGCTCTGACGAGAGAACGACCAGCTAGGGAGCATTAGTTCCGTTTCCCACAATTGGAGCGGTGTTTCCTTCCAGCTGATCACTACCGCCTATTTTCAAATTCTAGTTGTTGAGCCTGTTCCACTGTTGAGGTTCAATTTTGGTTGCTTATTCCTTGAATAATCAACCTATGTTTTAATGCAAAAGGTCAACCTCTCCGATTCGGCTCAAAATTTTTTTCTGGACGTTTCATGGTGTCTGGATCAAAGAAGGTCAATGTCCGTCCGCCGTACGCCTTACGCCGTCCATTTTCCACGCCGTTTTTGGTAGTAGAAAATTTTCTAAACATCTGAAATTTGGGTCAGGGGTCTGTTCCCGGGCTAGGACGGTCCTCCAAGCTTTTCAGCCCGATCGGACCAAATTTGGGGGGGATAGGGGTCAAAATGTGTTTTTTGAAAAATGGATTTTCGAGATATTGGGCGATTTAGGCGAGTAGGGTGTCATTTTCCACTAAATTTTGGACGCTGAATCTAATGAAACGGGTCCCAGAACGATTGGCACCCACTGGAAGAAGTTATGGGTCAAATTGGGTATTTATTGCCCATTTTGAATATGTGTTTTCGAGATTTCTGCTACCTTGGCGTGTGGGGTATAGTTTTCCACTAAAGTATGGACGCTGAATCCAATAAAATGGGTCCCAGAACGATTGGCACCCACAGGAAGAAGTTATGGGTCAAATTGGGTTTATATTACCCATTTTGAATATGTATGTATGGGTATGTATCCACCCATTTTGTATGTGTCAGGATTTCTGGTTCCAAGGCGTGTGGGGTATCATATTCCACTAAATTTTGGACCCTGAATTGATTGGAATGGGTCTGGGACCCGCCACACCCACGGTTTCCCCCATTCGAGGAATAACCAACCCGTGTGTAAGAATTTGCAGATTTTTTCTGATAGTAGAGTTGTCCTGCAGGCCAAACTTAAAATTCAATAAGCAATACCTCATATCACTGTTAATCAGATGGGATGAAATAGTACAGCGCTCCAAGGGTGGGAAACGGAACTAATTCTTCCTTGGGTTGTGCGAGAGAACGCCCAAAGTGTGTAATTTGATAAGAGCTGCCATTTTTGTCACCACTGGCCACACATTCTCACCTCTTAGACATTAAAGCATCATGCTAGTGGCATTGGTAAATGCAGAGGTACCTTGAGGTATTGTAAGACAGAAGATCCACTACTTTCAACGTGTTTCATTAGGGGAACTGAACGAGTGTGGGCTCACAAACATGAGTTATCTAAGATGAGCGGTGGGCTTGAGTAGTCAGGTAATTTTCGGATGCATTTATTGCTAAATCAAATTATTATGAAAAACTTGGCCGTTCTTCACACAACCCGAACATTTATGACCTTTGAAATTACTGATAAAATCGAGATTTTCCGACTTGTCTGGATACCCCATCCAACTCAATTCCATGTACAGTTTTATATTTTTGCCTTTACTCATCCTTTATATTGATATCGCAGGCTTCAGTCAAATAACTACTTGTGTCATGAATCTTGGTTTGCCATTATATGTTTTATTAAAAGAGGGGAAGGGAACATTTATCGAAGGAAATTAGCGTTTGATCACTTATAGAGCTTCTGACATTCAAACACTCCCTACTTGCGCAAATTCTTAATATTTTTCGCCTGCAAGTATTCATTAATACGACCTGCGTCCCCTACGACCGCCAAACACAAGGCGCAAAGGAAATTAAATACACGTAGAGTGGATACTTAGATTCTTTGAAATTCTGAATTTTGTCAATTTCATCATAACGGAACTTAAAGCTTTTACGGCCAGCTGTTAATGGAAGCGCATAATTATTTTTTCTCGGCTTCGCGAGCTGTTGTGCTGAATACAGACCTTTGTTTTTTTGTTTTCGTCTGTAATTTATGCGCATTTTGGTCGTCAGGTTCTAGGAAAAATTCCAACAAAATTCTTTTATGGAACTACTCTATTGAGCGGGACGTTCGAGGGCTTTTGGAGGAGCGAACTGTAAATCGATTAGGTATCGTGTAAACACCCAACGCCGTCCTCTCCCGACACCAAATACCGGCCCAATGATAATCCATTGAAAGCTTCAATGGAGAATTGCATTGTTTAATTAATAGGAACGAGTATTCGCGCTTTGTAAGACCTCTTTTATCCGAAATGTGACCCTACGCTTTAGTGCTCGCTTAATTCACACGATCAACATCATTTGTAATTTCATTGTGCCTAGGCCGCCGCGTTTAACCGGGGGAGAAAAGGTACGAGGATAATTCCATTGTTTGATCACATTAAGTAACCATTTTCCATCAACTTGAGTAATGCGTTGGATTAAAAAGGCAAACAACGTCCAAAAAGATGTACGAACCTGCCTCCTAGCTCGGAGAGTGAAATTTCCTCTCATAAGAAATTCACGTATATCAGCGTATTTCTCTCGCGAGGGGTGCTCCTAACGCGTTTTTTTTTTTTTTTTTTTGTTTCATAGCGAAGAATTATTATGAACGGGTGGTCGGAGCGAAGGGAGAAAACCCACTTAGCCCAAGGCGAGCAATTAATCAAAAAGAGCTGGAACGAACTCGTACGCGAGGGTCCGAGTTGAACAAAAGGATGCGAGTACCAGCGGAAATAGTAGGGGAACCTACAATTCCTCGCACTTTTTCCCCAGTTGGTTCCAAGAGTGGAACAATAAAATAATAATTCAATACGAAACTCTCGTGAGACGTAAACCGAGATTTACAACACTCTCGGGGTTTTAGGCCATTTTTTGAACTTCGTGAACGTGTACAGTTTGTCCCATTTGTTCACTCATGGCGATATGTTGCGGGGATTTGTTGCCCAGTTTTGTTGATAGAACCGGACGAAATTTTTCCCGGGAACAACGGTCGCTGAATAATGTCCTAGTGTGATGTAAGATGGCATATCATACAATTTGTAATAGTATAATGTACCTAAATCAGAGCTGAATTGGAGTCACTATAAGTTGAAACGTTGCTGTCAAACTGTTGCATGTTCGAGCCACATTAGGGTTGCGTTCGGTTACATTTAACCGCAAGAGCCGTGTAGAAGCGCTTCCCCTTGAGCTCAGATCAAATGCGACTTCCTGATTTCGTGTAGGTAATTGATGGCGAAAATGATGATCACCTCAAAACTCAAACGAAGCCAGTGAGGGGATTTTAACGCCGTGTCCTCTTGCAAACGTTTTTATTGATTAGTAAACAATTTTTACTTTCCCTACGAATTGTTCTCTCTTATAGACTAAATTACATTGCAATTTTATTGATATATCACCCTTGACTGTGCCAGAACTGGGCAGGCGGGGAAGAAGTGGATGACGTCCTCATTCTCACCCAAGTTGCTGAGAGAGCAGAGGCTTCTGGAACTGTCAGATGTCTAGTTTGAACTGTCGTTCAGCGGAAGAGGTGCCCTTAGGGATCCATCTCAGGGCAGCACTTTGCTAGTCTGCTGGCTTTATTCCCAGATCAAGCACAGGATAGAACAGATTCTGAGACTGCATTGCGCTGGCACGAGCAGCCCACACCCATGCCTGCTTCATAGTCACCATCCCCTGCTGCTGACCCCAGTCGCTCGTTCCCTGCAAACGCATCAACCTTCCGCTCCACCAGATCCTGAGCCAGCTGCCTTGATTAGCGCACTAAGCAACAAAAGCACAATAATGCAATAATAAGCTCTAACAAGAGAATAACTATGAGGCTTCTCTGATGGGACATATGTGCCAAAAACCCCTTACTCAAACATGAACTAGTTAGTAACTATATCTATTCATGTTTCTGACAACTCTGAGAACTAATCAGTTGTATCCTATTCCCTGAGTTCCACCAGAATCGAGCCTGTAGGAATCGAGATAGTAGAGATAGTACGCCGACTTGATTACTGTTTATACAGCGGATTGTCGTATAACTACAGTCGGTTGAATGTGATGATACATGCAAAAACTATCAAGATAGTTTAGAAATGAGACAAATGTACTTAGCGAACCTCCCCGTTGTTCACAACTTCAAGTCTGCAGCCGCGTGGGACACGAGTTTCTCGGCTGTTGGATAAGTAAGTTAGCGTTGAGTAGGAGTGTGTTGAGGGAGAAGGTTGAATAGAATGAGAACTGGAAGGGGAGAAGTGAGAAAGGGCGAGAGGAAAAGGAGAAGAAGGTTTTCATAGGTAATGGAGAAGTTAGTTCGCCCCCGGTAGTTTCTATCATTAGTTAACGCTCTTCGCGAGAAGGGCCTTTCCCCCGCTCCTCGCGTATTTATTATTTCCTTCGGAGTTACTCCGAGTTGAGGCGAGGAAGGGAAGAAACTGACTAACCACTAAGCTAACCAAGTTTTTCACTCGGCTAACTAAAACGGATCAGTTTTCTTCACGGCGTTATCTCATTGCCTGCAGTGTTCAAGAAACTTACTGGCGCGCGGTCTTTACCACAATGATCGTTAGAAACTGTGAATTGCATTCGCTTACCGACTTGTTTGTAGACCACTTGAAATCCGCTCAAGGTTCAATTCCGCGCAACAAGTAATGCATTCATTTTGTAGCAGGTTTTTAATTTTGGTTTGCGATTTTATCATGCAGCAGGAATGCAATTATGCATGAAGATAATATTACTCTCTACCTTCAAATAAACCTAAGGGCGACGGAGGTTCATAACGTGCTTTATTCAGAAGCCTAGTGTTGAGGGAAAAATTTTCTCTTCACTAGGAATTCGCTTAAGAATCCCTCTTCAACTGTGCAATAGCTTTTTCGCTTAGAGCCATTTCTTGGTTTAGTATTTTGTGAATAATCAACCTCTTCAACTCTCCGATTCGCGGCAAAATTTTACGATAATTTCTGTTTCAAATGTCTTATATTTAAACGCTGCAATTTTTTTCACAGGAGTTGGTTATTCCTAGGACCCGGAGCAAAGATACTCATTCCAATTCAGCGTCCGAAATTTACTCAAAATTATACTTACACCGCATACCCCCCCCTCCCCCTCCACCATCGACAAACTTGGTCCAATTGGGCTGAAAAGTTCAATCAATCAATCAATCAATCAAAAGCATTTTATTTGTAGTTATCAGGTTACACAGACCTATACCACAAAGGGTTCGCTTCCTTAAAACTATGAACATACATACAATAATACATCTCAAAATAGGAACGATCCAAACCGCAGGGGAAAAAATTAAAAAATGAATAACAACACCCATTAGAGAAAAAAAAACAAACATCTTAATCCTTCTTCACCAGGTCCCTCATCTCAGTCCTACATCGATTAATAATTCCTCCAAAAACTTTCTCCTTTTCAAGTAAGCCAGCGTATAATTGAAGAGCCGATACAGCAAGTCCTTGTTCGGCACAGCGAAAAGGCAATGCTGTACATACTCCGGGCTTAGCATAGTTGAGCCAAAATACCGAACCCTATTATTATTCAGCTGTGGGCAGTTACAAAAAATGTGGAGTATAGATTCTCTCTCTCCCCTGCCACACAGAAAGCACAACCCACTATGATCGACAATCCAGACCTCCCCTCGGTAGAAAATTCGAAGCTTCTCGGAGTTTCCAAGCCTGAGTTGGCACACCATTCTTTTCACTTCCATTGGGACGTCCCAGTTGAGGTATTCATTTTGGCATAAATAGTTCTCCACCAGGGCAAGGTATTTTGGATTGTAACTCGAACACAACATTCTTTCAAAATCTCTGTAGACCACCATCGTGCTGTAGCTGTTTAGGACCGCCTTACCCAGTCGTTTAACTTGGTCGGGATCTTGGGCTTCCCACAAGTCATTGTAGCCCATATTCAGAAGAAGTCCACGCAGCTGAGACGCCCAGTTCAGGTTTTCGCCACTAGCTCCTCGCTCTTGGGTGGTGATCAATCGCTGGTAGCACAACCACGGGTACCTTTCTGGTTCCATTCTCAGTACCACTTCCCACCAGTTTAGGGCCCGACGCAATACGAAGGCACCCACGCTATTTCGGCCTGTTTCGGCTCGTATCATGTAGTGGGGCGTGTTAATGGGTAGGGTAAGAAGACTCTTAAAAATTCTTGACTGGGTGGCATCCAGCAGTTCGATGTAGCGGAGAGCCCAAATCTCGCTGCCATACAGCATTACGGATGAAAACCAACAATTGGGCTGAAAAGTTTTGAGGACCAACTAGAGCCGGAAACGGGGTGATCAACTTTTCGTGTTCCTTTTATTACGGCTAAGAAGAGGGTTAGGCGTCATTTCTTACACTTTTATATTTCTTGGAGACGTAAACACGTTATTTTTACGCCAAATTTATTATAAATAAAAAATACATTCGTGCTTATTCCTCTGGTTTTTTGGTTGGTTATTCCTTGAATAATCAACCTATGTTTTCATGCAAAAGGTCAACCTCTCCGATTCGGCTCAAAATTTTTGTCTGGACGTTTCATGATGTCTAGATCAAAAATGGTCAATTTACGCCGTACGCCATATTTTATAATCGATCAATCGATCAATAGAAAGGTTTCAATTTTTTCTTTCTGAGCGATTGCGTCACGGTAAACCGTTAGGACGTCTCATGAAAGCGTTCCCAGCACGGTTTTGGAGCATGATTGTATTGGTAATCTGTCAGTAGATCCGTATGTTTTCAGTATACTTTTTCATTTGCTTATGATAATCACAGTCTCTCCTTCGTACGTCTGTGAACCATTGGTTCAATTGCTTTTTCGTTCTTCGGAAACAAAACACGTGGGTAATGAGCCTTTTCTTTCCTTAAATGATACTTTGATCATCTTTGATGACCCGAAATATATTTGCAGAAATCAATCGGAAAAACTGAAGGGGTTATTGAAGTAATACACATGTTCGTTCGCTATCCATCGAAAAACGTGGATCTGACTCAGTTTGATCGCGTCCGTTCAAGGTGTGTGAAAGTTCCTTTGGGAAAAAGACTGCGACAGTATTCTCGGTCCTAAGAATAGAAGACGGGGTATTAGGAAGTCAAGACCTCTTATAAGAATCCCTGCTTTACATTTAAACTTCCTTACGGAAAAGTTCGGGAGGAAAAGGGAAGAATCCTTTCCCCCATCGTTCCCTTCACGTTTATCTCATTTGAAGCCTTTTTAAAGTTTGACACGACAACTTTTTAATGTCACAAACTCGTCGCCCGGTATAAAAGGGTGTTTACGTTTGTAACAAATTTTGTCATACCCGCTTAGTGAACATAATATTGCGGACTGAGTTTATAAACTCGAACGCAGCGGGCTGGCGTTATTATAGGACGGACGATTTCAATATTCAAGTTTGGATTTTCTCATTTTGGTTTATTATTCCTTGAATAATCAACCTACAATTTCATGCCAGAAATCAGCCGCTCCGATTGGCCTCGAAATTTGACGATTTGCGTTTCAAGATGCCTAGATCAATAAACTTGAATGTCTCTCCAATTTCCACGCAGTACTTTTTGGAACCTTTGGTCGATATATGTCTTATGTACTTAATTACTGAAAGTTTTCGAAGCAAACTGTTTCAATTCAACAAGGATGCTGATTTTCAACAAAAACATCGTTAAAAATACATTGCCAAGGTCTGTGTCCCCACCAAACCTTCATGGATACTGCCATTAGGTCTCTTTTCATTGAAAAAATAAGGTAAATAAGCTAATTTTTTTTTCTTACGTTGACGACGTTGAACGGGATAACCTAAACGTATATTGTAAGGATCGCCTCACGGGACGATGATTTAGGAGGCAGGCGAATGTATCGTCCACCATACAAAATGTACAAAATAGATGGTGCGGCCACAACTATCAGAGGCATTCAGTGTCGGCGAAAAGCTCATAACAAGCGAGGAATCCCTATTGGTAGCCGATCCTGCCAGAACCGATCAGTTGAGGAAAATGGCAATGGCTGTGGTAGTAGGGTTGGGAGGGGAGGGGGGACTATACATTTTCCCTGAGTTATGAAGGGATACACTCAATAGGTTGCCAAGACGACCGCAGACAAAAGGGTTGGGGGAGGGGGTTGAAAAGGCGGTTGATGGAGGGAAGGGGCCCACAAAGTTATAAATCCCGCAGAGTTTGATCCTTGTCAAGGACTAATTTACGGAGTCTCAGGTGCGGGTAAATCATTGTCACGCCGATCCTGCGCCCCCTACCCCCACCACTTCTCACCCCTTACGTTTCCCGATGGGCCCTCGGAACTCGATACCATCAACAAGAACGTGCGGGCGGTGGAGGAAATTGAGATTTATTGGTGCGGAGAGTGGAATGTATAAAGCTTGGTATAAAGTATCGTTTCATCGCCCCCCTCACCAATTTTTTCCCACCCCTTCTTCAAGAGAAATACGCCCTCCAATCAGTGTTGCTTTCGAAACAAACGGCTCGATGCACAAATCACAGCGCCAATTTCGAGGAATTTCCCTTTACTTCCAATCGTTTCTTATCATTGCAGCAACTCTACGATTTCCTCTCGAATAACTCAGTTTTTCATTAGAATACGACTTCATGAGACACAATCTCGTCAGCTAAATAATAAAAGTTGATGAAATCAAAATGCAATCTCTCAAAAGTGCCGGGAGACCGAGCCTGATGTGTTCCAACGTGGAACATTCCACTATTTATAGGACCCAGCCATTACGAGACGCAATTAACATTATTATTTATTATTATTTTGTGCCACGAGATGGGCCGACAGTAATAGTCAGTATCTAGAGAGATATTATAAAGCATTTCACGATTGTCAATTCATGTATATTTTACGAGTAAATCAGGCAAGAATGTGCACAATTTATTATTTTATCCAACTAACAACAACATTTTTCAACGGTTTATTACCATTGATAGTTTAAACTCGTGCGCAAAAGCGGATCTTTGTGATTCCAAAGTTTCAAAACGTCCTTTTAGGTTGATACAGAACCCACTTTCGGAGTAAAACATTTTGGTACTATAGACTTCGGCAATATACGGGGTTAATTGGTTGGTTTGAGTTTGAATCAATCAGAGCCCAGAAGAGGGAAAACGCTAATCGCAAATGTCTTCAAACGTTTTCAACCCCATTTTCAAAATACATATTTGCACCTATAACTCACCTCCGTTTATGATAATAGTACTGAGACCCTTTTCATTCGATTCAGCGTCCAAACATTGGCAGAAAATGGTACTCCAGAAGCCTCAATCCTTCCCTTGGTTCAAAATACGCATTTCCTCTTCATGACCCATCTTGAATTGAACTAAAAATGAGTTGGACGTAAAATATTCTGATCATTTTGAACACTTTTGGGCCTGGATGGAGATGGAAATTTTGGATTAGGAACTCACAAACAGTTAAACTCATAAGGTATGAGTTAGGGGAGGTAAATATTTTATGGTCGATTAGAGAAATGAACCAAAATCATATTTCAATGTTAAGAAAACCCTAAGAGTAGCTGATTCTCCTCTCAACGCTTATTTGAATAGGTTATCATCGGTTTGTCTAAAACGTGAATATTTGAAGCTCATTTGCTCATGGGCCTACGGATCTCTCCCATTTCGGATGCGCACCACTACGTGCAGCCTATTAGCTTATTCAGGCATAAGCGTATTGGTGGGCTCAATCCATCACCGCTTGTATAACCCATACTGAACGCACATTTGAAGAGGATCCGCCGGGTAATCAGAAACATGGCGATTACTCTTGAATCAGATTGTCACTGATGGAAGGAAATTCAAAAAGTTAACTAGGAGACTGTGAATAGTATGAAATGCTATTCCTAAATAATGTGTATAAGTAAATATATTTTATTCCAAAAAGTATGTGTGGTTTTGAGCCCATCAACGCTCGCTGCATCTCTCTTAGCTTCTCAAAAGCCGGAACGGGATATTTTCGAAAGAGATAGCTCCTATATTTTTTGGTAAGCGACTAAATCGGGCGGTTAAATTCCATTTATGATTTTTTCGTTGTTCTTTTTTATGAGAAATGAAAATTAAACACTGAAAATTCCTCTCCTCGCTCGATGGAATCCTGAAAATTCAGCTTGGCCTTCTCCAAACTTCCTGAATACCAAGAAAAATGAAAACAGGGTTGCAGGGTTGTGGTCATTACACCACAGCCCACTCCCCTTCTATGGGCTGGATTTTCAAGTATTTTAAAAACCTGGCGATGATAACAATACTTGTTTTTTGTCGATCGTTGTCTTAAAAATAATATTGAGTGCAGTTGGATTCATTAAAGTATAACTTATGCTTCGGCAAACAGTAAGTTGGAGTTAATTAACTGTTAAATAGCGCTCAGCTCAATTTAGTCGAGCCAAAAGGCGGGTAAAAAGAGTCGAATGAAGTGGTGAAAGGGAGGGGGTGGAGTTTTAAAAAAAGATTAACCGCGAGAAGGGTAAGAACACTTGAGCTGGTAAGCTAATTCTGGCGGAAGAAGACGCGGTGAAGAGTATTTACCTACCTCGGGGGGCTGAGAGAGGACACTTTGTGAATGGCCAAGTAGGAAACTCTCCTTTTCTGGAGGTTAGAAAGCGCGACGGGAGTAAAACTTGTACTTTCATCAGACCGTGTTGTGGTGATGAGGGGTTGATGTCCCCTTTTTGTTCCTTTTTCCGTCTCCGAAGTGAGGCTAATGGGTATTTTAGGTGAGGTATCTCCTATGATGGTGTTCTTAACCCGCCATGGCATGGGCATGTCATCCCCTAAACGGTGATTCTTTTGGTTCATTTTTCTCGTGTCCTATGTGATAACCGCTCGAAATTGTCTTCTCCCCAAGCTCTCATCTTAGAGGTTTCAAAGTGTAACGATTCCAGAGTCGAAGAGTCCCTTGTACTCCTGCCCTGGCCGCATAATAACATTAAAATGCTCCAAAATTTTACTTTTTAACATTGAAACCAAACACCTCTTCAGTGCAATCGCCCCGAACTGAGTAAAAATGGATGTTTCAATGGTTTTTCGAGGTTCTTGAAGAGCCCAGGCGTGTTGAGTATCATCTTCCACTAAATTATGGACTAAAAATTGACACCTTCCGAAGCTGGTGTCTTAAGCTAACGTCTTGTAGATCAGCTATTTCGCACAAAAATAATTTAGTATTTTAAGTTGGTTGGATAATAACTGGGCATAACCACCAGAGGGAAACGAAGAGTTGTAGAAGGTTTCAGCCGAAAATGGGCAGTTGCCAGACGAAGTTGAAAATTCATACAGTAAAATTTGTGTATTAAAGAACGCTGCAAATTCTTTCACGGGGTTGGCTATTTTAGTGCGAAAAAACACGTTTTGACCCCCCCCCATTGGCTCCAACTTGCAGAACCACTTCTCCCCCTCAAACTTGTTCGCATGCTCACCCTCCGATAAAGAACCGATAAATTGTAATTCTCACTTTACCAGTCGTTCTGCCACTCAGCTTTCCCCCCTCAATCTGCTTCATTATGATCTGATGTAGTGCACACACACTGCTGAAGTGACGAAAATAATTAGTTGGAGTACCGAACGACTGAGGGTTCTGGCTAGACTTTCTGCCATGAAAATGTGTCTCATTTCGTTAAATAATGCGACGGTCGTTCGTTCGGGGGTTGAAAAAAAAAAGTTGGGAAATTTCCCTTCCCCTTTTTTTCTATCTCCTTCCCTCTTCCTCATCGCTACCCTCATTGCGGTGGGGGTTGTACGGGGTAGTTTTAATTTATTGCCCTGTCCGCGCACCCCCCTGGACTCTAATCCCGGATTAGGACAATAAGAGGCTTCTTTTCCTCATCCATTACTTTACAACTATCATTTATACTCAGTAATTGTCAGGTCCATCACTCAACGGGATATTAATATCCCTCCGCCCATAAATATTCATTCATCAACGCGAACCGCATTCCCAACATTGGCTTACGATATTGAATGTCAAATTCGATCATGTCAAACCCGTAATTTATTTACGCTCAGTAAAGGCGACCGGACATTGTTAATTTCTAGACCGTTAATTTCTACGAGGAAGCTGATTATTGTCACTTATTTTAGAAAGAAGGTAACGAAAACCAACTCACAGACGTCCTGAAAGCACCTCTAAACGGTACGTTTTCAGGTAAAATGCTTGTAGAAAAAATCGATTAAATTTCAATGTGTGTATTCAAAACCTTGTTCCGGAAAGAGGCCTTCAAAATGCTTCGAAATTTCGCTTTCAGAAATTGGGTTCTTGTTGTGACCGACTTCTTCTCGGTTGTTTGGCGCATACGTAGGTAATACGGCAAGGCCTCACTGCAATTATATTGAAAATCCTTTGTATTTATGTTGTGGAATTACTAAAGATCCTTCGTTATGAGGACTGTTCTGATCGACGTAAAGATGGTCTCTAAATTGAGTCTAGGATGTCCGAAATTTGTAAAGGTTTCCTAGTACACATTGCAGTGTGGGTGCCTGGTGGATTATGGAATGTTTATATGAGAGCTCTAATGACCCTCCACCCTTCAGTATCTTGTTCTAAACGATCGATCTGAATCGAGTTATCTCATTCTCATTTTGAAGAATTTTTTAGTTTTTGAACATGAATTTGAGCTCTAGAATCATCGCGAACCTCAATTTTCCACTTTAGGCTAGGTACTTATCAACCACTGAGCTCAGGATTATCATAGTCAAATCAGGCATTTCACTCGGCGCTAAAAATTGTCTTTTTAGCGCATCAAAATCTTAATTTTTACAAAACATTTTCACTACACAACCTTTTAAACACAATATTGTTCCGATTTGGCCTGTTTCTTTACATTTGTCGCAGCCATCAGTGCTTTAAATTGGTATTTTAAATTAACTTCCAAACAGATGACATTTGTTTGGAAGTTAATTAATATACAAAATTAATGTACAAACATTGTCTTCGAATATTACAAAATGGGCATGCCGGTATACACACTGTGCCTGCGTGAACATTTTATTGTTACCTTTGGTTCTAGTACTTGTAAAAATGTCCGTCCGACGGTATTATTCAAGACAAAACAAGGGTATTTTTTTCTATTATTGTGAAGAAGTCGAGCACGGTCAAAATGCGTACCTATCAAAACGAATTTTAGCTCGTTTCCAATGACAAAATGATTGGGGGATAGGGTGGAAGGGAAATGACTTTCTTCGTAGGGCTCCTTTGGCAAGGGGTTAAGTGACCGTGTGGCCTCCATATCGCAATTTGAGGGGCCACCAGTGTTATGGAACGGTGAGTTTCACCTACGATCGATATTTTGTGAGTAGGGTATTGCCTAGAACGACTATAATTCAATTGATACGCGTATGAATGTAAGGAAGGATTTTAGCGGCAGTCACGTAATTGAGGAGGCCTATTCTTCTATGAACTTCCAATACTTTCATGATAGCGGTTAGTGTTCCAGGTTCGTTTGACCCATTGAAATTGTGGTAATACGTTAAAATCTGTAGAGTACTTACCCCCACTTGATACGGAATCACAGGGGTTGGTTATTCCTCGGACCAGGCGCATGGAGACTCATTTCTTCAACATGGGGAAAATAGGGGAAACAGTGGGTGTGGTCTCGGACTCATTTTAATCGATTCAAGGTCCAAAATTTAGTGGAAAGTGATACCCCACACGCCTAGGTACCAGAAATCTCGTTTCCACTTTCGAAATGGGTAGATAGATGCCCATTTTGACCCGTTTTGACGTTTGGGCGCCAATCGTTCCGGGACCGGCTCATAGAATTCATCGTCCAAAAATCTTCATTCAAGAAATAACCAACCAAAATGATCGAAGTTCTATTATCGGCCCTGGTGATCAGAGGTACTGTATTCATCAATACAGATTCTACTTTTGATGTCGTGGTCCTGCTATCCCTAGAAACCGCAAAAAGACCCTAAAATGAACTGCTTTCATGTCCTGCCATGGGTACTTCTTCTTCTGTTACCTACAGAAATCAGGCCTTTGTCGTAGAACCAAATCGGACAAGTATCCAATGAGTTTGTATAGATCAGGACAAAAGAAAATTGCCTACAACAACTAGCTTTCTTATCATACATAGATATGAGTAAAACTGTCATTTTCTTGTCTTTTCTCTTGTCTTTCTATTGCTTTCAACCTTCCTTATCTTTCATGAGCGATTCTCCCGATTGTTTTCCCTTTCACTTCCTGCCGACGTTTTCCCCAAAAATGACACATCGATGAACAACCACGAGATGAATTTCCCCCTCAATCAAAATGGCTGGACGACGGCCTGTTCAGACTTTAGAGGTAGTATTTTGGCGTTTCACGGCGTCATGACTCGAAAATCTAATTTTGTCTTATAAGCAAGCAAGTTTTCTTTAATTTGGTACTTCTAATTTGGGAGTTACATGCAACGAACATCCCTCTTCGTTCCCAGAGTTGCTTCTCATTTTAATCCTCACAATTGTGTTGTTCTTCGTTCTTGTTACACACGTTGTACTTACTCCGCCGTTTAGCATAAGAATAATTAAGTTGTGTTTTCAACCTCTAGACGAATTAAATGACTTACAAGCCAAACATCACGATCCGAGGCAGAAGGTGTTGATGTTCCTACTTCACTCAGTTGATCACATCTCGTTTGGTGGGCTATGTGATGGGACGTCCTGAGCTCAAGTGGAAAGACACTTCCCTCTCCTTTGTCTGAACTTTCGTTGTCAATCCAATTCACTTGAGCAGAAGTTCGGCACGCGAATCCTCCGACAGCGTGTAGCTCGAACCTAGTGACTTGGAAATAAAAGGCCGAAAAAGATTGTGTTGATCAAACATTATAGAAAGGTATCAATGAACAATGTATGGATGTCCAAAAAACATCAATACGTTGAAGTTTTAAAAAAACTTAATTATTAATTTACCTAGGGACATTTAAAATTGCATTGGTCCTCTAAAAATGTACCCAAAACTCACTTTTTGGTGGCATTTTGAAAAGGATGTGTAAAGTGTGAGAGGAAAATCCAGTGAAAGTGCGAGAAATGACGACGAACTTGAGGTTAAACTTGATAGAAACGCTGATAACTAGGTAATATACATTTTCAAGATACCTACGATTCGAGTCGAACACATCGATGTTTGAAATTTGAAACAATTGAGTAAGCAACAACGCTTTGTTCATGTTTTATGAGTATGTTCTATACTATTCATACGAACAATAATTGAACTATTGTTCAGCTATAAAAGT
This sequence comes from Cyrtorhinus lividipennis, assembly GCA_019603395.1. Taxonomy (NCBI): domain Eukaryota; kingdom Metazoa; phylum Arthropoda; class Insecta; order Hemiptera; family Miridae; genus Cyrtorhinus; species Cyrtorhinus lividipennis. The sequence continues at coordinate 2,569,926 of CM033999.1, read as the reverse complement.
AGATATAAATCTGTTATACCCACATGAACTACCATAAAAAGACATCATGAGAAACGCTGCAAGTTCTTGCACATGGGTTTGTTAATTCTCGGACCAGGAGCATGGAGACTCATTCCAATTGATTTAGTGTCCAAAAATTAGTGGAAAACAATGCCCCCCACATGACTAAATCGTTGAAAATCTCGAAAATGCAATTATTGTTAAACAAATTTGACCCCTATCCATCCAAATTTGGTGCGATCGAACTGGAAAGTTTTGAGAACCAACATGAGCTGACAACGGGTCCCTGACCCAAATTTCAGATTCTTAGAAATTTTTCTACTACCGATATTGGCGTGGACAGCGGAAGAACATTTTGTTCATATTGATCTAGTTTAGTAGGACTGCGGTTGCGTAGACACCTACCCACAAGTTCCACGCATTATACTGTCTGTGATGCAGTGTAATGCTGTTGCATCTGCGATCAAAACTAGAGTGTATATATAAATAATAATACAATAAAGTTGACTTATTATAAAAAAAAAATGATCTAGACACTTTGAAATGCCCAGAAAACATTTCTGGTCGAATCTGAGAGACCGGCTAACTCCCAAATTTTTGCATTTTGTTGAAAATACAGGTTGAATATTTAAGGAATAACCAACCAAAACGTCGATTTCTTGTGAAATAACATCGATGTTTGGGAAAACTATCGATACCCATCCTTACTAACCGATGCGTCCCGGGGAAAATAGCGCTCCGCCGATCCACGGAAACGATGCAACAGACGACGAAACTACAATGTTTTACCCGTCTCCGTCGGAATTGGTTTACCCCTCGCTCCACCTTCTCCGCCCTTTTCACCCCTCCCTCCTCTCACCCAGTTCCCCGTCCCCTTTCATCCTGTTGGCAGTCGCCGGGGCCCCTTCCCCCTCAACTCCGAGTTAGTTGGCCTAACTCCATTATCGTGTCTCCCGGGTTTTCGCCGTCCCGCCTCCTCGGCCCTCGCTCGTCTTTCAAGAGTTCTGCGGTGAATACACCCTCTGATGAGACGTCTATTTCGTTTACGCTGCCCGTCTCACCCCATCTCTCACCCCGTCTCACCCCCTCATCCTTCTCCCTTTTTCTTCGTGACTGAAACCTTTCATCGCAGTTTTATTCCTTTATTCTTTTCGAGCGAAAAAAAAGAATCTTTTCTGCCTCTTTTTGGTCTCTCTTAGGCGAAATCAGCGATTTGAAACCCCAAACTCAAACCAGCTGGCACTTTATCGGACATATTGCCTCCTGAAGTATTCCACTTCCGAAACTATGCAAGAACAGAGCAAAAGTTACGTTTTTACTTTTCGGCAAAAACAAATCTCCGAAATCCCAATTTATACATGCGATAACGACATATGTTATTAAGCTACAAAACAAAGTTCAAAATTTGCTTACTCAAATAAACCAACATAGAGAGGCGAGGGATCAACCCAGATAAACACGGGATTTTCCACCAACCCCCTCTCTCTCGATCCTCAGCTACGGCAAGGGACGGGTAGAAAGTTGGGTATATAAGCCAGGAGGTAAAAAGCCTTGGTATCCGTTCCAAGCCAGTTCTCTTCTATGGTAACAACCCTTAAACAAAGTGGAATTATTTCACTGCCACCTTTCTTAAAAACTAATACCTCATTTGGCCTTCTCTCTCTAATTTCTTGGATACAACTTGAGAATATTTCTGACGTGGTGGATGGTAACACTTCCGAATTGACACAAGTAATTATGCTAAGAGGTAAAGAATTCTATCTGGCAGCGTGAGTCGTGGTACCTGGCTGAAGAAACAACAAATTCAAACTTTGTCTCAACCAGAAGAAACTAAACATATCCTTCAACACAGGAATAGCTAGTACAGCTTAGGAGGAAAGTAAAATCATGGAAGAGCTCTTATAGTTCTTACACTAGCGTTTTTCGTTTCAGACCTTTGTGAACGAATTTGCCATTTTTCGAACCCCGGTCTGTCCCGACTTCTCTGTCACAAGAAACACAAATAATTTCCGCAATTGTGATAAATTTTTCAACCAAAACTTTGTAAATCGTGCAGTATTAGCCCAAGAAGCATTCACTTCCATTGTGATTCAATCAACGTGAGCGTAATTTGTTCGTTACAGCCATACACAGTTGAAATTGACGTGGGTACTAATGAATGAAACTGCTCAATAAAAACCTCAATAATTAATTCCCCGATGCTAGAACCGGTTGTATCTAGTTTTCAACCGTGACCATAGCTGTATATTCCACCTCTTGTCATCAAAATTCACCTATTTAACCCATTTTTCTCTCTCCCAAGCCTCTTCATGTCTCAGGATGACATCATTATCCTCGTATAACAACAATACAACCAGCAGGGAGGTTACGTGTTCAACACTACCCTCTATTTACCTCTCCCTTTGATATTGCACATCATCAAAAGCACGTTAATAGAGACGTTACCGTTTTATTACTCGTACGAACGGAAATCAGACCAAAGCAAAAGCCGGCGTGCCATACTAAGGAAGTAATTGAGATAAGTGATCGGGTGCTCGTCGGTTGAATCGAACAGCGATTCAATACAATTTCGATGCGGAGGAATTGATTCAACAAGATGTTTCACTGCGCTCAATCGGCTCAAATGGATTTGGTGAATCGAGGGAGCTCATAACGGAACTCGAGGTTTGGAAGATTATTAGCAGGCTTGGTATAATAGAGATTGTCCGTATTCGTGAGGAAATAGTTTTCCTCTACCACTTTCATCACCAAATCATACAACTGCCAGCGGACTATCAACTTTGAGTGAGAGAATGATTATCGATGTGATGTCAGTTTGAATGAACTTAAAACCATAGAAATTGAGTTAACTTCTGCATCCTTCATGATACGTTCGTTTACGTACATACTTTGTACTTTTCAATCAGCCTTTTGGCCATGAAAATTTTCAAAACGTCAAATTTTATTGCTTCATCATCGAAAGTTTTACTGAAATCGTTGCCCAGTTTGTCCAAGTCAATGAAGTTTTTGTAGGAAATTCGGAACCTTTATTACTTAAGGGTTGGATATTGTCTGCGTCTACCGAATAAAAGTTTAGGAACACGAATGGAGAAGGTAAAATAATTGGAAATATTATTTTTAAAAAGCTATTCCGCGCTAATTGGCTTCTTTTACTTTCATAGAACGTCTTATACATCATCATCCTTCAAAGTATTCAAATTACCTGCATTTTTCTTCTTCATCTTCTCGGGTAACTTGTTACGGATCTTTGTGAACTTGATTAGGTCCAATCATTGAGCCAATGTGGTGAGGTAGAGAGTGATAATAGGTACTCTAGTTTCATTACAGTTTGTTCTTAAAGCTCGGTGTTCAATATGAAATGCCCGTATCATATCACTGGTGTGTATCAAATAGTAAACCACGCTTATCCTCAAGGTGTATCAAATACACTGCTAAATGCAATATATCAGCAATAGATTGGCTGGCATTGACTGTGGATTTTGGCTGGGGTTTTTTTTTCAAAAATTTTGAAAAAATGCAGCTCTGTGCTAAAGTTAGTTGATTGAATTAAGAATATTACTTTGAATTAATTTAATGAATTGATAAACAGAAGTTTTGAGTCGTGAGACGACACAAGATGATTTACTTGAAGTTGCTTTCAAAGACAGCAACCCCCCTCCCCCTCGCTCAGTGTTGTTTCCGACAACAAGATCATTATTTTTGCAGCCGTAAACAACAGTGTCACTTCGCCCTCTCGGCTCCGCCGCCCAACGTTGAACCGTTGACGTTTGTCATATCGTCGGAGCAAGCGAATGAATGACAATGGCGGTTCTGGTTGGGCGGCGGAGCTCCTTTAGGGTTTTCCCCTCGCTATCGCCGCGAGCTGTCCGCCGCTGTTTGCCCGCCCCCGGAAATGAGCAGTCTCTCCTCCGCCTCCCCCTGAGGAACCGTCGTCTCCAAGTCGCCCCCGTCAATCGCCCTTACATTCGACGTTAATAACTTTTTCTGACGATAGATGGAGCTTGAATAAATTCAATTCGAAATTGTTCGTTGACGGAATGACTTCTTCTATTTGAGAGAAAATGAGACAATGGTTATATTCCATTATTGGCTCTCATCCGCTTTTCAACTGGTCCCCAAAACCTTTTACGCCTGAAAGGCAACCCTTGTCTCCCTTGTTCTCATCAACAGTTTTATTTTCTACCCAAGTTGTACCTCAAAACATCAATTATAATGTGAGACTTCACGGTGTTACTAATTACAAAAAACATATATATTTAATCGGAAAACGACATCCACGAACAACACTAGAAGGCGATAAAGTCATTTTTGTGGTTGATGAGTTGAAAATTGGATTCGTTGCCCACCCCATGGCTGCTTGATCGCTTTTATTTATTTGGAGTTTACATTAGTCCATTCATAGTAATTAAAATCCGTTAAACAATAGTACCCAAAACGAATAGTATCGGCTATAGCAAAATTCAAGTTCTTTGCCGAATTTAGCGCTGTACGCGTATTATGGGCAATTCAATTCTCCTCAACTCTTATAATAGAGGAGACCCCCCTACCTTTTGTATTTAAATTAATTTTGTTGAAATAAATTTATCAAAAATATTCTTCCTTGCATAACCAATTTCTATACCGTCAGAAAAAGAAGATTTGGTTGGGGGGAGGGGTACTAGTTTGGCTTCCGTAAGAGCAGATTGGATCCAGAGAAATGTGAAATTCTCTCTCTTTAAGATAAGTTTCTTTGTCGAAACAGCCGAAAAAAATTTTATTCAACCGTTGGTAAAACCAAAGTTTCTGAAACTAAGACATTTCAACATTTGGTTGGTAGATTTAATCGAGAAAAATATGATTAATTTAGTGATTATGATTGACATTAAATTGCCTTTCTATTTAGTCGTAGATTGAGTTGTACAAAATTTTGGTCAAATATCCGCTCGCTAAATTTTTAAAATTTGTAGTAGATCAATCAGTGAATAAAAAAAAAAATTATCGGCAATATTCCAGGCTGATAGAATGGTGTTGACTCATGTTCTTTATTGCGTAAACAGTCGTCATTTTTTATTGCAGTGAAAAAGCCTATTGGTTTAAGTAGGTACATGTCGCAGTAGGTAATATTATAGTAAAACTTGAAATGAAGTAATAATATTAATATTGAAGTAAGGATATAAATCAAAATAAAATGTCGCGGAGAACATATTTTTACCCCCACTTTCAAATAATAGTGCGGTACGTATGTCATGCACCCTATTAGAAACGTCGACGGTCCAACGCTTTCCAATGATAGAGAATCCTGATATTACATGCACAAAGGAGGCAGCTGCGAGGAAAAAAGTCGTAAATATCCTATTTTCCCGCACGAAGGGTGGCTGGTGGTGGCGGAAGTTTACCAGGACCCGCGTGTTCGCATCTTCATACTCGTCCACCGTTATAAGGAATTATGACGGCCATAATTTCCTGTAGAAAAGGGTCGAGGGACTAGTTTTTGATGGAAATGGATGCTTCCCGTATCTCCAGCGAATTTTTTTTTTTTCCTCATCTCTTTGCTTGACTGAAAGCGTGAGAGGGTGACGACGTTTCCGATGAATGAAGAGGATTCACCAGGTGGAGGAAAAGTGCCTATTCAGTTGAAGCTTCTTCCTTGGAGTGAGACCGTATTAATCATATTATCGTGAGAGCTTCCATTTGTTGCGTATACAGGGGGAGGGGGGATAAAAGCTGCACTACCGCAGATGATCCATTCAACATGGTCATTAAGTTCTCGTTCGCTACGGAATTACGACTACATTCAGGTTCATCAAGCCTTATATCGTGGTGGGACTATTTTATTTTATTTTACTTCAATATTTTTATTTTTTATACGAGTATTTAACTGATTCACAAATTTCTTAAACTAAAGAATGATCATGCGGTAGCAGGGGCCTATCATTAAAGCACTCTTCTATTCCTATAAATAGCTCTTATAAATAAAATAGCACTACGATCAAATCATTGGACTGGCGAAAGATGATTTTGTAAAGTTCTTGGAAGATCACTATCTAATCAGCAATAACCAATTCGGCTTTAGGATGTGTAAAAGCACTGACGATGCTTTCATGACTGCAAATATACTGAAATTGCTGGACATTGGGGAAAAGGTAATTCGCATTTAGCAGGACCTGACTAAAGCTTTCATCCGTGGCAAAAACTGTAGTTGATAGTGGATTTGACGAGTGAACTGCAAGCTACTCGGAAAGCAGGAGTCCTAACACTAAAATTCGTCATATTATCAGCGATCATAAACCCAGCAAATGTCGGATCCCGCAGGGAATATTTATGGGCTGCTTACAATTTCCACTGAAGGAGAAGTTGTATCATTCGCCGATGATACTGCGTACTTGTGTCTGGTGGTGACTAGGATCAAGCAGTCAAAAAAGCTGAAAAATGATCACAGAATCTCAAAAGTGCCTCACGGGTCTGAATCAATATTGATGTCTCCAGAATTAATTTTATGGAAGTTTTAAGGAGAGAAGCGGATATTCTCAATATTGGGAACAAGAAATGTCACAAGAATGATATCATAGTGAACGTTACCTGTTTCTCCCATACTCCTGCTCCGATGAATATTATACTACTGTGGAAGAATTAGCTGCATTTCGTCGGTTATTCCTTGAATAATCCCTGGGTCATGGAAGCGACCCCACCATCTCCGATTGGGCCCAAAATTTATTTCTGGACGATCAACGATGTCTACAACAAATCCCAGGGGTTGGTTATTCTTCGGACCAGCAACATGGAGACTCATTCCAATCGATTTAGTGGAAAATGATACCTAACATGACTAGGTACGAGAAATCACGAAAACCCTTTGGAAATAAGTAGATAGATATCAATTTTGACCAATGAATCTTTCCGGTGGGAGTTAATCGTTTTGAGACCCGTCCCATTGGATTCAGTGTCCAAAATTTAGTCAAAAATGATACCTTTATGTCTAGCTCGCTGAAAATCTTGACAATTTTGGCCTGAAAAACCCCGTGGGTCCTTCACCTAATTTGAGATGCACTGCCAAAAACGGCGTCGGCGGAATGAGTCTGGGACACTCCACACTCACTGATTTGGTTGGTTATTCTTTTAATAATCGATAATCAATAGCTGAATCGATTGAAATGAGTCTCCGTGCTCCTGGTTCAAGGAATGCCAACTCTTTTGAAACAATTTAGAGCCTTTTCCCAATTTTTTGCAGATATTTGTAAATGATCTCTCTTCTATTGTTGGAACCCTCGAAATGAACCAGTAGTTTTAAAGTTCATCTTCAAAATTCTCACGATCGACTATCGAAGACTGCCAGAATGTTAGGTCGCATACCACGTAATTGTAGTGGAGTGGCTGGTGGGTCACCGTTGTAAATATAGTACGTCGTAGTGAAGAGGCCCAATGCGGTCAGTCGTCTTCGTTCCCCTGAAGAGGAAAAGGGATGACCCTCAGGGCGACCCTGGTTTGGCTGAGAGGACTAAATTACAACGAAAAGGAGGAAGGACGTGGAAAGGGTCTGAAAGCTCTGGTGACCCCTAGCCGGGTTGTGCAGGATTGGTTTAATGCTAATTTCGACCGTGGTGGTGTGCGAGAAGAGTTGGGGGTAGTATTTTCCTCTTCGTCCCTCACCCTCATCTTTTCTCTCTTTTCCCATCTCCTTTTTCCCAATCCGGTCTCATTTTCGGATCACCGCAGTTACCTCCTCATCGACATGTACGCTCTTCACAGAAGGATATTACCCATTAAGCCAGTTCCAACGGTCTCGTTGAAATAAAACAACTCAACAGGCTCAAAGGACTCGATAACGTCACTCTGACTCACTCATTACCCTTCTACATCGATTCAGTACGTTCCTACATAAATTTTAATAATATTGAACGCAAAGACGTGGACTCCGACTTTTTGAAAATTCATGAGGTCTCGTCTCTTTTATAATCCTCGTCGAGGTTGACGTGGATTAACGCGCAAATCCATTCGGAAAATTAAATTTCCGAGAGACTTCATCTCCTCTGACGCCTAAAAGGGTTACGACCCTCCGGACGGTTTTATGTGTATATTTTTGCAGGATTATGAGGAATCAAAATGAATTACACGGGCGCGTTATATTCGCTCGGATTCAGTTTTAGAGCTTACAAGAATATCGAGATCGTATATGAAGCTCAATATGTTCGAGCATGAGGTTTTTTCGACCTATTGTTTGTTCGACATCGACAAAGCCAGCTCATTTCACTCATGAAAGAAGGATATATTATTACGTAAAAAATTTACCATGATAAATACTTCGTGGGCGTACAAGTTTTCAGCCATAGTTGAATTTACATCACGATGGCTCAATCGGAATTGTTTGATGTGAAAGATATTATGTATCGAACGAGGGTGTACAAAAATATTTAATGTGAAAAGGTACCTAAACAGTAGCAAATTTCGTTGAAGGACTGAGGGGCTTGAACAAGATCCTTGGTACACAGGACAAGCTCACCCTCTTCGTTAGAGTAACCTCACACCTTACTAGTTAGGGCTCATAATTAGAGACGATGGCGGACGAAACCTTTGTATGAACACCTTCCCTAGTGGAGAGTGGAGAATAATTACAAGGGCCGTGGCTAAGGGGAGTGGGGTACTCGGACCCGGAAAACGCTTCTTTTAACGGGCAACGTTAGAAAAAAAAAAAAAAAAAAAAAAAAAAAAAAAAAAAAAAAAAAAAAAAAAAAAAAAAAAAAAAAAAAAAAACCTTGCCAGCGCGCACATACCGGTTCCGACACCGAATGCATCCATCCCAGACGGGACAGTGGCCAGAAGACTCCTACGATTTCACCCCTGAACGTGGAGCAACATTTACTAATTATTCATAATCCTGGATGGGAACTCAATTTTAAAAGACTCATTTGAATCGAAGCTCAGCGCTTTTATAAATTTTTGTACGGTAATTCACGTGGTAAGTTGTTCTATATCCAAGTTAGGGGCCAAAAAATGAGAAGAGTAGACCAAATAACCAACGTAAAATACATAAAATATTATTAGTAGGTGAGTATTTTGTAGTAATTCAATCACTCCTCTACTAATATTATAGCACTATTTAAGGTACCAATCACTTTATCGTAATGATCAATGGAACAGTTTGGTGTACCGCACATCTGGATTAGTCAACCTCCAAATTGTTCTTTAAACTGAGATTTACGGGAACTAGCCTGCGTCATCTTTGATGGGAATTTACGGGTTTATGCATGCGTCATCATGAATCCAATTTGCCTGTGCTGCCGCCAACAGGGTAATTAGTCTGTAAAAGACAAAATTTACGGGTTTTAGCCTGCGTCTTCATGGACCTATTTGCCTTCTATACCATTGCTAATAGGCTAATCAGTCTCTGGAGGATCAAATTTACAGGTTCAATATGGCGTCAATATGGATACAATCGTACAAACAGGGTACGGAATGTTCGGGTCATTTCCTGCGTCATCGTGGACTGGCATTTACGGGTACTTGTCTGTGTCATCATGGACATATTTTGCCTTTGAATTATTGCTAATAGAGTAATCAGGCTCTGGAGGATCGAAATTGCGGGTTCTTGCCGGCGTCATCATGGATTCAATTTGCCATTGCGCTGCTGCAAACAGGGCAATCAGCCTCCAAAACATGGAATTAACGGGTCCATGCCCGTGTCATCATGGATTCAACTTGCCTCTACACTGCCGCGAACGGGTTAATTGGTCTCCAAAAGACGGGTTTTACGGGTCCATGCTTGTCTCACCGTGGACCGAAGTTTAAGGGTTATTGGATAAATAAGGCCTATTATTTTATTTATTTATTTATTTATTTTTTGCCGTGGAGCCACAAAATGTTTTTTTTAGGAATATTTACTTACTCAGCTGTCTCCCCGCTACCTCTACAACGGATTTAATGAAGACATTTTTGAGGATCTGATACTGATGTGTTGGGCTTCGTTTAACGTTTCTGGTTAATTGTTCTTTTCCCCAAATTGTGCAAAGAATGATAGAGACACCATTAACAACAAATAAAGAAATATCTGATTGATTGAGAAGAAAATGCGGAGATAAGTGATCTAAACCGTGACGTGGCGCCAAGATCTCATTTCCACAACGGGGTTGTGCGCTTGAGGGCACGTGGAAGTGAGAAACAACAGAAGAACCGATGGAAGAAGGAAAAAAAGAGGGAAAAAGAAACGAATCCTCAATATATTTCCACGGAGAACACACGAGTGGGATAAGGCGGTGTTAGTGGTAGAAGGAACACCGGAGTCCGATTCCCCTCGGTAAGTCGAGTCCTCAAATGTCACCGGGAGTTACCTACGTGACCTCGACGATCCTTCAGAGATTTTACGAGCCAATCCCTCTATGTGTCTAGCTTATCACGGCCCGAGATGACTCTCCCGGCGAGGAGGAACCCTCTCGACATTTTTATTTGTGTTCCTCGCTTCTCTCCCACTTTTAGCTCCTGTTGAAGACACGCTGTCATCCAAACATGGAGCTCGTCGAGGAGGATACTCTTTGACCAAAGCAGAGGAGAAGCTTTTTATTGACCCTCACGATGGGTGATCTATTCGTCCGATGGCGAGAGTTGATAGAAGTATCTGATACTTATCCTTCGATAGGAATGGAAATTGATGATTTTGGAAAACCCACAAGAAAAGATGAACCAGGAACTCCAGAAGCAAAGCCCAAAATCCATCACATCTTTAAAGGATTTCTGTATTTTTTAATAAACAAACATAAAACTGTGTAGCATGTCACTTTTAGAAGCAGCAGGGACACATACGGCTGAGTATTCATGGGTAGAAAAAACTCTATAGTTAACATTTTTTAATACAAGAGCGCGGAAACAACAAAAACCTGGAGACTTTAAACGCTGATCGAAACCAGCAAAACACGTCCTTTAATCTTCCGGAGACTAATTACCCTATTAACCACAGCACAGATGCCCCGCAATCCTGGTTCGGGGTTTGCCCGAATGCGCGACGTCCCCTGTGTTAGAATGTCTGACGCAGGCAGGGACCAGCAAATTGGGTCTTCTGGAGACTAATTACTCTGTTTGCTGCAGTGCAGAAGCAATTTAAGTACGAGAATCCGTGAATCTCAGCCCACAATGTAGCAGGCAGGGACCCGTAAATTCCTTCTTTTGGATCATGCAAATTCGATCCATAATGACGCCGGCAGGAACCACAACATGTAAATTCCAAGTTTTAGAGACTAATTGCTCGGTTTGCGGTAGTGCAGAGACAAATTTGATCCACTGATTGTATTGTATTGTACTGATTGTGTTGACGCAGACAGGAACCCGTAAATTCCGGTCCACGATGACGCAAGCAAGAACCGTATGTTCTGTCTTTTGGAGATTAATTACTCTATTTGCAGCAATGCAGAGGCAAGAACCCCTTAGGTCCAAGAACCCCTAAATTCTGGTTCATGATGACGCAGGCAAAACACGTAAATTCCATCTGTTGGAGACTAATTACTCTATTACTACCCTAATTACCGGCAAACCAAAGTAGATCACAATGATACTAAGAACTCGCGACACGTGCACAGAAGAACGTAACCAAGATGTTGAGCTACGAGAACCAACTTATTTATAATGTAAACATTAATTGTCCCAACGTTCAATACTAAAATCAGAAACACGAATCGTCCCCAACAGCCTTCTCGCTGACATTTCCGCGTTGTGAAATTGACTTACTGGCGAATTCGTAAAATTAATAGATGAAGGTGATCACGTCGGACTATAACAGAAGTCTATTATCAATCAAGTATATTGTTCTGCCCACAATCTTATTCAATAATAATAATAATAATAATAATAATCAATTTGATAAAAATTTCGAAACCGGAGCTATATCTGGAACTTACTAGATGAGTAATTAATTCGGAATAAGAATCATACACTTTTTGTGACATACACTCTCTAAACGTGAATTCAGGCATCAATTCGAAATTATTCTTAAGCCAGAAATCAACTCATTTATATAGAAAGAACTAAAATTAGAAACGATAAACCTACAGGATATAAAATGTCCTCTTTGCCTTCTTTGGAGTTGGTAGATTTACTCAAAAATTCACATCTAGGAGGGTTAGGAGGAGGACTAATTATGCAAACTATGGTATCTGGCCGTGAGAAAAACGTCCTTACGTCAGCAGATGTACACGAGCTTACATAAGTGAGACCCTCAGTTTTTCGCTACAATAGGGCAAGCCTCATTCCCTACATTCGAGTACATGGATCTGGATCGAGATTAAATCGGTCGCTGGGTCGTATGACAGAATACTAAGAACGCAATACTGACATTCTGTGCGGGTAGGGTGTTCAAATGCGCCGTACCAACATTCGATTTCGTCCTGTTGGAGGTGCGCACGTTTAATTTTACGGTTAGACTGAACATCTTATGCCTGATCGAATCACAAATTAGCCTAAAGATTTTCATAATTCATTTTTTCTGAGCCTAAGTACAGCCAAGTTCTTTTTATGTTCAGATTCTTTCCTTCGTAACAGCGGCCAAATCGTTTCGGCTAGCGCAGAAATATATTCAGAATAATCCGAGGTTAATCGGGGACATTATGTAAAAATTTTAGGTTTTTTAGGAAAAATCTTCAATGAAAGAAAAACATGCACTTTTTCTCTATTCATTTTCGTATTTTTGTTGAAATTTGGATTGAGTGAGGTGCGTATTTCTTCATTCCGATATTTTGATTGATTATGACATTTATGAATAGATATAGATACTTACTAATTAAAACTGCCAATAAATTTGGACGAGAACAATTTCTTTATTCATCGTAATTCTCATATTTTATAGAAGAATTGAATGGAAATTACCCTATCAGGGTAATAGATTTGCATGACATCTCGTATATGAGGGGCCAAAGCCATTGAGATTTGTATAAAAATACCAAATCACCTATCAGGGAGAACATGTCCACGTCGAACATCCCATCACTAAAGGGAGAATGAGGTCCAAATTGACATTGACATGTACAATTCACCTACGAATTGGACGAAATTAGTGAAAATAATGGAAAAAACAGTAATTGGAGTGTCCTGGGCTCATTCCGACGGATTCAGTGTCCAAAATTTGGTAGAAAATGATACCCCACACTCCAAAAATCTCGAAAACTCATTTTTACAATGGGTAGATAGGTAACCACTTTGAAAAATAGGAAACCCGCATGGTAGGGATGCGTTAGTGGGCTGCAATCGGTCTGAGATCCGTGTCATTGAAATCAGCGTCTAATATTTAGTGGAAATTAAACCCCAATATGCCCGTTTTTTCCCCAAAACACATTTTGATTCATCCCTCCCCCTTCCCCAATTCGAATTCGGTCCAATCGGTTCGCCGTCCACTCCGTTTTTGGTATATATATTTTTCTAAAAATCATGATAACTTTTTTTTTTTTTAAACATCTAATGTTTCGGTCAGGGACCCATTTCTGACTGTAGTTGATCCTCGAAGCGTTTCAGCCCGATTAGATAAACTTTAGGATGAGGCGAGGGTTAGGGGTCAAAATTTGTTTTTTGAAAAATAGATTTTCGAGATTTTGGGCGATTTAAGGGGTTGACAGGTGTCCCAAACCGACTGGCGTCCGCTGGGGGAGTGTTCTATTCCGATTGAGTATTTTTTAAGGGGTTTCCTAAGGAATGCCCATTATTTAGTACGAAGAACACCTCATGAGCCATAATGGCTTTTCGGTTGAGCGCTAGGACGCCCCCTGAGGGCTGCAATTGGTCTTCCTCAGCCTTTTGCGATAAACGGTGCGCCAAGTTAGGAACCAGCAGGACCCCTGCCATCGTCCCAACCCCCACTCCTGATGGGACCGCATCGGTCACAACTCCAACTCGAAAAAAACGCTCCTCCATCCGAAGAAATGGCGGGTAATTCGAGAATAAACGAGAGATCGTCAAGGGAGAGAAAAATGTTCCAGAGAAAACGAGAGCCTGTTTCCCCAAACCAAATAGGCAATTCTCTTTTCATTCTGCTCCTCATAGCGTTTTCCTTCCTACATCAGTCGCCTTTCTCAAATCCGCCTTTGCTCAATCGCCCGACGTTTACATTATGACGTCACCAGCTTATAAGTTAGAAGGGCTATGAGGGATTTGATTAAAATCTTCCGCATTCTTAGTTTATTCCCACTTATTTCTCCCGGCAACGAGTTGTTTCAATTCAGCAAAATGCCTCGTTTCCATCTTCGGCTCGGACACGAGATACCACGGTTGAAAAAATGAAATTTCGTCGACACAGAGCGCGGCTTAACGCGATGATGTATAAAGGTTGAACATTTTAGGCCGATTAATCACACCAAGTTAACCTTCGTGTATGCGTACGACCGCATGTTTCAGGTCTGCCTGTTGCGTTTTCACACTCAAATATTCCTTCCCTGTGACATTCAAACAGGGTAGGTGAAAAACTTAGTCCTAAATATTACATACAAGAAAAATAAAACTGATACATCACGTTTCCAATGTTTCTCGAGCCGTTATTGGTAGTAAACATTTTCTAAAAATTTAATTTATTACTCAGGGACCGTTATCCAGATTCAGTTGGTTCTCGAAACTTTTCCGCCCGATTGGCCCATTTATGGGGAGAGTATGGGTCAAAATGGGTATCTACCTACTTATTTCATGAGGTATCATTGAGTGAGTGAGTGAGGTATCATTTTCCACTACATTTCGGACGCAGAATCGATTGGACTGAGTCTGGGACACTCCAAACTCATTTTCCCCCCATTTTTCTCATGCTCCTAGTTCAAGAAATACACAATTCCTGTGAATTAATTTTTGAATAATGGATTATCAAGGGTATCGGCGACCTAGGCGTTAGAGGTGTTATTTTTCACTGACACGTGGACGTTAATTCGGTCCCTGACCGATTGGTGCCCACTAGAGGTGGTTATGGGTCAAAATGATTACCTACTTAAGGCCAAGGATCTGATTTTGATGGGAACCCAATCCTGTATGATACAAACCTTTTGTGCATGTCCTGATAGAATCCTGACCAAAGAAATTGAGAGAAAAATCACAAGCTCTCTCTAATCCTCACCCTGCTCGATGTAGATAATGAAAGGTTCCTCGTTGAATGTACTTGTGTAACGATATGTAATGGACAGGATTGAATCTAGGTTGTTGTTATAAAATCAAACTGTCATTCCATCTTGTACACCTACTCGATGTCGCTTTTCCTGAGCTCAAGTTATCATTGATGAATGACGTGATATTCCTCAGAGATCTGCTATCTCATATCCGTATCCTCGAGTCGACCGCTGCCTTTGAGTGGATGAGAGTTGATAGTTTCAAACAGAACCTCGGCTTGTTCTCGCTCAGCCCAACCGTGTTTTCTACTGTTTAGCGCGTTGTTAGCCGACACTTCACAACTCCACTCTGGAAACATAGTTAATAGGAGAGTCAAGGGCGAATGGAGAGGTGGCTTTAGGGGTGTGGGAGGGGGTATTCTACGGTCGAAAGCACCACTCGAATACCGTAGTACAGTTATGGGGGTGAAGTAGTGGGGGGAATCGGACGGGGTTGAATACAAGTGGGGGTGAGAGGCACCGGTTTGTGACATGACCAGAAGCCCTCCCTATATCATTCTGCTCGGCCGAGGTCCTGGCGGAGGTTCGTAAAGGTAAACGGGAAGCGGTGAGGGGTTCTGGGTTTGTGTGTAATTGCCAAATTATACCAAGTGGAAACTCGCTTTCCCCGCCGAGTACTCCCCATAGCCAAAACCACATTTCGACCGTTCAAATCCCATTCGGCCTCTCTACCCCCTTCGAACGTTACCGTCGCCTCCTTCTTTTCAACCCCTTTCCCTCCCATTGCATTATCCTACTTTTCCCTTCCTTCATCCTTTAAATTGCCCGCACATGAAAGGATCTGGGACTCAAACGGTTTACCAAAAATAAAATAGTCCCTTATCCGTCGTCGAAGGCATTTGCGTTTTCGCTCTGTAGAAAAACGGTAATTTCGGTCTTCTCCTCGGTGAAAGAAAACCCAGGAAACCTCTCTCCTTTTTTATTGAATCATCCCATTCAGATGATACCTGCGTTCGTATAAATGTTGGATGAAAAGAGGAGAATTCGCTTTAAATTCGTTTTTTTGCGTGATGTGTGAAAGGTAATAAATTAGTCGTCCAACTATCAAAATTTGAAGCGCTATTTGCACGAGACGGAATAATACCGGAGGTCGACTTTAAAACCTGCCACCGACCGATTCTACAGCTCACTTTTGACCGTGACTTCGTTTTTAAGTAATTTGCTTTATGTATTCTTTCCCGGTGATTTTTGGGTTCGGCGGAAAATGGACTCTCCGTGCAATTCTAAGTTTTTTGTTTTGATTTATTATTTCTTGAGTAGTCAATCTATTTTCATTGAACAATTTGCGTTTTAAAATGCCTGGATCAAAAACCGAAATTTCTGTCCGCCGTATCACGCTTTTGGAAGTAAAAAAATGTCGAAAAATTTTAAACTCTCAAATACGGTGAACTGAAAAAAAAAAAAAAAAAAAAAAAAAATCAGCTCAATTAAATTATCAGTTTTGAGAAACTTGTTTATTTGGACAGCCATGGCTATTTTATTACCAAAAGATTGTAGATGTGACTTTTATATTTACATAAAAATAGGACAATTTGGCGTCGAGCTTATCAGTAAACCCAATTCTCATCTCGCATATTTTGAGGACTGCAGGTTGAATTTAAAGACCATTTGAGTCAGAATAATGAGGTCAGCACTGTCTGGAATGATGAATCAGACGCACAAAATACACCGCTTCCAGGAATTCAGCCTCTCGGTCCAGTTACACCGAACTTAAGTCTCCCGGGATAATTGGATCTGACTTGAAACAGCTTTTTAACGAGGAAAATTGTTGAAACAGGAGACTTCAGTTGATCCGTTCAGTTTCCGCGGTTTTCTTAAGTTTCAAACTATTTCAATAAATGAACCTTAAATAAAGGATGGCAGTGAATAAAAGTAATGGAAGAACGAATGAAAACTTTTCGATGAAATACGTATTTTCCGACTGTAATAATGAATAAGACCCAACCATTTCAACATTTTCCGACGGCATCACGAGTTTTTATGTAAAAAGTTGATCTGAAAACTTTTTACGCTACGAAACACGCACGCTCTCTTGCAAACACACGGGGGGTATTTCAGGATCCTATAAAATTAAAAAAGTTTCGTACAAAAGGAAAGAGGCTCAACCCGTGCCTCACACACTTCTCACAAATCGTATTCCTTTTTATCCACGCGCAATACACGCACACGACGACCTTCCAACATTCGCGAACGTGACGGTCCTGACAAGGAGGTGAACATCGGGGGTTCAATGCGAGAGGGGCTGGCACGAGGGTAACAAGCTTTGTCCTTCCGAGCCTTCCTATTAGGAAGAGTCGTATCATAAAACGTTTGGTTTATTCATGTCGTTTCGTACAGTTTTAGCCGGAGAGGCGTGTTGTTTGAAGGGCAATCATGAAATTCCGAAGGGCCCATTTTTTCTTATGTAGGCATTTTTCGGACCCCTTCGTGGTTATAGCATGTAATATTGAATTCAACGTGCTGACCAGCGTCTCACGTCAAATTCCAAATCTAATTCTTTCTGCCAAAAACCCATCCAGTTGATCAGAAGACTATTCGTCAATTGTTAAAAAATTTGCCATTAAGCAACGGCTTTTGGAGATTATAGTCTCAACACTGCCTTACCCCCTCTTCATTTTTCATATATCATATTTTTTAATTACTTTTTTAGTACGTGAAACATTTCCTCCTAAAGTCGTACTGGTTTGCGCATATTTGAATGATCCTGAGCGAAAATTGTTGGACCTATGACATCATTGCTCGTGGAGGAGATCGTATTGAAAACGCTGCAAATTCTTTCGCAGGGGTTGGTTATTCTTTGGACCAGAAGCGTGAGGGAAATGGGGAAAATCAGTGAGTGTGGAGCGTCCTGGACTCATTTCAAATGATTCAGCGTCCAAAATTTGCCATGGTATCCTATCGAATGACGTTGAAACCGTTGGCGATAACTATATGCCGCAGATTTGGCATTTGAATGACAGAACCATAAAATCAAAAAACAAAAATCAAATTCACAGGAAGTCAACTACGAATGACTGCGACGCGACGACATCTTGCATCTGACTAACTAGATGACTGAGAGCATATGTATAATGGTTTTACTCTGACTGAGTGCAGATTACTATAAGGGCTAACAGTGATACCTAATGGAGTATTATCATGACTGCACAGAGATCTAGCGGGAATTGGCGAACTAATGGTGGAGTTGTCTCCAGACGTTCGTGTGTCAAGGACAACACACGTAAAGGTTATCCTGGCGTCATGTTATACGGCGAAGAGAGGCACTCAATACAGTGATCTGAATATTCCGATGGTTCTTCCTTGAGGATTTATGAGAATATTCATTGAAAAATCAAATGGCAGTTGAAGGGAATGAGTAACGCGAATAAAAATCAGTTTTGCCCTCTACATCTGCTTGTGTTAGTGTTGAAAACTTTGATGAAACAACGATACAAACATGTACTGTAATACAGTATACTATACTTCAATTACGTGTTGGATTTTATTGAGCGCCATCAAGTAAATTTCGGAGGAGAAAAACTCGCTTTAATTTCAAGGTAATGTGATCAAATCCAGTCTGGGTCGTCGTTATGAGGCTCATAAACGGAGAGATAGAACCAGAAATTTAGGTTTAGTTCTACTTTTATTTACTGTGATCGGAAGACTAATACGAACTTACTTTGTCATAAAATAGGTGAGATTACAACCGGACGTACAAATAAACCCTTGGTTAAGCAAGAATCAATACTAGTGGCTCCAAAAGGGCTTAAGGGACCTTTAAGGACTCGTAACTCATGAAATTTCTATTCGACTTGGGCTTCTAGAAACCGGAAAGCTCGACTTTCTTCCTTTTGGCTTTTCCCCTCCTCAAAAGTGACTTTTTGATTCGCCACGGCCTCCTTGAACTGTTCTAAGGAGACGAAGGGAAGACCGTAGGTAAGAACCGAGGACGATGAAGGGAAGCTTGGTCGGAGACAATGTTTATTCAAGAGCTAGTTAACTCCAGTTCTAATGCCTTGAGACTCTTGGACGCGAAACCTATTTACAAAGGCAAGACTTCGAACGGAACTTGTTAAGCCCCTTCGCAATAAACCAATAGAACCTCCGAGACGATGGTAAAGGAGTCGGTATCGAACGCGGACGGCGACTTGGCTAATGAAATAATTTATTCCCGGAAGAGCTTAGCAAATAGCAACTTTCACTGAATCCATCAAAGCTGTAGCATTTTTTTTTTTTTTTTTTTTTTTTTTTTTTTGTTCGCGAATTTATGTACCGAAGGGCATTAATAGGCTTAGCACTTCAGTTTGGACGTGGTCGTTAAAAAAAATCAGAAATGTTCACAGAAATGTACGCGGCTAATACAAACAGTGGGGGCCGTTGCCTCTTTTGGTTGGTTATCTCTTGAATAATCAACGTAGGTATGTTTTCATTCCCCAAGTGAAGGGGGATGAGCCATCTCTGATTGGGCCAAATTTGATGGAATAGAGGTCAAAATGTGATTTTACGAAAAACGGATTTTCAATATTTTTGACTATCTTGGCATGTGGGGTATCATTTTCTACTGAATTTTTGACGCAGAATCCAATGAAATGGGTCTCAGACCGATTGGCGCCCACCCGAAGTGCGTATGGGTCACAATGGGTCTATCTGCCAATTTTGAATTCGAATGTTTGAGGTTTTTGGGCCTACTCTTGGCCTGAGAGGTATAATTTTCCCCATATGTGGGATGCTGAGTCGGTTGGAATGTGTTCGGGATACTCCACACGCACTGTGGTCCCCCATTTCACCCATTTCTTTAATTAGCTATTTACTTTGGAGGCCTAACATACACAAGATAACGATTGTGGCAGTGTGGGCACCCTTTTGATTGACTCTTTTTTAGCAATCAACCTGTTTATAATTTATTCTTCTCCGACTCAATAGAATACTACGAAAGGTGTCATTCTTATGTAAGCATACATTAGAAGTATGACCAACATAGACCATCGGGAAAAATCCACGAACGAAAACAACTTCCCTACAAATACAGACGTGAGTAACACCTCATACATAAAATTAATGGAAAATTGTAATAACCTATTGTAATGGACGGTAAAAATACTTCGGACGGAAAATATAATAGATAAACCACCGAGCGATTACCATAGCGTTTGTCTGGAAAGTTTATATAGGACAGTGGAAGAAGATACCGAGGAAGAGAGCTTTTAAACCGAGGTAAAATGAAAAGCGGTTTATTCAAATCTACAAGAGGAGCGTTGAGTCTTTACAACTCGGTTTAACGACCGCGACAGGGTGATCGTAGTAATCTCTCGACAATCCTCCATTAGAAATCATTTACATTCCGGTGAAGCAGTTTGTCCCCACACGTTAAAATTAAATACATTTTATTTAAATTCTTTTTCAAGACTAGGATGTCGAAAATTATTCAACTTGCTCTTATGGTTTGTTGGAGTTCATTTACTCCTCGGTTAAGTAGAAAAAGGTAGTATTGCCCTGACAATGTCTTCCAGCGCGTACAATGTATATCTGTTAGGAGCTATTCTGGTAACTAACACTTTAAATTACCCTTTTCCTAACGTTGAACAGATATTATGAATTACCTGTAGTCATGTTGATATGGACGCACTTGTTGTAAAGTCAGGTTCCTGTAAAGTGCAAAATAACCATAACATTCACAAAAAGAATACTTTACCGTCCGCGTCTTCGCTCCAAATTATAATAACTACCTTTTTCCTGGGTGAGGAAACTTCTTCGAAAGGGGTTTTCAGCGGTACAGTTGAGGGTGGAACGAAATCGATGGAATTTGAGGTGGAATATCGAACTTTTCGTTACAACTAGGAACTCGCCCATTGCTTTGCTCACCCTCGCATCTCACACGTCACTTGATTTCAATCAAACTAATGAGAAATAACAACATAATTAACACTGAAAATATTTGGTAACAAATCACTTTCCTCAAGATTTAACTCACAAAATGGTTGTTTATTCCTTGAATAATCAAGTTCATAATATCTCTAATCAAAATTTTCAACCCGATCGGACTAAAGGGGGGGTGGGGTTGAAATGTGTATTCCCAAAAATGAATTTCCGAAATTTTCGGCAATCTAGCCGTGTGGGGTATCATTTTCCAATAAATGTTGGACGCTTGATCGATTGAAATGAATCCGCCACACTCCATACTCACTGTTTTCTCTCATCCCTCTCCATGGTCCTTATGAATGAATTTGCAGAGTTTTTTCATTATTGGTCTCAATGAATTTTGATATACAGTACCTATATCGCTCGAAATCTATTTTTCGTTGTGTCGAATTTGTGTGTTGTGTTCATAAGTTGACTAACCACACCACTTTTCCCTATTCACGAACGTGGACATCAACGTGACGGCACTAAGGGTGGCTCATTCCTTGATGAAGGAGGAGGGGCCAGAGATATTTTTTCAGTAATTTGTATAATGGAGAAGAATTTATTGATCTTACTGGTGATCGCATGGTTCGTAGCTCTAGGTGAAACTTATGTTACCAGTCTCGGTGAATAAATAAACAAAATATCACCCGGATGTACGACGAGAGCTGTGAAAAAGTGGATGAATGGTATTTTCCGAACGGTATCGAGTGCAGGGAACGGATTCTTGCACATTGCGCGATATATTTACGACGTTGCTAGCGAAAAATAAGTTTGACTAACGGGGTAGTCTTTCAGAAAACTCACGTTCGCACGTAGTATCTCGATTGGCACCATTTCCACGAAGCATGACTCCGCGATCCCTATGATCAGACGTACGAGATTCTATACAATATCACCGGCCGAAAGATTGGAAACATGACACGAAATTTGATACCTAATCGCGTACCGGGTTATTTTACCAATGATTCTCAAAATAACGAGATACCTGGAAATACAATTCATGCGAGATTGAGTAATTTGATATTTTTTCAAGAAAAAGCGAACGTTATCGGTACCTTGAAAAAATCCTCGTACGGACCCGAACGTGAAACTCGCTCTTCACGGAATTTTATCAGATGCGAGATAACAACAGGTTACTAAACGGTCGGCAAAAAGAATTCCCCGAATTCTTCCACGATCTATTGCCGTGAGTGGACAAACTGGAAATTTATCACCCAGAAACATATTTTACACCCTCTCAAATTCAGTTCTGAAATGGCGTTGGAGACTACTCTTGGAAGATTTATTATCAAAATTACTTCTAAATAAATGTATTCGTCTATTTTCCGTTACTATCATTGGTTTGCGCTAGCGCGTTAGACACTCTTGAGCCCCCAACATGGAGACTGTGTTAAGAATTTTTTCGTATTTCGTTAGCCATCATCTTGGTCCGTTTATAAACCAAATATGAGGACAAATTTGCCATAATGAGGGGGGACATGAAGATTTGAACATCTCCGGCGCACGCTCAATTCATACTACTTCGTATCAGTTAAAAACTGTACGTTTTAAATTATATTTTTCTTTACTTGGTGCATGCTTGTTGGGGAATTAAAATAGATTAATAAAATGGAGTGGAGTCTGTCTAAACCATAAATGGGGGAAAAAAACCCGCCCAAAATCATTTTGCGAATGAGCAGAGAGAGAAAGGCAGGATGAGCATTCCACAGCCTCGCACCAGCCACCCTGAAGGGCCCTGGTGTATTGTTTAGAAGCTGCTCAAACTTGAATTATTGTTGTGAAAAAATGTATTTTGGTGAATATCCACCTGTATTTACGTAGTAACTTGAATTATTGAACTGAGAGTCCACTCGATCTTCGAATATGAATGAATTGATTTGTATCTATCAAAACGCTTCCAAATGTATCAATTGTATTAATCGGGCCCAGGGCAGGTTTCTTCGGTTCACCGTCTTCGGACATTTAGCTGGTCTGATTTTAATCACATTGAAACGCCCTCTGTGGTCTAGGTCCTTTTAGTCAGCGGCGCTATATCGCCGATTTGTCCATTTCAATCAATCTCTTGAAGTCGACAATTCATTCATTCACTTTGGACAATTTATTGTCCAGCGCTACTACATTAGATTAGCACACAGGTGCCTCAATATCGAATTCGTTCCAGCGCCTGCTGAAGGGTGGTTTGATCTACCTATTTGGAAAGTGGGTTTTCGAAATTTTTAGGTATCTTGGCGTGTGTAGGATCATTTTCCACTAAAATTTGGTTGCTGAATCGATTGGAGTGAGCCCGGTACACTCCACACCCACTGTTTTCCCCATTTTTCCCATGCTCCTGGTCCAAGAAAGAACCAACCCCTGTGAATGAATTTGCAGCGTTTTTGGTTGGTTATTCCTTGAATAATCAACCTATGTTTTCATGCAAATGGTCAACCTCTCCGATTCGGCTCAAAATTTTTTTCTGGACGTTTCATGATGTCCTGATCAAAAAAGGTCAATGTCCGTCCGCCGTACGCCGTACGCCGTACGCCGTACGCCGTCCGCCGTCCACGCCGTTTTTGGTAGTAGAAAATTTTCTAAAAATCTGAAATTTGGGTCAGGGGTCTGTTCCCGGCCTAGGACGGTCCTCCAAGCTTTTCAGCCCGATCGGACCAAATTTGGGCGGGGTAGGGGTCAAAATGTGTTTTTTGAAAAATGGATTTTCGAGATTTTGGGCGATTTAGGCGAGTGGGGTATCATTTTCCACTAAATTTTGGACGCTGAATCCAATGAAATGGGTCCCAAAACGATCGGCACCCTCTGGAAGAAGTTATGGGTCAAATTGGGTATATATTACCCATTTTGAATATGTGTTTTTGATATTTCTGGAACCTAGGCGTGTGGGGTATCATTTTCCACTAAATCTTGGACGCTGATTTCAATGAAGTGGGTCCCGGAACGATTGGCACCCTCTGGAAGAAGTTATGGGTCAAATTGGGTATATATTACCCATTTTGAATATGCGTTTTCGAGATTTCCGGTACCTGGGCGTGTGGGGTATCATTTTCTACTAAATTCTGGATCCTGAATCGATTGGAATAGGTCTGGGACCCGCCGCACCCACTGTTTCCCCATTTCCCCCATGTTGAAGAAATGAGTCTCCATGCGCCTGGTCCGAGGAATAACCAACCCCTGTGTAAGAATTTGCAGCGTTTTTATTTATGCTCATACGATACACGCCTGACTTCTAATTGTTGTCATAATTATGTAATTGGGCTTTTAGCCTGTACAAACGTACATGATTAATAAATACTTCATCAATGACTTAGCGACTAGGAAACAAAAAAATTATTACACGTGAAATACGTAAAATGAGGCGGAAGCAGGGTCTTCACAAAATCAACTTCAAACGCCTTTACTTCCCGGTGACGGGGAAAATGAATGTAAGTGCCCGTCACTCGTAGGGGATGATCGAGAAAAGTATAAAAGCAGATGAGGGGATCGAGAATCCCGTGAGAAGAGATCAATCGCGTAGCAGAAGGTCGTTCGACGCGGAGCCTGTATAAATAACAAACTCCTTCCTACCTAGTCCTCCTGACGCCTCACATGTATAATGTATGGGGCCGTTGTAGTGACGTTATAGTGATTCACCTCGTACCATCCTCTCCTGTTTTTTCGGTAGGCGGTTCTCTCACAACAAGAACCAACTCGAAACGGCGGTTTCCCTTCGTATATCTTCCTATTCACGACTTGTGCTCAGTTTCCCCGTCTTTTTAGTCCCTCGACACAATGGACCCTCGACTTTATAAGGAGTAAACGCGCCCTCCGAGGGCAAAAACACCCTTTTCCTAACCTCGACGTTATTAATTCCACCTCCAGAGAGCGTCCAATTTTCATTCAAACCTGGAGTCAGAGATTAATACCCACTCCTTGGGCGCTCCGTCCCGTCTGTCCTTCATTTCATCTTCTCTAGCACTACCTACCCGGGGGATATTATTTCATTCGCCTTCCATCTTTGTTCTCCACCTGAACGAATAATTTGAAAAAGTAAAACGCGCGTTTCTACTACGCCCTAGTATCCTACATTCGAATCTATAAAATACCAAAAGAGAATATTGGCAGAAATACGAATAACCCATTTGTAGAAAGATATAAACCACTTTTCTTTCCTCTCAGAGTTCGTCGATTATTAAAAAAAAAAGTATACCAAGTTTTATACTTTATTGTGTACATGCAACTGAAAGATTTGTTTTCTGTTCCAGGTAATATTTGCGAAATGGCCCGGGTGAATGATTGATATTTGTACAAGCCGAACACAAAGGTAAATATTGCGCTGAAATGTCAAATTACAGAAATAAATAATACGACGTTTCATTTGGTTCATTTGATTGAGAGTAGATTCCACTGTTGTCAGATGCAAAATCAAAATCTTCTGATTGATTCAGTGAACTACTTTTTCAAATAGTCGTTACTTTGACGTAGTCGGTCTCCTGTGTATAAAAAGAGTAATAACTTAGTATGAGACCGGTGAACACAAATTGTATTTTCCGAAAGAGAACGTTCCATTTACTGGTAGCAAAAGTTCATCATCTATGCGGTCTCCATTATTTGAAAACCTGTAAACCTGTTGTTTGAAACCTATAAACCCGTAACTGGGTCCTCTCATTCGAATTCACATTGAAGCGTGTAATCGTCGCCTCTATCAGTGCAAAGCGGTCGAGTTAATGGAGATATTTTGTCAAAATGGCCGACCAAAGGGTTGGAAGGTGGATTCATTTCTACAGTAATAGTAATACAAAGTGCGGAAAGAGTTACGAGCGCCGAGAGGATCCTCCGGTTGGCGGTCCCTGAACGCAGTAAAAAGAAACTCAGCCACCCCCGACCTTTAGACCTGTCTGAGTTTAATAGGCCGTAAATGCAAGGGCGTTTTCTTTATGTCTGGACGCAAGTGCGCTTGTGGATGTTTATATCGAGGTGGTTTCGGGGCTTGCGACTGTGGAACAACGTCTGGGATGGGGTCGTGCTACGTGCTTCTGCTCGGGATAGGTGGTGTCCGTGGTCGGTGGGATATATAGGGTTAGTTGAACATAACTTTCAGTGCTCAAGTACGGCTCAGCACGATACTGTCTCGCGTTTGTCCAAGGGCATTTCCTTTTCACCCTTTATTACTCGCTTATTCTCCCATTAGATCAACTGACGGATTCAGCGGTAACATAAATATAGGGTCCCAATTTTGCGTGATTTCAGTTTCCGTGTTA
The DNA here is from genome assembly GCA_019603395.1 of Cyrtorhinus lividipennis. NCBI lineage: Eukaryota > Metazoa > Arthropoda > Insecta > Hemiptera > Miridae > Cyrtorhinus > Cyrtorhinus lividipennis. The sequence goes on along the minus strand of CM033999.1, from coordinate 2,543,723 downwards.
CTTTGCGCAATCTTCTGGCTCGATTTCTTATTATTATTCAGTTGATGATTAACTATATTTTCATTTTCAATTCCTCTGATAATAATGATCTTTCGTATTTTATGATATAAAGATTCCAAAACCGAAATGATTTTTGGCAGTAGGAACTGTTTTGGTTGGTTATTCCTTGAATAATCAACCTATGTTTTCATGCAAATGGTCGACCTCTCCGATTCGGCTCAAAATTTTTTTCTGGACGTTTCAAGGTGTCTAGATCAAAAAAGGTCAATGTCCGTCCGCCGTCCGCCGTCACGCTGTTTTTGGTAGTAGAAATTTTTCTAAAAATCTGAAATTTGTGTCAGGGGTCTGATACCGGCCTAGGACGGTCCTCCAAACTTTTCAGCCCGATCGGACCAAATTTGGGTGGGGTAGGGGTCAAAATGTGTTTTTTGAAAAATGGATTTTCGAGATTTTGGGCGATCTAGGCGAGTGGAGCATCATTTTCCACTAAATTTTGGACGCTGAATCCAATGAAATAGGTCCCAGAACGATCGGCACCCACTGGAAGAAGTTATGGGTCAAATTGGGTATATTACTACCCATTTTGAATATGTGTTTTTGAGATTTCTGGAACCGAGGCGTATGGGGTATCATTTTCCGCTAAATCATGGACGCTGAATCCAATGAAGTGGGTCCCAGGACGATTGGCACCAACTGGAAGATGTTATGGGTCAAATAGGGTATATATTACTCATTTTGACTATGTGTTTATGAGATTTCTGGTGCCTAGGCGTGTGGGGTATCATTTTTCACTAATCATAAACACTGAACCGATTGGAATGGGTCTGGGACCCGCCTCACCCACCGTTTTCCCCATTTCCCCCATGTTTTAAATCAGTTTCCATGCGCCTGGTCCGAGGAATAACCAACCCCTGTGTAAGAATTTGCAGCGTTTTTTAGGTCTAAGTTTTAGTCAGAACCCCAAAACGGTTCAGTATTTTCAAATCGATTTAGGATGCTTATTCTTTGAGTAATCAACCTATTTTTTCATGTAAAAAGTTAATCTTTCCTATTCAGCCCACAATATTTTCTGGGTATTTTCTAGGTGCCTGGATCAAAATGAGAAAATTACCGTCCGACGTCCACGCCGTTTGACAATCTTCTAAAAATCTGAGATTTTGTTAGGGCTAATATACTACGATTCCAGCTTTAGTTGGTCCTCAAAACGTTTCAGCCCAATCAAACCGAATTAGAAGGGAGGAGCTAGGGGTCAAAATGTGTATTTCGAAAAATGGATTTTCGAGATTTACGGCCATCTAGGCATTTAGGGTATCATTTTTGATAAAATTTTGGACGCTGGATCCAATTAGACGGGTCCCATAACGATTGGCGCCCACCGGAAGATGGCATGGGTGAAAATGGGTATTATCTACGCATTTCGAAAGTAGGTTTTCGAGATTTCTGGTACCTAGGCGTGTGGGGTATCGTTTTGCACCAAATTTTGAACTGAACACTGAACCGATTGGAATGAATCTCCATGCTCTTTGTCCGAGGAACAACCAACCCATGTTAAAGAATTTTCAGCGTTTTTGTACGAGGGTCTATCGGGTGGGGTACCATTTTCCACTGAATTGCGTTCATTCGAGTGAGATGTGCGTTGTAACAAATACCGTAAGTAGAAGAAATGTATGGTTGAACGGGCTCCTAAATGCCTATGGTTGTTGGTCCGATTCACCAGTATAATATTTTCCACAGAAGGAAGATCTATCGAGATTGATAAATACTGTAGAATATACTCGTATTCGTAGCCTTTTTTTCTCCATTAAGGGGTTTTACCAGAAAGAAATCCCATCAACCTGTTTCCATTCTTCCTGTTTAATAATTCCTTCAATGACAACTCCCACTGTATAATCTCCTGAGGATCAACTGCTATAAATGCGCAAAAGGAAGCGACGTATTGTGAAGGGTGACTAACAAATGTTTTTGCGAAAAACGTGCTCATATTGGATTAGCTGCACCTACGCTGCTACTGCAACTAATAAGTGTTCCCCGAGCATCCAATAAACTCTATTTAAGTTCATTAACCACCTTAAAATAGTTGTACAAATAATAGTTAGAATAGTAACAATTGGAGAAAATTTGAATCCTACCCCCTTCACCGAGTTTTAAGATATCCACTGCTACCTTTTTAGATTTTATCAAGGACACTTACGTGACGAGAATTCGTGCCGAAACAGAAACAACTTCAGTTAAAAAGTGATGAAGAGTGGATTGGTGCACTTTGGGGTTGTTTTGATTTGTGAATACGTTTTTCGGTGCTGGTAGTAACGATCGTCGTTTTGTACCTCGAAAAGTCTCGAGATGATAACATAAGTAAGTAGTCAAAATACAGTAAAATATCCGCTGTATTTTTTTAATTAATTTTTTTTTTTAATAATTGTCGAAATTAGCAACTTTGGGCACCTCGCTACCTACATATTTGATTCCGGCGTGGGGTTCGGCCATCATAGTAGTCCAGTCAAAATTGACCGTGAATTTGGGAAACGTGATTTATCTCATGTTGCTCTTGTTCGGCGTATTTGTGGGGCACATTGAGCCGGGAAGAGGGTAAAAATATCATTTCTCGACGAAATTAACTATTCACATATTCGAGAACATTATTTAATTAAGCAGGTGGGCAATACTCTTGTGATGGATCAATTACGGCGGAATAATTATTAATTTATTTCACACTTTCTGTACTTTTTCGGAAGCCCTCTACTCCTGCTCATTGAGTTTCCGAATATCGGTGGTTCAGCCGCGATTATCTAGTTTGCAGGGTTGAAATGTTGAATTTTCATTTATCGTTTAATTCTTCTTTGTGTAATAACACTAAATTTTGGACGCGGAATTGACTGGAATGAGTCTCTTTGCTCCTGATACGACAAGTAAGCAACCCTTGTAGAAGAATTTGCAACGTTTTCAGATTAGGTTATCGAGATTTAGGGGGTCCTAGGCGTGTAGGGTGCCGTTTTCCACTGAAATTCAGGCGCTGAATTGAGTTAAGTGGGTTTTGGAGTGATCACCACAAATGAAGGCAAATTATTTATCCACTTTTATCATTTTTCATAAATTGTGTACAAACCTATTCTGGTTTTCTGGATCTGGTTTCTCACAACAAGTGGAATACACCTGGTAAACCACAATAAACAATAGCGGAATAATCTGCTGCGTTTCGAATAAACTGGTATTTGCGTTATCAGGGATAGTCCTGTATGTTTTCATGCGTTCTGATTGAGATCGGTTCGAAAAGTGGGCCAAAAATGGTGTGTACGTTAATTTATTTCGTTGAGTTTCAAGTAAGGAAAAAAACTGGGAAGGTCCTTCGGTATGAAGAAACTTCGTTTCTGACGAGAAACCCACAATGATGTTGTTATCTATCTTCTCTTCAGAGTTATGAGATCCCACAATTATAGTGATGTAATTATATCAGGGAGCAGAAGAAAAGAAGACGGTCTGGGAAAGATGAGAGAACCGAATGGGAAGTGATGGTACAGAAGTGGAGAGAAGAAGGATGTAAAGAGAAAAACTCGGGTTGTGAAGGGTGGAGGCGAAGTAAAGGCTAGTCGATATACAACGAAGGATGGCGGGAGTTGGCTAATAAAAAGAAGAAAACTGACCCATATCTGGGGAGGATTCAGTGCCATAATAACACCCCATCCTTCTTGTGAAGGCCTTTAAAGGCAGACCGTTCCTTTCGGCCTTATCCCCCCTCTCCAACTCCTCCTAGTCCGTCATTCGGGTAGTTTGTGCCTTTCCCGTAATCTCCTCCAAGCCCTCGCCTTCAAAATGACGTCCGAATCGCCTATTTCGTCGTGGAGGCACGTAAGTTGCTCCGGGTCGTCGATTCAGCCAATTGATTTTCCTCAAGTCGACGATAAATAATCCATGGGAACATAATCTTATCGGAACAGCTTCTTCTTGTATAGAGAGACCGTATTGAAAAGCCGAACGGACGGCGATGCTTTTACAAACTTTGTTTGCACGGGTGATTTGGGACTGTCAATACTCTTCATCATGTCATCACATCAGGAACAGACCGAGAGACCAAGGGTGGTTTCTTCCCTTCAATATGGCGATCCCCTGTGTGAAATGACTCTCACTTAAGGCAGCTGTGAGTTGTGTAAATTGGTTCTGTTAGACATCCTCACCCCGAATCTCAAATGCCGGACAAAGTGTGCAATCATTCTACTCAATCTTATCCATCTACGCATTTCTACTATAAAACTCTGCAAATATAATCTTCGACGGTTTATCATTCGAGAGAGTTCATGGAAAGAGTATTTTTGAGGCCTCTAAGGAATATATCTTTTTTGTTTGTTCATTTCCGTTCTGGGAGCCATCTGAATTGATTCAATTGTGGAAAATGAAAGCACCAACGCCTAAAACCGCAAAAATCTCCAAAAATCATTCTCAAAATGAGTATTTCTGCCCATCCCCAGGTTTCAAGGGATAGCGCAGCTTTGGGCTAGAGCCTGAAATACGTTCAGAATTGACCAAAACCTTGATTTTTGTATTTATACGTCAAAAAAGGTTTGGACGTTGGGTAGACATTTTGGTTTTGGAATCTCTGAGATGGTTTTGTTAATTGATTAATAATTAGCACAGACTAATAAAGCAAGAAGAGGTTCTTTATTTCAATACTTGATGAGTTATAAACAAATCATCAGATTTAAAAAATTCCTTTAGCATTGTCTCGGTACCATCGAGGGACAGACGACTGCGCATGCGTCGAAGCTACTGCTCCATGAGCTTCTCCAGGTGGTTGCTCTGCTGGTGTTCCTTTTCTCCCCGGTTATCATTGGTTTCTTACTTTTTCTCCTCCTTCTATTGACGTTCCGACCATGTTTGTGATTGTGCTCATTCCTTGTTATTGACTATTAAATAGTGCTTGTGCTCTTATCGATTACGTTTCGATGTGAATGGATTCGGGCATGAACCGTCATGGCTAATTCCTAGAAGTTAACGCTTATGAATACGCGATCCAAAGAAAAACCATTAAAATAAACGAAACTGATGGTACGTAACGTTCATGAAGAACACAAGTAAGCTGTGGGGTAAAGCGAAAGAACAAGGAAAATTATGATCTGTCATTTTTTTGGGAAGCGCGATAGAAGACTTGTTTACTTGTTTAGAGACTTGTTTACATTCCCCCTAACTAGGCTTTTTACACAACTAGGGTGTAGTGGCAATGGACGAAACATCCTCATATGAGGTCAATGATTCGTTAAATGTAGATGGGTGGTATATTCAGTTGTTTTGGTTTGTTTTCGCAACAAAAATAGGGTATTTTTCCTTAAAAAAATCGTATATAGTTTAGAGAAGAATCCCTGTATTCTATGACGGACACGTAAGATCGCTGAGAAAATGAACTGGAATAGAGTTACTGTTATGAACAGGAAGCTGAGGTTGGGATGTAGTTACTTCGGACGCATGCGCAAAGCCAGGCATCCAACCCTCACCCTTGTCGCTCGATGAGTGGTCATACTAGTTTCATGAAAAATATTGAAAGATCAGTCATATGAATTTTCTCCTTAGAATTCACGAGAGTAGGTTAGAGATTTCCTGTTGAGATGTTTCCATTTCAAAGTTTCCTCATATTGGCACATTCGTTCGTTCTTTACTTTATTCACTCACGTGTGGAAGAATAAGAACTGAAGGTAGCCGATACCTAAGTCGTATTTACGCTCTATGGGCATCAAATAAATTTAAGACACTTAACCCACTTTCAGGTCCCACGGAGTACGAGGTAGTTGGCGGTAACGTGCACTGCAAATCCTCGATCCTTTGCCCGGGCACGGAAGGGTTATCTCTGGTGGTGTATTTCAACAGAAGGGCGTCCCAACTGCAGACCCCAGGCTATCAGAAGGTGAAGGTTGCACCCCGTGTCGAGGGCTCAAATTGCGAAACAAAGTCTCTTTTCCCCGCAATACCCTCCGTTGTGGTCACGTAGTGAAGATAACGCCGTTTCCCGCTGGTTAAAACCCTTTTGAAAAACACCTTCCAGTCCCGTTTTCCTGGGGGCGCCTGTATTTTATTGTTCCGCTTTTGCAGGTACACGTGGATTCTAGAATTTTCCATCCGCAGTTCAGATTCAAATCGACTTATCTTCTAAATACCAGACGTCATTATATTCGTGTTTTGATATCATTCAATATCTAATATTTTTTATCGTCAGCGTGAATATTCCGAGCAACCAGCCCAGAATTCTTTCGACCACATCTCCCCACTCTTGTTACCACGTTATTGGCTGCAGGATTTACATAGAGAACCCATTTAGCTTGGAATTGGTCCAATATTTCCCGCTCACTTTAATGGGTCAAGTCCTGAAACGTCCTATGTCGGTTGCTTCGTTACTTTTACAAAAGGTGAACGAAGAATAGTCGTCATGCCTTTATGCGTGCTGAAGACCGGTTATTCGGACATTTTCAAATAACTTCAGTACTGTCGGCGTTTTAAAATGCGACGTAACAAGTAAAAAAAAAAAAAAAATAAAAAATAAATAAATAACAATTACACATTCAAAAAATGCTCTTTTTACTTGAAAGATTTTCAAAAAACTATTCGTACCCCACCGAGCACAACCTCTAAACAATTACCGGAAATTTGATGGTAATTGTGCTAATTTAGGAATTTAGGAGATCAAAACCACGACAAACTTCCGAGAGATAACCTGTTGTTACAGTGAGCTGGTCGGAAGGGTATTTTGAAGAGATTAAATTGTGGTCGGGAAGTTTATTAGCATATCGGAAAGGAATTCGTGAACTTTTCAACATCATAATATCTACTCCTTATTATGAGGCCGAACCAAAGTGGTCCCGTTCTAATCAGCTATAGTTTCAATATTATTATTATTATTTATTATTTTTTTTTTTTTAATAATCAGCCCGTTTCTATGCAGAATGTCAATCTCTCCGATTCGGCCCAACAATTTTCAAGGTGTTTAGATCAAATTAAGCGAATGTCCGTCCACCGTTCAGGCCGTTTATAGTAGTAGAAAGTGTTCTAAAAATCTGAAAATTTTGTCGAGGACCCGTTCTTGGCTGTAGCTGGTCCTCAAAACATTTTAGCCCGATTGTACCAAATTTGAGGGAGAGTAGGGGTACAAATGGGTTATTCAAAAAATGAATTTTCGAGATTTTTGGCATTCTAGGGGTGTGGGTAATTATTTTTGACTGTATTTTGGACGCTGAATTCAATAAGACGGGTCCCAAAACGGTCAAAATGGGCATTTATTTACCTCATTTCAAAAGTGGATTTTCGATATTTCCGGTACTTAGCCGTGAGGGGTACCATTTCCACTAAATTTTGGACGCTGAATCGTTTTTCCCATTTTCCCCATGGTCCTGGTCCTAGGAATAACCATGAATGTGTGAATGAATTTGCAGCATTTTTGAATCAAAATTTCATATTTCAGCCCATGAGTCTAACCAAATTTAGTAATGATTTTTATGAGTGTCTGTGTATGGAATTCAGAATGTCTAAATTTTCAATCTCTTGAGTGATCACACCAATCAAATTGGATGTATGAAAAGTGAGGTGCTAAATTACAACTAACGATGTGGTCAGGGACGCCTACAGTCAATTTTTGTCGATGACTAGGTATTTAGAGCTCAAAAAGCTTCTGTGGATTTTCGCGATGACAACGGCTGAGGAAAGGGTTCGAATAGTCTATTTACATCGGTTGTCGTTTTGAATGCAATACCATCGAATTCGCCTCGTGGATGAATCTCCCGCAGAGACGAACAATGTTTTCCCGCCTTTTTGGCCCAGTTCCACTCCACTGGCTCCTCGCACTGTGCCAAAGCCGGAGTCCGAATCGCGTTCTTCCAACTAATGGGCCGAGAGCACACTATCCCTCTAAGCGCTGAACCTATTTCGTGTAAGTATTAGCCGAGGACCGTCCCTATTGTTTCATCCCCTTCCTTCCTTTCTCTCGGAGGAAATTTAGTGCCTGATTGCCAGGAAAACAAGCCTATCCCCTTCATTCGTGAAAAAGTTCTCGACGCTTTAGTTTTTTTTTTTTTTTTTTTTTTTTAGAGCCTGCGTATACCGCAACTCTGAGAAATTATCTCATCCGCACAGGGCAAAAACGCGTCACCCGCCCCCTCTCACCCGAGAAACTCTTCCTTTCCGTTCTCACTCTTTGCCTAAGCCAGAAAAAGGGAAGATAATTCGGAGATTATGCCCTTTCCCCGAGAGCAAATCCTGTTTATTGTCCGAGGGATTTACCCCCGACACCGTCTGGCTTCCGAAAAAGCTGCGAGGGCTCGGGAGCGGCCGCTCAAATTGGTCCGAACGGGGGAATGCAAAAGGGACGAGAAGGATCGTTGGGAACGAGAGAAAATACTGTACAGCTAAGCAGCTCCAAGGGGGAAGGGAGATTAAAAATGTGAGGCGGAACGAAACCTTTTTTCCGTCGACCAGTATGTTTGCGGTTGACTTCTTCCCCCCACTACACGACGAGACTACACTAATCGTGGAATTGGTTAGGGATGTTTCTAAGAGTCATTTTGTCGTGTCTCCTTCAAAAATAAACAACACTCTTTCCCTTTAAAAATACTACTTGCTCAACTCCTGATTTCCATTCGTGTAAATAAATTACTACATTTCGGACTTCGGTTCCTTTATGGTTTATCATTCATTAATTTTCAACATATATTTTCATGCCAGAAGCCGATTGACCCCGATTGAATTTGAGAATTTGCGATTGAATCCATCTGCATAAAAAAACGAAATATCCGCCCGTGGTGCGCCATTTAAGCAGAAAATTCGGTCAAGGACCTCTTTCCAGCTATAGTTGGGTACTGTAACTTTTCAGACCGTTTGGGCAACTTTTGGGGAGGTTATGGGTACATTTTTATTGTTGTAACTCGATTTGTCTGGATTTTTTTAGGTCCTAGGCGTGTGGGATGATAATCCTCCAAATTTTTCATATTATATAAAGCGTATCTCTAATCTGTTCCTGTAAGCTTAATCGATTGGAATGAGCCGTTAACACTCACTGTTGCCCCCTTACACTTGCTCCAAGGATTTATGGGTCAAAATGGGTTTCTATCTACCCATTTCGAATGTGTGTTTTCGAGATTTTTGGTACCTAGGCGTGTGGGTTATCATTTTCCACTAAATTTTTGACACTTAATCGATTGGAGTCAGTTTCCATGCCCCTGGTCTGGGAAATTACCAACCCCTGTTTTTTATGCTAAACCTTGCCGATTTACCCTTAAATTTGACTTGTTCTTTTTCAAGTTGTGCACATTACAAATCCAAAAATTCCCTCTAATTTCCAAGCCAATTTCGGCTAATGGAATTTCCCCAGAAGCTCTAACTAGTAACTCCTGAACGGCTATATTTGGTGAATGACTATTTTAATGATGAATCTAGGCCCGTGGAATTAATTCAATGGAGATGACTTCTGGCGAGATATCCGCTAATGGACGCGGAAGATTTGGAAAATTACTGTTCTGTAAACAGTTTTACGAAAATTTAGGGGACCTAAAAGTGCGGGGTATCATTTTTCGTTTGCGTATGACACAAATAAAATCCTTTTCCCAGTAGGAAAATCCGAAATTACAGCAGGGTGAGTACTAACTGGGGCGAACCGGCCAACTCCACTTTTACATTACTGACCGCCTCCCACCAGCATTTCCTCCATCAAATTTGACTCGACCGAATTAACAACAGCTTGGAAAGTCTCGATTCGACGGGACATCGGTTTAATTTATCGTTAAACTTTTCATCCGTTCAGAAAAAAGGGATCATCAGCCATTCGAGAGAAGGAATTCGTGCGCTTTCGAGCGAAGGGAGATTTTTTTCAGCACATTCACTGTGAATAAATCAAAACCACAGGAGCCTACATTTGATATGTGACGCGGTAACTAAATCATCTACTGTTTACTGGCTATAATTTTTCGAGAATCGTAGGTTCCAGGCTACTTTTTTGACCCCGAATTACGTTCTTAAGGTGCCAATCTTTAGAGAAACTCGTCTCGATCTTTTTGGAATGTGTCTAAAATCATATTTGGCTGAGACTGCTTTGTTTGATTAACGTTTAGTTATTAACTCCGGAGTTTATTTACACTTGGTCGCTGTGTTGACAGGAGTGCCAGTTCTGAATTAATTTACAATTTTTTACTAATTATGTACCACAATTGTTTTGGAGAGCAATGAAGAAAAGGCAATTTAGTGATTATTGTTAGTACCTATTGTCCCGTGTGAGAAAATTATACAAATACCCATCTTAATCAATTCAACGTCCAAAATTACGAGGAAAATGGTCCTCAAGGTTTTCAAAAAACCGTTTTCAGTGGTAACCGTTTGCAATCTCATGCTGAAAACTAGTTACCTTGGGCCCATACGGGGGCCCAATCAAAATCATGAACAAAAAAGGAACTTATTAGCAGTTTTCAGAACTGGGTTTTAGGCGAAATGTCTACATTTAGACGGGCTACCTGATCCAAACGATGATATCCTTGAGAGAACGAGTTGATTATAAGTTAATATACTAGAAAAACACTTCAAATTCTTTCACAGGATTGAAGTTGGTTATTCTTCTAACCTGGAGCATGGAGAGAATGGGAGGAAACTGTGAGTGTGGAGTATCCCAGACTCATTCCAATCGATTCAGCGTCCAACCTTTAGTGGAAAATTATACTCCACAGGCCTAGGTATTAGGAATCTTGAAAATCCACTTCTGAATTAGGTAGTATGATACTCATTTTGTCCCATAACCTCCTTCGGTGGGTTCCAATATTTCTCTGCGACCCATTCAATTGGATTCCGCGTCCACAATTTAGTCGAAATGATATCCCACACGCCTTAATCGACAAAAATCTCGAAAATGCATTTTTCTAAAAACACATTTTGACCCCTATCCTTCCCACATTTGATCCAATCGGGCTGAAAAGTTTTGGGGACGAGCTAGAGTTTCCAGAAATCATTGACCAAAATTTTAGATTTTTAGAAAATTATTTGCAACCAAAAAAAAAAAAAAAAAAAAATTGGGACAAAACGGAGAGGTTGACTTTTTGCATGAAAACATAGGTTGATTATTAATGGAATAATTAATCAAAACGAAGTAAATAAATGAACGTGTTGATTGAATTACGGTGGTGCCCTCTGAAATCGTATGAAATTACTCGATCATTTGTCATCAACATTAGCTTAAATTCACCTTTTTTCTCATTAAATTGAAAACGTTCTTTAATTTTGATGTCAGTAAAAGTGTTCCGAATGTTCCGTTCTTAGGAAAACTGAATGGCGTTGCTGAACTTGCTCGAAGCTGTCACGTTTTTGACTGTCTTTCTCATTTATATTTCCCCCACGTTGAACAAAACGCCACAACTCTGCGGGAAAAATAATCACATTTTTTTCCAACTTGACAGATCTCAAGTTCGAAACGAGTTTGGCAGAGCCCCAAAAACTAAACCTTGGAGATTATTTCATCTCGTTGTGTTTATTACCTTCACACCACCCACCGTTCTCGGACTGTTATTTAGATACGCGGCCGGCACTAATTGAACCTGGCTCAGCGTCGGGGGCTTTACCCAATATTTGTTCGACCGTTTCAATCCTCTGCGTTTCAAATATTGTACGTGTTGAAGTGGAATCCAATTCGGTGAAATGCAATCGGGAACTCACAACGGCCTGTTTACTAAGTATGTCAACGAACAGCCGCGAGAATTTCTCCTACTGCGCTTTTTTCGGTTTGTTTTTTGAATTGTAATTAATATTTTCATGAGCAACACATTCAACAGAAATGATAAAAGCGAGTTCTACTGGAGGGAATCTCACTACAGTAGTTGTGCTCTCATTGGCACTGTCATCTTGTTGCTAACACAAAGTGCACTGCGAAAGTAACATGATCATCAATATCAATGAAAGAGAATTTTTGAGCGCCTGTGAAGTCACAAAGAGTTGGGAACAATCGCTAGGGTCGCTAGAATCACCAGATTTTCAACGACTTTATCACATGATTAGAAAATTTGTTTGAACAAATAGTTTATTGAAGTTGATTGAGTCAGAGCGAATTACATAAGATTTTATTGAATTATTTTTAATTTTTAGATTGAAGTTGCCTCGTGGCAACACTGACCGAGAACATTCTGACTCTTCTCATTCTACTTAGTTCATGTTCCGTACGTACAATCCGATTTGTTACCATCCGTTATCAGCGCGAAATGATTGCAGGATCCGTTTATTTGGTAGCCGAGCATTGATACGTAATATCAATCCAATGATACTGTTCCGCCTGTCCAATTCAAATCCAACTTGTTCCATGAATATCCACAGTTTTGAAGGATTTTCCTACAAGAAGAGACCTGGCGGTGTGTGTTTCTACTTCTATTTGGAGAGTGTGTTCGTATCAGGTTCATGATTTTGTTACCTTCCTGACGAATAATTTCACTGGGTTTCTTCTTACATGAATTTAGACTAGAGCAGCACATCGTACCATGTTACATGAGCGCTGATGAGTTTTGAAACATTGATAAATGCGGGTGTATTGTAATTTCGAGAGTCATCAGTACTAGCTTTTCTCCAATAAACGTGAAGAGAGAAATGAGAACGAGAGAAAAGGCGGGGTACATTTGAAATTAACATGTATTTTCTAAGGACTTTCTATAATTAAAGAACTATCCGAATATATCCGCACTCAAACGTTCAGTTTAATAATTACGAGCCCTCTCCGTAATAATTATATAAAAAGCAATGATGTATAATCCCGGTCACAATTTTTCACACATTTGTGAGCAATAGCTTAGGAAGGATTGATGTGTACGGGATTGATGATCTATTAGTTTGACTATAAATTTTGTATGTGTATCAAAATAAAGGACATTCAAACACGAAGTGAATTGTAATTTTTATTTTTTCATTTTGAGCATTTGAACATAGAAATTTGGCGTTTAAAAAGAAGCTCTTCATACATTTAATTATTGTTCATTAGACTAATATCTTCCAATTTAATGATTTTGCCGTAAAATATATTGTCTCTAGTTTATATTTTTAGCAAAAATGTTGAACAAAGAAAGTATTGAAATCAGAATCAAGTTTGTTGGGCCAGGAAAAGCTACTTTTTGGCGGGAAATACGTGTTTAATAGCGTTTATATCTGCCGTCGACTATCTCGTATTTATCTCATCGGAGTTATTTTTATCAGAGAAGTTAGTAAGAGTTGATATATTGACAATGTATGTAGGTGATTCTCTCGAATGCGTACCGAGTTCTCAATATTTCCTGTTGTTGGCGCATTTTTGATTGGAAGCGGCCGTGTGCCATCCAGCGTTACACAGCTACGTTATATAACGTCGATACACAGAAACATCACGCTCGGGTACCTCCGTTCACTCCGTTCTCCCGTACCTGGTTCCCTCGAGCAGAAACGAATGGATGGAGGCTTTCAGGAGATGGCGAGGGGTTAGGTGGTGGTTGGAGGGTGGTTGGAGGGTGAAGTCACCCTTATCTTCTGCGATCGACGCTTCTGGAACCGCCGGCGGCTCAACCGAACCTTCGAAAGACGAAGAAGCAAACGGGAAGACGAGCCTGGCGGTGAACTGCGCTCCTTATCGCTTCACACTTCGCTAGCGGTCACCAAATGTATATAATAATGCCAGTCTCGCCCTTTCCCGAGCTCGTAGTATCTTAATTAAAAGTCCTCAATCTCAGTTTCCGATATCAAGTTGGCAAAGTGAAATACCTTCAGCGTTAGAACGTTAAACGTCGGTGAAATTTTCCTTGAGTACAACAACTTATCTGTTACAAACTTACGATAGCTGCACTCGAAGTTCTGTCCGAGACGTCAACTCCACTCTTAAGAACTGAGTAGTTTTCTTCTTTTAAATTAAAAAACCGCCCCGAAGTAAGTTATAAATAAACCTTCAGAGTTGTTCGCCTTCCAAGGTAGTTGTGAGGCTGAAAGTACCGTTATTCTCTGGCCCTGAGAAATCGTTCCAATTAGTTTAAAAAGTCGGCAAACAATCTAATCAGATTGGTTAATGACAATTTCAAACCACTATGAGTCCTTCATGAGGACACTTGTGCATATTGATTGCGAAACCGTTAACGATAAGAGTTTCAAAAGAAGAAGCGGAATTTGAGGCTTGTGGAGAAAGAATAACTTCTCTTTGTTAGCCTCTGATATTTGCCAGAAACAAAATGATACCAGCTGAGCTCATGTTCCCTTCAACGACAGATGTAGCTCCGTTCAAGACTATGAAGGGTGGTTTGACCCATCTTGGCCAATTTTGTTGAAAAAAAAAAACATCACTTGTATTTTAATGCCTCTCCCTTTACAGACGACTTCATCATCACTATTTGAGGTTCTTTGAGTCTTTCAGAATAGCTAAGGTTGGATGAAAGAAGAACCATTCTACGTTTCCATACGCCAAGTCCTTTAGTGGTTCCAACAGTCTGTTCCCCCGGCGTCACGGACTTCAGTCCTACCACCGCTAGAGCGCAGGAGCATCGAGCCCATTTCATATTGGCTCGGGTGGACGTGCCATCTACAGTGCAGCTAGTTTTTGAGGGCAGAGGGGTCCATGAGGCTTATTTATGGGGAATTAGCTCCTCGCTGAGAATGGAAATATAAAGAATAGTCCTAATCCACACAGGTATGACAATGTATTCGATTCGAGGGCCAGCTCTTCTTGCAGTATTTGAGTGAGAGGAGCTTCACTAGTTTGCTAGTTACCTCTCTAATCGTACCCTATTAGTTTCGATTTGGATTGTGTGAGTCAGGTACACTTGAATAAGCATGGCGTACTACAGGGAGGCGATTTGGGTCCGCTTTTCTTTTTAGTTTCACATAATCCAAACTAACGCAAGTTGCACGAGGTTGCCAGCGTTTTGAGTTAAACCATTTTTACCAGAGCAGTTTGCATTTCTTTCGAATTTCTAGTTGCACGATATAAAATTGATAAGTAATAGGCTACACGCATGACTTCTTGAAAACCAATGTTAGTCACCAATCGATTCGGTTGCTCTGAAGAGGTCATCTCATTCAGATTGATCGCTTCCGATCTGTTCTCGACCAGACTGAGAACCTAGACCCCGAATGCTCAAAATGTATAGTGATCGCTAATCCTATTACGTCATTAGTCCCGCTCTTGTTCGAGTTTATCCCTCTAGTCCTGAGCTGCCGTCTGTATCCGTTCCCCTGTTGATCAGATTACCGGCTCGCTGAGGACCTAACGTGTCATTTGTTCCGGGGAAATTTCATTAGCCGGTTCATATCGGTTCATCAACACCGTTTGTGTGTTGTGCTCTTTCCAGCATTCGACTTCCAAGCGAGTCTGCGGAACCGACAGGAGTATCGATCTCGGAATGCTACGTCTGTCGTCTAGCGAGCGATTATGGGAGGACGATTGTCGCCTATGAAACAGACGCAAATAGCACTAGAAGATACGCCTATGAGAGGGAATGGGCGACAAAGTAATTGGGTGTTTTCCAGGTGTGTTGAACATGTGTCGCATGCACCTTGTTGCTGACGAGAAGACCTCAGAGAAGGACTGGCCTAATTTCTGGACGTTTCGAAGTGGCCCCTCACTTGTGCACCAGTCGTGCCCTACCTACGCCACACGCTGAAGTTGAGAGTCGTGACTGATGACGCCATGAGCTCTCCATTGTTTCCCAGTCCAATTGTTCACTTGAATGGGGGCGGAACGTGGTGGGGGCCGTTGGAAGTGAGCGCGTGGCCGGTGTATGGGGGGTGGCTCTGAATTTGACGTATATTTATCAGCAGCTGTCCTCGTTTCGGCAATATCCTACACCAACCCCCTTTCCACCGGTGGTTTCCTCCTGACTAACGATCAACTTGCGAGCCCTCCACAACATAACTGTAACATTCATTACGAACCCGACCGTTTGAAGGACTAGAGTTTCCAACCAGGTTATTGTCACGAGTTCATTCAGGTATTGATGCCCGTAGAGGTGATAGAATGTCCTCTGAAATCTTGATCCTCAGTAACGAAAATCAGGATGTTCCTTTACCAACCTCGTTCTATTCAATGATTAGGGATATTGCCACCCCACTTGACTCCACCAGGATCAATGTATACTATCGCACGCGCTACCAATTCCTCTTTCAATGACATCATCAAATAACAATTATAAACTGATTTATTTACATATTCATATTAATTAATTTCCCTGGTTGTCTTCAATACGCTCGGAGCTGAAAGAGCAAACATTGTAGTAAAAATTTTGATATGATAGGTGTTTTAATTTAATCAAATTGAATAGGTAAAAAACGAACTAAAATTGAGAATTTGAACCAACGGTAATTCAACAGCGTTACAATGTTGGAAGGTTGCAGTTGCTGGTTCGATTTTATTTATTTGTTTACTAAAAGGATGGAAAACAGTTTCTGGTGGGTGAAGATCAACGTTGAACATACAACATAACACTACATTAATATATTTTGTACGGTTTCGAATGATGGAAAGTATTGAAAGAAAATATCATATGATCTAGTATTGAATCAAAAGGAAACGATCAATTTCAAAATATCCGATATTGAATGGCAGAACAACAGTACTAACATGGAATTTTGTGGGAACTCATGATTTAGGGGTGGTTTGGAAATCAATGTTTTCTGATCACCTAGTCATTTCGTTTAAAAATAGAAAAAAACCAAGTATGTTGTGGGGTATTCTTAAATAATATCTGAATGTTTCACCTAAAAGTTCCCCTCTACTCCTTACGTTACCCTCGAGCTATTTGGCAAGCCTGCAAACACACCATCTGCTGAGATAATTAGAACTCTATCTCTCACTGTGCTATTGAGGGAACCACAGGGTGTTTACAATTACCCTTTAGAACATCTAGGAATGCTCTAGGCGAAGACAGGTGGAATGTAGTGGAGGCTAAAAGAACCACTGAGGTGAGGAATAAACATACGATCACCCCGTGAGCAATTTTAACTCAAATTACTGGCCGAATTTTTAATTCTTTCGGCGCTACGAACAAAATCGATACTACAATACCTATTTATTATCAGAATATTTTCCTTGATTTACTTCATTGAAGTCTTTGAGAAGAAGGATATTAGGAAAAATCTCGTGTAGGGGTTGTATTTTTTTCTGAGCTGCCGAAGGATTTCGACGTCTAATCCGTTCTGCCCTAAGAAAAGGGAAGAAGCCATGAATCCCTTATTTATTTATTTATTTTTTTTTTATCTAGGGTTGCGATGACGCCTCGAAGAACATCTTGGAACGAATGTATTCGAATGTTATGGGTCATCAGAAATATTGATAGAGTTTTACGGACACCAGTTGGCGCCCACTGAGGGGATTATATCCACCAGCCCATCAGAACTACGGTATTTTGGAGCTATGGACTTCAAAATAGGCACAATTGACTAAATATCTCCTCACATAAGCTTGAGAACCAGCCGCAGCTGTCCCTACCTCAACGTTTTGACATACTTGCAGCCTGCAATCCTCTATAATTGACTTAGCTGCCCCCTCCAGAACCTCCCCCACTACCCACTCTTGCTACCTAAAGGCTAGATAAACAAAACAATGGTCTTAATATAGCTCAAGGGACTAAATATTATCGCGAATTTCAGCGTTGGCGTCGAGAAAGTTGATTATATTCCTCCCTCGTCGATGAAATTGTTCCTCCCGCGAAACAGAAATAATGAAGGTACTGTGTTGATCCAGACGACCCCAATTTTATTTTGCATTCTCAGCAAACCTCAGCACTTGAGAGCATTCACTACAGGGATTTCAGTTATTAGGAGGGAATTATCGCGGGGAAAAAACCTCCCGTTACAGTCGATAAAAACCAGCTCAAACACGTTCTTTCTTAAACGATTTCGGTCCCAGGTCTCGTTGCTCTCGTAGCAATCTACTCGATCGCCATTTCCTCCTCCTCACTCTCCCTCCACGTTTCACCCTTTCTCACTGTTTATCCTCACACTAATCGAAACGCTATTTGCACATCCCCCCCATGGTAAATATCGCTGTCTAGCGAAACTTTAATCAAAACTCTGTCCCTATTTCCCGGTGACGCTCAACAATCCCCCGCCTCCAACCGTCATCACCATAGCTAAACAAGGTGATCGAGTTGAATTAATTTTATTGAATCTACTTCGTGATGAAGAAAAGTTAGTGGAAGACCACTTCAAAACCGGTGATTATTTTCTCCAATAGCTTTCGTTCCACTTGTCGCGGCATGTGAATAGAACGTACGCACTAAATATATGAATATCTACATGTTAAAAACAAGCGAAAAACGTTTTGAGTTGATATTCAACTATTCAGTCGAGTCCTCATTATAAACTCGAGCTCGAATGGAATCCGCATTCTACAGGCATTCAACACGGCGAGTTATCTATACTATACCCGCAATGCTTCCAATGTGTTGCATTGGTTGGTTGGTTATTCCTTGAATACTCAACCTATGTTTTCATTCAAAAAGTCGATCACCTTGCCCCAAAATTTGACAGTTTGCGTTTAAAGGTTTCTAGACCAAAATAAGTGTGTTCATCTGCCGTCCATATTATATAATAATTTCGGTCAAGGACCCGTTTTGGGCTCTAGTTGGTCCTCGTTGCTGCCCGATTGTACCAAATTTGGGGGAAAGGGAGTCAAAATGTATTCTTCAAAAAGTGGATTTTACAGACTCTTTGGCCTTTTTGGCTTGTGGGATATCATTCTCCACTAAATTTTGGTTGCTGAATCGATCGGAATGAGTCTCCATGCTTCTGGACCGAGGAATAACCACCCCTATGATTAAGGGAGAGGCACATGTGTCAATGTCTGATTCGTCCGATTACTATGTCACATAATTCAAGTCCAATATCAAATCACTCCAAGCCGGTTAAGTTCGAATGGATAGGAAGGGTGGAAAATGCTAACACTGTAAGTTCAATAATTGTATTCAGTAAACAAAACGTCCTGATCGACTCCACAGGGTGATCGAAGGTTTGTTGGCGTGATTGTGTACCTAATACAAAATGGAGCAATGACCAACACGGATTTCCTGTAATTAGTAAGCGTAATACTTGTTCTCTCCATCGCAGGAAATAATGTCAACTTTTGGCCGTCAAAAAACTCTCAATTCATATTTTCTTGTAATTTCCTGTATACAAAACGCTAAAGAACACATCATATGATACGCCATGATTGATTGGATTGAATTTGTCGGCAGAGTTATCAAGGATACATTATTTGGTGAGGAGAGAACACCATAGATGTAATAATTGGTCATATTTTAAGTCTCTAAACAATTCTGGCGGAAACTTTACATTTTTCGTTGCCAACATACTCTTAGATATTCCTTCTAAAAATGTAGCTTCTTACACGGTTGTTAACTTATTGTAATAATTTTTATAAAATGTTCTAATAGACACCAAAAACATTCTGCATTCATACGCAACGTCCTTGGGGGGGGGGGGGGGATCTCTGATCGTCCCTAAAATTTTTTCCTGTCAAAATGTGTTCTTTAATAAATAGATTTTTGAGATTCTCGGCGATCTAGACGTGTAAGATACTCGTATCATTTTCGACTAAATTTGGGATGATAAATCCATTGAGGTAGCTTCCAGAACGATCGGCGCCCACTGGAGGTGTGTATGAGTGTAAGTATCATTTTCCACTAAATGTTGGATACTGAATCGATTGAAATGAGTTTTGGACACTCCTCACTCACTGTTTTCCCCATTTCCCCCTCTTGGTCCGAGTAATAACGAACCCCTGTGAAATAAGTTGCAGCGGTTTTTGATCTTGACATTATGAAACGCTCACTCTACATGTCATACAGTATAAATTACCACGTTATACATAATTATAGTTAAGTAGAGTAGGAAGGGTTTCTATGAGCTGTCAGAGGCTATTTGTCTACCAACCTTATATTGAGTCTCGTGGCCAGGAATACTCAAATTCGTGAGTACGAACAAAATTTATAAATCAAATAACATGGATACCAATACAAATAAAGAACAAAAATCAACTTTTTGTGAGAATTACGAATGAGTCCAAGTTTATTCAAAACTTTCCATAAAATTAGGATTTTATTGCATTTTTTAGAACAATTTTTTATGTCTTTCATTTTTCATGTTTTTCATGAATGTAATGTAATTTGAATTTTTCCATTTACCGGTCAATTCCTAAAAATCGTTATACAAAATGACGACTTATTAGAAAGTTTCCAGCAAATTAATGGGAGTTGAAGTCAAATATTGACTTCTCCTTTGTTTTCATCATCTTCACATTCGTATATTCTGATTTTGCCGGTACCCCCTTCTTTACAACATAAGTCTCGCCGAAAACCACGTGTTGCCAATTTTTTCCATCTTCTCTTGCCCTTCTATTTGATGGACCTGGAGATATTCATCGAATATGTTTCAACTCATTTTCCTCGTTTATTAGCTGACTATACTGACTTAGGTTTTTGTGTGATGAATTCGCACTTGACTTAGACTAGTTGTGCAATAAATTGTTGAAGATTGGTGAGAGTAGGAGGTGGGTTGCAAATGTTTTCTTTACAGTAATTTTATTGAGCGTGATGAGTGAGTAATCCTTTGTGAATTATTCACTTTCTCGATAATTGAGGCTATTATATGCGGCAAATGGAGTAGAATGTGTCAGCATCGGATTTATCCTGAATTAACTATTCTTCTTTGAACCTCACTGGTGATTCATTTGCTTCTTTTCAATTTGGGAGTCGTTTCGCGGGTTAAAGGGGGAAGGGGGGGGGGGTCGAAACCAATTTGAAGGTGAGCGGCGAGCGAGGTAGGTGTGAGAAGCGTGATACTCAATTAAACTGATCCTTTGACTGGATCCGTGGGAGAGTTCATCACTCCCAGAGACGGCGAGGATCGACCGAGAGCTCTGAGTGGAAAAGAGCTTTAGCGGAGCGGAAAGACTTCCCTGAAAACGTGTCAAGGTAAAGTAGTTTGTTGGGGAGGAAAAGTAAAGGCGTATAACGTAAGGGAATGGCAGAAACGAGATGGGGAGTTGAAGGCGCTAGGAAACTTCAGGAAATACCGTATCCGGAACCCGCCTTCCCAAAGAACTACCTTCATTTTCGTTGAGTCTCATCCACATTGTACCTGAGACTCTCCGGTTCCTTGTGTGAAGCGTACACCTTGTATGTTGAGTGCGATACGAGGAAACTCGAGTCTTATACGTGTTCTCAAGTACGGAAAGGATGGTTGTCGAGCAGCCGTAAATTCGTTCCTACTGTCAGACGTTCATAACAGAGGGGCGGATTTACAACCAAAAATAACGTTTCATGCGCTTAATACCCCCAAAATCACTTGATATATAATGTTGAACATTCCATTACTTGTTTAATAAAAATATTGTTTACATTTTTGAAGCAGTATTATACGGACGTTGCCCAGCCAGAAACTATTTCAATAACGTCATAAATAAAAAGCTTAGACGATTTTAATTCATTCTTTTCAACAGTCCTATTTTAATTTTCCTTTGAAATGAGTTCAAAACGGATACAACAAAATATTGCCGAATCCAAAATTCAGTTAACAGGAGAAATTACTCCTGAAAATAAATTGCTTAATGCATAAATATTGCTTGCTGTGTACCAATGTACACCACACTATCCTCGAAGCAAAAAATTTCGGAAATCGATGAAATGAGCATGCAATCTTAAAGTCGATATTGTTCATCGTAATCTTCTTAGCCACATCGCCAAATGATTTCGGTGGGTTATTCCGTAAATAATCAACATATTTATGTTTTCACGCCAAAAGTTGGAATGAGTGTCCGAGGAATAACCAACCCGAGTGAAGGAATTGGCTGATTTTTAGTCTATTAATCCTTGAATAATCCACAATCCAAAATGATTTATTATTCCATAGAGCAAGAGCATGGGGAATACAGTGGTTTTAGACTGTCCAGGACTCATTCCGATCGATTCTGAGTCCAATCGTTAGAGGAAAATGATACCTGTATCCTCCTCTAACGGGTTTCGAACGGTTTGGGATCAATCTTAATGGATTAACCGTCCAAAATATGGAGGAAAAAGGGGGAGCTCTTATGCCTAATTTCCAAAATATCACGAAAATCATGTTTCAAAAAAATTAATTTACAGTCTAGTTCACAAATCCGTCTCCCGTACACGCCATTTTTGGTAGTAGAAAATTATCTCAAATTTTGACATTTTGGTCAGGGACCCCGGCTTTATATAGCCCTTAAAACTTCTAGCCCAATCATCTTCTTGGTTTGATCTTCATTGGAATGAATCTTGTACACTCCACTCTCACTGTCGCTCGCTGTTGCATCTTGCTGTAAAGAATAACCATTAGTCATCTTTACAATGCAGTTAAAGTGGATGAAAAATCCCAAAAATATCCATTTTGATTATTCAATAAGGGCTGCAATCAAGCAAATCGGACTTCAATCGGACTGCAATCGGACCTCTGAGGACACCTTCAAATATTCCTTTCAGTTATAAGGGCGCACAATGGTTTCCTGTATGTAGTCTTGACAGCTCTGAAATTTTGACGGAACTGAGTAGGAAAAGTTTGATCAAACATATCTCACACGGCTAGCTGATTCCAGACTGCTGCCAATTGTGATCTGTACTTTCACAGGGTGGAGTGGCTTTCCGATAGACGGTAAAATTGGTTTTATAAGTCCTGAAGTTCATCATCTGCGCCGAATTAAGGCGAAAAGGCTGGAGTAGAGCTGTTGCTTAGGTTTCGATCAGTCGGGCCGATCAAAACAGTGGCTACATGTGGCCACGAGATAATTAGCGTACCTTCTCCCGCCAGGTAGCGCCATCCGAGCGTAATTCTGTTCAAGTGGTTGTTGTTGACGCGCTACGAACGGACAAAATGAACAAGGTACTCGTGCAAATAGCCCTTCACTCCTCTCGACGTCTTCACGTAATTATGGACACTTCCCACATCCCTCGAAGCTCTCCAGGACACCAAAACGATCGAGATGGACTCGAAACACATCCATTATTCATCATATTTTCCGTACCGCCCATGTGGAAATTATCGTACGCTCTAAACCGATACTCACAGCGATATCTGCCATCGCTCACATATTTGTCTGAAATCTACACAGCATCTACAATTATCATATCGATGCATCGTATTTAACTTTGCAGCTTCAATAACGTTGCAGTTTTTGTGGAATTCAATTTAACTGCTGTCTTCAATCGTCTCACCCTCGTCTTTTCTAATTGTCATCTTCTTCTGTTTCAGACGTGTTACGAAATGGAAAGGTACCTGAAAGACGAACCTAAACTTCAGAGCTACAAAAAACTGCCAACAGAACTGGATAACCCCTGGCACGTGTTTGTGGCGCCGACGACGTGGAAAGTCGAAGTCGTCGACAGTATAGACGAGCCCACGTTAGACTCCCTCTCCCTCAGTTCGACCATTTCGGATCCTTGTTCGAGAGTTTCGTGTGGTTCACTCTCCTGCGACATTCTCCTCAAAAAAGAACCCCTCGTAAGTAATTTGACACTGACACTATTCTCTACCTGTCGAAATAATGTTACGTGCAACATATTCTATTGAGGGGGCTTATTCCTTGAAATTCACCAATCTTCACTTAGCAACAGTTGATTTCATTTCAACTCTTGATTTCATACTCATCACTTTGGAAATTACGATGAGTAGAAGAACTTCCTGTTCCTGGAAACCTTCTTCTCCAACTCTCTTATTCTACTCAAAACGCTGAGCGAATTGATGAGTAACCTATTTCCTTGTAACCATGGTTGTAACCTTCCTCGCGCTAAGACGCGCTTGACGAGTCGAACTTATGACCACACTGCAATGACACTGTTGAGAATGTTGAGATAACAAAAATGGATATGAGTAAGAAATTTGAATAAGGAATTGAAATTGTAAGACTCTCTGTCTTACCTACAACGTTCACCTCTCAACTATGCAAGCAATTGTCAGGAAAGAGAGCTGATAAAAGAAGTTAGCGGTATTGGAGGTGGTCAAAAAAAATAATATTTGTTATTTGGGTGTTGAGCGAATAAATAAGAAGTAAGATTTCATTCTCTTGTATCTGCCAATACCTTGACATACTAGTTAATAAAATAATAGTAGCTTCCGAAATTTGACGATTCCTTGAAAGTTGGGTTTCTTTTTGTTAAAATTAACCCTTTCTCTGTACGTAAGTGTCATTCTCGGAGAAATTTCGTTGTCTGAATCCTCTGACGAGAAAAAAATTAACGCGTTGGACATACCTATTCACAATAATATAGGCGACTGATAAATCAAAACACTATCATAGCTCGATGAAGATCAACGGGACACTTCCTCCATAATATAACTTCACCAATATTTGTTTTAGTTGAAAAATACAAATAAAAAATAAGTCTGTATTACTACGTTTTTGAATGATTTAGTTCTCCTCTCACAATAAAGTCCATCCGAAATAATATTTCAAGTAAAAAATTATCTCCTTAATGATATTTGAAGTGTATGCAACTATTTGGCAAAGTCATCGATTACCCTACAAGAAAACAGAATGATCTTCATTTGAAATCTACAGTATTGACTCTTCATATGAGTCTGATGAGTTTCTTGGAACAAAACCCGAAAAGAACACCGAAAACACTACATCTCTCGACTCATCATTTCACTCTACATGTTCATAACACTCCTTCTCTTTCGAAGAACGAATTTTTTTTTTTTTTGTACAGTGGAGAGTTTGGATTTTCAGAGTGCAGAGGGAGAAGTGAAAATTTCCGGGAATAGGTCCCTGGACATTGGTGTTTTTATTCAGGTTTATAATGACTCTCCGTATCGTAATAATAATTACAATATTGTAGAATACCACGGTTTTATGCATGTACCAAGCCTGAACTCCGGTGAATCAACGTCACCTATGAAACAATTTCCAGCATGTAAAAATATTCTAAAAGTTATTTTGTTCGAATAAAGTTTAAAAATTACATTAGTTTTCTGAAAAATGAATAAGTCAAAACATACAGTACCTGCTAGCAGTAATATGTGCTCTGAAACTCGAAATCCAATCAAAAGAATCGTCCTAGACGGTATTAGTGGTTTTTGTGCTCTCGAAATTTAGGTTAATCTGACCATTTTATCAACAGACAGAGAAATAAATTTGACTATAATATATCTCCACGTTCCCAGTTTATTGAAATTTTCTCTTGTGAGTTCACTGAGCTAGCTTACAAACACGAAAATTCTTACATTTTTAGGAACAAATTTTGATTTAGAAGAAGGAATTTGTACCAAAAAACATATTATCATGACCACTGATGCATTTTAACTTCTCCATTTTGACATAATAGACGAAAATAAATGGATAACATTGATTAGCATCGAACTTTTCTGTCGATATATTCTTATGGTTAATTCAGGAATGTAGCTTACGTTTTTATGAACAAGATCATTCATAATTCCGTCGTCCTGATGCAAAATTCTACAAAAATGCAAAATACAAAATGAACAGTAGACAGAAGTATCGAATTTTCTAGAGTGTGGAGAGCAATTCGTATTTTGGCATTTCTGCACATGGTTGTATCATCTTATCAAAATTACCATTTGGTCATAAATGTATTGATATTTTGCTGATAAGGGGGATAAAAACGTGATCCAACAAGTTCGTCATAATTCAAGTCGAACAGGACCCACAAAAACCGTCCTTGAGATAATTTAGCGTTTCCCTACTGCTTGATAAATGAACAAAGTCTTGTTACAGGAGAAAAACTTGATTTGGTTATCAAAATAGTCCCAAATTAGTAATTAGAATTTTAAATTGAACTTTCCCTTATAAATTTAACGAGGCCTTATATCGACAGCCATACAGTTATTGGAACTCACTTTTATTATCAAAGGTGCTTCTAAACAAAATTCCAACGTTTTTAGAATCACTGGGTTTTTGGCTGTTGTAATATGATCGCTAGAGTTCAGTTATAGCTCGTTTAGTAAGTGAAAATCGTATGTTTTAGTATACCATTCAATTACCTAATGGTTGGTTAGCACTGATATTAATATATTTATTACTAGAATTCATCTGGGACTTAGTATACGTATATCATCGATACTAAATATCGATATATTGCTCTTTGACACTCATCCTAAGGTTAAACTCTCCCAAAAATATTCAAAACTGTCATTGGAATCCCGTGACGACCCGCTGAAAGTTTAAAATATATAATCCATCGGTTATTAATATTTTATGTTGTAGTGTATCAGCGTGAGAAATACGATTTATAGGCAGTAGGGAAGCTAAATTGTATCACACGTTACCACAAATCGTAGAGTTTGCGTTTTCCGATAGGTACTCACAGAGGAGATAGTTTGATGTGAGTGTTGAGAGGAAAAACTGGAATTTTGTTCTCATGAGTGTGCTTTTTGGGGTTTTAGACTGTCGTAGGAGTTCAGCGAAATATCTGACAAAACAAAACGGGTTTGATTTCGTCGGTAATGCGCCAATATTGAGCAGGTTCGCGCCTCAAGTTTTCCTTGTCGAATACGGCACTTTAGCGAATATTTATCGTGTTTATAATACCGTTTGCCACAATTCGAACTCGCACATATTACAAGCAGGCTCGTCCATCACGACTGTAATAAGTCGGTACTCAGTAGTTACGTCCAACGGTCGCCATGCGGTCCATTACGCCTTTATTGCCATCAAATGGACTCATAATATTTCAAAATGCTGCACTCTCGTGGAGCGGCGCAATATACGAAGCCGTTAACGGACGTGGAACATGACCAATAGACAATAGAGAAGAAGACGCAAGGCAAAAGAATGAGATCAGTCGGAGTATAACGTCCTCCTTCGGTTATTTATGTCTTGTCGGTCATTTCTAATAACGTGTCTTTCGTTCTTTTCTTCCATTTGTCGGACGATCGTATTGTCATGAATCCTGTCCATTCGCTCAGATATGGAATTTAAATTGCACAATTGTAGAATATAACGCCAAAATGGCCTAGTATTTTCGTATAGTTCATATTATTATGAAGAAGTACAATCGTGTTTACATATCGTGTTAAAATCACAAATAGAACAAAACATAACATGATTTACATCATCACGACATGAACGGAATTTCTAAACGCTGGCTCAGGGTTATAGAGGTAATCTAATTAAGCTAACTGGAGGTCAATTTAGAGAACAATGTGCAATTAATGTGTGTGATAGCTCATCGGATAATAAACCTCCTGGAATACGATCCTACCTTGTAACAATATTTGCTCAAAGGCTTCGTTTTAGAGTTATTGCTCATTTATGATGATCGTGTAATTTCGAAATTATCACTATGAAATTGCTCAAACTTGAGGATAGCGTTAGAAAAAATGTGAAATTTAATATGATTGGGTGAGAAAAGATGGCGAAGAATAGATTGACCATAGGAATCTGTATTTAGAACATTCACTGCTTTTATACGGTGGATAGAGCATTACAACAAAACCCTCATCAATAGTATAATAGAAGAAAACGTTAATGATGTGAGAATTGGGGATTTGATGAAGAAAATATGGCTTAATGGGGTGAAATTGACGTTTTTTATTCAAAATTTGCTTATTACAAAGAATGAATTCATAATTGAATACCATTTCTTGTGCTGAATGGGTACTCTCTCTTCTCGAAATTCTCAATGTGGCTTGGAGCGGTTGAATTAAGTTCTTATGACGTTTCAGGATCGATTCCTAGTGAAGAAACATAACGCGAACATCCACGTCGCGGAGGCTGTTGGAATATGTTAAAACAAAAAGTTTTTATACTTTCCATGGTTTCAAATTAAATCTAGTTGGCATCGGAAATTCCTCATAACCTCAGTGACACTGAGAAACATAATAAAGCTGTCAACATTACATTACATACATGATGCTTGGAAGAGAGTTGTCACAAACTATTACATTCATGGTGGCTGAGGGGGTGGTTTTGACGCTGTATTGGGGCAATATTTCTCCGCTGCGTCACTCAGGTCGCCGTTAGCAGTAAGAAGAAAGTACCTAGTGATTTAAAGTACTATTTTCGAACGGGATAAGTTATACCCATTATGAATATGTGTTTTTGAGATTTTTGGTACCTAGGCGTGTGGGGTATAATTTTCTACTAAATTTTGGACCCCGAATCGATTGGAATGGTTCCGGAACCCACCACACGCACTGTTTCCCCCATTCTCCTCTTATTGAAAAGATGAGTCTCCATGAGCCTGGTCCGAGGAATAACTTGCAGCGTTTTTGTGAAAAGAAGATTTTCTAGAAAATATCATATTCACGCGTAATTTCGAATAAATTCTCACGTTTCCTAATTATATTATCATTTGTTTTCTTGTTAATAGGACGATGAAGACGAGGAAGAACTGTTAGAACCCCTTTCACGAGGACCTCTTCCCACGTTAACGCCTCCCTCGTCCCCCGACTACTATTCGGATCCAGGGACGGGAGGGGGAGGGGAGTCTGACCTAACGAAAACCACCACGTTAACCACCGCGCACATACGACCAAACAGGTAAACACATTTTGGCGAAAAAATCGTCTTTTATTATAATCATTATCATTATTACAATAAATTTATTTGTATTTTGATATCGATTGGTTGACTAAAAAATATTGAATCTGACATGGAAATTAGCCGACGATTTTTGAATCAGAATATATACATTGTAACGACTGTTTTTTGGCCGAATAAATAACGTAGTTGGCCACCCTTTTTTTTATTTAAAACGTTTTTCTTAACCGGCTTTCTTGTTTGTTTGTCCGCGAAATCTTTCAACTCAAATTTCGACCATTTATCGGCAATCTGTAGTTCTGAAACTTTACATATAGATCAGAACCAGATGACAATGCAATATTATAATACTTTGATGATGATTTAAAGAGCTTCTTGAGTAATTTCAATAAAATAAAATTATTAAATTATGTATCACTAGGTTGGAACCCGTCAACAATGACGAGAAAAAATGTAATGTATGTCCAGTCCCTCTAGAATGTGTTGGAGATTGAAAAAGGTAAACAAAGGATTAACCCCCCCCCCCGCTCGGGGGGAATATCTGCATTGTTTATCGAGGTTCTTCAATAAAATTTTACAATTACAAATTTCTAATGAACAAAACTAAAAAGTAGAAAATAATAGTACATGAATAAAAAACTTTTATAAAAACAACGTTTTTCATATGCACTAAAAAGTAGAAAATAATTTTCCTATGAGCCTGGCTGAATTTCTGAATAAATTGGTCACATTATGGTAACAGACGTAGAACGATTCCAAATAACGATTTCCAATTCTTATAAAACGAAAATGGGCGCATGTACTCAAACATCAAGATCTTTCTAATACGCTCACGTTTCTATAAAATGAAATTTCTTCATATTAATTCAGTTGACATAATATTCAGTTAATACAGTTTCACGGAATTGAATTGTGAACATTAGAAATCATTTGATATAATCATATGCAATAATACTAATCATCATTAACGAATTCAAAATTTTTCATATAAATGAACATTAAAATCATGATTTCTACAATAATTCTTCAAATACATATTTGTTACATAATTTTGCAGAAATAAAATTTTACTTTAAATGAATTAAATATATTCATAAGTTACTATGAAAATGTTTCATTTACAATCACAATTAGTGATTTATAAATAATATAATCATATGATCAATTATATTAATAATTATCATAGTTAATTTGTAAAATTAATATTTATATTGTCAGAAATAAACAGTATTACCTCATATAAATCTCATATTTATATGATTGTAAAATGAACATTCATAATAATAATACAAAATGCGCCCAACGTTTTTCGTTTTATAAGAATTGGAAATCGTTATTTGGAATCGTTCTACGTCTGTTACCATAATGTGACCAATTTATTCAGAAATTCAGCCAGGCTCATAGGAAAATTATTTTCTACTTTTTAGTGCATATGAAAAACGTTGTTTTTATAAAAGTTTTTTTATTCATGTACTATTATTTGAAATAGTCAAGTCATTGGCTCAGCAACCCTTTAAACTCTTTAAGCTGCTCATAAATCATCAATCTCTTGCCAGCCTCAAATGATTGGCAGCATGACGTTTACCCCCGTTTTTGTAATTATGTACAATTGAATTATTCGCCTCATCAAATCTAATGCTTTTCCGTGTGATGTTTATTTTTCGAATTGTTTGAATTTTCCTTCTTATCTTAGATCAGTTTCTCAATAAACTAGGTATATAAATTCACTTTCACATTTTTCGTTTTACTTTAAATTTCCCTTCGATGTCCGTCAACACTCAAATTTCGTCCTCCTCTTTGTCTTCGCCAGGTTAACGACAGTCACCGCCAAACACCAGACCTCCTTCCGACAAAGGGTAGACCACTCGCCGGACTCGGCGAGACGGAAACTTCACAAGTGCCATTATTCGGGGTGCGAAAAAGTCTACAAGAAGAGCTCACACCTCAAAGCCCACGAACGCACGCATACAGGTCGGTGTTAGCGAATAGCGTTTGAATTTCATTAGTAACCTCTACCGAGAGAATGAACCTTGATTATCGGTATGTAGAGTCAATGATTTGAACAGTGAATAGAATAATATTAGTCTTTAAAGACTGGATTCCGTCCGATATGAATAATACGCTCAATCTGGTTTAGAGTTAGTTAAGACGTTTTGCGAGGGTGGTTTTAAAGAGGCTTTTTCGTCCCATTAATGCCCCCCATCGAAGGAAATGTTTCCACCTTTTCTCCCCTTCCAATCAAAGTTCCAAAGGAGAGGATTGTCCATGCAGCCCCTATTCATCGGAAGCCATAATCCTTGAAAGAGGATTGCGGGCCACTGAAGGCATCAATCATTTTCTTTTTTATTTTCCGACCCCATCGACGCTGGCGGTTTTTCTTTGCCTTTTTTTTCTTTATTCTCCGCCCGCACCGGTTTCTTCGAATAGGGAAGAAATCAGACCTTCGGCCAGAGGAGCCTTCCCATGAAAAAGATCATTAACTTTCCATTAGCGGTTTTCCTAGGGAGTGCAGCTGAGGCAGGACAGGAAAGGATGTGACCAGGATGGCGCTTTTTATTCCTCCCCACTCCGAGGCTTCGCCTTCTTCACCCCCTACCACAGGGTAGTTCCCACGTCCCGGTCCAAAATTGTCCTCCCCGCCTCCGCAGTACTCAGAAAAAGGGGAAAAATTGAGAGTTCGACCATTAAAGGCAATTACGAGCGAGGACGGTTGGCGAAGGAAGAGAAAGAGGAGCCAGATAAAGATGGAGTGTTACATAAATTGCCAGTTAATTTGGACGATTTCTTTTGTCGTGGACTGAGAACTCGTAACTGTATTTCTTATTCTTCGCCACCTTTTTCTCTGATTTCTTGTTTTGCCTTGCAAAATCTGAGCTTAGTTTATTTATATTTCAAATCTCCATTATGGCAAGAGCTTTTTTACTCAAATTTGCGTTATTTATTCTATTTTGAAAATTCTGCAATTTGGGTTGGTTATCCCTTGAATAATTCTCATGAAAATTTTCTAAAAATCTGAAATTTGGGTCAGGGACCCGTTTCTGACTTTAGTTGGTCCTCAGAACTTTTCAGCCCGGTTGGACCAAGGGAGTGGGGTAGGGGTCAAAATATTTTTATCGAAAAAAGGATGCGATTTTAGGCATGTGGGGTATCATTTTCGACTAAATTTTGGACGCTGAATCAATTGGAATGATTCTCCATGCTCCTGGTCCGAGGAATAATCAACCCCTGTGATTATTTTCTGAATGCTTTAATGGCTGATTGAGATGAATGCGAGGTAAGCCTCACTGGCTTTAGACGAGGCTGTAAGTAACGAGAGTTACAGGAAGGAGCAGATATGGTCAGTCTGGGCGTGAATAAGGTAGAATCTGGATAGTTCCTAGCAACACTTGATCACAACAAAATTCCTGGAAAGGGGGGGGGGGGAGGTATTATGGTGGAATTTATCTGATCACAGTGAGATTCAACATAAAGGATTTTGAGAATAAAATTGAAATCTGTGATAGTGTTTGGAACATTAGGCAAGACAGCAGGACAGCAGGTCAAGAAAACTTCAGTTGCAGGTACTCACTTTAAACAAGGGGGTTACGGATTTGTAGATTGGAGAGCTACAGGCATCAACAGATTTTTCAGTTTTGTTTTAGCGTCACTACTGCCTCTATGGATCGAGCCAATCAGGAGGCTGCTACTTCTGCACTCATGAGCCGCACATTCTGATTCGCTGGAGTTTGTAACTTACATATTTATGAGCGGAGAATGGTATATTATTCAAAAGTGGAACCAAGGAAACGAGAAAAAATTAAATAGGTATCTAATTCGCCTTTAATTAGGCGACCAGTAATTGGTGATTCAACGTGATCCTGGATCATATTACAAATTGCAAAGCGAAGAGAAGCAAAGTTACTCATCGAGGAAAAACGAATCAGGAGGAGAATCACGTATATCAAGAGAGGAATCGTTTCATGATTAGTACATAATTAGTCCAGATACAGTGTGGTGATTACAAACACTAATGAGAGTAATATACAACACAAAAAGCCAACGGAGATGTTCCAAAATTTGTATGTTGTTTGTTAATGTACGGAAATTTCCAATTAATGGTTTCAGACTCAATTTGATCTGGAGAAGAAAAATATTATTGAAAACCCGCGGTCTTTGAATTCAGAGAGAAATAATTTCATAACAAAATCCAGTCAACCATGTCAATCATTACGTTAGTTCATTTTCCTTGAAACCGGTAAAGAGCGAAATAGGAAAAGCGTAAATAATAAGCGTAGAGGCCTTGAAAATCGTTTCTCCCGTTCATTTTCAAGTTGTTTGAAAAGGAAAACTCAAAACAAAGGTGAGGTTCGCTACGAGCTTATCAAATTCATAATTCAACTCTTGAAACGAGTGCTCGCTAAATTGTTTTCGAAGAAGAAAGTATGTAGGTGCTTTGTGTGAGCGAAGGGGGTGGAGGGAAAATTCTTCAAGTTATTCTTGAGACGTAAGTTAGGGTTGTCGACAGTCCATTTTTTCTCTATAACGAGTTCTCTTTTCAGTGGGAGAAATTGAATGAGCAAACGAGAGAAAAGGAAAAACGCTGCTTTTTCACAATACTTTTGCATTCTCAGGTTGATGGTTTTAGATGTCCAGGGTCCAGAGAAATGAATAGATTCATCACTATTTAATACGGTTTTTCATTCACTTTTGTGACGTTGAAGATGATATTTCTCGTGCCACAAAGAACAAAAATAAGTACATGAATTGGACATTTTTCAAACAACAAACGTTTGTATGGTCGTCGAGCCGCTTTTGACGACAAATCGTCACGAGGAGCTGAATCGGGTTTCAATACCAAAGCGTTTGATGCAGTTTTAGCGCTTATTGGGTCGACAAAAGTACCCAGGGTACACATTCTGGATGCTGAATCCAATGAAATGAGTCCCAGAACGATTGGCACCCACCGGAAGAAGTTATGGGACAAAATGGATATGTATCTATCTACCCACTTTGAATATGTGTTTTCAAGATTTCTGGTACTATGTGGGGTATCATTTTCCACTAACATTGACGTTGAATCCAATGAGACGGGTCCCGGAACGATTGGTGCCCTCTCGATGAGGCTATGCGTTAAAATGGGTGCCTATCTACCCATTTCTAATGTGTGTTTTCGAAAATTTCTGATACCTAGGCGTGTGGGGTATCATTTTCCACTAAATATTGGACCCTGAATCGATTGGAATGAGTCCGCCACAC
This sequence comes from Cyrtorhinus lividipennis, assembly GCA_019603395.1. Lineage (NCBI taxonomy): Eukaryota > Metazoa > Arthropoda > Insecta > Hemiptera > Miridae > Cyrtorhinus > Cyrtorhinus lividipennis. Next base: position 2,510,041 of record CM033999.1, on the reverse strand, counting down.
CCACTATTTCCCCCATTTTCCCCATGTTGAAGAAATAAATCTCCATGCGCCTGGTCCGAGGTTGTATATAAGTTTCAAGATTTCTGATACCTAGGTGTATGGAGTATAGTTATTTGCCACTACATTTTGGACGTTGAATCCAATGAAATAGGTCCCGATTATAATTTTCATTTTCGAAAGAGGCTCCCTATTTTTCGTATTTGATATGACCATGTACATACATACTCTGTCTTGTTCGTATTCAGGCTCAAACTTTTAATGTGTGTTCCATGCATATACCAGATTCAACTATTTGCTCGTACCTCGTGAAGCTCACGAATTGTCGTATAGGAAGCCGTTGTTTTCAAGGTATAGTGACATCCACTTATTTACCATATAGCCACCATCATCACAATTTTATCGACTTGTTCGACGCATCAGTTCCACATTCCCTTCTCTCCAACGAATTTCCCAAAATCCACCCATTGAAGGGTTAACGTAGTTCTCGCTCGTTTGAAAAACCAACCCTTTGGGGTCTCTCCCTCAAAGCGCTGGGTCTGAAGTGAAGTTGAAGTTGTGACTTCGTTTACGAGGTGCGGATCAGTGAATTGGCGAGATAGCGTCGTTGGTTTCCGATCCACGGTGAGTTTACGCGACTCTGAAGAACCAATTTCTATGAGAACGTTTCCTTCTGTCGTCTCGCGTTTCAGACGGTTTTCGCACTTCCGAAGGGTATAACTGTATAAGATTTGAAATTGAATAGATTGTTCCGCTACGCTACAACGCGATACAGGTTCCTGAAGACCGTATTTCACGGGAACCTGAAGTATTATATACCGCCCGCCCCTCGGTGCTCGGAGAATTATTGCTTTCAGAAATGGGATTTCAAGACGACGCGGAGCAATTGCTGGGTTCCCCTTCGCTTTCCCACCAATGGAAGGCGGAGTCCTTTCCCGTTCCCCGCACAATAAAGCCCCTCGCCGCCGTCCCCATCGCTGTTACCCCCCACCGCCGTGCCCAGCGTCGGGGACTCCTCGTCATATCGCGATCGGAATGATTTAATATCGGGAGTCACCTGGCGGAGGGTGCGTTTCGAAGGTATCGGCCGCTCTGCGGAGCCCGTCACCCGGAATTCCATTCCTCGCGCTCCGCACAGCCCCGACGCGCCTCGTTCCGCTTTTCTTGATGGATAGCCCGCACATGACAACTACAGTTCCCTCGGGGGGAACAACGGCGGAGCGTCTCGTGCTCCGCATCCAATTCCCGCGAGTGCCAAATGCAATTAGATAAGACGCCATCAACGAGAATTGCCGTTCCTTGGCAGACAAGAAAACTAGTGTAAGAGGGGGAGGGGGGGGGGCTTATCTTGGAAACGCTCATTCACTTGTTCAACTTCAAAATTTTTCAGAGAAAATCTGGTACCATCAGAAACCGTAATATCAGTATTTGTACGTAATGCCTGTGTCAAAACGCTGCAAATTTTTACAAACGGGTTGGTTATTCCTCGAACCAGGCGCATGGAGATTTATTTCTTCAACATGGGGAAAATGGGGGAAACAGTGGGTGGTCCCAGACCCATCCCAATCGATTCAGGGGGCAAAATTTAGTGGAAAATGATACCCCACACGCCTAGGTGCCAGAGATCTTGAAAACAGACATTCGAAATGGGTAGATAGGTACCCATTTAAACTCATAACCTCATCCAGAGGGTGCCAATCGGTCTGGGACCCTTTTAATTGGATTCAGCGTCCAGAATTTAGTGGAAAATCATACCCCACACACCTAGATTGCTAAAAATGCCAAAAATCCATTTTCCAAAATACACATTTTGACCCCAACCCCACCCAAATTTGGTCCGATCGGTTTGAAAAGTTTCGAGGACCAACTAGAGCTATGAACAGACCCCTATTGATGTAGACACCGTAAACGTCCAGAATTTTTTTTTTTTTTTTTTTTTTTTTTTTTTTTTTTTTTTTTGGGCGAATCGGAGAGATTGAGTTTTTGATTGAATAACCAACCAAAATATCGAATTTCATTTACTTCTGCAAGCATTTCCCCAAGTAACAATACCGTGTATCAATATCATATATCAATCTCGAATAATTTTCATCGTGGATTGAGTTGCACATTGCAGCTTTTCGGTGATAAATTTGAAATGAAAGCAGTCTATCGATCCACCTGATCGTTTGCTGATACGTCGTTTTGAGGCCGAACGTCGACGTTGATTCCTTTTCGACATGGATCGGATTCCCAAAACGAAATTCGTATTTAACGAAGAGCGACGAAAAGAAAAATAAAAAGATGGAAGAGAAATCTTCTTTTCCTGCGGTTCGGATCGGAAGAAAATAATTAGAACGTGCTTCTGACGCACAAGACTCGGAAGATAAGTGAGGACGTGCTTCGGGGGCTGCAGAGTTACTTTTGACACCGTTTTTTTTTTTTTTTTTTTTTTTTTTCCTCCCTTCTTTCAAGAACTGAGCGATCGTGTTCCAAATGGCGGCTCTGAACCGGATCGGTTACCACTTGCTCGCTTTTGAAGGAGCATTTACTCCTAAGAGTATCGAGTGGAATGAAGGTGGAAGGGGTCTTATTTCTTTTCGGGAAAAGACTCGGCACTTCGACTTTCAGCGCATCCACTCATCTAATCAACACTCGTGAAGAAAACACAAGTTCCGTGTCAAATTGCTCCACGAGCTCACTTTCTTCCGGGGTCGTTTTCACTTTCTCAAACAGGTTTCAAGTTGGGTTCTCTTGTTTTTCGACGCAACTTCGCTATTCGAACGTAACTTTTACATAAGTGGTTTCATTTCGTGTTGCTTGTGAATACTCGTACACCAATTATTTATGTACCTACAACGAGCGATTTCCCGCCGCATGACTATTTTCAGTTGAAACCAAACTGTACTCTGCTGATTCAAACAAAAAGCCTCCAATAACCGCGTACTTCTGAAATAGCTTTTTAAGATTTTCTATAGAAAACAGGCCGTTGTTCCCCTTCAGCGTGTTCTATCAAACCCATTTTCGGGAGGCAATTCGATTATGCTTGAGTTAAAAAAAAATTATCAGTGAAAAATAAAAACTGTTAATTCTTACTTAAATGGGTAAATAGGCACCCATTTTGACCCATAGGCTCATCCAGAGGGTGCGAATCGTTCTGGAACCCATTTCCATTGGATTCAGCGTCCTAATTGTTTTGATCTAGATACCTTGAAACCAACCAAAAGAGGGTTTATTATTTGAAATAACAAAGCTCACCTAAAAGTGAACCATCAAATCGTGACGACCCAGTTTAGGTAGGTATTATTTATCTTTTATTGTAATTATCCCGAAAATATATGTTTTCCAATCGTACAGGAGCAGTGATTTATATATTAGACGAGTGGATATATTATAAATTGATTGAATGTACCTCTTCTGGTACCTAGGCGTGTGGAGTACCATTTTCCATCAAATTTTGGGCGCTGAATCGATTGGTATGAGTCCAGGTTATTCACAATTACTGTTTCCTCATAATATATCCCTAATGGTAAATTTTTGGATGAATTCACCACGTTTTAGTCAAACCGAGGGACCAATAAATCCCAGTCAGTGGGATTTGCGGCGACTTAGGGGTCTCTAGAGAGTTGGAGCGCATCTCAGGGCTACAAACGGGGACGCTCAAGAGAGACATCCTCCAACTACAAGACGGCGGCGCTCTTCCGTCAAAGGAGACTCAAGAATGTGGTTTAATTCACTTTTCATCTCTGCCAAATCCACGCCTCGCTCCTCGAGAGCAACCAACACCATTTGTTGTGAGCTAGTTGGCTCTGAAGTGGCAGTCACGAGCGGAGCTGAGGCCTCTCCGAAGTTGTTCAATTATGCAAATACAAGAGAGAGGTGGTGCCGCCGAGCGGCGGAGGAGGGGCACAGTGGCGGGATTGTTTGACGGGGGTGTCGGTGGGGGCGGGCAGAAGTGCGGCGGCGGAGGGCTGCATTATATATCCGAGGCTATACAATACATTTACATAATTGCTCATATCGTCCTCTTATCATATGGTAAACGCCACCGCTGCACCCTCACCGTCCCGGTTCGTCTCCGTGGAAAGCCACCCCCTCCGTCGGGTCGAGTCCACCCCCCACCCGCCGTATCCATCCACCGGGGTTCGAAACCCTGAATTGTGTTCTCGGGGTTGCGGTTATTACGGCGCTAATGACAACTTTATGGGGCAGTTACACGGCGCGAGGCGGAGTTTGGGAGCCAGAAAAGCCAGAGGAATGCAATGAGCGTTAATCCCGCCGGAGCTTCCCTTCGAGGCGATGACGCCAATTTTGTTAGTAATGTTTCCTGTTGCACAAGACAATACCTAATTAGTCCGTTTCGTTTAATTAGACCAAATTGCCGTAACAAGACCAATCTAGGTCATTCTTTTGATTTTCGCCAAGAAAGTAAACTATACCTAAGTGCTTCGACAAAATCAAACTCAAAATCGGGTCAGGGAACCATTTTCGGCACTAGGACCACATTTGCGAGTGGTGAGAGGGGGGGGGGGATGTCAAAATGTGTATTATGAAAAACGCTGCAAATTCTTACACACGGGTTGGTTATTCCTCGGACCAGGCGCATGGAAACTCATTTCTTCAACATGGTAGAAATGGGGAATACAGTGGGTGCGGCGGGTCCCAGACCCATTCCAATCGATTCAGGATCCAAAATTTTGTGGAAAATGATACCCCACACGCCTAGGTACCAGAAATCTCGAAAACGCATATTCAAAATGGGTAGTATATACCCAATTTGACCCATAACTTCTTCCAGTGGGTGCCGATCGTTCTGGGACCCATTTCATTGGATTCAGCGTCCAAAATTTAGTGGAAAATGATACCCCACTCGCCTAGATCGCCCAAAATCTCGAAAATCCATTTTTCAAAAAACACATTTTGACCCCTACCCCGCCCAAATTTGGTCCGATCGGGCTGAAAAGCTTGGAGGACCGTCCTACACCGGGAACAGACCCCTGACCCAAATTTCAGATTTTTAGAAAATTTTCTACTACCAAAAACGGCGTGGACGGACATTGACCTCTTTTGATCTAGACACCATGAAACGTCCAGAAAAAAATTTTGAGCTGAATCGGAGAGGTTGACCATTTGCATGAAAACATAGGTTGATTATTATGTTTATGGAACATAGTACTATGTTTCCATTCAGAAAGCCGATCTCTTTGCCACAAAATTTGACAGTTTGCGTTTGAAGGTTTCTAGACCAAAATAGGTTTGTCCGTCTGCCGTCCACGCTGTTTTCGGTAGTGGAAAATTGTCTAAAAATCTGAAGTTTCGATCAAGGACCCGTTTCCGGCTCTAGTCACTCGTCTTTTCAGCCCGATTGGACCAAATTTGGGGGAGAGGAAGTCAAAACGTGTTCTTCAAAAAATGGATTTTACATATTTTACATCCAATAAAACGGGTCCTGAAACGATTGGCGCCCACCTGATGAGGATATGGGTCAAAATGGGTATCCATATACCCATTTCGAATGTGAGTTTTCAAGATCTGAGGTACCTAGGCATGTGGCTTATCATTTTCTACTGAATTTTGGACGCTGAATCGATTGGAATGAGTCTCCATGCGCCTGGTCCGAGGAATAAACAACCCCTGTGAAGGAATTTGCTGCATTTTTCTACCAAAGCTTCCAATGTGTTGCATTTTGGTAGGTTATTCCTTAAATATTCAACCTATGTTTCCATTCAGAAAGCCGATCTCTTTGCCCCAAAATTTGACAGTTTGCGTTTGAAGGTTTCTAGACCAAAATAGGTTTGTCCGTCTGCCGTCCACGTTGTTTTCGGTAGTGGAAAATTGTCTAAAAATCTGAAGTTTCGATCAAGGACCCATTTCCGGCTCTAGTCACTCGTCTTTTCAGCCCGATTGGACCAAATTTGGGGGAGAGGAAGTCAAAATGTGTTCTTCAAAAAATGGATTTTACAGATTTTTGGCGATCTAGGCTTGTGGGGTATCATTTCCCACTAAATTCTGGACGCTGAATCGATTGGAATGAGTCTCCATGCGCCTGGTGCGAGGAATAACCAACCCCCGTGAAGGAATTCGCTGCATTTTTCTACCAAGAAACCGTGATACTCCGATGAGACGGCGGAAAGGACCTTACGAGGTGTCGCTGAGTGTTTCCAAAGCCAAATGCTTCCTACTTATTTAATGGAGTTAGGTTATGTCCTTGTGAACTCAGTTTTTCAATATGTCAAACCAGATGAGCTGAAAACATTTCAATTTTAACTGACTTGATGCAAATTTTTTTACAGGGGTTGTTAGTACAAAGGGAAGCAACATTATGGAGAAAATGTGAAAATGGAGTGTCGGAATGATTGACTTTTTACATAAGAACACAAGATTATTCAAGGAATAACCAACCAAAACAAAAAAAAATGTGTTTAACGAGGTAGAGAATTCCCAAAACGGATTCACCTTTACAGATAATTTTCCACGAAATCCGGGAAAATCATAGGAATGACGGGCAATTATCCGGTAATCAATAAACAACTGGTTAACTCAATTATGCCCGCGCATTGTCCAATCATAGCGTATAATTAAGCTCGCGAGGAAAGCTCAATTAGCTTTGGCGTCATGAACGTTCTGGTTGGTCGTGTGGGATCAAAGAGACTGAACGTGAACGGCGGAAATAATTATACTGAAACCATTTCAATTTACTCTCAAGCGAATGCGGGGGAACGCAATAGTTCGGATTGGCGTGAAACCATTCGGCTTTGTTGTCTATTGTTTGTTCGTAACGAAATATCCGTTGTTTTCGCAATATAACGTGAGGAGTGAAATGTGATTTCAGTCGTGCGCAATAATGCATTGGACTTGAGAGAATAGTTAAAATCGGCTGAGTAAATGTTCAATTTTAATTAATTTTCAATTTTCGACGCAGGGAATCATGCTGTGGAAGAGGCTAGCGGCTTATATCAGCACTTGGACTATCATTATTATCAGCAAATTTAGCACAAATAGTCCTTCAATTGTGTGTACAGGCGTTTAAAAGATATCGTTGGATTTCTCTACGTGGTGGTGCCCCCTGAAACGCAACCCTCGTTAGGTTTAATTTTGAAAATCGAAGCTAAGAGAGTAAAATAAGTCGAAAACGTCACGCTGAAAATCGTCTAATGAAATGAATGAGAGTTGCGTTAATAGCCTAACTCACTAGGTGTCTTATATGATATAAAAAAATAAAATAAAATAAAAAACCTGCAATTTCTTTGGTAGGGATTGGATATTCCTCGGACCAGGCGCATGGAGACTAATTTAGATCTATTAAGAGTCCATAACCTTTTCCGGTGGGCGCCAATCGTTCGGGGACCCATCTCATTGGATTCAGCGTCCAAAATTTAGTAGAAAACGATACCCACACGCATAGGTACCAACAATTTCAAAACCACAAATTCAAAATGGGTATGTGGATACCCATTTTGACCCATAACCTCCTCGGGTAAGCGCCAATCGCCCCGGGACTCGTCTTATTGGACTCGACGTCCAAAATTTAGTCGAAAATGATACCCCACATGCCTAGGTACCAGAAATTTTGAATACCCACTTTTGAAATTAGTAGATTGATATCCATTTTGATTCATACACGCATGTGGTGGGTGTCAATCGGTTTGGAACCCATCTCGATCGATTAAGCGTCCAAAATTGAGTGGGAAATGATACATCAGATAAACATGGCTCAAGCAAACATTCTTCAAGGCTGGGTGGTTCAAGACATACCTAATACTGTAAAAAAAATCAGGTAAATTTACTGAGCTTATTAATCAGGAACATCGAGTGCTTTCTTCCCGAGTAAGCCCTTGACGATCATCACTTCATGATATATACACTCTCGCACCCTCTCTAGGGATGTATAAATAGTCTTCCGCAGCAGAGGGGTGTGAATGAATCCTGATTCTCAGTGAAAGAGTTGGTGGGTTTTTTTGACCTCAAGATCGTCATGATATTTGGTCGTATTCGGTATTCTTTATATTGACTGTGAGCAGATTTGTGGTAAATCAGTCACTCACACTGTCACCCACTCCGCACGAACTGAAGAGTTCTCACCAGTCTTGCCCCTCAACCGACAGCGCTACGTCGTCTGGAAAGAGGAACATCTTGGCCCGAAGATCCAGCTCAAAAACGCGATCAATGTAGACCAGGAAAAGCAATGGACCCAGTGCTGAACCCTGTATTACTCCGTACAAATTGGGACACGACTCTCCCACGCGGCCCAACAGACACAAACTGCGTCCTGTTCGATTAATAGCTTGGAAATCAGGTCCAGCGCAGATTCATCCTGCATCAACATCCTGCAGGGAATCCAAAAGCATACTCCTATCCGCTAAGTCAAATTCTTTGGCAACTTCGAGGCAGGCAATGACAGTTTGAGGTTTAAGGCAGGATTTATAATACATCAAATCCCCTCAAACCAGGGATACTGTAATTCTAATTCGCCATTTAGGAACCACTGAGTAAGAATGCGCCAATCGAGGACCTGAATTCAACTGAAGAGCCAAAGCTAAGGTGTCTAGCCGCAATCTTTTCGGAAATGCAGGTGCCAATGGAATGCCATGTAGGCCGTGTATAATAATTTTGGGCACAGTTGGCTCCTGGATTACTACAGCAAAAATATCTACATGGCGAATATTTGGATAAATTAACTTATCTAACATGAGTAAGTCTAATATCGCATCAATCTACTTGGCAGCCATGATGGAAATCTTCACATGGCAAAGGGAGTGGACTTGATCTTCTTTTTCTTATGATCCATAGACGTAGATCATCCGTTGGCGACCAATCCTTCTTCTTCCTCTTTTTCTGCATGGCACGCAGTGTTCTCACATCAGCTCCAGCCTGGAGAGCGGACAGGTCCTGGACGCCCGTCCATCACTGTATGTCTTAAAGCCAAGAGAGTTGTTGCTGCTGTTCCACGCTTTCCCTTTGTCTTACACTTCACAACCAATCGCTGGAAGACATAGCGATCACCTCTGAAGATATGACAAAGGTACCCTATTTCTGGACCCACGAGACCCGAAACATTCCATGCAGGCACCAAATCGCAAAAGCTTCCAGGCGATCTTCAATGTCCACGTTATTGCAGAGGAATGACTTCGTCCGGATCCAGCTCAATCCTGGCACGAACCTCGACCTCAGGATTCCACTTTTCGTTCACGATCACTCCAAGGTATTTGATGTTCGTAATACGGTCAAAAGAGTCGCCTCCCATGTCGATCCTCCCTGAACGGAGCTCATCGTCACGTGAGATTGGCCACCCATTTGGCCTTCGAAATTGACCCTTGGGCCAATCGACAGATCCTCCTCAGCCACGATGATGACAAGTTGCTGTAGACTGTTCTGGGAGTCGGCTATAAGGATGGTGTCATCATTGATGAATACAATATTTACCTTGATGCCAAGCTACACTTCAGGAAGGGAAGTGAACGGTTGTTCCATGTAGATGTTGTATAGTACTGGAGGCAGGATGCAACCATGGCAGTCAACTTGCTGAACGTCTAACGCTGCTTTCTGGTGCTAATAAATGTTCTCGATTATTCGTGTGTCCTTTTCGTCCTATACGCTTCAGTAAATCGATCGTTTTGCCGTACCTGACACTTTCAAAGGCATTTTCGTAGTTGGTTTGATACAGAGGCTCCAACGGGCCCCCATGGGGGTACGAATGCTGGAGGTTTTATGGATCGACTATCCATTAGTGACTTTATTCCGGTCGATCAACGCGACAAACTGATCAGGCCGAATTGCAAATGATTTCCTCGTCCTACGCGACGTGTGTCAGGTAAAAATTATCAAAAGCCGTCTAGCGTTCGTTGAGAACTCGAAAATAGCGGGTGAGTCGACTTCAAAAGGCTCCCAGTCGCCTGGGGTTGAACAAAGGCACTTTGAATCCTCAAACTGCAACGCTCCCCTGGTGCGCAGAAAAAGAGTAGTCGTCCTATAGAACGGCTGAAAAAAGTTTATTCCCCTGATTAAAAATCCGCTCCAAAGCCCTCAGATAGTAGTTCACTTTATTTTGATTGAATTGAAGAAGAGAAAAAAAGAGGGGGTGATAGTGACGTGGAGGGGCGGGGGACAGAGTGGATTAAAACCGATGAGGGGAAATCGGATTCGATTCAATCGCTATACGTAGGAAAAATGCGAGTGATTCGCAAATACGAGTCCAAACCAAAGAAGGGTGCGTACTCAAAAGCCCCCACCCCCCTCCACCAGTATGGAATGGTTTAGAAATTGAATACCCATAAATCTCTTCACACAGAAAGCCGATCGTGAATGCGTTTTGGTACACTTTATCAGGAAACTCAACTACAAAGGGTACAGGAAACTAGTATTTTTTCAGTATTTTCGCTCTTTCAACTTTACTAACTCTCCGGTTTAAATGTGGTCGTTCATTGGGCGGGAATCAAAACGTACCTGGTTTTCAATCGTTCAACAAAAGGCCTTATTGATATCCCATAAAAAGTGCTGCATCTCTCGTATCTTTTTGAGGGTATTCAGAACATGTTTTTTCTGTTAGGTTATGTTAAAATCGATCACAGGGGTAGGTTATTCCTCGGACCAGGCGCATGGAGACTCATTTCAACCATTCAGCGTCCAAAATTTAGTGGAACATGATACCACATCCTAGGTACCAGAAATCTCGAAAACTCACATTCAAAATAGGCAGATAAATACCCATTTTGACCCATAACCTCTTCCAGTGGGCGCCAATCGTTCCAATTTAGTCAAAAAAGGTACCCTGCATGCGTTGTTCCATTTTTCGAAGTACACATCATGTCACCTTGAAAGACTGTCTAGGGGCTACTTTAGAGCTCTCTACCATATTTTGACCAAAACAGGGCAGTTACACGCTTTGAAATTATTAAAAATTAGAAGAAATGCCGCCATACAGGATATATTCTTCCGCAACAGCCTCCATTCGTAAGTTCATGTCATCCAGGATTTGTATTCAGGGTCCTTCTTCGACATTTTTTGGATGGAAAAAGACACTCAACCCTTCAACTCACTCGAAGAAGTCCAATTATTTCGTCAGTTCGCCTGTTTGACCGAAACTCAGTTTATTCTCTTCGGGCCCGTATTCGCGTGACTTTGCACAAACTAATGATCTATTTACAACAATATATTTATGTATTATAAATAGCACGAAAATTTGCCTAATTGCACGGAGACATTGGTTTACTGCGAAATAAACTTGATTATTCCAGTGTTTTGCCTGGAAAATAATTATGAAAATCGGAGTTTTCTCATTTATTTTCTTTTTCTGTGGGATCATTGGAAATTCAGGGGCCTAAAGTGGTAATATTTTTATGTAAGATTAGTCCAAGGAGACTTTAGGTTAGGATGAAGATCTCAGCGTGTCTCAGTTCCCTTTCAATTGACTCATTGCTCGAAAACTCGTTCAATGGACCAACCCACACGGTTTCTCAGACCTTTTTCCAAACTTCGGTTGATCCTCAAAAGAAATGACACTAAGTCATGTAAAGCTCACGTTGTGGTTGATCCGATTGACGTGAAACAAGGCATGTGTGATAAACCTACCTTTGAACTACAAGGAAATAGAGGAAATGTAGAGACGAGAGACAGTGTATTTATTGAGCAGAGCATAATGAAGAAGAAGAAAATGGGGCCGGGGGGGGGGGGGGATAACCGTTGTGGAGAGAGGGTCCTCCCCTGCCACCCGTTTTAGGGTTTAATTTTCCCCTGGCCACCGCGACCACCCCTGCAATACGAAAATGCCAGGTGTCTCTGGGACGTGAAAATGAATGCAGACCGCAAACCACCTTATTCCGCCTCTCTTATCTCCCATTTTCCCAGTCAAAACGTTTTCTCGCCTCCTCCTTCAATTGCAGCAAGAATTTTCCCATTACTTCCATAAAAAATAGGCGGCAAGCTCCCAAGGGTGGTGAAGAATCAGTCTCGGAGGGCGGGAAAGTGAATGACCTGTCTGAACATTCCTCCCTCGAGAGAAAGCAATTACCGAAAAGAGGGCCCCCACCCTTCAACTCACCCCCACCACCCTTCTTCAGTACCGCCTAGAAAAAAGGGGCCGCTCTCCCGCAATGAATAGCAGTAATTAGAAAATAAAAGAGGGAATTCGTAAGAGACGGAAGCTCGAGGAAAGGTAAATGCGTGACACCTGGAAGAAAAGTCTTGTTAACCGAGTGATTTGTCAAGAGAAACTTTTCTGGAAAACCGATTGACGCTGAAGGGAAGGTGGCGTTGTACGGACCACTCAAATCTTCTCCAAGATTCATTACTGTACCTTTCATGGTTTAAGGTCTCCCGCTATTCAAGGGTGAGACGATTTTCTAACTTAATGATCAGCTCGACGGAGATGGAGTTCGAAAAGTGGCTGCTGGGATAATTTATGAAAGGGTTGGAGCAGTAGCGGTGGCACCAATGGCGGGTTGAGCAAACCAAAAGAAACATTCAATACTTTCATGGTAATTTTTTTTTTTTTTTTTTTGAGGGGGAGGGGGGTGAATTTGTGTGGTTATTTGTTGCAATGAGAAATGAGTTTCTTGGAAAGGGAACTGAAATACTCTGGGATCTTCATCCTATCCTCAAGTCTTATTGGACTAATCTTATATAAAATATGACCACTTTAGGCTCCTGAATTTCCAAAGAATTCACAGAAAACGAAAATAAATGTTAAAACTCCGATTTCCTTCATTATTTTCCTGGGCAAAAAGCCAGAATAATAAAGATTATTTAACAAGATACCAAAGTATCTTTGCAATTAGGCGATTTTTTCGTTCTTTATTATACATACTGTTGTAAATAGAGCGTTAGTTTGTGCAAAGTCACGTGAATACGGGTGAACCCGAAGCAAATCAAATGAGTTTATGCTCCATCGTTCAAACAGGCGAACTGACGAAATAGTTGGCCTTCTTTGAATGAGCTGAGGAGTTGATGGACGCTATTTTTCATCCTGGAATAGACGACGAAGGACTCTGAAAACGAACCCTGAATGATAAGACCCTGCAAATACAGACTGTCGCAGGAAAATATAATATGAATGGAGTCTTCTTTACTATTCCATGACCCAAGAATGAGATTCATTCTCCCAAAGGGACGAAAACTGTGATCACAATTGTAGTCGTACATGATTTTATAAATGAATGACAAAGCGCAATAACAAAAATACTGCAAATTCTTTTATAAGGGTTGGTTATTCCTCGGACCAGGAGCAAGGAGACTCATTTCAATCAATTCAGCGTCCAAAAAATAGTGGAAAACGATACCCTACACGCCTAAATCGCCGAATATATCGAACATGAGGAAAATGGGAAAAACAGTGGGTGACCCGGACCCATTCCAATCGATTCAGGGTCCACAATGTAGTCGAAAATGATACCCCACACACCCAAATCGCCTAATATCTCCGAAAATTCACATTTTGACCCCAACCCCTCTCCATTTCCACAAAATTTGGTCCAAACGGGCTGAAAAGTTTTTAGGACCAACTAGGCCCGGATATAAATTCCTGACCCAAAATGCCGATTTTCAGAAAATTGTCCATTAGCAACATTTGTGGACCGAATCGGAGAGGTAGACTTTTTGCATGAAAACAGGTTGATTATTTAAGGAATAACCAACAAAAATGGACAATCTAGACCTCAAAAATCCCTTGAAGTTCTTCGGATTCGCCATAAAATATGTTACAAGCGTCTTGAAAACGTTTGAATGTCCCGACTCTCAATAATCACACATATTTCTAAGTGAATACATCGAAATCTAGTTGATTTTCGAGCTCTGAACCATCCAGACATTGACAAAACCAAAAAAATCGCAGTTATTGTTTTTTATTACGGTTGTTCAAAAAGTGTGATTTCCCTTGTATTCATGTTCGTAATCGACAAAAGTTATCTTTTATTTTACCATTTTAGTTTGATTACTCTTGTGTTTATGATTGTATTCGCCCAAAATGTGACCGTTGATTACTCTTGTAATCGTATTGTCATTTGAAAAGTCACCGAAACTTCTTCTATGTAATGTTGCGCAATGAATTGATTAAAATTGGCTTCAAAACCAACCATTTTCGCAACAAGAGTCATGCTTTTGTGGTTTATGTTCATCGAAATTATTCATTTTATGGCAGTATAAAAGTATAGCAGTATTTTACAACGCAGCATCAAAGTCCTCGAAGAGCATTCGTTTTGTTAATTGTATTTTGTGTTCTCAGAGGAACGTTGTACCAAATGTGAATACTGTGTTGGTTTCTACTCATGAAGGAGTTCCGTTCAGGTTTTCGCTCGAGGCTCTGATTAGATTTTCGCTCAAGCACTTGATGGAAGGACGGCAAGAGGCCTGAATGGAAGGTTTGCGTTCCCGCGCTGACTCTTCCATTTCCTGAGGGACGAGGCCCCCCCAAAGGCGAGGTAAAAAACCGAGAAGAAGAGAATTGAGGGGAAAACCGGACGCTTGGTGGCACGGGTGCATGGAAGAAATAAAAGAAGAAAAAAAAAATAGGAAAACGTGGAGCGGAAAGAAAAACGTGACTTGAGGGATGACGAGAGCGGAATGAAGAGGGAGCCAAAGGTTTCGGTTTTCGGAATTAGGGCGCGAAGGAAGGTAGAGACGAAGGAGGGCGAAGGGGTGGAATTGTGGAAGGGCGAAGGGGTTGGGGGTGCACGAGCTGACCCTCCTAATGACGACAGGAGCAACATAACTTAAGGGAGTCACGTAGTTTCAGGTCTAATGTACAGAGGCTTCCACCTCCCAACTCCCAGCTACGTGAAGCTCATCCACAGTCCCAACTCCATATCCGCGTGTTGGACCGCCGTATATTATCCGCATCCACTACCTCTCCCCAACTCCTGAGAAATCAACTCTAATGAAGACAACTTTTGATAACTTCCTCCCTCGTCGCCATCCGGGTGAAAAACGGGAAATCCATTTTGTTTCCGTTTGAACTAACGATTCAAGAAAAATCACAATTTCACAGGCACATCCGAGTTATGGTTATCAATTACCAATTGCCATTATCAATTACATGATACAAATTTGAGTGTCTGCTCAAGGCGGATAGTCTTTGACTCCTCCTGCAAACCCCCAGCCACTATACTGGCCCTTTCCGCTCGTGTCTTCTGGTGGTGAGAAGAAAACCATTGTAGAACCCTCCTTTTTCAACCCCTTCTCTTTGGACCAAGCCACATTGGTCTGTTCTCCATATTCTGTTGAAACATACAGGATGGTCATGATCTCACGATCTGAATGTGAGTTGGTTTCTAATAAGTACAAATAATAGTTCCACCATTTGGCCTCGGTGATTAGAATGATTACTGATTGTAACGAGAGCGAGCGTCTCTCACCGTCTCACCATAAAAATGCTCTGAAAAATCCAAAAATGTCGCACATACAATCCCTGGACGCTCTACGAACTAAATTTCAGCCAAATCGCCGAATCGAGAAATCTTCGATATAATTCCAAATCTAATTTTTGACGCAGAACGGTTCGGGAAAAAAACCTTAGCTTGATCTATGGAGCTCAGCCTGGGACCGTTCAGCACATTACTTAAGGCATCGCTTGCCACAAACTTATTGCAACAAACTTGTTGACGTTCTCTCTCAAGGACCAGGTTCTTTCTTAGAATCACTTTGATATAGTTGGCTATACATTGCCAACCGCCATTGACTTTTAACATTCTTCTCACCAATTCCTCCGGTGACAATTGCAAAACTTTATCCAGCTGTTCCCAGAGGTTGTTCCATACCCTCTTCTACTTGGAGCACTCAATGAAAGTGTGCTGTGCGCTATCTTTTAAAATGGGGCAGTGCCAGCACATGAGAGGAACTGTGTACGTTAGAGTGTAACCTCCCCGTGGTTCCATTCAAGCCATGCAGGGATACTGAGGATAAGGCGTGCTGTCCATCTTCCCCTCGTCCTTACTGTCCAGGCCTCTTGTCATACCCTAAATGTTTGTTCTCGTTCCTTTTGTACAATTCTGCTTCATGGTACTCCTGCTCTTTTCTCGCGGGTTTCTCTGTGCTGCCTGTAGATGGATGAGCGTTACACCTGCCAGCTGGCTCTTACACTCAAAATTCTTAGCGCCCCTCTTCGTTGCACAAGCAGCATCGGTTTTTGATAGTAGGCAATGCTCATAGCATCGGCCCAGACTTCATTGAGTGGGTTACTGACATAAGTAGCCATCGTGTACAAGGCCTTGGGCCAGAAATGTTTGCCATGAGGCGGCTGAGGGTTGGGCTACGCTGTCTTCTGTGCTTTCCGGTCAGCTGCTTTCCTGATATGCTTCCAAAATGTTATCTTGGAATCCAGTGAAACTCCCAGATAACTCAGAGCTGACTTCATTTTAGTTTCCAAACTTGGCCCAATCTCCATGGGGATGAGCGGCAGGATGCGCTTATGTGTGAAGAGAACCACTTTGGTCTTGCCTGCAGCCAATGACAGGCTCTTCCATACTGGCTTTCACAGTTCTCATCATAGTGCTCATCATCTTCTGGGCATGCTCAGTTGTTCTTGCTAGGAACTGGCGCAACGTCGTCTGCATAACTACTAGGTATACAAGAAAGCTTCTTTTTGGTATCTCAAATGGAACAATTCCATCATAGGAAACATTCCAGGGAGTGGGTCCTAGAACTCACCCTTCGGCTGCTCCTGCTGTGATTCGTGCGTATAGAGGTTGATCATAGTACATATTTCGTCGGGGAATGAACGGCTGTACAGGAGCCAGAGGGGCTACTCGAAAAATATTAAATCACAGCGTTTTTGTTGCATTTGTAGTTGGTTTTGTAGTTGTTATTGTTGTTAAAGTTGAATTTGTTCTGAGTTGGTTTATAATTACTACTCAGTACTACTCTGCGTTTTGGAGGCGTAGGTGTACCACTTATTTTAACTGAAGTGCTTCAGCGTCTCCCCTCAAATCACTTCAAAAGTCAATCAAGCTACATGGGGCGAATGCATTTGTCTACGTTAATCCTGCGAATACGGCAACCCCTCCCCAAAGTGCTCCTTCTAATCCGCGGTCAATCCACGATTGGTACAGGTGTGCAACATTTGCTGCGTTTGGATTCGCGGTCCTTTGTAGCCTACGAAACGGAAACTCCGGCTGCCCTGTGATTGATCGCTGTCATCATCGAATACCCGTTCCGAGCACATTGGGAGGAAGGGGGATCGACGAGATATCACTCGTTGTTGTGCGGGTTTGAGGCGGTTATGATTGATAAGGGGCGGTGATCAATCTTTGATCGGGGTTAGGAGGCACTTGGAAGCGACTTGAGCGACCCCCTCCCACGTCACCACTTCGCCCCGTGCTCACCCTTTTGTAAACCACTCATTCGACGATTGGTACATTATTCAGAAACAGCGTAGAGCTCGTTCATCCCGCCCTCGCTCCGTGCCGCTCCTCCCTTGTTGAATGAAGAAGCTAATTAATCGGGGCAATGACCCAGTTACAACGTATGGATATCGTGTTTGACTAGCTTCAGGCTCCGAATCAATCATTTATCCGCCCAAGGCGCTTCGTCAGTTGAGCTGGAAATTCTGCGCTCGTGTCTCGCACAGAGACCTGCTCTGACGTCACACCACTGGGGAGCTCATCCGAGTTGATCTCCATCCTGACGAACGTACACAGCCTCTCAGCCCTTTTCCCCGTTAGCCATAAACACCTGCCAATATGAGCCGCTGAGAGGGAAAGTGGTCTAACCGCATTTAGTTAGAAATATTGGGAAATTGGTTTGCGTTTGAGTGGAGAAACATAAATCGTAAGAGCTCCTTTGGGCTCAGTTTTTGGATTGAACCAGATGGTGTTCATAATTCAACTTATAAAAAAATTATGAATCAATTTTTAATTAGAACATGAATCCACCATAACACGTTTCTGCATAACGTACTACATATAACATTGTGGTGGGCAGATGGTGGACAAATCAATGACTTTCAATGACTTGAACCAATTTTCCACTATTACCTTTGACTCACCCTTGTTCCCAGTCACAGGGGCCCAAGACCTTTAATTTTGAGTTGTAGCACCTTCCCTTCAAGTGCGTGGCTTTTCCTCGAGTACTAGCATTCCAGCGCTTTCTGTCGCATAAGAGATAGAACTAGAGTTCTGAATGAAAAACTACCCGAAGGTAACAGAAGGGTTGAACTCTAAATCGAAAAATTACGGCATAAACCACATTTCCTCCCAGGAGTTCATATAGTCTTTCGTTTGACACTGAAAGTAGCGTGTACGTCGATCCATTTTTAAATTCACGTGTTTGAGATGAGATATAATTGAATATTGTTTCCTCACGAATTAATTTCGACATGAATCGGAATTATTTAAAACGTAGACGATGGAAAGGTTTATTTGTATTATGAATACCCAATATGCTCAACAAGAGCACAATGAAAGTTCACTCACATCAATTTTTGAGGTTTTTCCTCTATTGGAACTAGAGTTTTTAGGCCGATCGCTTTTGTTGGTAGTATAAAGTGAAGACCTTTAGGGATACCTTAGGAAGGTAAGGATTCTAAGTGTTCTATTAGTCAAGGCGGGTGGGCTCAATAGACCCATAGTGGTCGCAGTGCCCATGGGCAGTACTACCCTCTGATCTCACATTTAAAGGGAAAAAAGTATAAAAAGCCCTTTGTGGCTGTGGGGGATGGAAGCCAGATATACCTTGTCACCACCGATTTTACTAAGGCCTTTGATAGGCCTCCGCTTGGAGTAATTCTAAGTTTTTCTCAGTGGAGTGGGCGTTTTTAAAAGCATTCTCTGCTGAATTGGCAGCTATTAGCGGGACCGAGAGCTTCGGGTTCGTTTTGCTGGTGTTGTCTCAATGGTCTTTTGCCACTTCATCCGGAGTTCCGCAGGGTTCTCTTTTGGGGCCCCTGCTATTCACCCTTGCAGCCAACAGTGTGGGGACCATCCAGCACTCCTGCTTCCTTATTATATGCTGACGCTGACGACTTGATGCTCTTTGTCCATGTCTGAGCTTTCTGACTGGCTGCAGTCTGACCTGGATATTGTGCCCTTGTGCTCTGCTAATGGTGTGGCTCTTAATCCCACTAAGTGTGCCATTTCTACCTTTACACACTCACTGCTCATTTCTAATTTGCTACATTATAGTATTCAGCAATTTAAAAAAATAATATTTATCAGATTATTCACGATAAGATTCAACTCCGATCACTTTTTACATAAACGCTAACAATCACCTAAAAACAAATTAACAATTTATGAGAATTTTCAAAACAAAATGTATATTGGAAGGCATAGAACAATAATATATTATTGTTTATGGCTTATGAATTTACTAACGTATTGTTCATACAGATTATTACTTGGTGCGAGAAAAAATATATTTAAAAAAATTGTTCAGGGAGGCAGTACATTTTTACAAATTTATCGCCTATTAGTTTTAACGTTGCAGCTCTAGGTACTCCCTTTGAAAATCGGTCAAGAAACGCAGTGGGTTGCCGAGAGTAGGCCTAAGTATTTTCTCATTAGTAACTGCCTATCAATTCAGACTAATGGCAAAATGGATGGGAGATCATCTAAGTACACATCTGTTGTTATAAATGTGAAAATCACCTACTTAGCTGAGCCTCGTTCACGAAAGGATAGAAATGATTCGCAAACGTGTTGATAAGCGCGTCTTTAGTCGAAAGAGCCTTGATGATACTTGGTAATAATCGATAAAAACCTCACGACTGCCCTTCTGCAGCCACCCAAGTGTTGCTTTTTTTTCGAAGTAACGAGGCTTTGAAAGTCGTAAGATAGGATCGCTACACCCCGTAAAATGTCTGATCCAGGTCCTCATCGTTCCTACGAATATCGGAAACCTATTTTCCCCACTTTTGATGATCTGAATACATTTCCTGTATTTATATTCTAATATGATTTCCTTACAGCACCGAAATCGACTAAGTTTAAGCGAGGGAACTATCAGATTTAATTAAAATATTTACTTTTATCACTGTACCTGTAGAATAATGTATACAGGATATCCATAATCGATATTTTTTGTGATAGGTGCTAAGCAACCCGACCACTCAGGCATCGTTTTTTTAAAACATTGCTTCATTAACCAGTTCAACAATTCTCCTCTGTGTGAAATAATCAAACCATTTAGACGACCTTTCCTTTCGAGGCTTTCATTTATTCACTTCTTTTTCAAAATAAATTGGGGGTGAGTTGTAATTTCAAACGCCACCGCCGCAAAAAAATGTGGGAAGAGTTGTTTGCACCTCACTTCCCTCTCTACCAAATTCCCTTTATGTCGGTCCAATCTTTAATTTAAGCAATTTCGTGGGTATCCTCGTACTCTTACCGCCCTCCAGCGTTCGTTTTTCGCTCACCGTTTTCGGCCCCTGCGCATCAAAGTACCCCTAGAGCCTCGGGTATGAAAGGAAAGCTAATTTCAAGGGCTCTTTGATCTGACGATGGAAATGACATCGGAGTCAAGGTTTTGTCGGGAGGGAAAAGAGGTCCGGATAGATTACGCCATCTATACAGAGTGAGGGTTGTATCCAGCAAGGAACGAAAATTGGTTTTTGCTTCATCCTCACTCTCTTCCGTCTTGTTTGAGGGCGGCTTGCCCCGATTGAAGTAGTTTCAGAATGATAAGGCGGTTATGATAGCGGAACCACAACTCACTACTGTTTAAAACGTGACTCTAACACCGTACACTGACGTTTTATCCAACTTGCTCATTTTGGTTGGTTATTCCTTGAATAATCAATGCAAAAAGGAAATCTTTCCCATTCGACCTACAATTGCCTGGTCGTTTCAAGGTGTCCCATCAAAATGGACAAAAGTCCGTCCACCGTCCACGCCGTTTTTAGTAAAAGACAATTTTCTAAAAATCTGACATTCGGGTCAGGGACCCGTTAACGGCTCTAGTTGGCAATTGGACCAAATTTAGGGAGGCAATGGGTCAAAATGTGTATTTTGGAAAATGGACTTTCGAGAAATCGGCGATTTTAGCGTGTGGGGTATCATTTTCCACTAAATTTTTGACGCTGAATCGAATGAAATGGGTCGCGGAACGATTGGTGCCCTCTGGGAGAGGTTGTGGTTCAAAATGGGTATCTACCATTCCGAATGTCTGTTTTCGAGATTTCTGGTACCTAGGCGCATGAGGTGCCATTTTCCACTACATTTTGGACCCTGAATCAATTGGAATGGGTCCAGGACTCTCCACTTTTCACTTTTTCTCCCATTTCACCCATGTCCGAGGTTTTTGGAGATATAGGCGTGTGTGGTATCGTTTCCACTACTTTTGGACACTGAATCAATTGGAATAAGTCTCTATGCTCTTGGTCCGCGGAATAACCAAACCCTGTGAATGAATTTGCAACGTTTTTTCATCGTTACACTCAGAATGAACACAATATTAAATCGAAGCGGTTATCCGCTTAAAATTGAAAACAACCAGTTGTGGTTTCATGAAAATTTGTATTGATCCGATTCCTCGTGAGCTTCTGTCATCTGTCTGAAACAAGCGAACAGTTTCATTCCAACGATGCCACGCGTTGAATAACCTCGCGAGGTAAAAGAGGAAGATCGGGCACATATTATCCGACTCACCCACCTCAGATTGAGGCAACTTAGCCAGTTGTTTAGGCGTCTCTTCGCTGTTCACTTTCCCCCCAAAAAGAGATTGATAGGCGCTCGCTTTCCAGAACATTATCCTCTCCCCTCGTATATCTACAGTAGCTCTACTCCTTCGTCCTCGAAAACTTTTCCTATTTGTTACTCTGCTCACTTGTTTCCGCACTGTAAAATGTTATAAGGTTCATGGTTGATGGTCGTGAGTGTTAACTGTTTTAGGACACTTGGTGAAAGTTATAATGTTTTCCATAAACTGGTCAACTTAATGTCAACGTGACCTGACCGGTTTTTCTAATCGCCAGCTCAATACAGAGAGCTCTGCAGACTGTGAATACATTAATATAATCCTGAATTTTAGTTGGTTATTCCTTGAAGACCAACCACTTTGGAACGTTCATGTACGTAATAATTAATAATTGAATGATCCATTGAACTGCTGATGCTAATCAAAACTTACTGAAAATTGTGAATTCACTCGGCTGCGTCGTAGCGTAAAAGAGATGGAAAATATGTGATCTGTTACCTGAAAATGTTTTTTTGTTTTAACCTGATGACAAAAGTACGGTTCGATAAAGATTCGTACTTACTTTGAGAAGTTTTAATTTGTTTTTTAAAACGTTTTATCTGAATCGGAAATGATTTAAATTTAACTAAGAAATGAGTCCTCATTTCAAAGAGGAGTTTGATTCGACGATTAATTTGTATAATAATCAATCAGACTTCGATGGGTTCATGTTGATTTGGAAAGGTTCATTTTTACTTAAGAAAGGTTTAATTGAATTGGACGACGTTGGGTTTGATAAGGAAAATTCTATACCGATAAAAATACATTCGTTTTCGTTATTATAGCTTGCTTTTCACTGCGTAAAAATTATTCACAATCAAAATGTCTACGTTTTGGCTGGATCGAGGGCTCACTTTAGTTCAAGGAGTTTTCGATTCTGGAATAAATGAGTTGAGATAGACGTAATGCTTCCAATCGAAGAGTATGTTATATGACTACTTGGTTGTACTGTAGATCATCTTTCTGTGGATCGGTTCGGTTTCTTATTTGGAGGATAGTAGAGGGAATGAATTCTGAGTCAAGAGTATTGCGTTACCGTCAGTTTGGTTTCACCCTTCTGAAGAAGGGGCTTCAACTTTCAAGCTGTACGTTGACGAAGAAGATTTTTCCTCGTTGAGATTATCTCAGCATAAATCTCCAGGTCGACAGTAACAGGACCTTGACAGAGCCTCCTGGGTGTTTACATTTAATTAATTACGGAACCTCCCTCCCCACTTCATCCCTTCTTCGATAATAACTCGAGCCTAGTAATGGTTTGTGAAGGAGCCTCGAAAACAGCACCTTTGGGACGGGATCTGAGATTGCTGCGAGGCAAAAAAGGACGAGGAAGGAATTTCCTCGCGTCTGAAGGGATAAATCCCGTCCTTGCCTGTGTCCCGCCGCGTCCCCTCGACAAAGTGGCGGGTAAAGCGAGAAAAAGATAGCGAGCATGAAGGGGTCGGTAGAGGCGAAGGTATGGGCCCAGGATAAAAAAGAAATTACTTCTTTGTAGGCGCTTGCCTTTGTGTAATCTTATCTTTTCTAATTAAAATTTATATTGTCTGGATAGTGACGTCGAGATGTAGAGTGGAGGTGGAGTAATGCGGTAAAACGAAGGGTGGTGACGATAAATTGAACCCGTTAGCTGGAGAACTGAGGGGGGATAGAGAGAGAAACTGGAATTGGAGGGGACTGGTGGGAGCAGGGGTGGGATTATAACCTTTATCCTCCAACTCCTACCCAGGCAATCCTTTTTCTACGAAGATTGTCACAAGGATGAGGAAGGATAAAAAGTGAAAAGGAAGGATAATTCAGCAAGAAGAAACAGGTCGTTAGTGGTCGTGGATTCATCAATATTCCAATGGAGGACTCCTTCTCAGTCTGGAGTAGTAGACAGGATAAAGGGCCAATGATTAAACTCGGCCAATGGGAGTTTCGCTTCTGGCGAAATAATTAGAAACCCGCTCATACATTGCATCTGTATGAAAGTCGAACTTCAGGTGCTGTATCATCCTCGCATGATGATGATATTTGCTCACTATGACAAACTCGAAGTCGTACCTTTCATATCCTGTACGTCAAATCCTTATGAGAGGAAGTTGCACTGAAAAGCAACATGCCAGCTGATAGATTCAATCGTTTTCTCAGTGGCATTAAGTCGAGTGAAGTCTAGGGTCTTCAATATGGAGATTGAAGTATTAAACGCACGCATTTTCAAAAGCTTCCTCAGATTAACTATACATGGTGAGAGCAAAGATTGAGGGTGCTTGTCCTGGGATATGTGATTGGATGGTTGAAAACATTGCTCAGTGCCTCTGGAATGATATCCTCGTTTGTGATATGATTTCCTCATCAGACCTCAGTCTTAAAGAGTGCAGCCATAGACTTAATAAGGTCACGCTGTGGTGCACACAGTTTTCGAATTTGCTGTTCTTGAAATGCAACATTAAAGATGCAAAGTTATGCAAAGATATGTGGTATGCAACTTGAGATCACCGGGTAAAAATATGGAAAATTTTAAAGGGAGTTTGACTTGCTTGACAAGCAAGAATGACAACACTGGGCAGACTACACAAGGAGCTTTAGTTCCGTTTCCCAACGTTGGAGCGCCGTGCTTTTTCCTCCCAGCTCATTACCGCCAATTTTCAAATTCCAGCGTACTAACATAGAGATTGCAGTTTATGGCCATAGCTTACATCAAACAGGAAATTTCATTCAGGTGCACATGTAATGTAAGCAGTTCATTCTATTTACTCATTAGAAATTGAGCATCAGGTTTTTTCCAAGAATTCACCTCTCAGACAGCTTCTCAAATTTGTGCTTATTTCTATAACGAAAAACCCCTTTTTTCAACCTCCTTGTTATAAACCCTGTCCTGTAGGAGGGGAATAGAAAAAAGGTGATTTCGTAATAGGAAGTCTTTATTAAAAATAATTTTCTACTTCACAGATCACAACCAAATAACGTAGGTAAATACTCATTACAAGTTACATCCTCACCATATCTTTGCCTCTTATCTATCGGCTTCGGAAGGTTGTATGTAGTGATAAGCTTTCAAGATGAACTGTGAAACACCAATTTTCCGGCTATTCACATTCATCGCATAAAAAATAACTTATTGAAGTCTTTCCGTTCTAAAAAAAAAAAAAAAAACTAAAGAAATGTTTGCTACTATTAATAACAATCGCAAAAAATATAGTTGAAGTGCAGGAGATTAGGATTTTCCAAACCATGAAAAAAATTAGGTATAAAAACATCCTCATCATAATCTTTTTTTTAAATTATTTATTTTTTTTTATATAAATGTTTCCTGTGTAATGGGTCACAATCAAGTGAAAGGACGCTGACAAATTGTTCTAGGTATCAGCATATTATCACAGTCTCATACTCTCAATCAACTCTCTTCATTATATATTTATTTTTGACTACATAATTACTTAATATTATTTGTTAACATTCAGGTCCTGACTTTGAATTTGATATACAGAACCTCTCAACACTGCAGATCAGCTGAGAGGAAACAGCACAGTGCTCCAATTTTGGGAAATGAAACTAATGCTCCCTGTGTGGTCTAGCCGGTTGTAAGAAAGACTGTAGTTTCGTATCGTATTGGATGCTTCGAAACAAGCTCTTGCTCATACGGGGGATTGATTTCGGGGGGATTGTGTAATCGTGGCGGATCATGCCGGTTGTGTTAAATACTCATGTGGGTGTGCATCCGCTGTATTTTTCGTGTTTTTATGTATTTAACTGAAATAAATTTATTTTTAAAAAAAGTTACGAGAAATTGCCGCGAGGTCGCCTGTGTTGGTCTTTTTATAAGCTGGAGAGGAGCGCAATTTCACCATACTTCTTGTTATCCATGTTAGGGGTTCTGCAGAGCGCGTCTCCACTCCAGGGTGTGCCTGATCGGGGGTGTCCCTTGTGATTTTATTTGACTTTCTTATCCTATCCATGGACATCTCAGGACGTCGCTCGTTCCATGTCGTTTCCTCTGCTTAATGCTGTTTTCCCCGACTTATTTTATGATTTGTAATGCTGTCGGGACGATTTTTCATGTATCAGGACTTGTAGAAATTATTTCGATCAAAAATTTGGTCAAAATAATTGGTTAAAACCAGATTTTAGGGATGTACAATACTGGGGACTTTTCAACCTTCAATTATCTAAGATCAAACACAGGTTTATGATACTGGGGAGAGTTCGTTGATGAGTTAATCTTACGATTTCAAACAATCTGAGTTTCCTCAGACGACATTCAACCAAAATATTGAGCAGAAGTTGAAATTTTCTCCTTCAACTGTATAATACTGGTTCTATCACCCTATTTCCACTATTGAAAATTAATTGCTAATAATGAATATTTGACATAAATTCAATTAGTAACTTGAATTACTAAGGGATGAACGCTTTCACCTATCAAATTCCAATTACGACGACGACATCGTTCTAACGAGTCAGTCCACACGTTATTGTTAGTAAAGGATGAGTTTGCACTTCAATGAGTTCTCGATTTGACCGTTGTTTCGAACTTAACATGATTAGAAGTTTACTGACCGAACTATTCCAAAACGCTTGCTCCCAACGGTAGGTATTCTTTCCCCGTTGAGTGGGAATTAGCTTCTGAGCTCGCCAACGTTTCACTTGGCGCAACGAAGTTGAAAATCGCTCATCCCCAAAGTTGGCTAACTGTTCATTCGCTAAATACGAGCGAGTTGACTTAGGGCCGGGCAAATAATGAAGCCATGCGGCTTAAAAGGTCTGATTAATTTGCTGAAGTCCTTAGGGGTTGGCTTCACGTAGTTTACATCTCTCGCCGCCTCGCGAAAACGCGGATTTTCCTTCTCGAGCGCGAATTATCGTCGAATAACGGTTATTATATCAGTTTGGGGCGGGTATCGTCCCAATTAAATCCGCCTTAGCGGTCAATAAAACACGCTGGGGAGTTGAGCCCTGCTCACCTTTCGAAAAGGAAGGGAAGAGTTATAATTTATTCTACGAATCAATTAACTTAACAAGTGCTTTGTATAATTCAGCCACTCTGTCGTTTAAAAATCATCAAGTTGTCTTCTACGGTAGGTACCACTCCAAGTAACTTTTTCCAGCTTTTCAAACCCCCCTTCAGGCTCTTCTCAGATTTGTTCTCCTTTTTTCCGGTTTCTCCTTTTTACTTTTTTAATTAATATCCTTCTTCCGGGGGTGCAATGCTCTCTGACTTTAGCGACCTTTCCTGTTTGACGCTCTTTATCTACAACTGCTCGCACTTGTGAGTTATTTTCCCCTTCTTTAATAACTACTCTACTGTTGAGGAAATACTTCTTGACTGATTCCCCGGGTCGTAGTTCATGACATCGGCTGAAGTTTATTGGTCTCAAATAGGTTCTCAGCTTTTTGACGGATAAATTGCGAGCTTTTGCTCAATGAAGAGAGTTTGCTGACTCTTCCATATTTCTTGGTCTTATTATTTTGTATGATAACCAATTTCTAGTCACAAAGTCCAATTAAGTAGCTCTCAATCACAAATTTAATTGATGAGAAAAACGTTTAATGTCACCTCTCCTCATATTTCCTTACAAACAATAGCCAACAACTGACTTCAAATCGGGAATGGTTCCGTATCTGTAGAGTTTTAAAACATTGTTTTATGCTTTTGGCTGTTGTTTGTAAAGTTGATTTTCAATTTTTTTCACTTAGAGGCAGAATAGTACGTTTTAGAACAATTTGAGCTCCCTCAGGACTCCTTAAGTAATTTTAATCAATTCAGCGACAACAGTTCAATGGAAATTGACCAAAAACCGAGGATTTCCATACAATATCGAAATACCCCCTTAAAAATGCCCATTTTTACCTACCCATATCATGCTTTCGAACTTTTTTTTGGCGATTGAGCTGAAAATAAACTAAGCGCAACTATGATCTAAAGAATGATGTTTGTGAAATTTTTTAAAAATTTAAAAACTTTTGAACTTTTTTTTTTTGCGATTGAGCTGAAAATGTATTAAGCACAATTATGACCAAAAAAATAATGTATGTGACAATTTTTAAAACATTTCAGGGCATTTTAAAGACTTTTTTAGCTTAGTTGGCAGCTTATACGTGGTTTTGGACGCTAGGTTAATTATAAAGAACAAATTCCTAAACACATTTAGTAATGTCTTGAATCATTTTACATGGAAAAATAGGACGGTATTTCTCACGGTTCTTCAGGCAAATAAGTTTTAGATAACATTAACACACAAGTCGATAGCAGTTAACGGAAATAAAAGAATATCAATCTTCTGCTGAGTAAGATCATTTATGGTAATAATGGTTATTCATGTCTTGCCTGCTTGTAATCGTTCCTTTAACGGTTCGTCGTAAAAGAAGAACGTCATGTTTAGCTCATGTATCTTAGAAGATTCAGCAATAGTGGTTCAGAGACTGCATGTATTTGCACTTGGGGTTGTGAAGTAGTCAAAGCGTTGAAACCCCGCTGCATCGTTTTATTCTAGACAGCGAGAATACGGTGTTGAATCCATTCAGTCTTAGTTTGCTTGTTTCATTTCAAGTTCCGTCTAGGCCTTTATCTTATTCTGAATGCAAACCGAACCAGCCGCAAGGCTGAAAGAAAGAAAGAATTCCGTTCGAAGATAGCTGCGTGGAGCTTCGAGTTCAGAAGAGAAACTCCTTGGAAGTTAGACGGATTCCGTGTAAAAGCTTTTCACATATAACCCTTCCTAGCATCTCCTCTTTCGCAAGCTTTTCCAGTTCCATCCCTCTCAGAGTGTGAAGGGGTGGAGGGTGCACTCTGGTTTGAGTTGAAGCGGTGACCAGACGTTTATTTGAATTCCTCACCCTTCTTTTCGCCCCCTCTTCTCCCCTTCAAGAACTCCTGGAAGATTCCTCGAGGCCCCAGAGAACCTTTGGCCTATTCCTCCCCATCACTCTTTCCCAAAGAACTGATTTTAATTTCAAAAGAAGAGGAAAAGGAGGAGATTCTTCTAAAGGCGGAGTTCTCCCTTCATTCCGACTAGTGACCTTTTCCGCAGCTGAGAAGGTAATAACGGAAAGGCATGTATAAACCAAAGTAAAACACCGTCTGCAAAGAAGGGCGAAACTAAGGAGGTTTCCAACGCTCTGAACGCTATAACCGAGAGAGATGCTTCATTTTCCGCCACATTAATCCGACCGAAAGCGTCAGAAAGGAAGGTTTTTAGCGCTGATGGCCTCAACTTACCTGACAAAAGGAAAAGTGATGTCCTCGGTTCTTCTTCGTCTGCGGAAACCTCCTTGCCAGGAGGAACACGGCCAACTAATTCACTGCATAAACACCGAGCGTGGAGTAAATTGTTTGTAAATATGTGAACGAGGGATGAATAATTCAAAAGCACCTCTGTTAACAACCGGTTACTCAATGTACCGTGCCGATAATCGGATATATGAACATCAGGTGTTCGTTTCGGCGCCTTTCTGTTGTAATTTCTGTCGTGAGGATGAACTTTTTGAATGATTTCCGTGATAAGAGATGTGTCTTTGTCTTAAATTGATGCTGGAATCTTATTTGGCTCAGTCTTCTTTACGACACTCCTCCCATTCCTTCATTTTAATGCCGATTGGATCAGATTTGATTGGATTAACGATTGTTTTATTCCTCAAAAAAGGTTTTTCTCTTTTTGTGAAAACAACGGAACGACCTGAATTCTCCGCCATGAGGAAATGAATAAATGAACAGCCAATGGTAGAAGAGGTACGAGCTTAATTGATTCTTCGGCCAACAGATAGAATGAGTAGGTACCGGGCGAAGGGAGATGTCGACCAAAAAGATTCCGTCTTCTTCTTTCTCTCTTCTTCGGGTGACTCGAAGGATCGAACTCTTCCACCATCAAGGTTTCCTCAGTTCGTCTTAAGTGGGAACGCACACTCGCGCAAGTAATTACATCAGGACTCGGAGACGTTGATATCAAAGGGAGAAGCATTAGCCTTCGGAGGAGTCTACATCTCTAAAGGACTTGTTTCATTCCATTTGAAAACTTCACTTCCGTCGACTCGTTATTTAGTTTGCGAAAGGCTTCCACAGTGCGCTAAAAGCTGAGATCGAATTTTTCATTGGCTCGGGAGAAGCAAGTTGGTTTTTAAAGGTTCTTCGGGAAAACCGAGAAAGAGGTTTTCCCAG
This sequence comes from Cyrtorhinus lividipennis, assembly GCA_019603395.1. Taxonomy (NCBI): domain Eukaryota; kingdom Metazoa; phylum Arthropoda; class Insecta; order Hemiptera; family Miridae; genus Cyrtorhinus; species Cyrtorhinus lividipennis. The sequence goes on along the minus strand of CM033999.1, from coordinate 2,480,277 downwards.
GCTCTCAGTGCTACTTTGTCCCTCTGGTAGAAACAATTTGCCGAAAGTAAAGTTTAAATTGATTTTCTCTTCGTGGACCTTCGTAATTTTACAATAATTTATTATTGTTCAAAAGGAAATGTCACTTGAGTAATGTCAGATGAAGCGAAAATACTAAAAGTCAAATAAATAAAGGAGAAGTCGCTTGTATTTTTCATCACTCAATTCATCGGACCTTATTTTACAGAAATTTGTGGCCCAGAATAAATTGATCATAGTTCGTGTTATGTACAGTCGCATTCATCAAATCATCGTTAATAACGAACGACTGAATATTTTATAACAGAAAATTTGAACGACATGAAAATTATTCTCATTTTTTATCTAAAGCAGAACCTTATTACGACGATGCGATGGCTCTGAAAAGGAAATATTTCGTGATAAATTGTCCCTTCCCGCGCGTAATATTACGGAAATGAATGTAAGCTTCACGGTGACGACGATGGACGCAAAAAGAAAATAAGGTGATTTAATACTGTAAAAGACGCTCACTCTCTCAGCAAAAACGAATCATTTTGGACGAGCTTTAATTTTGTGAAGCGTCGAAGAAACGGAGTTGGCCAATAATTTCACTTTTTTTCTCAACAACAAAGTTGAGTTTTCCAATCATGAGGAAACTCAGGGGCAATGGAGCATGAGCGAGGAGCTTCATTTTTTCTTGATAAATAATATTCTTAGAGCTGTCTTGAGGAAGGGACTGGAACGTTAAGAAGTATGATAATAGAGGGAGGAAACAACTTTTGAATGTTCTACGGGGTGTAAATAACTTCGAGGGCGACGATGTAGAAAGTGGAGAGGACTTTCGTGGGGTAATAATCTTCCTACGTGTTCCTCTCTGATTGTAATAAGTTCGTCGTAGGCTGCTAAATGCTCCTAGATGGGGACGACAAGTGTGTCTGACTGTTTCCGGGCAACCTCGTGTATCCTTTTCTGCATTCCTTTCTATACGCGCTAGGTGGCTCTATTGCGCATTTTCTGATAATTTTCACTGCTTTCGTCCATTCTTGCTCCCATAGTGTAATCAGAAAAGGCCAAGTATAGTCAAAATGTCGTGAAATAGGGGTGGGCAGGCATCTTTTGGTGCAGTAATGACTTTGCGGTGTGTTGTTTGAGGTTATAGGGTGAACTGGAGTCGAAACTGTGAACTTGGATAACCTCAAAAATGTTGTTAGATGTTCAAAATAATTGTAAAGAGAAAAGATGGACGATATTTAGCGAAGCGTTGACCTGCAGAGAGTTTCTTGGTCCAATCCAGTCGCTCTTCTCTAATCATTCACGCATTCTTCATGTCCCAGGGCTTGCCAACACGCTCATCATGATCTTTATCTCCTTGCTGATAACAAGTTGAGACTTGTACTCGTATGTACCAGATTTGGAAACAATTCGGGTGACTAATGGTGAATCAAATGGAAAACACCAACTTTCGGAAAAGGTGTCCTTTATTAAGAACCAAACCAATAGCAACACAACTCTTTATCTTAAATGAAGGGAATCATCTCTGATATGATAAGACAGTCCTCTTGTGGCCGATGGTGGCGATGCCTTCAGGCGGACTCCTCAACACCTCCCCTCTGAAGGAATGATGTCAGCCATGGTCAGTCTGGTACATACCTACCACTGACTCATGTTGCTTGGAGGGTATAAGTGAGTCCATGTGTTCACAGTTGACGCATTACGAGGGCAAAGGAACGAATTCACGTTTGTTTGAACTACATTCTGCGTGAATAAGAGACGAATAGGAAATATTATGGCAAATTTGAGCCATTTGCCGAAAACATCCTAATTTTAGTTGTATTTGTAAGATGTGCGCATGCAGGGTCCTATCGTGATTAGTCCTGATAGTTGGATTGAAGAGGAATATGTGTATTCAGAAGGATGGACGTGAAGGAGGGGTGCCACTAACCAATGCCGGAGTCATGATCTTCTGAGGGCGTTTTTGCGTTTTTCATTTTAGATAGACATGACTGGGCGGCTACAAGGTACGAAAAACCTTCTATGCTGATGATTCACGTCACGCCCTATTAAGAAACGCTGCAGATTCTTTCACAGAGGTTGGTTATTTCACGGACCAGGAGCAGGGAGAGTGTGGAGTGTCCTGGACTCATTCCAATCTATTTAGCGTCCAAAATTTAAAGGAAAATGATACCCCACCCTCCTAGATCGCCAAAAATCTCGAAAATCTATCATTCAAAAAAGCACATTCTGAACCATACCTCCCTCCCCTTCCTCCAATTCGGCCTGGTCGGGCTCGAGGATCAACTAAATCCGGGAATCTATCCCTGACCAAAATTTCAGATTGAGAAAATTTTCTACTGCCAAAAACAGCGTGGACGGTTGGCGGACATATGCTTATTTCAATCTGGACACATCGAAACGCCCAGAATACATTTTGGGACAAATTGGAGACTGATTGACTTTTTGCATAAAACCTGGTGGATTATTCAAGGAATAACCAACCACAACGAAAATTATTCAGATTCTTCATGTCAACAATTTTCCCTAATAACGTTCGCAGATACTTTGACAGCCCTTCCAAGACCGCTGTAGTAGGGTGAAAAGTGTGGTAGGAAAAAAATGTATTTCCAAGTTCAACAAAAAGCACCGCTTCACTACTCGAGTTCATCCATAGAGTAATTTATCACCGCATCGAATCACCGGGCGCTCTTTGGGGATTTGAAAACTTATCGAAGTACTTAGTAGCCCCCTAATCAATATTACTACTTCCACCGTTGTCGGGCTTTTACTACGCTGCTCTTCCGGCGCTGAAAATTTAATACGTTTTCATGGTAACATTCAACAAAGGCACTTTCACCACTCGTTTGGGTCGGAAACATAACACGTAAAAGTTGACGTAATTTTTTCGAAATGTTCACATAAATTTTCTTTATTAGGTATCAACTAGCCGCAGCAAACGGACTATTTCATGAGGAGTAAAAATGTAATGATTATTAATATAATTAATTATTTTTCACGACGTGAGCACTTAAATGTCTCTTAATAAACCCTTGAACGTTTTCTATCAAAAACTGTTCCTTGTCTAATCAGATTTTTTCTTGCTGTTCTAATCTCATTTTTTCCCCAACGAGAAAAAAACTTTTTAATTAAAGTGTTTCGTCTTGAATATAAAAAGGCGTTTCAATTTATTATAATATTCTTTGAATGGAGAATTGCCTGGTTTGCTTCAAGGCACAATTAGTCTGGTAAAAACTCATTAGAGTTCATTATCGGAATGAACTTCATTATTACAAGCACTCGTTGCATCGATAAGATAATGAACGAATAAGTTGTTTGTTGGAGGATCATTTTTTGATAGAATAGGGTTATTTGTACGTATTTGAGAGCGAACAAGATTAAAAATATTCACCTTTTCCATATTGAAACCATTCATGTACTAATTCACTTTTTGATGATCAGATTTTGAAAACGATTAACCCACGTGTTAACGATTTTTCTTCATTTGTTACAGGTAATTCTCGTTGTTCGGCCAATCAGTCTTTTATCTGATCGCTTTCGTCAATAATTGGTGAGCTGGTAAGACAAAAATAACTTTTGACTTTCTTCCCATGAGAATAAAATGGGTGAGTGGTGCAATAAGATGGAATCACTTCATTTCGCTGTTTTGTGATTCAATACCTTATTCGTCTCATGGGAATGTGCGGAATCCCCCGGTCAAATTATAGCATTTCCAAACCTGATTCAACATTTTACAAACCAAATTCAACATTTTCCACAACAAATTCAACATTCATTACATTTTAAAGAAATTTAGTGCTAGTATAAAAGTTGTCCGTTGGTAAAAGAAGCATCACTTTGCCATTTCAACATTTTCCAGAACAAATTAAGTATATTATTAAATCAACCAGCATTGAAAAGGAGATGTATTTGGCATTATCCCCAATCTAGAGTGAAAACGCCATTAAGAAGAGATGCTCCTTGTTCCTTTTTTATGCGTCTCGACGCTCTCCTAATGTCTCCTCAATGGATACCACCTACCATCCGTTCAGGTACATCCAAAAATGTGCTGGAACTTGAAAATTCAAGTTTAAATGGATAAAAACTGTAGGAATCTACTCAAATAAGGTCTTTTGAGCGTGTCTTTTCGTGAGGAATCTCTGAACCTTAATATTATCTACCACTCTTCAAGTCGGAATGAATTTTTTACTCGCAGTTATATACGTTACATACAGTTACATACGCGTCAATTTTGTAATTTTATGTGTTAGGCTTCCGCTGCGAGAACGGGAGGAAAACTTGATGACAATTTCTTACAAGCAAAACGTGAATTTCTCCATAAAATCAATAATTCAATTTTTCCAACTCAATTTTTTTTTTAAATTTTAATATATTTGTAAAAATAGAATGTGATTTAAATTAGTAAAATTTTTGAGTGTACTTGGGTAAAAAAAAGTCCATTGAACGAAGTTACAGATAAAGGTGCGTATTTTGACATCAAGTAATTCTATAAATATTGTTTTCCACAAAACTTTTTTTTTTATCTACTTTTGGTTGGTTATTCCTTGAATAATCAACCTATGTTTTCATGCAAATAGTCAACCTCTCCGATTCGGCTCAAATTTTTTTTTTGGACGTTTCATGGTGTCTAGATCAAAAACGCTGCAAATTCTTACACAGGGAATGGTTATTCCTCGGACCAGGCGCATGGAGACTCATTTCTTCAACATGGGGGAAATGGGGAAACAGTGGGTGCGGGGGGTCCCAGACCCATTCCAATCGATTCAGGATCCAAAATTTAGTAGAAAATGATACCCCACGCGCCCAGGTACAAGAAATCTCAAAAACACATATTCAAAATGGGTAATATATACCCAATTTGACCCATAACTTCTTCCAGTGGGTGCCGATCGTTCAGGGACCCATTTCATTTGATTCAGCGTCCAAAATTTAGTGGAAAATGATACCCCACACGCCTAGGTTCCAGAAATCTCAAAAAAACATATTCAAAATGGGTAATATATGCCCAATTTGACCCATAACTTCTTCCAGTGGGTGCCGATCGTTCTGGGACCTATTTCATTGGATTCAGCGTCCAAAATTTAGTGGAAAATGATACCCCACTCGCCTAGATCGCCCAAAATCTCAAAAATCCATTTTTCAAAAAACACATTTTGACCCCCACCCCGCCCAAACTTGGTCCGATTGGGCTGAAAAGCTTGGAGGACCGTCGTAGGCCGAGAACAGACCCCTGACCCAAATTTCAGATTTTTAGAAAATTTTCTACTACCAAAAACGGCGTGGACGGCGGACGGCGGACGGCGGACGGCGTACGGCGGACGGACATTGACCATTTTTAATCTAGACATCATGAAACGTCCAGAAAAAAAATTTGAGCCGAATCGGAGAGGTTGACCATTTGCATGAAAACATAGGTTGATTATTCAAGAAATAACCAACCAAAAGGTCAATGTCCGTCCGCCGTCCGCCGTCCGCCGTCCACGCCGTTATTGGTAGTAGAAAATTTTCTAAAAATCTGAAATTTGGGTCAGGGGTCTGTTCCCGGCCTAGGACGGTCCTCCAAGCTTTTCAGCCCGATCGGACCAAATTTGGGCGGGGTAGGGGACAAAATGTGATTTTTGAAAAATGGATTTTCGAGATTTTGGGCGATCTAGGCGAGTGGGGTATCATTTTCCACTAAATTTTGGACGCTGAATCAAATGAAATGGGTCCCTGGACGATCGGCACCCACTGGAAGAAGTTATGGGTCAAATTGGGTATATATTACCCATTTTGAATATGCGTTTTCGAGATTTCCGGTACCTGAGCGTGTGGGGTGTCATTTTCTACTAAATTTTGGATCCTGAATCGATTGGAATGGGTCTGGGACCCGCCACACCCACTGTTTCCCCATTTTCCCCATGTTGAAGAAATGAGTCTCCATGCGCCTAGTCCGAGGAATAACCAACCCCTGTGTATTTTGATCTAGACATCATGAAACGTCCAGAAAAAAATTTTGAGCCGAATCGGAGAGGTTGACCATTTGCATGAAAACATAGGTTGATTATTCAAGGAATAACCAACCAAAAGGTCAATGTCCGTCCGCCGTCCGCCGTCCGCCGTCCACGCCGTTTTTGGTAGTAGAAAATTTTCTAAAAATCTGAAATTTGGGTCAGGGGTCTGTAACCGGCCTGGGACGGTCCTCCATGCTTTTCAGCCCGATCGGACCAAATTTGGGTGGGGTAGGGGTCAAAATGTGTTTTTTGAAAAATGGATTTTCGAGATTTAGGGCGATCTAGGCGAGTGGGGTATCATTTTCCACTAAATTTTGGACGCTGAATCAAATGAAATGGGTCTCAGGACGATTGGCACCCACTGGAAGAAGTTATGGGTCAAATTGGGTATATATTACCCATTTTGAATATGTGCTTATGAGATTTCTGGTACCTGGGCGTGTGGGGTATCATTTTCCACTAAATCATGGACACTGAATCGATTGGAATGGGTCTGGGACCCGCCGCACCCACCATTTTCCCCATTTCCCCCATGTTTTTAAATAAGTTTCATGCGCCTGGTCTGACGAATAACCAACCCCTGTGTAAGAATTTGCAGCGTTTTTTGTAATGCGATGAACAATAATTTTTTTTCGAGCACCAAGTGAGAAACTCTTTTCATTATTCATATTTTTCCAGTCCTAAGTTACATTTTTCAGAGGACATTGATATTCCTCATCACAGATTTCCAATGTGGCATTTTTTGACTGGAATGAGTTTTTTTTTTTTTTTTTTTTTTTTTTTTTTTTGCGAATCTAAATACTTGTCGGATAATGCGCAACATCAACTCGTTGGTTGTGTTATTCTTTCCGACGCGCGCATAGTGCTGAGAGTGAGGGATGGTTGATGTGCAAATGGGCGAGTGATTATAGCAACGAGAGGGTATCGTCACCCTTCGAGCCCACTTGAGGTTCCTCTCGAGAACAGAGGGTTTTTTTCTCTCTGGAAAAGAACTTAGCAGGAACGACGGGAGAGCGAGTATGAAAATATGCTAGCGCCCCGGTCTACCTCGGAGAAAGGCGGGAAAAGAATATGACTTTTTAATTAAAGACCAGGCCACTCACTACCCCCTCCCCCTTGGACGGCTCGAGACGTGTTTTTATTCCATCGCCCCGCCTCCCTTTTCGGGCCCTTCAATTTAAAAGAAAAAAAAATCCCCTTTGACGTTCTTCTTTCCCCCTTCATAAACCTAAAACAAATTCCTGGCTCACAAAGCTCTCCGGGTGCCTAAATCTTCTTCAAATAGAATCACCAGTGAGAGATATGCGATAAAAATTCTACATGCCTCCGAGGTGTCGTGCTTCTGAGGTTCATCAGCCCCCAAGTGGACGAATTCCACCCTTTGAACTAATTAAACTCACCTCGTTTCTTCATTATCCATCGGTTTTCTTGTCACAACGTCGTAAATGGTTTGTGAGAGAATGTTCGAAAATGAATCATAGGCGGAGGGAATGATTCGAGATAGAATTAATCTGAACGCTAAAGATCACGAGCGGAATGACAGGAAAAGGGACGAAGAGAAAGACTAAGAAATACGCCTACTTCATCAATCTACTCGCTCTAGGAAACGCTATTGTTTCCAAACGCAGTGACGTCAGCGCAGTGGGAAACCCGGGGAAGCTGATGGATCACCCTGAAAACCCTCATGTCAAATCGAAGCTCGTCGAGAGAGGGACTATTGTAGACTGGTAGCCTGCTTTTCTCCTGGGAGCTCCCAACGGCAATCAACGGCACCTCATACATCAACCTAAATCTCTTGCAACGACCATCAATGAAATGCTTACCGCCGCCAGCACAGCTACACCGTCCCTCACTGCTGGTTTCAAATATCTCGCTTCACGATGGAGCTACCCTATAACGACTCTCTTCCATCGAGTGCCTATCATAGTCTTGTATTTATTCGTTTCGATTCTTGAATGCAAATCGTGTGCCAATCGCGTCAATTTGCTGCAGACGGGCCGTTATTCCCCTATGCCCAGTGCATACTTTGCATGACACTCTTTACCTTTATACTGCCTTGCCAAGTTGATTTTGCCTTTGAGATCGCGGTCCTAGGACTGAAAGCCTTAATTTCATTATCAATATTACGAGTATATTAAAACGCTTCTAATTCCTTCACAAATGTTGGTTATCCCTCGGACCAGAACATGGGGAAAACGGGTTAAAACAGTGGGTGTGGAGAATCCCAAACTCATTTCAATCGATTCAGCGTCCGGATTTTAGTTGGAAATGATGCCTCACACGCCTAGATCGCCGGATCCATTTTTTGAAAAACACATTTCAACCCCTATTCTCCCAAATTTGGTCCGTTCGGGCTGAAAAGTTTCTACGACCAACTAGAGCCGGTAACGGGTCCCTGACCAAAATGTCAGATTTTTTGAAATTTTTCGCTAAAATCTGCTTCGACGGCGGACGGACATTTGCTTATTATGTTCCTGTCACCTTGGAACTCCTTGAAGGAAATCGTGGAGCAAATCGGAGAGATTGACTTTTTGCTTCAAAGCAGGTTGATTACTCAAGGAATAACCAAGGACCTAAAGATTTTTGTTGCTCTAAAATCAAAATTCATGCGTTGGACGTCGAGAGCCTCCTGAAGAAGTAGAATAGAATAGTGATTTATTGACAGAATGAAAATAAAATATAAAATGACATGAAACCATGAGTCACCACCAACCAAAAAAGTTCATAAATAGTTTGGGGCCTGGTCGAGATGGTTACAATCAGCAGACCAAACCCACCATTAAGTCAATCCTAACTATTTTGATCGCACCGAAGTAATTTATATATTTTATCAAAGAAATAAACAATAAAAATGATGGTTTCTACAGCTCTCTTGAGCTGGTCTTAACAACTCCTTAGTAGCTCTCCCCCGTACTAATATACCTTGTTTTGTTAAAGAAAAACACTGCTAATTTTTCCAAACTGATTGCTTATTCTGGAAGCTAGATTATGGGGAAAACAGTGAGGTAGAAATTGGTAGTGAGGTTTCCATTTTGTTCCATACCCAACTCCAGTGGGCACCAATCGGCCCGTTACCCATCTCAAGGGATTCAGCGTCAAACAATAAATTAGTAGAAAATGATACCTCACGTGCCCAGTTCTCAAGAAATCCTGAAAATTGAGTTTCAAATAACACATTTTCACCCCTAACCTCCTCAAATTTGGTCCGATCTGGCTAAAAAGTAGAATTAGACCTTCTTGCCGACTCTCTTATCGAATTGCGTCCTGTAGTCGGATGCTTCCCGTAAGATTTTCTTAGTTTCTGCGTGAGAAGGTCCTGCTTTTCAAGACTATTTGACTCTGAACCTGAGCTGTGGTAGGTACTGGCACGAATTAGAATCTGAAAGCCATTGAGGATTTGTACTTGTAGTGTGACGTGTGCGTCCTCACTCTACCAAGCAGAAAAAACAACACGTAAGTCCGTGCAAGAATCGTCACTTTGCGCCACTAGTACGCTCCACTGACGCATTGTTCATCCCCACAAATGAACGCTTTCTTGAAGTGTTAAAAAATCTTAATCTGACAAGTGGCTTTCCCGCGATGGATACGGGCTAAAGTAGAACTGGCAAGTATGCGGGCAACCAGCGAGCGCTTGAGAAGCGTGAAGCTCGCCTGTTAGAGGGTCGCTGAAGTAAGACACTCTTCACAAAGCACGGACGTCAAACACCGCCTCCATTAACTTCGTTACTTCCCGTACCGCCTCAACGGAATAAATTCTACCTAAAAGTGTAACGGAAGCCGACGTAATGAGGTTGAAAAGCCATCCAGCAGCCTCTAGCAAACATCTAAAAATAATAACGTAGCTCACCATCTTATTCCGTCTCTGAATAAGGTTGTGTTGTTTGCATGTGGAATTATTTTCGATGCTTGACATTTTTTTGTTTACCACGCTTTTAGGCTCCAGACAAACTACGCCGCGGAATTTTCACATACACCGAACAATATTACAAACTGCGTTATTTTCCGTCTCCGCGTATCAAATCACTGAAAATGACTTCTCCATTAGACAACTTTCGAGAGAACTCCGTCAGCTTTTCCGACGCACCTTTCCAGCCTGGAGTTGCAAATGAAGCGAGCATTCCCCGTCAACCCGTGATAAAAAAAAAAACTCCCTCACTTCGTCCTCGGGTTGAGTCATAAAAAATGAAAAAGTTTTGATGGAACGTGTGCGGAAACAGATTTCAAAAAAAAAAAAAATTGAAAAAAGTCACGCATCACCTCCGCTTGCTACAGCTTTCTGTTCTATTCCCTGAGTGGATTGTTTGTTTTCGCGTCTGTTTTTCCTCACAGTCTCACCAATAAATTGAGGCAAAAGTTAATTGGATTTTCCGGAGGATCTTGTTTGTTAGTGACAGCCAAGTGAATTCTTTCTTTCGCCCTGATGTAATGAACGCGCGAAAAGGAATAGTTAGTCGGTTTTTCCGCCGATCCGAGGCAGACGAACTAGAATTTTTCGTTCGTACGCCAGTATCGCCTAAATCAGAACATCAAACGAATTTAAAAACTATTTTCAGTTTTCACCAAACTATTGTAGAGGTTGGAGGAGGGGTTGGGGTTAAAATAAATGCTGTACCTTCAAGGCTAACGTGTACGACAGGTTTGGAAGCGGGAGGGATGGTCAATTAGGCTTTTCATAACAACAAATCGACCCATTTGTGATGTAGAAAATTTTCCTGCGTTCATGAGATTCCTTTTGAGGCCAAAGCCTTGGGTTTGGATCTTTTTTGAAGGGGAGTTCGATGATATTCGGGCCCATTATCGCTAATAGTTAGGAAACAGTGCAATGCGATGTGTAAGTGGTATGTCATTTTGTTATTAAATGTATGCGGTTAGTTTCGTCTGCTTTTTGGTTGGTTATTCCTTGAATAATCAACCTATGTTTTCATGATAATGGTCAACCTCTCCGATTCGGCTCAAAAATTTTGTCTGAACGTTTCATGGTGTCTAGATCAAAAAGAGGTCAATGTCCGTCCGCCGTACACCGTCCGCCGTCCGCCGTCCATTGTCCCCGCCGTTTTCGGTAGTAGAAAGTTTTCTAAAAATCTGAAATTTGGGTCAGGGGTCTGTTCCCGGCCGAGACGGGTCCTCGGAACTTTTCAGCCCAATCGGACTAAATTTGGGCGGGGTAGGGGTCAAAATTTGTTTTTTGAAAAATGAATTTTCGAGATTTTGGGCGATCTAGGCGAGTAGGGTGTCATTTTCCACTACATTCTGGACGCTGAATCCAATGAAACGGGTCCCAGAACGATTGGCACCCACAGGAAGAAGTTATGGGTCAAATTGGGTATTTATCACCCATTTTGAATATGTGTTTTCGGGATTTCTGGTGCCTAGGCGTGTGGGGTATCATTTTCCACTAAATTTTGGACGCTGAATTCAATGATGTGTGTCCCAGAACGATTGGCACCCACCGGAAGAAGTTATGGGTCAAAATGAGTATGTATCCACCAATTTTCTATGTGTCAGGATTTCTGGTGCCAAAGCGTGTGGGGTATCATATTCCACTAATTTTTGAACCCTGAATCGATTGGAATGGGTCTGGGACCCGCCACACCCACTGTTTCCCCCATTCGAGGAATAACCAACCCGTGTGTAAGAATTTGCAGATTTTTGTGAATATATTCACCGGTAGGATCGTTCTTACCTAACATTTCTACGGTCATACTGTCCTAAAAGAGAGGTTCAGATTGGTATCTTAGGGCTTATAAATAGGCAAGGTCTGTGGGAAAGGGAGTGGGTGAGGGGGCGGGTGAATGTATGATGTCGCTTGTCCTGCGAAAGAAGGGAACTAAGGACAATTTGATGGATGAATCGTCAATAAACAATTTCTTGTGCGCGAGTATGGAAGACGTACAACGATGAATGAATGTGGAAATTGGGCTAAAGGAAGGCAGACCGAACTCTGAACCGATTCGAAAAGACGATCTCGTTCGGGTGCACGTCCTTATTCGTTATGGTAGGAAAAGAGTCAAACTCTTGATCGTGTTGAGATCTGATGAGGCTCGAGGTGCACATTTTGGGCAGCTAAAACCTTTCAGTTTCACTTTGGTAGATAACAGAAAGCCATCACAGCCTTTCTAAGCTTCTACGATTCTGTTGATTTACTTAGCATGTCCTCGGTGGTGTGGAGTCTATTCTAGCACCGTTATATACATCAGTTGGAAAGTGTGCTTTGAGCCTTCCAGCGATGCGTAGCCTTCAAGGTCTGGTTGCTTTGGACAAGCTTGATTGAGCTGGGACGAGCTCACGTCAAATAGGAACGTCAGCTTTGACTCGCCCTTTGATGACCGTCTCATAAACGTCATATTCTTCCCCATCCTCCTCTGCCAACGGCTTCATAAGCTCCGTTGCTTCCTTAGAAATGTAACGAATAATCTTTACTGTTATTTATCTGAATCGGGAAATCTTTGAATTGCAGCAAATTGAAACAAGTTCATTAAGGTGATGTAAAGTGAGTACATATTCTCATAGGGACTTTCATGTCGTACAATGAGTGACAAATTGAGAATGAGAACAGGATCTGGGTGACAGAGAATACGAAGAACGTTATAGAAAAATTGAAACGCTGAAGGCTCAAGTGCTTATGAATCCAGCAAAAGGAAAATAGAACATTTAGGACGACGGAAAACTTCATTATTTCGGGTTCAGTAGCAAATAAGCATGGAAAGTCTGACCGAAGTTACAGCGAATTCAATTGAAATTCCATTTAGTATTATAAAAAAACCTGCATCTAAGCTCGTTTTTCATCTAAACAGGTTTTCTTTATCTCACCAGAACGTTGGATAATTTTTGATCCCTTTCCATTGCATGTCACAGTTTATCTTCGCTACTTGAAGTTGAATAGTGTGTAAGTGTATTTTTCGCCGAGATTTACTTCGAAATGAGTAACTATCTTAACTAGAATGGGAGTGAGTCTTTTTCTTTTTCACTTTCTCGTAGGACAAGAAACATTGTCCCCGTGTTCCCGTCACACGGCTGAGATACTCCTTGATGTAAAGAGGCTCCGTCTAATCTCATTTTCGTTTTTCCCCCCTTTCTCCTTTTAAGGAATAGCGTTAACTCGAGCATAGGAGAGGAACAGAAAATCGTGCGAGGGAGATAGTTGAGGGAGAGAAAAAGAAAACACGCTTCGCAGTCTCCAATACGAAGGACTAGAAGGATCCGGGTGATTGTTTTGGAGAAAAAACCGCTTGTGAGAGGAAATCAAGATCAAGGAACTCTGCCAAGTTCTTTTTTTTTTTTTTTTTTTTTTTTTTTTTTTTTTTCTTAGCCTCATTTTAAACGTTTCCCCTGATAAATCCGGAACGTGTTTTTATTGCTCCCACCGCTCGCAGGCCCAACCACCACCTGGAAATAAATTACTAGCAATTCTTCTGGGACCCGTAAATATAAAGCGAAGATAATTTTCTTACTGCGGACGAAGACGATGGTGGAGGGCAGTTGCGATTCAAAAGGAAAAGGAGGAGAAAAAAAAAAAAAAAAAATGAAAAGAATATTTGCCACAAACACGAATGGGTTGAGTAGATGGCGGGTGAAAGAAAATCATAAGCGTATCACGGCATGAGAATCGAAAGCCTGAAAAGAAGCGAATGAAGAGGAACAAAACTTGAGATGAAGTACTAAAAGTTATCGGAATCTCCTGCGAACTCTCCAAGGCATTGGGTTCGTGAGTACGTCTTAGAAAAAGACGTTATTATAACGCAAGCATTTTCTTTATTCTGTGTTGTTGACATGAGATCTGATATTTTGCATCGTTTCGACAGAATATATTCGAATATTTGACTAGAGCGAAACCGAGTCGTGACATGAAGATGTTTATTTTTTTCAGCGAATAATAGCAGTTATTTGTATTGTTATTTCAACTAGAGGAGAGGAATTGTTTTTGCCTCGAAAGAACATCAATTATGTATTCCAACCATTAGACGAAAGGACTTTCACCGACAATACAACGAATTGAAAAGATATAGTTCTTGGAGTTGTCCTAAGTTAGAGTTTTCCTAAGTAGGATTTTTGCTTCAATTTTGAGCAAGTTGTGCCGCAACCTCTTCTATCAACCCGTTCGGCGAAAACAAACAAAGTGGTCTGAAAGAAACAAACTCGGTTTTCAACTTCAAAACTCCGCAAAGTGAATAAACTGACGAAGATCTTCGCCAAGACGAAACAATTAGAAAAGCCCACTACTTTACTTTTTACTGGGGTGGGTTGTGGGGGTGCGGAAACCTGAGGAGGCAGGTATATCTACCGCTCTGTTCCTTTTCTGTTAAAAAAAAAAAAAAAAAATAAAAAAAATAAGGTTATAGAAACGCTCGGAAGCTTCAAAAAGTTCTTCGTCGGGTTTCATCATTAACGAACCGGAGCGGAGGGAAGATGGTCGGACAGTTGGTGGAAAGTGGAGGGGTAGAAGAAGAGTTTCCTCCCTTGTCGGTGATGGTAAGGGGGTAGGGGGTGGGTAGGACAGGTTTTTCCGCGGGAAAAGGCAAAACCAGGTGGGGCGGTATAAAAGTTGGCCGGGAGTTAACGAAGTTGTAAACACAACGGGGAAGGATAGCAGCTAGCTCTGGACTAATTATGATTTAGATTGTCGGAGCTGAAGCTAAAGGGACCGTCGACTGTGGGGCTCCGTCGTGAAAGGTCTTAACTCACTTAGCAGGGAAGATAATCAGATTCTGTTATCTAATTACACTCTCATTTTCGTGGTCGCAGAAACCCCTTCTTTTCCCTTCCCGCTCCCTTCGTTTCGTTTTCTCTATTTTCCCTCGTGGAAATAACACTCTTCTTCGTTTGGAATATCATAGCAGGTCTCACTGGGGGTCTCTTTTGCTTTTATTTGTTTTGAGACCGACATAAACTCTCCCCTCTGTTGTATGCGTTTAATTTTGTAGGTAACAAGGTTGGAATAACAATTGCAAAACCTACTCAGTCTGACTACTAGACTATTTGAAAATATGCGTTCATTTTGGCAATATTGCGGACGTGTTGAAGGAAATTGGCCCTCCAAGGGGATTGCCCCCCTCCCCTCTTTACCACCTAGTTCATGCACAACAATTTTAGGATGCCGCTTCAGGGTACAGCCGTAGGTCTAAAGTGATGGTTGTACAACCGCTATCATTGCAGGGGCATCATCAAGCTGAACATATCCAACAGAAAATGAACATGGAAACAGGAGTGGGACACAGTCAGTGCCCAGAACTCATTTCAATCAATTCAGTGATCAAAATGTAATGAAAATGATACCCCGCATGCTTAGTTTCTAAAAGGAACGAAAATCTAGTTTTAAAAAACCCATTTTTCCCGTACTCTCCCCACATTTGGGCCAAACGGGTAGAAACGTTTTGAGGACTATACAGTGCCCAAATTGTATGCCAAAACGGTGCGAACGTCGGACGGACATTTTTGTGTTTTCATCTGGACATCTTGAAACGTAAAACGTCAAAATTGTGGCAAATCGGATGGAAACATAGGTTGATTATTCAAGGAATAACCAACCAAAACCGGGTTAACACTCAAAAAGATGAACTGGTAAATGGTTAGGCGATAGAAATGGTCTATCCAGAAAGATTCAAGTCCTGACACAACCAAATCCTGAAGCACGTCACTCTTAAATAGAGAACTCTTGTGTATTGCACGGTATACTGATATACTCTTGTGTATACCGTGCACATCGACAATCGTGTGGTACTGTGAACCACTGCCTAACCAGCAAAGATGAACTCACTTGTTGGTTGTTGGAGACGTTGATTCGGATCTTGAACATTCGGCGACGCACACGACGAATATCGCCTTTGCCTTCAGAGGCCCTCGTTATAGACAAAACGCCATCCAACATTATTATCGACTCTAACGGCAAATCCGCTCGAAAACACGGGAAACGAATGAGTTTTTGATTGTAATGTGATGAATAAACGCTTGTAGAAGGATTTAATCGGGAATCATCTCTTGTAGGAACGTTTATAGCCTCCGATAATATTATTATTATTAGTGAATCCACTAATTCTATTTGTGATCTAGAATAGTATTACTGGTACTTGTAATTTCCGATTGTGTTATAGAAATTACAAGTTATTGTTTTTTTTTTTTCTATGTTTTTATGGTAATGGTCAAACTCTCCGATTCGGCTCAAAATTTTTTTCTGGACGTTTCGTGATGTCCTGATCAAAAAAGGTCAATATCCGTCCGCCGTACGCCGTTTTTGGTAGTAGAAAATTTTCTAAAAATCTGAAATTTGGGTCAGGGGTCTGTTCTCGGCCTCGGACGGTCCTCCAAGCTTTTCAGCCCGATCGGACCAAATTTGAAGGGGGGGGGGGGGGTCAAAATGTTGTTTTGAAAAATGATTTTCGAGATTTTGGGCGATTTAGGCGAGTAGGGGTATCATGTTCCAATAAATTTTGGGAACGCTGAATCCAATGAAATGCCGTCCCAGAACGATCGAGCCACCCATGGAAGAAGTTCAATGGTATTATTCAATTTGAATATGGTTTTTGAATTACCTAGGCGTGGGGGTTACTTTCCTCATTGGACGCTATGTCAATGAGTGGTCCGGATCGATTGCACCCTGGGAATTATGGGTCAAATGTCTATACCATTGAATAGTGTTTCGGGGCGATAGGCGTGTGGGGTATAGTTTTCCACTAAATTTTGGACGCTGAATTCAATGATGTGTGTCCCAGAACGATTGACACCACACAGGAAGAAGTTAGGGTTTTTCCAAAATGGGTATGTATCCACCCATTTTGTATGTGTCAGGATTTCTGGTGCCTAGGCGTGTGGGGTACATATTCCACTAAATTTTGGGCCCTGAATCGATTGGAATGGGTCTGGGACCCGCCATACCCATTGTTTCCCCCATTCGAGGAATAACCAACCCGTGTGTAAGAATTTGCAGATTTTTTTTTTTTTTTTGCTAGTGTTATATTGTTTCATAGCCCCAGGTAGGAAGGTGGATAGTTCCAAATTTTGATCGGCCAACTTATTGTATTCGCTTAGTCGAAGGGAAACTCGTGCATAATGATAATGTCACGGTATTTATAACAGTGCGAGCTAATTTTACGAGTTTGCACGCTGAGCTTGGGTGAAAGATACGAGTTTGCTCTCTCGTTGGGGAGGTTGAGTTCAATGAGGTGGAAACTCTATTCATTGTGGTTGAATTGTAGGGGGTAGTAAAGCGTAGGCGGGACCCCCGGCGACTCCGCGCCCGCCCCTCGCCACCGTTTTCCGCCCTCGTCCGTACAAGCGCTATTCCTGGACTTTGTACGCCCTCGGGGGCTGCGCGGGGGTGAGGGCGAGGGAGGAGGTTTTTGAATGTTCGGGATTCCTGGCTTCCACTCGCGGGGTTAGAGGAGTTTGCGGTTTTGCTTTGAGAGACTCCTCGCCCCCGACCGCTTTTCCCCTTCGGTTTTGAAGGGCCGCGAGTCGGGGCGAGCGGTTCTCTTTCCGACGGGAAGTTGCCGGGGGGAAGTTGACGGGTTCACGGGGCGAAGTTGACGGGTTCAGGGGGGAGGGAACGTCCTCGGAAGCGGATACACCTCCGGGCAATCGGTGACCCTTCTGCTACGCTCCTCTTCAACCCCTTTCGTCAAAGATCATCAGAGCTCATCAGTGTTCCCATAACAGCGAAAATTCCCCCTTTTAAGGGGGGAAAATGTCTCTAAAGGATAGGAGAAGGGAAAACGATCTGAGAAAACGAACCAGTAGATAGATATATAGAAATAATTATGTTTATTGAACAACTGCAGTGACCTTCAATCAAGTTCCACGCAATCTCTGCAAAGGGTTGCATGTATCACTACCAACTGTCACAACAAAGAGTATTGTTATATACTAAAAGTTAAATTAATAATAAAAAAAATAAAAAAAAACTGCTCAGAAGTTCGATTACAACTGTTTTTGGTTGGTTATTCCTTGAATAATCAACCTATGTTTTCATGCAAAAGGCCAACCTCTCCGATTCGGCTCAAAATTTTTTTCTGGACGTTTCAAGGTGTCTAGGTCAAAAAGGTCAATGTCCGTCCGCCGTACGCCGTCCGCCGTCCACGCCGTTTTTGGTAGTAGAAAAATTTCTAAAAATCTGAAATTTGAGTCAGGGCTCTGATACCGTCCTAGGACGATCCTCCAAACTTTTCAGCCCGATCGGACCAAATTTGGGCGGGGTAGGTATCAAAATGTGTTTTTTGAAAAATGGATTTTCGAGATTTTTGGCGATCTAGGCGAGTGGGGTATCATTTTCCACTAAATTTTGGACGATGAATCCAATTAAATGGGTTCCAGAACGATCGGCACCCACAGGAAGAAGTTATGGGTCAAATTGGGTATATACTACCCATTTTGAATATGTGTTTTTGAGATTTCTGGAACCTAGCCGTATGGGGTATCATTTTCCGCTAAATCATGGACGCTGAATCCAATGAAGTGGGCCCCAGAACGATTGGCACCAACTGGAAGAAGTTATGGGTCAAATTGGGTTTATATTACCCATTTTGAATATCTGTTTTCGGGATTTCTGCTACCTAGGCGTGTGGGGTATCATTTTCCACTAATTTTTGGACGCTGAATCCAATGAAATGGGTCCCAGAACGATTGGCACCCACAGGAAGAAGTTATGGGTCAAATTGGGTATATACTACCCATTTTGAATATGTGTTTTTGAGATTTCTGGAACCTAGGTTTGTTAAAAACTCACGCAGTTGAGGAATATTCAAGAAATAAATTTTATTGTGGTCGGTGGAATGTGGTCCGGAGAGGATTTTGGTTTTCTTCAGAAGCATGAACTCGAAGTGACAAAAAAAATCATATTTATACTTCTGTTTAAAACATAAACAAAACACATAGAACATTGAACATAAACTCGGAACTTATAATAAATTGTGGCAGTTGAGCTCTCCCAGACTGTTGTTTAATAAAACACTTTTTATCAATATATACAACCATCTATTCATGTACTGGTGCACTAAGCCTACTTTCATCTGTCGGTTTTCCTCTTTCTCTCCTCTAGAGGTCAATTTTCCTCTCGAAAGGGAAACTTTTTGCTGTTATGAAAACACTCATGGGCTCTTATTTTTGACGAGAAGGGTAGAGGATCATGCGCAGAACAGTTAAGAGCAATCCCAAACTTCACGGAACTTATATTGGCATGCGCGGGGGTAAAGTGCGTGAATTCTACTCAAAACTAAGCATTCGCTTCACCCCCTTCACTCAAAATATCATGATCTCGCCGACTCCACGACTCTCGACCGACTTCCAGTGCACCTTCTTCTGCAATTAAAAGGTATTGTGCAGGATAACTTCTTGCATCTTGGAGGCTGAAGTTTAGAAATGTGCTAAATAGAGGATTCATTTGACTGGTATATAACGCTTTGAAGTCGCAATTGATTTGGTTGGTTTGCAGTTAGGTCCATCTGTTGTCTTCAGTGTCCAAAAAACATTTGTGGGGGTAATAATAACATTCTTCCATCCTCTCACCGTTACCATTCGGAAATATAGATTCATTGACGACGAACAAAAAGTGTATACCTATACCTTATAGTACTTAGTAATTCCAGTTGAAACGGGTGCACCTCATCGGCAATAAGAAAGAAAAATTCCACTGGTACTGTTCCGTAAATGAATTCAGTCTTACCCACTTCCTAATTTTTTTTTTCTTCCATTTTGCTTTTCTAAAAAATTTAGTTCTTTAGAGACTTTAAAATTACAACTTAAGAAAATATACAATTTTTAGGGGTTTCACTTCTTATTCCAAGAACGTGTGGAGGTAAACTCACGCTAAACGGTAGAAAATGAACCCGCAATAATTTCAACGGCGAACGAGAGTCCCTTTCCCTCCTTTTCCGTGATAAGAGCCAACACTCAACTCGACGAAAACCTCCGTGTTTTTCCCTCCGAGAGCTTCACAGCCCTACGACTCCTTTCAAACCTCGGATGAGATCTGAAGAGGAACTCTCGATTCATCAGCCGAGAGGCCTCAACTGCCGAGTGCCTTGACTTAATCCCCTCACCGCTCCGTCGTCATCGTTTCTTCTTCCTAATCGCGTTTTCTGAGCTTTACTTTTCTCGTTCATTACGTCACTGGAGCATTACATTGCGAAATTCCTTCTTTTTCCTTTGATTATCTTCTGCGCGCATCAATCATCAAATAACGTTTCCCCTTTTATCTCCGAGGGAATATCGTTTTTCTTTATCTACCCTTTTTTTACGAGACTAACTTCCTTTGAGCCGAGTGTTCAACGGAAAATAACAATTATCCTTCGAAAAGAATTTTTGAATGGTAAAAATAATGTTTTGAACGACAAAGGTCCTTCCTTGACAGCTTTAGCTCATATATACGCAATATTATATATGATATACATTATATATCACCTCGTTACTTTGATATTGATCCATCTTAACGTGTATTAACGAACATTTACAACCTATACCTTATTGTTTCCCGCTCTTTTTGCACTAAGCTGCCCTAAAATATAAAAATGCATACAAATACAATCGAATTTGGGTAGGTACGTATTATGTGGATGCGTAAACATGTGTACAGGTCTAAACTTGTGAGGCATACGACTGGACGTTTTTCGATGCGACATTCCCAACTTGATCAAAAAATAGGGAGAGAGTTTAGTTAGGTAATAACGGAATTATCTCTTCCTCCCCTTCGCACTCAGTAATGTTACTAATGTTACTATGAAAAGAGCCTTCAATTGGTAGAAATAGTTGCCTAAAATGGACCTACAGCGTTTTTGTAGCGTCTGCTACCAGCAACTTGTCGCCGCATAACAGCAGGGAGTATGAGCAATCTAACTAGCCCTCTTTTGCCAGTTTGGGTGTGGAGTATAATGGGGCAGCCAAATTGCTGAAAGAGATAAAGCGTACGATCCAGGCAACACTTAATAGTCATAATTAATACAAATATAGGGTGTATAAAAGGGTGATTAGTATGTAATCTTAAATTGTGATCGGTATCTTCGTTTTGGGGTACCTTGATGAGTGTGTCAGAGGCAATACTGGAGATGAAGTAGATAAGGGTTCAAGAGTGAGAAAAGAAAATTGTTTTTATTAAACTGTTGTAGTGTTTTTGATATCTCGTATTTCCTGTAAAACGCTGAGAGAATATACAAAATCAATTTTTAATGTTGAAATTGTTAGTAGCATTCAATCTGTACTACTGCTGAGGTTTCTCCATAATGAGGGTTTATCATTGAGGAAAGAGGGGATGCAGTCAGGTTTTGTATAAGCTACAAAATATAGTTAGTTGTATATAAATTGTTTACCCTTAACCTAAAAGAAAACCGGTTTTATAGTCTATTAACACTTGCGGGAGGCGTCCAGGAAAAGTCTCTGTGAAAGTGAGGATGTAGTGCCCCCATGTGCCCCAGTGACTTCTCATACAGAATTTGACGTTGGCTTCAGTATGAGACCAGCTCTTGAACAAGCCATAGAAGATGCCGTTTTGGCCATTATTTTCTGATATACGCTTAGTTATTCAAAACGCCCGATTCCACATAAAATTCTCATGGGGTGGTTGGACGGACACGTTTTGCGGGTCCCGCACTGAACGTGTTAACTCAAGGTTTATTAGAAAATATTAGATCACGAAAGCACATGAACAATCTAATAGAAACAATCCGCTTTCAACAACCATCATCAACTCTTATCCCCACTGTAGCCTCTGACCTTCTCAGCATTGTACCCCAAAAGTATCTTTTTCTTCGTAACTGTGAACTGCTGATAATTGGAAATGGTAGTCCATTTTAGTCTCAGCTATGCGTAGACGATTATGGTGAACTCATTTCAGTGATTTCTGGATACAAATTAAAGATGTTCCGATTTCAGTTTAGTACCGTCAAAGGATTTTCTCTGAACTCTCTCGATCGGGTCCATATACTCAGCATAATAGAGAGACCAAGTCACCGTCTAGACTTCTTAGTAATGGGCGAACTGAAGACGTATACAACATCCTTGCCACCGGAAGGCCCTCAAAGTCGCGAGTGGGACACAAAACTACACAAAATCAAGAACCGTAAGAGCGTAAGCAAAAAAGCAGTTCCATCTAGTCCAAGATTTTGCAAAACTCTCGAATGGTTGCCCTAGTAAAGAATAGCTTAGTATGTCTGGATGGGTCATTCTGGTGAAAGTAATAACAAAGCATTTGCTGACGTTGAGGGCCATTTTGTTATCAAGAACCCATCAAGAGATGCCGTCAATGGCCAAGACTGTCAATGGACTGAAGCTCATTACAGTCACTCATACACCAAACGGTCTAGACAATCTTGATATCATCCGCGAAAAAAAGCCTCAAAGTGCAGCCCAAAGCATCGCGGAGGTTGGCGATGAACAGGTTGGAGAATACAGGCCCCAAGTGTGGTACTCCGTTGATTGGTGTGGTACTCCGAGCGGCCAGGGTTCGAATCCTGGCTAGAGCAACTTAATTGTTTGTCTTGACCCTCATATTCGTCCTCTTCACTTAAGGGGGTGAGGCAATAAGTAGCCACGAGCGAAATCGTCAGATCAATTTACGATCCTCTTTGGAGGACGGCTGACGACGTCCGCGACACCTGACCAAGGTAGTCGGACGAAAATCCAAGGTGAAAGTCCTTGTTTACTTTACTTTACTTTACTTTTACAGGCCCCAAGTGGGAGCCCTGCGGGACTTCAACGTTAGAAGAAAAACGCTGCAAATTCTTACACAAGGGTTGGTAATTCCTTGGACCAGGCGCATGGAGACTCATTTCTTCAACATGGGGTAAATGGGGAAAAAAGTGGGTGCGGCGGGTCCCAGACCCATTCCAATCGATTCAGGATCCAAAATTTAGTGGAAAATGATACCCCACACGCCCAGATTCCAGAAATCTCGAAAACACATATTTAAACGCTGCAAATTCTTACACAGGGGTTGGTTATTCGTCAGACCAGGCGCAAGTAGACTCATTTCTTCAACATGGGGGAAATGGGGATAACGGTGGGTGCGGCTGGTCCCAGACCCATTCCAATCGATTCAGTGTCCATGATTTAGTGGAAAATGATACCCTACACGCCCAGGTACCAGAAATCTCATAGACACATATTCAAAATGGGTAATATATACCCAATTTGACCCATAACTTTTTCCAGTGGGTGCCGATCGTTCTGGGACCCATTTCATTTGATTCAGCGTCCAAAATTTAGTAGAAAATGATACCCCACTCGCCTAAATCGCCCAAAATCTCGAAAACCCATTTTTCAAAAAACATATTTTGACCCCTACCCCGCCCAAATTTGGTCCGATCGGGCTGAAAAGCTTGGAGGACCGTCCTAGGCCGGGAACAGACCCCTCCCGAATTTCAGATTTTTAGAAAATGTTCTACTACCAAAAACGGCGTGGACGGTGGACGGCGGACGGCGGACGGCGGACGGACATTGACCTTTTTTGATCTAGACATCATGAAACGTCCAGAAAAAAATTTTGAGCCGAATCGGAGAGGTTGACCATTTGCATGAAAACATAGGTTGATTATTCAAGGAATAACCAACCAAAACGTCATGGAGAATGACGAACAGTAATACGAACTGACGTCGATCCTGCAAGTAGCCCCTGAACCAACCAAGCATAGTTGGCCCCTCAATTCTCAATGTAATTGCCAACGTACAGGCTCCAAAATTGTGTGCCTATTAACTTTTGGGTTGAATTTTGTCGAATAGTCTCAACAATTGTTGTCTAGGTCGGAAAAACAGTTATATTCTATGAAATTATTATTATTATTATTTTTTTTTAAACAGTAAGAACATTTTTTCTTGCACGAGGCGACGGTTTTGATGGCCGTTTAAGGGCGTAAAAAGAAAGTTTCAAAGATCATCAAACTTTACGGGAGCCTGTTCAGAGTGACGATTACGCGTTGTAAGCGCTTTTAACAACGGGATCCTAATGAGCTGAGTTAACCTGGGTCGACGCGGTAATATTTCGTCGGCCGTTTGATTCGTGTTGGCCCACCAGTTTTCTACCTCCGCGGCGAACTCCTTCCGTTGGGAATCCGAATGAAACATTGGGGGCTGATGTTCCAGTTTTCACGGTTTTCGCCTCCTTTCTGAATTTACGAGCTCCGGGATTTCGAGGGCTCTTCCAGGCGGTTATTTCTGTTTACTCCGCCCTTTCGACTAGGAAGTGATTCGAGCCGATTTTTCACTTACCTGCTCGTCTTTTGGATGCGTGTTTTGTTCGGAAAGAAGTTCCATTACGTGGATTACCTTCTCAGACACTTTGGCTCGTCAGCGTGTTTTTTTTCCTCCTTTTTTCTTTCTTCTTCTTCTACTTATTTTCAACTTGTGGACCCTTATTCTTCGTAGTAAGCTCTTGGAGCCTCATACTCTTGAACGTTCACAATAATACGTGAGCTCCTGGGAGACGATAGAAAGTGACCCATCGTCGTAAAGAGGCCCGAGAAAAGTCCATCGTTGTCGTTTCCCTCCAGTATCTCACGCTTGGAGCGAACTCCTGAGGCCGGTAAAAGTTTTCATTTTGTAAAACAGTTGGTGAGACGAAGGTGTGGTCCTTTTTACGTCCTTTTTACGAGCCTTCAGCCACCGTCTGCTCTGCCTGAGAGTATGTAGCGTGTAGTCCAACATAACCTTCTTCGGCTCGCCAAGTATTATTCTCTACCGTCGCAGCTGATTCAGCGTTCGAGTAAATGCTCACGTTGGCTGCCTACCTGAACTTAACCCGCGATTTATTTCCCCTGTTCTATATCCCTTTCGACGGATGGTCGTCAAATGATTGTCTCAATACTTTCGAATCGGATCTTTTCTCTCAAGCAACCAGTTTTTATTTATCATGCAAACCCATCTTGAAGGGTAAGCACATGTGTACCGGAATAAATCAATAGAGGGATATCTCCGTATTGTTTAGAGTTAGAAGAGATTGGCTGCTGCCTTTCAATTACTTCCGTCCTCCTTCTACATGAGCGACAATCAGAATACGAGTACAGATCTGTGTGTCACATCAGTACTTTTCTGCCCATCTCAGAATCTAATTTGTTATTTCATTCCCCCGTGCTCCAAATTGACGATAGCACCTGGGATTCGCATTCAACGAGGGGATTTGCCCTATCACCAAGTATAGTTTGTTCTTCGCCGAATGATTGTTAGTCTAGGCCTATAACCGAATCGATTTATAAAAGTTGGTACTCGTCGGCAGGGGAAACGATTTTCTCTTCTCTTTGTACAAGATGGGATTATTGTTGTTTATTCAAGAAACAAGATTCGGGGAAAAAGGAAGAACGAAGGCGGGAGTTTTAATTGAGTTAGGAGTTGTGTCAATAACAATACTCGCTCGGATCCTGGGTTGGAAGATGAGCCGATGATCCCGCTTCAAGATTTTCCCCGTCAATCTTGACATGGGAGTTACGTTCCCCATCCTCAATATGTAGAAGCTGATGCGAAGAAGACGAAAAGCAAAATGAAAAGTCAACCTTGAGGGAACTCTTTGCTCGTGTTGCTTCGTCACGAATTCTGATCTGAAGACAATCTAATCAAAAAAGGATTTTGCCGTACAATGTTGTCTGGAAAGAGTTTGTAGAGCCGTTACTTGTAGAATAACAAGAACATTCATTGATTTTAAAGTATTTTTCCTCATATAATGTTTGTTGCTTGAGCGCCAGATCATATTTTGAAACCAATTTCTAACACACCTCTTGAAATTGATTTGAATTGGTCCATAAGTTCGCTTTCTAGTCATGACTTGCCCAGCATCGAAAAATTTTGGAGTCCATCACACTTCGCTACGCCGGTTTCGGGGATATACTCGTATCTCGAGTGGAAGCGGAGCTATCTCGCAAAGTAGCGAGAAAAGCTGGCCGAGTTGAATAATGGTTGTTCTTGAAGAGTTTCTTCATTATGCGCTTCATGATTTTGGATTAATGAAACTCCTTTTTTTCTTCCGAGATTCTATTTCGTCGCGTGGGACTTTTCCACTCGTTAATTCCTCAACTCTTCGAAGAGCCCCCCGTCGAGTACAGCGACTCGTAGTTTTAATTAAAGATATGATTTAAAACTCGGAATTCACCAGCCTCTCCTCAGTCGTGAGTTTAAGCTGGTTGGGAGGCATCGATGACGTGGTTATGATTTAATTCGTGTGAAAAAGAAACGAGGAGGAAAAAACGGAAGCCGACCGAGAATTTGATCTGTTCGATGATAATTCTTCAAGTTGGCGCCGGGTTTTCAGGGAGGATGTGACTTACTGCTAGCTGACATGAAAGTGGATGTCTCGGGTGCCGACGGGAGGATTTTTACTGCCACCTCACGCCTTTGAAGATATTTATTTCATTTTTCTTTCGTTCAACGGTAACCCAATCAGGATCTGCCGTTGGTCGAAGTTCATGTGAAGTGCCTGCAACATTCTTCCTTTTCTCTTTCAATTTCCAGTAGACGATGTGTCCCTTTACAACGGGGATACGTCCAGATAGCGTTGATTCCGTTCTGGATATCATTGATTGATGTGAAGTGACGAGAGTAGTTCGGGATGCAAGCTCATCCTCTGCTGAACCAAATTTATGGTACTTCTTTCACCAGGAAGCGCATTTTGGCTACAGTGCTGCTGAGAGGGTGCTCCAGAGTTGATTATGAACTTGTTGAAAGTTGTTATACCTAATACTTCAATAGCCTCAACATTATACTGCAAGAAAGAAGACATTTTAACAGAATGATTGCTGCCACTTGCACCACTGTCCCATTTGGCTGGCTCCTCTTATATGCATGAATTGAGGCAAATCAAAGGGCCATTAAATGAAGGGTTTGATGTCCGATTTTGACATTTCTCTAGTTCTGGCCAAATATAAAAACTGGAACGAATTTTCAATATAATCAGGTGCTTAGTAAAAATAACGTGTTTCACTAATTTTCACAAAAGTATAAATTACTAATTAAAATTGTAACAAAAACTTGGTTATTGGAAGATTTAAATCTAATCGGTGTCTGTTTTGGGGTTTCGTTCGTGCCAAAAAATAATGTTTGTCAACTAAACTACTTTTTAATTCGGAAAAAACAGTCAATTTAGTGTGCTGATGGAAATAATCCCGTTTGATAAGCCGCAACCCTTCAACCGGTCAAATTGAGTTCACCGTTCAACTAATAACTGTCAGCGTTTCTTAGCGAGAAGAGTGTGTTGGAAATTTGGCAAACTCTCCCTCCTCTGGAGTCGGCTATTAGCAAGTCAAATGCAAAGAGGAAGAGGCGCGAGAATTCCGACTACCGAGGGGTTCGAGGGTGTGAGATAGGTACATAATATTATGATTCCACCAATGGAAACGGTGTGTACACACTAACGTCAGACCTGCTTAGAATTCCATGAGATGCGTGTTTAGGTGGCGGTCTGATGTCACCTCCAACATTGTGCTGGTTACTTGAGTGGAGGTGACGTAGGTAGTTTATGTAATAACCAGCGGGTGGCTTCCGATCCACTAAGAGATTTGGCTTTACGGCACGAATACGTTGTTTACTAATATGTGTTTGAATCGTATGTATAGAACTTAACTTTACCTGAATAAACTCACCTTTACCGAGTGGTAGATAGAAAAAAATAGCAAAATATCAGATGCGGAGGTTATTTAGTTCAGTTTACCACTCGACGAGGTAAAGAAAAGGCCTGAATTTAACTAGATTGCTGAATTAAATTCCTAATTTTTATCTCTCATCGAGGGCGACATTTCTTCCAGTCATTATACAGTGTCTACACAATTTATGAGACAAACTCATAGGATCGAGTTTACAACTTATTTGTAACAAAAAGTGCCCCTTAGACTTGTTTTTACTTAACTACAAATCCTACGTTTTTCCCTTTTAAGATTTTTTTCGTGTTTTCAACTTGTTTCAGTAAAATGGCTCTAAATCCCTTCAATTATTAACTAAAGTAAATGTTGAGGATACATTTGGAATGAGCGTCAAATTTCCTACCTCTCTGATATAAAATTCAATTTTATTTTTTTTCCTGATTGATGAAAAAAAAAAATTGCCAAAATTCTAAATTATTAGAGTCTCTCCAAATCAACGTTTTCTCTTTCTTTCTCTTTTCTCAATCTTTTCGTTTTAAGAACGATAGTTTTTCTTCGGGAGCTCTTCGGAAAAAAGTTGCCTAGAATCTCAGCTTTCCAATCGTATAAGAGAAAAAATTAGTTTAGATGGTAGTTTAGGAAGGAAAAGGCATTTGAATGTGAAAAAACGTGGGTTTTTACATGAAAGTCACAATTTTTTTCGACAAAATCAGACATTCTTCATAAAATTGAGTTGGATATTGCAAAAATGTGCGTTTTTTGGTACTGTATCGAATGGTGACACTCCCATGCATCCCCGATTAGGAAGAAATTTGTTCTTTGGCATCTCATTTTTATTAAATTTGTATTACGAGTACTAAGAAAATAGGTTTTTAAAATGCCATCCCTTCTACGCAGAAGCTGTGGATACGAGGGCATCCTGAACATTCATTTTAATGAGTAATTGAAGGGATTTAGAGCCGTTTTACTATGACAAAGTCAAAAACGCCGATTTTGGTTGAGTAAAAAAAAAAAAGTCTAGGGGCTTTTTTGTAGCAAATGATCTATAAAATTGACCCCAGAACGTACCATATAAATCACAAATACTTCTGTTGAATAGACACTCGATACCCTTCACTTCTGCTGGAATAGGAGCTCATAATAAATTCGCAGGGTCCTGTACTGTGGGCTTCTAATCAATTTTAAAAACTCAATTTACTTAGGCAATTTATGGCTTGTTTCAATCAACGCTCAATTAATTTTTGATTTTTATCCACGCGTTAGATCAGTCAGGCATGTTAGATAAGGGGTTCCCGAACGCCCCTTATCATGGCACACTCCCAAAAATATGAGGGTATCGTCGGTTTGAAAGGTTCCCACGTTTTCCACTCAGTCGACTGTTCAATAAGAGCCGGTTTTTGCGCTTCCAACACCAAAACCGAGCCAAATCCCCGTTGTAAAAACCTTCCCATCTGCGAGTGAATCGTGTCCGAGTCCCGACTCCCCAATGGGAATAGCGATTTTAATTACAAAACACTTGACGATAAATCTGGTTCGTCGGGAAAAACCGATTTGTGCCGAATGTGTGCCCAATGTCGGCCAATCCACTCGAAAAGCGTCGAACTTGGAAACGCAGCGGAGAATGAAATTTATTAGCTGGTCATAAATCCATTAGCCTTGTCATTTCTACGGGTTTATCGTCCCTAGGGTGGTTCTCCTCTCCCTTTTACTCTTAGTTCATACATATTTCGATCGCGTATGGACAAGTTGGGAAAATATTACGTCTTTATAATAATAATCCCAGCGAGCGAACACGAATAGTAAAAATCTCATAAATGTATCTTTCTTTTCACGTTATTGTACGAAGAGGGGTTAATATTATAAAAGTGGACGAGGGGTCTGGAGACAAAGTAGGGCGTAATCTCCAATCAAAACAGGATGAAGGGCGAGGGTAGTATCGTGTAGTAAGGGAGAGTTCGAGGTTCCAGCTTATTTGGCCTGAGTCATTCTTCGAACCCCGAAGAAGCTTACCGCCGGACGGAAGAGCATTTTTCAAGTGGCGACCTTTACGTTGTGCTGGAAAACTGTCGACTCGCTCAGGTTGAGGGATGAATTTGAATGCGATCGGTGCGGAAAACTTGGGACGAGACGACTCAATAAGACTCGGCCATTGTGCACCCTCTTTGGCCATCTTCCAGACGATGATTCGAGTCGTTCGGCCGCTCACGATTCCTCCTATCCACGTTCTGCTTCATCGAGATCGTCCGCTTGCCTCCCTCATAAGTTAACTAAACCCTTGGACGAATGAAACTCCGTTCCGTTGCAACTCAAATTGGATTCCGATGTTCCGATCTGAGCGGCGGGAAACTTCCTAAGCCGGTCATTAGAGGACCGATGCCCGCAGTTTCTAGTTTGTCCCGTACTAATGAGATGAGCTCGCTGCTCATCATTGTTACTTATTGGGTCTGCATAACATGGATTTCCTGTCGACTGTGGTCCACTTCCACCCGGCCCCTTTTATGATCTGGCGTTTCATTCGATTCAAAAATATCATGATAAATTTCTCCATCATCGTACATTTTATAAATTAATTATTTTAATTTTTGCATCCACCTCTGCCGGACCACGAATACCCTGTTTTACAGTCAATTTTTTAAATTGCAAAAGCTGGTCGATATTTTACCCTTTAAACTGGTATAAAAGTAGTAGTAACCGATTAGCCATGTTTTAAACGAAATGTTCATAATTACGAATACTGCATACCTTTTTTAGGGCTTTAACTTTGATACCATAATTTAGCCATAATAAAACCATAATTGTGAGCCGCTTGAGATAAACTACCATAATGCAGAAGGAGGCATGAGACTGACCTTTTGCGTATGCTCAACTGCGAACAGGGTGAAGCCGTTGGAGGCCAGCTCAGGTCTCCCTCCCAGTTATGACTGTAGCTGCTGGCTGAATAGACACAAAATTGTTTGTTTGAAAAGTTCCGAACTGCGAAATATATAAATCCTTTCATAGGGGTTGTTTATTCCTCAGACCAGAAGCAAGGAGACTCATTTCAATCGATTCAGCGTCCATAAATTAGTGGAACGATACCCCACGCGCCTAAATCATCGAAAATATCGATTATGGAGAAAATGGGGAAGACAGTAGGTGTGGCATGTCCCAGGACCTATTCAATTGATTCAGGGTCCAAATTTTAGTAGAAAATGACTACCCAGACGCCAAGGTACCAGAAATCTCAAAAATAGATTCGAAGTAGGCACCCATTTTGACCTATAATCTCTTCCTGTGGGTGCAAATCGTTTCGGGACCCACTTCATTGGATTTAGCATCCAAAATTTTGTCGAAAATGATACCCCGCACGCCTAGATCGCCGAAAATCCATATTTCAATGAACACATTATTGAAATTGGGCTGAAAAGTTTTGAGGATCAACTAGAGCCGAGAACTCCATTTTGAGTTCTCAGTTCAAAGTCTGTAAAAGCATTTTAAAGGTATTTTGTGGCCCAGATAGCGGACGAGCGTTTTGAGTTTACACTTGAAAAATTAACGGAGTAAGAAGTTTGAAAACACAGTGATGTGTTATACGAATGAGGAGAACATTATAGTGATATAACAAAATGTAAATGGACCCCACAATGGTATTGTAGAGTAGCAAAGCGATCATTCAGCGTAAAAAAATGTACAGATTAGAGTACTTATATCGAAATTACAGTTCGTTCAATTTTTTAGTTTTTACGAGGAACAAATTGAATCTGCTTCGCTCACCCCAGATTCCCTTCATCAGCAAAGTTCGAAGGGAGGAAGAAAATTAGCGGCAAACTTTCTCTTTTTCTTATCCTCTTTCTTTATCTTTGCCACACTGCCACCCCCTCGCCCCTTCAGCTTCACAGTTTCCGCTTATACCACGAGAACAGAGCCTTCGCTCGGTGTTTGTGAAGATATTATCTCTCCATTACCTTGTTTACCGTCCCAAAGTTCTGCTTTTTTACCTTCAGGGTTCCGAAAAAGTTCTTCGCGAGGAACAGTAAAAGATACTGAGACGTACGTATCCCTCGATCCCCTCCCCCTTCCCCCCCCGTTCTACCACCACCAACACAAAACTTAACACAACCTCGACGTGAAACTCCTGCTCGGAGTTTCATCACTCCTCGCACGTTCCGTCTCGTACCGTTCTCTCAACCCGGTCTTCTTTCGGTCTGTGCTTTCAGCTGAGATATTATACAATTTCACAGCGGACTGAACTGTCCAGTGCAGTTTCCCGCCGGTTAGTTAGAACCCTCAACCTTAACAGGAGGAAAGTTTCTGAACCCGTCTCCCCAATTGTAGTTGGCTTAGATTCAAAATCTCTTTCCGGTTCAAGCTCCACCCTCGAGAGAGTCAATTTTATTCCTGCTTTTCCGTGGACTTCCTAGTTTCTTTACTTTTGTCCACTGAGAACTTAGCTGAGGCTGTGGAAAGAATTTCTCTAGATCCAGCGAGAGCAACCCAGAGTATAGTGCCCCAGATAAGCTGGTCAATGACGGCGTTACACTTTTTTCTGAGTGAAAGAAAAATCATTGGGCAATGAGTCATTTTTTCATTAATTTTAGACGTTCGTTAACATCAGTGACTAGGCACCCACTGCTCCGTCACGACCTCTCGATAATTCACTGAGGAAAGACGCCCTTTACTGGTGAATCAATAATTTATTCCTGTTGGATATCAATTACGACTTGTAAGAACATGTGATCGTACTTTAACCCGTACTCTAGGCTACAATTTTTTACTGTAATTGAACTTTTATAAACAACTCAACGTAATCAAGGTCCGCCCGATTCCATGATAAAGTTAACAATATTCAAAGGTAACATGTGTGTAGGGTCGGAACTGGGAAAAAGTCAGAAAACCCGGAGTGTTTTGTAGCAACAGACGGTACGATAAGGAAAGTAGAAAGCATAAAATGGAACGACAAATCCTTTGTCTTTTGAATAATTTATTCAATTTACGGTTTTCAGTAATACGCTTGCATCTAAATCTTGAGTTCAACTCGAAATCGACACATACTATACAATAGATATTTCCGCTCTCAATATTTTACTCTTACTTTTTTACTATTTTGTAGTTTGTTATGTTGTGTCGTGTGCGAATCAAATTCGGAAGGACTGTTACTGGACAGTGACCTCCATTCAAGTTCCACGCAATCCCTGCAAAGGGTTGGATGTATTTCACTACCAACTGTCACAACAAAGAGTATTGTTATGTACTAAAAGTTAAATTAATAAAAAAAAAAAAACCAAAATAATAAGGTAAACCTTTGAAAGAAAACGCATTATAACGATTTTCGCTGAGTTATGGCGTTTCACAGTCAAAAATATCCAGAAACCAATATTATTTTGAGGCGCTTTTTAGCAGATCTGAGGCGTTTTACATTCAAACTCAACGATTTTTTATTTCGAGGGTAGGAATTACCCCCTCTTCTTAATGACATTTCACAATTTCAAAAATAGGGGGAGTACGTAAAAATCAAGACTCATTTTTGCCAACATTGGAGGCAAGGCGGTTTGTTTCAAACGGTAGTGTGGCTTTGAAGGGGGTAAGTCGGCGAAGAACTTCGTTGATAATAAACTCGTCAATTTTCGGTATTTTATTCATCGCGCACTTCAACGATACACAAGTGATTCGGTTACAGTTGAATAGTTTAGTAGGACTTTGTCTACGTAGACTAAGTTACCTTATTCATAATAATTCATTTGGCAAAATGTACGACAGTCTCACTTTTAGATTGATATAGTAACAGTGCCATATTAAACACTGGGAAGTGTTCAAAACTTTGGAAAATGTTTCATGCCATGACCTATTCACATCCCAGTCTCGTGAGATTCCTCTGGGCGGGATGGGACTTGATGCCAAATGGATTTGTACGTGAATTATTATGAATAAAGGGGAAATATTCTCCCCCTTGGGGGGCTGTAAGAATTCGTGACTTTTGAGGACGAATTATAACTTAAATAGGTCCTCGACTGGATGGAGCGTAATTGAAATGTTGAATTGTGAAAAGTCTCTGGAGGAGAAACTGTGAATTCTAAGAAGAGTGGATGGCAAAGCTCAGACAGTGTATTGTTATGAAAGTAGATAGCGGAAGTATCGCACGAGGAAAAGACTTCATGCTCGGGAGTCGACTTCATAGTTTGAGACGCTCATTATATGAACGCGACTCAGGCTCGAGGGAGGACTTGAGAGAAGTCTCGGGACGGGTAATAATGTACTTAGAAGGTTGTTCAACTTTACTACTAAGCTCCATATTAATGCACTAACATCGAAGCTTCCTCACAGCGGGGAAAGTTGGCTGTATAAACAGCTCTGCGGGGGAAAGCGAGGGTGCTCTTACCCCCATTCGTCCCCACCCACCCCACCCCCAGCCCCCTCGTGAGGAGTGCAACCGAAAAAGGGAACCGCCGCCACAGTGAAAGCAATTCGTCAAGAAGTTAAGTTTAGTGGTATTAATACTTTTATCTCCGGGGAGCAGAGATGCAGGCTTTCGAGCAATCTCATCAGTCAACGAAGAAAACGGGAGGGCCTCCCCATTTTCAGACTCGCAGGAGAGGGAGGGGGTGAAACTTTTCAGAATTCCACCTCATGAATCGCGTAACGTCGAGGTTGAGAGGGGGTGAACCCGTGTTTTTCTGCCTTTCCTTTTCCTCCTCGTATCCGTTTTACCCAAGTCCGGAGGTTCCTTTTAACCTTTTCTGCCACACACGCACGTCGAGATCGCCCTCTCCACACGAGGCTTCTTGTTTTCAACCCTTCGGGAGAAGCTTATGGGCGGGTGGAAGGAGAGGCGAGGTGGTGCGCTAAGGTCTATCTAACTGACAAATAGGGCCTTTTTTCACATTATCCGAACCTTTTTTTCCACCTTCGCCTCCAGCATCCCCTGTTTTACATCCCTGGCGGTCTTCTACCCTCTAGTATGATGAAAAAACAAAGGTCAGCCGTAATATTACCCTTTCTTTGGGACAAAAAGTGACGTCAAGTAACAACTGACCAAGAAAAACAAGAATCCTGGGTTTTCCTTCATTCGACAACAAAAATCAGCGAAATTCAGAACACATGGGACAAACGAAACAACTTTTCAAGTTTCTTTTGAAAAAAAAACTTCCACATTGATCCCGCAATAGTTATACACTTTTTTTAAAGTTCCGTTCTGTCGATTGGAAATCTCCTCGTTCAAGACCATGCATCTATTTATTACAAAAATTGAGGAAAAATACCTCTGACTTTTTTCCCACAGTTCTTACGCCTTGTGCCATCCCAAATACACTGCATCCCAAAACCTTTGCAAGGCCTCCATTTCCTGTACTTATTTGGCTAATAAAAGCAATCGATAAAAACCTTTCAATGTGGGTGCCAATAGTATCTGCATACGATCTCCGTTCCTCCAAAAATACCGGTAAAATAATTAATTGCTGGGCCTTGATTAACCCTACTCACAACATATAATACTGATACGTATCACAAGTCACATTATATAATATTTCGTCGAAGGACCTTAGAAGGTAGTCCACCAATTATTAAATTATAAATAATTCGATGGTTTAACCTTCATCCGCTCGCGTTGGCGGCTATCTGCCGTCATTCACATTAGAAAGCATGTAAAACATAACAAAGGGGCGATAGAGTGGTGGGAATCGGTCGTATTCTCTAATTAAACTTTTCTCCACTAAATGTCAGTCGTTTCTAACTCTTGCGTCGCGTCTTCGACCGTCAGTAAGCCTCCAAAGTCGAAAGGTGACGCGTCGCGGCTGTTAGCCGTCCCGCGAGCGGTTTTGTTACTTTTTTTCCCTAAGCACCAACAGAGAAATTTAAGTACTTTCCGATTTTTTTCAGCATTGTTAATGGTAGATATTGAAGTAGTCACCTTCCTTTTTTGTTTTTGAATAGAATCTTGTTGTTTTTTAGTTTTACCTACTCAGATCTGATGTGTTCTAGAATAACAACCTCTAGACGAACGCAACGATGGCCAATGACCATTTTTTCCCGTTTGCTTGACATCGCTGGAATCGATTCGTTCAGAGTATATCAAAGTAATAACCCCTCCGACGGAAATATTATCAGGAGACTTTATCTGGACAAACTGGCTATGGAAATGATTGAAGGGAATTTGAAAGATCGTGCGAAATTGAAGGTACTACCAAGCGACTTGAGTCTTTTTTTGAAACCGTTCAGAGAAGGACAAGAAAATGGACTGTTGGCCGATCATCCACCTGGAGGAGCTCCTCTCAACCAGAGAGCCATTTGCTACATTTGTGGGACAAGGAAAAACCACCGAACGAAATTGACGTGCTATGATTGCCATAAACACATTTGCAAAAACCACTGCCAAATGATTTGCGATTCTTGCACTAGTGCTCGTGAACAAAGAGACGCCGCAGAAGTCAGTGATTAGAGAAAGTTACCTCGTACAATAAACTGAAGTGATTGTAGGTATTATTTTTCTTGCCTACATTTTATATTTATCTGTGAGTCTGAAGTAATAGTCTGCAATGATATTAGGTACTGATTCGTTATTTACTAGTTTTTTCTTTAATTTTGTAACTACGTTTTGGCCAAAATAAGTTCCTTGATAAGTCATACAATGTTATGAAAATTCAGTTTCATTATATAAGGCAGAACAGATTTAGTAAAGTTTATTACGTTTTTTTTTCGAATGTTTACGATTCCGTTGTGTATTAAATAAAGTTTTCCTTTCCAAATGTTGTGTGTGAACTTTCTTGATGGACTGCTACTAAAACCACAATCGTTCATGGTGATAGCGAAAACATATTGAGGAAAAAGGTGAGGGACGGCTATTAGCCGTCACGCGAGCGCTGCCGGGGCTCGAGAGGGCGCGAGCGGATGAAGGTTAATAGGCGATGAATGGAGTCGGGGCCCATAGGAGCATCAAGATTGAATTTCGATTCTCATAAATCTATGAAAAGGTAAACCGTCAAGGTTACCTCATTGGGCCTAAAATGAAGGTGAATAACGGAGGAGTTACGTCGTAAACGGAAATATTTCACCAGGATAACACAAGTAGCGCTAATAATTTGAGATAAGCCCACAAGGAAGTAAACTTCAAAATATTATTGGAAAAATTGCCCGGCTTTGAGCTGCGAACGGCTCTGACTGAGCTATTATGGAACGTTAACGATTTTTAACGGTTTTTATACCACTTTTCACAGATCCCACAAAACGTGGAGAGAATTTTTGATTTGACAGTGATAGGGCAGTGCAATTTATATGTTTCTCTATTAGTAATATTATTCAATTGGGCTTCGTACGTGTAAATGAATACGAACAAACAAATGAATCTCTGAATAAGAAGTAAAAACGCTGCAAATTCTTACACAGGGGTTGGTTATTCCTCAGACCAGGCGCATGGAGACTCATTTCTTCAACATGGGGGGAATGGGGAAACAGTGGGTGCGGCGGGTCCCAGACCTATTCCAATCGATTCAGGATCCAGAATTTAGTAGAAAATGATACCCCACACGCCCAGGTACCGGAAATCTCAAAAACGCATATTCAAAATGGGTAATATATACCCAATTCGACCCATAACTTCTTCCAGAGGGTGCCGATCGTTTTGGGACCCATTTCATTGAATTCAGCGTCCAAAATTTAGTGGAAAATGATACCCCACTCGCCTAAATCGCCCAAAATCTCGAAAATCCATTTTTCAAAAAACACATTTTGACCCATACCCCGCCCAAATTTGGTCCGATCGGGCTGAAAAGCTTGGAGGACCGTCCTAGGCCGGGAACAGACCCCTGACCCAAATTTCAGATTTTTAGAAAATTTTCTACTACCAAAAACGGCGTGGACGGCGTACGGCGTACGGCGGACGGACATTGACCTTTTTTGATCAGGACATCATGAAACGTCCAGAAAAAAATTTTGAGCCAAATCGGAGAGGTTGACCATTTGCATGAAAACATAGGTTGATTATTCAAGGAATAACCAACCAAAACCCCTTTTTTTGAAAATTGAGGCGTTTTGATTTATTTTGTTTATTATTCCTTCAGTGAGTAATCGACCTATATTTCTATGCCAGAGGTCAACCTCTCCGATTCGCCTCAAAAGTTGGAAATTCGCGTTTCAAGATGTCTAGATCATCACCAAAATGTCAATCTCCAGATAATTTTGGCAGCTGAAAAGCATCTAAAAATTAGTGTGAGAATGAAATTTCTGAAAAGTTAAGGTTTCGGCCAGGGACCTCTTTCTTTTAGAGGAGAGGAATTCTTGCTGGTCCTCAAAACTTTTCAGCCCGATCGGCCAAAATTTCGGAAGTTATTTGGTGTCCTATGCGTGTGAGGTATCGTATTTAAATTACTTTAGGACGCTGAATCGATTGGAATGAGTTGGATGAGTTATCCCATACTCTTTCTCTGAGGAATAATCAAACATTATGGAAGAATTCGCAGCGTTTTGGTTGGTTATTCCTTGAATAATCAACCTATGTTTTCATGCAAATGGTCAACCTCTCCGATTCGGCTCAAAATTTTTTTCTGGACGTTTCATGATGTCCTGATCAAAAAAATCTGCAAATTCTTACACACGGGTTGGTTATTCCTCGAATGGGGGAAACAGTGGGTGTGGCGGGTCTCAGACCCATTCCAATCGATTCAGGGTCCAAAATTTAGTGGAATATGATACCCCACACGCCCAGGTACCAGAAATCCTGACACATACCAAATGGGTGGATACATACCCATTTTGACCCATAACTTCTTCCGGTGGGTGCCAATCGTTCTGGGACACACATCATTGAATTCAGCGTCCAACATTTAGTGGAAAATGATACCCCACACGCCTAGGTAGCAGAAATCCCGAAAACACATATTCAAGATGGGTGTATCTATGGGGCACTACGACACTAATTTACTAATATAATATTGAGAAAACGTAGGTAATTTAGAAGGCTAATAATTGTATTAAATTGAATTGAATGGTACGGATAAAAAGCTCGGACAGTAAAAGAATTGTAGGCAACTGCTCAAAATTGGTTGCTAAGTTTAACAGCTGGTTATAAACAACAGGATATGACGATGTGTTTTGTTTGTCTATTCGGCTGAAGTCACCCACATGGGTAATAAATACCCAATTTGACCCATTACTTCTTCCAGTGGGGGCCAATTGTTCTGAGATCCATTTTATTGGATTCAGCGTCCAAAATTTAGTGGAAAATGACACCCCACTCGCCTAAATCACCCAAAATCTCGAAAATCCATTTTTCAAAAAACACATTTTGACCCCTACCCCCTCCAAATTTTGTCCGATCGGGCTGAAAAGTTTCGAGGACCCATCTCGGCTGGGAACAGACCCCTGACCCAAATTTCAGATTTTTAGAACATTTTCTACTACCAAAAACGGCGTGGACAATGGACGGCGTACGGCGTACGGCGGACGGACATTGACCTTTTTTGATCAGGACATCATGAAACGTCCAGAAAAAAATTTTGAGCCAAATCGGAGAGGTTGACCATTATCATGAAAACATAGGTTGATTATTCAAGGAATAACCAACCAAAAGGTCAATGTCCGTCCGCCGTCCACGCCGTTTTTGGTAATAGAAAATTTTCTAAAAATCTGAAATTTGGGACAGGGGTCTGTTCCCGGCCTAGGACGGTCCTCCAAGCTTTTCAGCCCGATCGGACCAAATTTGGGGGGGGGGGGGGGTAGGGGTCAAAATGTGTTTTTTGAAAAATGGATTTTCGAGATTTTGGGCGATCTAGGCGAGTGGGGTATCATTTTCCACTAAATTTTGGACGATGAATCCAATGAAATGGGTCCCGGAACGATTGGCACCCTCTGGAAGAAGTTATGGGTCAAATTGGGTATATATTACCCATTTTGAATATGCGTTTTCGAGATTTCCGGTACCTGGGCGTGTGGGGTATCATTTTCTACTAAATTCTGGATCCTGAATCAATTGGAATGGGTCTGGGACCCGCCGCACCCACTGTTTCCCCATTTCCCCCATGTTGAAGAAATGAGTCTCCATGCGCCTGGTCCGAGGAATAACCAACCCCTGTGTAAGAATTTGCAGCGTTTTTGTTTTGGTTGGCTGGCCTACCTCGACAAAGAGTATCCCAGCACGACGAACCTTCTCTTGTATCTCTAGTTCACAAAATGCAGGAGGAGTCCCTACTCTCACTCGGAGGAAGTCACCTCGAGATAAGGGATTGCGCGCTCGGAGTGAGATCACCTCAGTCTTCTACCCACGACGTTTTTACGTATGAAACAGAGATCCGCATAACAAAAGACTCCACTGAGAGGGTTTATCTGGAGGAAAACCGTTGGCCTACGCGGAACTCGACCTCGAAACCCGGAGTTTATCTTAGCGTCGGGCCTTTTTCCAACCTCGACGGTTTCCTCGTTGCGAATCCTATGAAAAACGCCCATTCTGAAGCGAGGTATTCTTCTGAGCGGGAAGGTAACGACAAATGGTGAACCTACAACGTTAAATGAAAGGAGGTTGATGAAAGCTCGATCGCGATTACCTTCCATTCAACCGGAACCCAATCAACATGTCCGATGTTCATATACACTGTTCGCCGAGGCAGTTTTGACGCTCCACAAAGGTTCCAAAAGGGATGTAAAATCTTTTTAAATTGTCTCAAAGGACCCAGCCGGATACGGTTCGCCGAAGTGAAAAGCGTAAAAGGGATTGAGAGAGGAGGAAAAAGGAGAAAAACGTGTGGGTCCTTCTTATAATGTGGAGGAGGGTTGATTGATGGTAAAGTGTAGTTAATTCAAGCTCACCCGTATAGATGGCAGAAAAGGGGCATAAAGGAGATGAAGGTTCGCCCGTACGTGTTCGTGTGTGAGAGGAAACTGCGTGAAATGGGTGTAGAAAGGACGAGGGAGGGGAAGATTCGTGGGCTTAGGACTATCAATAACAGGTATGAGAAGGGCTGCTGGCCTCAGCAGAACGCGTGACTGCTTGAATGGTGTGATTGATGAACTCGGTTCTGTTTCCAGCGCGTCTTTACGGAAGTGGGAGCCTCAAAACTGGCGGATCTACTATAAAACTTTATCCTTTCGCGACGGTGCGCAAAACACCTCCAAGGACGAAGGGAAAATATGGAGGAGTTAGAAGCGTTATCAGAGCGAAGGATATATTACGTACAAAATGACTGGTGTGCCATTTGTGCGGATTCGGCAGAAAATGAGTTTATTCTGAGAATTTTCAAGAGATTTCTCGCAATTCCCACAGGATATATCATATTCGGAGGCGGTGAGAATTAAAGGAGAAAGTTGGCTTAGTTGGCCCTTCCGACCGTTTTTGGATTAACGAATCAAACAAGTACTGAAAAATTCATAATCGGCGATTTTTCGGGATTTCCTGCTTGCAGATTAAGGTTTTCGTTCATTATTCCCCAAAAATGTATCAGGTTCTTTAAGTTTGAATCCTTAAGTCGCCAAAACTTCAAATTTTCACAAAACCCCGAATTTTACTCAAATTTTTGCAAAAATCTGAAAATGTCACGGCTTTTAGGCTTTACTGTTGGTTACTCGGAAAATGAATTTTCAAGTATACTTTTGAGTTTTTTGAAGAGGCGGTTGAGAAACAGAGTTTCCGCTGGATTTTGGAAACTGAATCAACTGAGTTTTGGACCCATTTTCGAATGAGGCTCAGCTTTATATAAAATAATAAACCGTTTAGGAACCATTTTTAGCGCTTTGTAGTTCGTTGTTTTTAGTGAAATGATACACTCTTGAAAATGTGTAGTTTCCAAAATCCAAAAAGTCCGTCCGCCATCCAAAAAAGTCATTCAAATTGCCTCTACAAATCTGAATTTTCGCCCATGTAATTTTTTTGGTCAACGTTGTGTCTAGCGCTTATTGAGCGTGATTGCCCCAAACGGCGTCGAGGTTGGGTGAAGGTTGGATATTTTGAAAATGCCTTTTTTGATATTTTCGGGGACGTAAGTGAGTGAGGTATTATTTTCCACTAAATTATGGACGCTGAATCGATTGAGATTGAGATTGGGCAGATTTGAGCGAACCAAAGCAAAGTATGATAGAAACAGGTAGGATGTTCTTTGTTGCATGATTTACCTAGAAAAAACTCTGCAAATTCTTACACACGGGTTGGTTATTCCTCGAATGGGGGAAACAGTGGGTGTGGCGGGTCCCAGACCCATTCCAATCGATTCAGGGTCCAAAATTTAGTGGAATATGATACCCCACACGCCAGGGGACCAGAAATCCTGACACATACAAAATGGGTGGATACATACCCATTTTGACCCATAACTTCTTCCGGTGGGTGCCAATCGTTCTGGGACACACATCATTGAATTCAGCGTCCAAAATTTAGTGGAAAATGATACCCCACACGCCTATGTAGCAGAAATCCCGAAAACACATAATCAAATTGGGTAATAAATACCCAATTTGACCCATAACTTCTTCCAGTGGGTGCCAATTGTTCTGAGACCCATTTTATTGGATTCAGCGTCCAAAATTTAGTAGAAAATGACACCCCACTCGCCTAAATCACCAAAAATCTCGAAAATCCATTTTTCAAAAAACCTCTACCCCCTCCAAATTAGGTCCGATCGGGCTGAAAAGTTTCGAGGACCCATCTCGGCTGGGAACAGACCCCTGACCCAAATTTCAGATTTTTAGAAAATTTTCTACTACCAAAAACGGTGTGGACAATGGACGGCGGACGGCGGACGGCGTACGGCGGACGGCGGACGGACATTGACCTTTTTTGATCAGGACATCATGAAACGTCCAGAAAAAAATTTTGAGCCGAATCGGAGAGTTTGACCATTATCATGAAAACATAGGTTGATTATTCAAGGAATAACCAACCAAAATCTGTTAAGGAATAAATTGATACATTTTTAATAAAGTTTCGAACTCAGCTAATCCATTGAGATTGGTGTACGATGTTTTTGGGTATTTAGGATGGCGACCGATGGAGTTGAACGTACTTTCCAGCGTTATGAAGTAAATGTCTACATTTATATGGAAACTCTGATGTTTGTTTTTCCTTATACTTAAAAAAAGGGCCATGAAAGAGATTTCGGGTCTCGATGAAGGGCTAATGTATACGAGAAAGAAACAGTCGGTCCCCTCGCTTACAGAAGCGGAGGAAAATGTTTTCCCACGGCCTACTCGTGTCGTTTTTTAGTCCGTCTTGGGAAATCCAGCTCTTCCGGGTCCAGGAGTATTGTTGCGGTTATGAAAACTGGAGGGAACGAATCCCCGCGGTCGGTCGTCAAAAAAATAACCGCAATTATTCCAGATGTGCTTTCTCAGCTGAATTGGCGTTCATTCGTCGTTTCTTTTTGTGAATGTGAACGTTCGATGCCTCTTCACGTTCAACGAACAGGTTTTATTCCTCGC
The DNA here is from genome assembly GCA_019603395.1 of Cyrtorhinus lividipennis. Classification (NCBI taxonomy): domain Eukaryota; kingdom Metazoa; phylum Arthropoda; class Insecta; order Hemiptera; family Miridae; genus Cyrtorhinus; species Cyrtorhinus lividipennis. The sequence continues at coordinate 2,437,367 of CM033999.1, read as the reverse complement.
CATTTATTTAATTGTGTTTGGCGGTCTGATGATGATAGTAATTACTCAATATTAAACGAACTCTGAAAAAGAATTGGCTCACTTTGTGATTTTATTCGACAAAATCAATTCAAGGGGAAGTGCTAGTTAGTAGCTACAGCAGAAGTTCACTGGAAGACTCTTCATTCTCAACTTGCCTCAGCTCAGCTGGCTCTCAACTCATCTCAATCAAAAAGAGATTTCAAGGCGAAGGAAAGGAAAACAATTTGTCTGGCAATAAACGTCAACGAGGTAACTGTAATCTATAAACATCAGAACAGCCTCCATCGATTGAGTCATCGTTCACAATCAATTGCTTATAGGAAAAGTTAGGGTCACGAACGTTGCGATTGTGCATCATGCTATTCTCTTGAATTCTATTCCGCTAAAATACGCGATAAAATTGAAGACTTATTGGAGAGTTTGATTGGTCAGTGATGGCCTTTCCTGTAACCTACTATAACGCTTCATTTTCTTTTGTAAATGGTATTGGACAAGGGTCTTACTTAATGGAGCGAAAGAGTAGTACATTTTTGTGGGAAACTGCATTTCAGTTCTCAGTTGTTTTTGAGCCTTTTGGTTGATTATTCCTTGAAAAATCGATTATGCCCTAGGTCTCGGGAGGTGTTCCATCTCCGATTGGTCCCCAAAATTTCTTTCTGGACGTTTCATGATGTCTAGAACAAAAGAGGCGCTATGTTCGCCTGCCGTCCGCGCTGTTTTTGGTAGCAGGAAATTTTCTAAAAATCTGAAATATCGGTCAGGGATTAGTTGATCCTCGAAAATTTTCAGCCCGACCGGACCAAATTTTGAGGGAGTAGGGGTCATTTTCAAAATTTTCGGCGAACTAGACGTGTGGAGTTACATTTTCCACTAAATTTTGGACGCCGGATCCAATGAGGCCAATTCAGAACGATTAGCGTCCATCTGAGGAGGTTATGGCTCAAAATGGGTTTTTATTACCTATTTCAAAGGTGGGTTTTCGAGATTTGTGGTACCTAGGCTATTTTCCCCCATTGAATACTCTGGACCATGCTCCATGGTCCGAGGATTTAGCAACCCCTGTGGAGGAATTTGCAGCGTTTTTGCAATTCCTTGTTTGCAGATTGGTGATTGTTGTATCAAACTTGTGTAAAATATTTGTAAAAGTTAGTAATTTAAAAAAAAAAAAAAAAAAAAAAAAAATTGCTCAACACATCTTGCAAACGAACGTGCGAGTAGGAATAGCAAATTGTGGACTGGCATGTTGAATGGTTAACAAATTTTAACACGTGGTTAGTGATTGTAGTGTATGCTGGGATTGGTCGAGCGAGATTCAATGCCTCGTGTTGGTGCATCCTGCGATCACTTGGTTGGGGTGAAGGATGGGATTTTTCTTTCCTAGTCGTCGTCGAGAGAAGTGACGTAGCGAGCGAACGGATTATATTGCATGCAATTAAAAACGGAGGGATTAAATTTGTCACTCAACAAAATGGACTTCAATTCGTTGCGTAATTGGACTATCTCCCATCTGAAAAGCGGGTGATTCGATTACGTTCATTAGCTCTGCAACCTTTTTTTTTCCCTGGCGGGAGTTGAAAAATGTCCGATGTAACCTCCTGGATGATGTCGAACATCAACTTTGTTCGCGTTTAACCTAATCGAGCTGATTGATGACGTGACTCGTGTTTTGCGTCATGATATTCCCGCTTGTACCTCATTAGCGTACGGTGATATATGACATTACACGATGTACGGTCCTCAATAAGCCCCACCCTCGTTCGTTTGACCCTTCATCTGCTCTGCTCGTCCAGCGATTAAAATATGAACGGACGGCACTTTGAGTTTCTGTAACGCAGTAAACGGATGATCAAAGCATTCGTACATGATCATCGTTCCATAAGTCGAGTAGCACTAACTTCGAAATATTGTCAAACGATGTGTTCTCCAACACTGAAGCGCTGACGGTTTGAATTTTGTTATCGACATTGTCAGTTCAGGCTGTTGGAAGTGAGATTGCTTAAGTCGTAAATTAATCACGACGGTGTTCCTCCCTTACCATTCCGCTTATTCTCTTGGCTTACGATAGACGACTTTGAATACAAAATTGCTTTGACAGGTTAGCGTAACTCATAGACTCAATATCAGATCAAGGCGAACATCGTTGAACATTTTCCTGGACCATGGCGGTGAAGGCAGCGTAATAGCGACTAAGGGTAGATGGATGATTATCGATGGTAGATTTCACGATAGCAATCCCCTCCTCCCCCTCCACCATACTAATCGACTATAGTTGATCTTGCCGATCTCTATACTTCAAGGTGCCTCACGGTAAGCGCAAATTTGACAGCTTTTAATTTATTTCCACAACTGAAAAAAAAGAGGGAGCTCGTTCAATAAATTGGCAAAAGTAGAATGAAGGGTGCTGCTTCCCGACAAAGTAGTCTAAAAAAAGCAGAGGGTAAGTTGAATTCAGGCAAGAAAAGAAAAAAAAGAATTAAAAGCAGGGCACATCAATTAGGAGAACTGTATCGTCTTCCTTTTGTGTGCAAAAGGTAAAGGTAATTCAGTAATAATTACCTCCACCATCTGCTACCCCTTAACACCCAGCTTCGCGCCGAGAGCGGACCGCGTAAAATTCAATTAAAACTCGCTCTGTATAACAATGGGACGATGAGGACTTTTAACTAGGAAGAGACAAAAAGGAGAGGAAGAGAGGGGGAAAAAGAAGACAAAAAAAAGACAGAAAGGAGAGGAAAAAGAGGAAGGCGTCGGAAGTGTCTTGCCTTGGACGAAGAATGACGAGTATTGTAGGAAAGGGAAAAAATTAGGAAAGAATCTCACTGACAGGTTTTTTTAAAAAATAAATTCGTTCTGTAAGGAAGGGGGAAGGGGGTATTCAGTAATATTCAGCAGTTTGGCTTCTGGAAATGTGATATGTCGTGCGAGGAGTTTGCAACTTCTGGTGTGCGCACTTTCAAACTATCTTTAAAAATTATTTTACCCTCCAAGAGGTGATTCACAGGGCAGTCACTATACCCTTACTGAACTGCTCAGCCGCCTCGGGAAATCACCTCACATATGAGAGCATTCCCGCTAGTTAGTACGGCCCTAAAAAGGACTTTGGAATTCTCCAATAACTTATCAGTCTCCTATCAGAGCTTATCTGTCTGCATTTAGCCAAATCGCAGCATTTTGAGGGAGAGTATCGGTGAAAAACCATCCTCAGTTCAAAAAACTAAGCCTTTCATTGATCAATTGCCAATATTGTTTGATGTATTCCTCGATATAAGTTATTTATGTCCGAAATATTTAGAAACCCGGACGTCGGGTGGTGTTTCGACATCTTGGATTTGGAATGCCCTCAATTACGAAGCTTAAACGCCGGTTGGAAGCTATAAAATCCTTTGCACGATTATTAGGTGAAGAAAATCGTTTTGTCTACACGCGTAGAATGAAAAATTATGTATTGAAGGTTATATACGTACCAGAGATACGAACCCACATCTAGAATGTGATGTATCACGTCATACACTCCACGAGCCGCCGTTTCTGTATGTCCAGGCTCCGGTTCGAGTTCTTGTTCCAGCGACTCCATGCGGGATGCTTCGATGCGCGGGGATTTCAAATTTCGTACACCCTCGACAAATGAATCGCGTGCTTCATCTCTCACAGACCTTTTTTCATCAGAGGAAAACGAGACTCGTCTCGTATGAAAGAACTCGAACAATGGAATACATGTTCCTTTCAAAGGAGGAAAGAAAAGAGAGCGGTCATATTTCATTTTTATCGCGGAGAGCGTGTAGGCGAGTTGAAGGAAAAACTCCGATCTCCTGCCGAGATTACCGAAAGTTTTAACTACTTCTCATCCTTCAACAGCAGTACCGGGCTGGTGCAGAAAGATCGGTGAAGTGAAAGAACTTGGGATAGGAAACGAGCGGTGTTGGAGATTTTAGGGTTTGAAACACGGGAGTTCCAGGTTTCTATTCGGTTAATCCGGCCTCTACCCTTTTTGAAGAAATTTTAGACTACCGAAGACGTTGGGCCAAGATGTGCCCTTACCAACGTACGCACAGATATAGGAAGGACGCTCAAGCTAAGATATGGTGACGTCGTGAACTTCCGCAACCTTTTGGTCAGGGACCTCTTTCTGGTTCTAGTTGGTGTCTCAAAATTCTAGGCCCGATCGGACCATATTCGGAACTCGATTTTTGGGCACTTTTAAGTGATTGTTCACTGAATGGAGAATCCATTTGTACTTTGCAATCAAAATGAACGAGCTGACTCTCTTTTCATTTCCTGCCGAAACCATCCAGTCCTCCTCCCCGTCTTCCATGATCACTCAAGCCTACAACAACCTTCTTCCCCAGTCCATAAGGGAGGCATCAGCTCCGTTTCGCCGTTGATTCCTAAGGCAAAGGGAGCCTCACTACAGTCCTGGTCCAAAGTCACACGGTCACTCATACAATCGACTACACTTGTACGCAGCTTAGGTTTAGGGAATTGAAGGAGTCCAAGTAAGAACGTAATGACGCTCATGTTTCTCTCCAGGAACACCCCTGACCACTTTGTGCGATCATGAGTCGCTAACTGAGTCACACACGAATCGAGACTCCCAAGCTGGCTATAGGATGGTGGATGAAAGCTGATGGAAATGAGCCAAGAGAGACATTCCCGCATTTGCTTTTTGCGTCCACTGGCCCTCCACAGACATCACCTGGATCCAAGGTACTCGTATAGTTGGGTGTCGCATCTTTCAGCTCAGTGTTCAGGGACGCGATTGACGGATGTATGGGACACATTATTTAGTCGCCCAGTTCTTCTGTTTCGTGAAACACATTTGAAATCATCGTTGATAGAACAGCACTCGGAACTGCTGACGCCGAATCATCCACCTCCTCATCTGAGTCAACTGCCTCTTCCTGATCACTCCCAACGTCGTCATTGCCTTCGTTTTTCGACCGTGCTTCTTCTATCGCGGCTTCCAGTCATTTTTTGGTCCTATTCGGTCCGATTCGATTTTGGTCCGTCTCCGATTCGCTTCAAAATTTTGTTCTGGACGTTTCAAGGAGTCCAGATCAATATTAGCAAATATCCGTCCTCCGTCCACGCCGACTTTGGCAGTAGGAATTTTTCTAAAAATCTGAATTTTGGTCAGGGGTTCACTCATGGCTCTTGTTGCTCCTCAAAACTTTTCAACCCGATCGGACCAAATTTGGGAGGGGTAGGGGTCAAAATTTGTATTTTGAAAAATGGATTTTTGAGATTTTTTTGGAATCTAGGTGTGTAGGGTATTATTTTCCACTAAATTCTGACGCTGAATTCAATGAAGACGGTCCAAGAACGATTGGTGCCCTCTGGATGAGGTTATGGGTCAAAATGGGTACCAATCTACCCATTTCGAATGTGTGTTTGCGAGATTTCTGGTACCTAGGCGTGTATGGTATCATTTTCCACTAAATTTTGGACGCTGAATCCAGTGAGACGGGTCCCGAAACGATTGGTGCCCTATGGATGCGGTTATGAGTCAAAATGGGTACGCTAAATCCAATGAGACGGGTCCCGGGACGTATGGCGAAGAGTTTTTTTTTTTTTTTTGTAAATTTATAACTTGACACTAGCGCCATCACCGCCCTCACTGCCTCTTTCAAGGGTTGCTTTTCTCTGCTTTATTGTTCTAAGTTTTGTTGTTTCCTATCATCTTGTTATGATTTGAAGGTTGTCATCTTGGTTTGTTGAGCACAAGCGTAGCTTATAGGGGAGAGTAGCATAACCTGACAATTGTATGTATTTTATAATTTTTGTCTTCCAATAAAATGCAATAAAAAATTAAAAAATAAAAATCGTGTTAATTGTATAGTTTAGTAGTTGTAAGCCCGCCTTACTCTTTACCCAACACAATAATTTACCTTGTCGTACCTACCATATTGTTCCTATCGCCATATATATCTCCCTATGTTGGATCCTCCATCACCATTACTGACTCCGATTTCCTCTCACGTTATCTCATTGGCGTGTTCGCAGGTGAAAAACCGTACAAATGCCACTGGGAAGGTTGCGGCTGGTCGTTCGCCCGGTCGGACGAGCTCACACGCCACTACAGAAAACACACGGGCGCCCGACCTTTCAAGTGTCGTCAGTGTGACCGGTGTTTCAGCCGCTCGGACCATCTAGCGCTCCATATGAAGCGGCACGCGTGAGCCTGCCACCTACCCCCCATTGTGAGTCACTGCCAAGCCAATGCAGCATCAGTTTTCCCACCCCTAGTCTATTAATTAAATATCGTTGTACATTTAATGGTAAAAAAACTTCCTAATGTTTCCTTTGATGTATTTTTGTATAAGTTCCACGCCAACGCCCTCGTTTCCTCCTTCTGTTACTTCCCCTTCCTTCTGTACTGTTTACGTAGGATTTTATTTCATGATCCAAGTTGGGCCTCGTTCATTTTCCTTCATCTTAACTTTTCCGACCTATGAAGACAAATTATTCCATCTTCGTTTCCCCCACTAATAGCAATCGCCCAGGGCCGTATTACCTAGATACTACCCCCAACAATTCAAGTCATTTATCAGCGTTTCTCCAACTTTTGAAATCGACTCTGATCAGTCTCCACCTATATGAAATCAGGATCGTCCAAAAAAAAAAATACTCTTCTTCGAACAGATCGCGCTCAGAGTCAGCAGAATTCAAATTAAATATCAAATCACAATTTAATTTTTAGTTTTACTTCCTTTGGTCGGTTCCTGAAATCATTCTGAATCCAATTTATTCATTTATTTCATTTCATTTTATTAATGTTTATCTTAAGGCGTCTTTCTACTTGAGAAAGTCGTGAATAAGTGGCCAATTTTACCTCATAAATCCGCTCAATGGAATATTGTATTGTAGGCAACGAGTTGAAGCCCTGGGTAAAGAATAAAAATTAAGGGTAAATTCTAATAAACATCACATTACTGCCAAAATACCTCGATTAGGCTGCAGATGCGCTACTTTTCCTTCACTTCTCTACAAACTCAGGCTGCACAGTGTACTGTTCACTCATTCAATCGTCCCATTTTACGAGTAAATTCACCCCATAACAAAAACCCACGATAGTTTGATCTGATTAGCAACTTCTCACATAAATTGTGTTAAATTTACGTATGAAGTCCTATAATTCTTCTATTTATTCTGAATCATGTGCCAACTTCGTCTGAAATAATCTGCCGTGTGAACCCAAAGACTTGAAATTAATAATTACAATTTATTGTCGGAATTTCGTTCTATGAATAACATTGAGCATATTTGAAATAACAGCGTTATGAATGATACCGCGTAGTTTCAATTCGTTAACAAAATATGACCAAAGTTGAAAATGATATTGAGAGAAGGGCGTACGGACTATAATGATGACGGTGGCCACGTAGAAATAATATTCGCGTTGAGAGTGAAATAGGGTGACTCGCTATCGTTCCATTAGAGAGCCATGGTCGAAAAATAATAGTCAAAAATCGATGTACGATTTTCATATTGAAGTGTACACGTTGGAATCGCACGTCTACTCCCAACTTGGATCATTCCTCTTCACTTTAGACCCTCTAAATCTGAATTTATCTTCCTCTCTTCACCCCACTAAATACCCTCCCGTCAAACGTTAGGGTTTAAATGTAACATTTTGGTGATGGATTAGTGCGCCTGCGAAGCGCTCTAGTGATGTGATATTGAAGAAAAAAAAATCACTTTAAAATAATATTATTTTTCTGTTTCTTGTCGAATTTAAAACAAATTCCTGCGCTCCCCATTTGACCCTTTATCGTGTTGTAACTAATTATTCGCTATTTGTCTTTGTGAAAAAAAACGCAACGTGGCCCCTTAAGGCGGATTTGAATGTTGAGTGTTCAATAAGAAACTGTTGACTTCTTGGTGTCGTGTTTCAATGGACAAACCGGAATGGAGCTCGAATTTTTTCCCGTTCGTGTTTTCAATTAAACGCTGGCTTAAATTGGATTTGATTGCGGTGAAATTGGAGTTTTTCTGTTGAAATTAGGTCATTTATCGCGTCAATGCAGTGTTTATTTGTGGTTGAATCAACAACTCGAGAAGATAGAAAGACGCGTTAGTTCATCACATCTACGGTTTTCGAGTTAAGTTCCTGAATTTGATTGTTCCTTTCATTTTCTTCGTTTCGAACGAAATAGTTTTATCGGAGAAAGAACTCAAAATTATGTACTCGATTCGTTCGAAATCTTGAATTCAATTCCATCACGAAATCGTTCTCAAATTTCTCCTTCATTCTTTTCAACTTCATTCAACATTTCGTTTTCCTTCGTTTTACTTGAATCGGTCCGAAAGCCAACCTCACCTGTGATGGTAGATATCAAACTAGTATAAGTTGAATATGACGTTGAGTACGTAAATAGAGAAATACGAGCGAAATCCGTTGAAAGTTGTCTGCAATAGTCGCGCGCGAATAGAAATTGTTAGCAGTTTTCATCGCGTTATCGAAATCCCTTATTACGCTAGACTGTGATGTTGTCAACGGAACCTTTTCAAATGTTCCGTTTGAAAAAACCCGTAAAAAAAATAATAATCGTAATTTATAAACTAGAAACTTAACGAATTTCATATTTGTGTCAAAGAAAAATTATCGCGATTTAAACATTTTTTTAAAAAGTGTGTTCTCCATCAGTGTTTTTGCCGTTCGACTTTCGAGATTTATTTCTGTGTGCAATATTCGTATCGTTCTCGAGGGTAGTTGTACATTCTGATTGATTCCTATTGTGAAAGTGGATATTACGAGCCTTCAGGGGCCACTAATCAAAATTTCGGAAGTAAGGTTACTGAAAAAAATGGTTTTAGCTTGTTGACAAAAAAAAATTAGCTTCGTCTTTTCGGGCTTCCCGCCCACGCTTCTTATTGTTATTTTATCTAAACGCTAATAATTATTGGATTAACAAATTTTACAAGAAAATTATATTTCAATGAAAGAAAAAAGCTATTAAGTTTTAACCTTGTATTTTATTGTAATAATGCATTCCCTGTTCAACCTTGTAATTTTATTAGCTATTATGATTGTTTTCTTTGAAATTTTTAAAAAAATGGTGAAGAGTGTGGATGAGAAGTTTATTATAATGAGATGAATATGATATATATTATTGATTAATATTTTAGTACTGTAAAAGTTTTTATGTATAATACAAGTGTAATGTGCGCGTGTGACGAGTGCGTGGAAGAACATTGTGTGCATGCGATGCGTGAATATGTGAAGTTGTACATTTGCAACCGCTGTAATTTCTAGCAAAAACCACGAGCTGTAAGATAATTTTCTGTACATGTGAAAAATTAAATGAAATTTGATAAGATTTAGTAATATCACGTGATGCTTTGAATGTTTGTGAGAAACAGCAAAGTAAAATGATAACGTGACCGCGTAAAAAAAAAATGAAAAAATTGACGAAAAAAATTAAAAATACAAAAAAAATTTAGTGATTTCACACGTAATGTTTGAGCGAAAAAACTAAAAAAAATGGTAACTTGAATTTAGCCAAGATGGCAATGTGGTTTTTCCTTAGTGAAAAATTGGATTTATTGAACTGATTGCGACTTCCGCCAGTGTTGGGCTACGTGGGACAACCGCTCACGATACCGCATAGCCCCTCCCTCCTAATAGAAATGAACGATTAATTTCGATCGATCGGAAATGATAATATTTTGGTGATTCCATTCGAGTATATTGATTTCTCGTTTGGTGTAGTCAATGTATGAAAATTCTAATGAAAGGAAACTAAGGAACTGAATGAATTTAGGGGAAAAAATACACACACAAAAAGGAAGAAAAAATATTTAAAAAAAAGCGAATTAATTCGTCTGCTGCGAAAACTTGGACCGAAGGAAGACAAGTTTTGAAGCGTTCACCCGTGAAGGAACTACAAATAGTACGATAAATAATACTTGTACAAAGTGATTTTCCTAATTATTTCAAAAGAAAGAAAAAACACGTCAAGATTTTCTCGAGTCATTTTCATAATATATTTCGATGTTCTCAATTAACCATTTTCTTCCGAAGTGTCGTCGTTTTTAAAAGTCTTTTCTCCGCGTTCATCCTCAATGGGCGAGACTAAACGTTACCGTTAAAATTTAAAATATAGTTTATGTTAGTCAATGAGAGAAAAGAGAATGAAAATGAGTACCGATTTAAATACCGTAATTTTACTTTTTTTCTTTATCGAAGTCTGGCAAATCGGAAATTGTGGCATAGTGCGCGTGAATTGCGAAGGTTTGAATTTCAATTATGATGTAGGGAGAAAGGATGTTGTGTGGAGGAGGGATGGCAATTGTTGGTGTTTTCAGGACGCAGGATGTGGAGGGGTTAGAGACAATGTCGGTGTAAATCAAAAGTTGGGAGTTGTTGGTTTTTCGAGGCCTAATTCCTGTCACCCCTATGAACCCGCTATTAGGAGATGGTCTGACTGAAAGTGTACATTTCAAACGAACGTTCAGAATATTTATTCCCTTCGTCAGCGGACGAAACCACCCAAATTGAAGCGAGTTCAGGAGACAAATTTGAAACTTCAGACTCACACTTTCTACGACTTTTATTTACAGACCGTTGTTTCGGAGTCTACAATGATTATCCTGAAAGTCTTCTTGAGTCAGACTTGGCCTTGTAGAATACTTGATGCTCTTCACGCATCACAGCTTCTGTCCGAAGGACGATACTCACGTCTTCAGTAGTATACAAGCGACATTCTGATGAAAGCCAAGTAGACAAAACTAAGAATTTTTACTAAAACGGCTCTAAAAATTTCCGTGATTTTGATGTGGACAGTTCGCACCCGTCCTCGAATACTGGGACAACTCAAAATTCGCAATTGTTTGGAAATCACGTTTGACGTTTCTGCTACTGCTCTTCTCCATCTCCATTTCATTGAGTGCTTGCCAAGGTTGTTACCAGTACATAAACCGATGTACTAACTATCTGTTTAACGTTTTGTGGTCCGGATCCAATTGACATGTTTTGAGATGTCCCAGTATTTGAGGACGGGTGCGAGGATTCTAATTTTACCCTTCCGTGAGCTGGGTTCCTTTTTTCAATAATACTGACTCCCCCTTACTAGCTTAGGTTGTTCTCGCAAGTCCACTTCATGACAATTTGCTTTTTTCCTGCTTTTTTCTTGGAGGTGAGGAAAATGTTCACTAGATATCAGGGGGGACCGCAACCGAAAACCCGGGCATGTGGAGATTTTCATCACCTCCAATTTTTTTTGATAGATTCTCCAATGTCTGCTGAAGACTGCCACTTCCATCAGCAATCGCAGACCACTTACAAGTAGGTTTTCGTGTGCTGCTTAGTCGTTGCTGCAACAAAAGTGATTCAAACGTTGGGAAAATGTTCTCAAAAGGATTCTGTTGCGACTGCAGCGGCTCGTGTGGCAATCCAACGTACAACAACTTTAGTCCACGTTCTTTGGTGAATTCTGGGTCTAATTTTACCCTCCCTCTGAGCTGGGTTCCTTTCTTCAGGAATGAAGTGGAACCTTAACCGCCTTTTTGACAGATTCTCCAATGTCTGCTGAAGTCTGCCACTTCCATCAGCAATTGCAGACTACTTACAAGTAGGTTTTCGCACACTGCTAAGTCGTTGCTGCAACAAAAGTCACTAAAGTGATTCAAACGTCGGGAAAATGTTCTCAAAAGAATCATATTGCGACTGCAGCGACTCATGTAGGCGAACTAACGTACTACAAGTTCAGTCTACGTCCACGGTGAATATAAGATTTCCATTGAAATTTAAAATTTACCCGAGCCCTAACTAGAATTCAGATTAGCTTCTACTTTTGACGTATATTTTCGTAATCCCGCCCTCGTCCTTTTTTGACTCCCTTTGCCAGGGGAAAATGATTCCGGCCGGTTACTTTGACGGTTCCGCTGATTGAAACCTCCCCCGCTCGGACCACCCTGTCCATCAGCGCCTCCCACAGCGCATACGGTCAATAATGACTTCATAATTCCTCGACCATCCTTTCTTCCGAATTTTTTTCCACATCACAATTTCGCCTCCGCCGTTCAATTACAGCGCACCATGTCCTCCGAGTCCGATGTTACTGTTTCCCAATATCATCACTAATACCAACTTTATCGCACAAGTGAAGATGTAGTATTATTATTAGTTTATTGTTTTTTTTTCTGTTGTAAATAGCGTTCGATAAAAACCGAAGAAAATAAAACTTGTTTTTGAAAATCACGGCCAGGTTTTCTTTTCAGATCAAACTAACTGTCAACTTTACTAACCATCAATCATCCCCTTTTTTCGTTAATTTCGTTCCCCTTTGTCAACGTTGTACTTTTCGCTCTACTGAAATAGTAAAAAAAAATCTTCTGAATGTTATTTCGATGTTTTTTCAACTGTCGATTTTGAATTTTTCCCCCTTCGTATATTTTCTACTCTAATTCCGTAGTTGAGTGGGAGGCTGGGCACAAAGCCTGAGTACGTATTATACTTCCTAGATGACTCCGAAATAGAATATTGTGACATCACACGTGCCAAAGCTCAAGTCCGCAACTCACCGAAACTCACTACTCTCAATGTTCTCGAATCATTATTCTTGATGTGAATACGAAACTAAATAGCCTATGTATTTTTCAACATTAAGGAGAAATTTGAATTTTTCCATAGGAAGTCAAATTTACGATACAAAACCACAGCCCTTTTGTAATGTCAATTCTCAGAATTGTGATTGTTGTTTGATCGACTATTTGTAATTTGATGTAGAAAACCAATGAGATTTCGAGTTTTTCTTTTAAATTTTTTTCGTTCCAAATAACTTTTTTCTCGATTGGATTTTGGCGTGAGTTGACCCTGAACGTACTTCGGGGGGTAGTTATTTCAACGAACGATGAAAGCTTTAATCAAAAGAAGTACATCAAGGGGTCGACTCAGTTCCTCAAATATATCTGTATGTCGTTACCACAGTATCTCCTTAATATATTTGGGAAAAATGTTTTTAAGAAAAAGTATTAAAAGGAGTGTAAACTAATTCAGACGTGCCATCTGGTTGTAATTTTCTTAAATGAAGGGTTCAACTGTTAAGGTCGCCCCACCTGCACAATAAAAATGTTCAATGGCCATGGGGTTTTCCCTGGAGGAACATGGTAAGTTGGAAATTTTTACGGGAATTTGAATCCAAAACTTGGTGGCGCGCCGCATTTTTGTACTTTGTTGTTACCTGACATATTTCTATAATATAATTATGATAATGATTATATTATTATATTGAAAAAGCTCAGAATTCCCCTCAAGAAATACCCCCAGTTTTCTGAATCCTCTTCAGTGAATTTTAAAAAACCAAAGTTGTGTATACGGTTTTTTTCAATAAAATCATTTATGAAAAAAAATTAATTCGACTATATTATTATCACTACGCATGGGGTACGGTGTGGAGCCTACAAGATCAGGAAGAGTTCTGGTAAGTTTATTCTCGTCATTTTTAGACGCGTTAATGTGAATATTCCAATTGGATTTTGATTGATGTATACAGGGTGTCCCACGAGTCCCCCCCCCCCCCTGCTAAAACTGCCCAAATTGGAGTTAACAAGAAAATTTTCTTTGGATCTCCATATTTTTTCGCAAGGATCTTAAATATCATATTTGCACATCATGCGCAACTGACACTAACATTCGTATTTTGAACGGGAACCCCATATTATTCTTGAAGATTTGAATTCTACTCAAAATTTCATAAAAATTTGGTCCTTTCAACCAATTCAGCGCGTACGCAAAGTTGCGCAACCCCAAAATTATCAAATAGTGGATGATGGTGACCTCTAGAAGGTGGCACAAAAATTGTCATTGCTTTTTAACGCTGATTCACGTGATGTTATCCGTTTCTTGATTCCACTCAATTTTCGCGAGATAATGACCAAAATGTGTTTATTCTGCTTCCGTTTTTAGTTGATTATTTTATTTTAAGCGCCTGTTTTCAGATTTTTATGGGTCTAAGGTCCGATAAAAAATAAAAATAAAAATAAACAAGGAAAAAACCCTGATGAAATTCCATGTGCAAGACACGTGCCAGAAAAGATGATTTTGTCACGCAGGGTAAACAAGTTATTCCGCGAAAATTTAGTAAAATCAAGAAACGGATAGCATCATGCGAATCTGCGTTAAAAAGCAATGATAATTCATGTGCCGCACTTTAGAGTTCCCATCATCCTCTATTTGACAGTTTTGGGGTTGCGCAACTTTGCGTGCTTGCTGAACCGGTTGCATGCAGTAAAAAAAAATTGGACGAGGGATCAAATTTTCATGAGGTTTCGAGTAGGATTCGAATCTGCAACAACAATTTGGGTTCCCATCCAAGTTATTGTCAGGTGCCAGGGGTGCGCAAATACGCATACTCGTATATTCTCCTATAACATCATTTGTTGAACATGAATCTTTCTGGCGTCTTTTTCTCAGTATGGAAAAGAGAAAAGAAATGGTTGAAGAAAATTGTGATTCATTTCAACAATGTATTACACACAACTCGAATTATTGAGAATAAAACGAAATGTTTTTCCTTACCCCCAGTTGGACGATTTTAGCGGAGGGGGAGGGGGGACTAGTGAGACACCCTGTATAAATATTTGAACGAGGTTAAATTTCGTAGGATGGAAACTACAATGATTTCTTGTTTGAGGTTGATCCGTCCGATGTGTCCACGTTTTGGCATAATTCAAGATAATCAGATTCCAGAACCGAATTATGTCCATCAATCACTTCGTTTTTGTCAAAGAAATGTTTCTGGAATTTTGAACTTCACTTCAGTAACTTATTTTTTAGACTCCAGTTGGTTTCAGCCTTAAAAAACTTTTCATATCAGTCGCTCAAAATGGAAACGGAAATGGCTAATGGATTTTAGTCATTTTGGAAACCCAGGGGTAACATTTTCCACTGAATTCTGATCTGAATCAATCGATATTGGTGGTTTAGGTGAAAGTGACAATTTTTAATTACTCAATTACAAACACTCATTCTTAACCAACAAATCGGCTGTCCCAATTTGATCTTGAGAACTCAAGGAGCAACGTGAGCGAGATCGGCTTAGAATAACAGCGTAATAATTTGCAGCGTTTTGGAGTCTTGATCTGTCGCCCAATTTTTCATGTTTATTAATGTCGGATTGAAGAGTGGACAATCCTTTGGTTTGGTAATAAACATGTACTGCGAGGGTACGTCCAGATGTGGGATGTAGACTGAATTTAATGGTGAAGCCTAGCACAAGTAACGTGGCTCGTTTCGGATAAAAATGGGATATTGCAGGTCGGTCATATTATTTAATTTCAACCAGCCGGAGTAGGCCTGACACGCAGGCTATAGACGCGAGCTTTCGGCGAATGAACCCTAATTCGCCTCCTTTCCCTATCCACTTCTTTCTCTGCATGAAAACCTTCGGGAATGGGAGAAGGGTAACCGGAGCGAACCCCCAAGACAGCAATATGCCTCCAGGGGCGGTCGGATCACATATGAAATACAAAGCAGGATCTTCCCAGACAATAACTTTCCCTCGCCGTTTTCAGGATGAGAAAAAATCCGGCTCATTTTTTTCTCCCCCTTCTGCGCCGACTCCCACGGGCATATTTTCGTCGGTTCAACCCCTCGCTGGAACGCCAGTTTGTTGGGGGTTTTATGGGGGAGGTAGATTGTGAGGGGTAGTTCCAGCTAGTTCTCTGAGATAATATGGCAAAAGAGAGAGAAATATATACAATGAAATCTCAGCCCGTTTCTCGACTCTCCGTCCGAATGCAACTACTCGTATATTCTCCAATAACATCATCTGTTGAACATGAATCTTTCTGACGTCTTTTTCTTAGTATGGAAAAGAGAAAGAAAATGGTTGAAGAAAATTGTGATCCGTTTCAACATTATATCAGACTTCACCTTACACACAACTCAAAACTATTCATGCCAATGTCAAAAGTCCGTGTAATATCAAAATAAGTAAACTTCTATGTGATAGAAACATATCGAAATAAGTCTCATTTGAATCCCGTCACTCGTGTCTTCAAGAGACCGGTGATATCTACACGAGATATTGTCCAGTCACGACCATCACGATTAGGGATCATACTGCTTCTACCTATACATCTACGTCAGGAACCGTATATTTTTAGATAACGTTTATGGAAAATCCGCGGCTCATTTTATTGGAACCCTCAGAAGTCTTCACGTAAGTCAGATTTCACCACTTGGCAAAGAAAAAGATGAAACCTGATCATTGCCGAAAACATGACGCTGTTCATCAAATGTCATATCCTCGCCTATCATTCGGTCGTCATCATCGTTTTCTGGATATATCTAGCGCTTTGTAATCTACCGTCAATGCCTATAGCTTTTACTGTCAACTCTGCTACTGTTGTAAAGATGAGGACGCAAAATCAGTAAGTGGCACCGTTCAATTCAGTAGCAAATCGACCACATGGCTGAAAAAAACGCTGCAAATTCTTACACACGGGTTGGTTGTTTCTCGAACCAGGGGCATGGAGATTCATTTCTTCAACATGGGGGAAACAGTGGGTGTGGCGGGTCCCGGACCCATTTCTTTTCAATTCAGGGTCCAAAACTTAGTAGAAAATGATACCCCACACGCCTTGATTTGTCAGGTTTTTAGAAAAATTTCTACTACCAAAGTCGGCGTGGACGGCGTACTGCGGACGGCGGACAGTGGACGGACATTTGCTAATATTGATCTAGTTATTCAAGGAATAACCAACCAAAACACCTTTTTCGCCTCTTCACAGACGCAACAACATTAAATAAAATGGACTTTTAGCTCACATAGGCAATTCTGCCACGAGAACTATTAGAATATTAAGTGTTTACAGTAAACCATGTGTCTTACCCTTTATTCACTTTTCAGGAGCAGAATTGACGTTAGGCGTTCAAAGAACGAGAACTAAAACTCCTACTTTACATAATCCAGTCAATTAATAACTCCCATTGATATATGGGGTGCAGAGTGCAACAGATGCGACGCATTTGATCACGTCGAAAACTTGTTAGGGTGGTTAGATATACATAGCTATTAAGAGACCTGACATTTCGGGGAGGAAGAACGAGGAGGGACGATTTTTGGTTTCGAAACAAACAAAAAAGTTCAGATAAGAAATTAAAGCTGATAAATCGGTTTACAATGTCAAATATTGTAAACAAAAATATGTGTGACAAATCCTAACCGTTTCTGAGATATATACGCTCTGGAATATTGATTTTAAAAAAAGAATTATTTCCACCTAGCGTTTTTTGGTTGGTTATTCCTTGATTTCCTTGATGAAATTTTTTTCCTGCAAAAAGTGAATCTCACCGATTCGGGCCAACCTTTTTTGGCATGTAGGGTATTATTTTTGACTAAATGTTGCATGCTGAATCCAATGAGATGGGTCCCGGAACGATTGGAGCCCACCGGAAGAGGTTATGATTCAAAATGGCTATCTATCTACCTATTTCAAATGTGAATTTTAGGAATTTCTGGTACTTAGGCGTGTGGGGGATTATTTTCCACTTAATTGTGGACGCTGAATCGATTCGAATGAGTCTCCATGCTCCTCAACCAAGGAATAACAACCCCTGAGAATCAATTTGCCAATTTATCTCCATCCATTCAATGGTTAGTTGCTACTTGGGACAAGAAAAATCACAAAAAACAATTTTTGAACACCCATTTGACTCATTAATTGAGCTGAAAATGTGTAAAGCAAAACTAGGGCCATATGAGTTTATAGCAAAATTTCAGATTTCTCAAATTTTTTCAAGGAATTTGTTTGCCTGTACGGCTAAAAAGAAATTTTTCTTTTTGATCGCTATGATTAAGTAGGTGTATGACTATTATTAAGTAATTACCAAAAAACGAAGAATTGAATTTGGAAAACTTTTTCAAAATGCTTCATGCAGTATTTTATTATGATTCTCAAATAATAAGAATTAAATGACACCGTGTACAAAGGTGACAGGCCTCCTCAACTTGAACGGGATACAAAAGACCCAGGTTAAACCGAGTATTGTTGCTAAAGTTACTCTCTTAAAAGTTTACTCAGAGCCTGCCTTTCAGCGAAATATTTGCATTCAAAAACTTCGCTCTTTATCATTCACAGATTTTGAACAATAGATGCTTCTTCTATGTAATAAATATTTAGACGCTTAGGTAGCTATCTGAAGATCTATCTCTCAGTCGTTTGTGCACTTGTCTCTAATCATCCGGCCATTGTGGCGGTGAGAGGATGCCTTCACCTCAATCTGATGGTCAGAGGCGGTACTGACCTCACTTTGTGATTATGGAGGGTTTGCAGTGGAAACGACCAACCAATACGTCTCCACTGGGAGTCAATGTCGTTTTGGAACCGCATTTCAGCAGAAGCAGAAGCTTAAAAGGTTCGAGTCGAGTCAAAAAGGACTCAATAAGTAGATAATATCTCTAAACTGGTCGTAGTGGCATAATTAGCGGGTTATAGAAGCCACAACGCTTTGAATTTCAATTACATTAATTATTTATCCTCGCACTCTACATTGCTTTATTCCTTTCACGAGAATGGATCGAATGTTTCAAAATTCCAAGATGAATTAAGGGACCACTACCCCACACGCCTAGATCGCCAAACATCTCGAAAATCCATTTTTCGAAAAACACATGTTGACCCCTACCCCTACGGCAGGTCCAATCGGGCTAGAAAGTTTTGAGGACCAACTAATGCCGGAAACAGGTCCCAAACTCAAATTTAAGATTTTTAGACAATTTTCTGCTACCAAAGTCGGGGTGGACGGCGGAAGCACAAATTTTGTTAATTTTGATCTAGACACCCGGAAAAATTGTTTGTGCCGAATCGGAGAGATTGACTTTTTGCATGAAAACATAGGTTGATTGTTTCAGCCATCCGGTCCAAATAGATGTATTGTTACATGTTGTTATTGTTATTGTTGTACATTTATTAGGTAGGTAGTACTTCAATTTTACTGGACACAAGTCCGAACTCTCGTCACTTGATTACGAGGATCGGCAACGTTTTCTTGACTGTAAGAAAATCTGAACTGCTAGGGGAGGAAGGAATTATGTATAGAAGAAATTCAAATAATTATAAACTGTACGATGGCATGGACCGTCTAGCCAGGTTAGTAAATACGGCATATGTTTTCGCGGAAATCTGACAATTGCTGCGCTCACTTTTCTCAAAGAATATAGCAAATGTTGGGAGAAACAGTGACTGAAAACAGGCTAGAGTTCACGTAATCACGATTGAACTAGGTAAGTTCTTTTAATCGTAGAATTATTCAAGGAATAACCAACCAAAAGACGAAGATGGTGAACCTGAGCAAAAACTTCTTTTTTTCCACACGATTCACCCCTCAAAATGAGATTCCTCAACGCATCAAAGTGAAAAATATTACCGATGTAGGTACAACTTTGAAATCTCAGTCCGAAATGTTCGAAAAGGCTGAAACGTGTAAGTTGATTCCATTAGGGAAAATGCGTTTCAAAAAGAATTTTTCGGGATTTTGGTGGGCCTACGGGAGTGAGGTATCATTTTCCTCATGAATTGGATGCTGATTTGAACCCATTTTTACACCCTCTGGGTGACGTCAGAGATTGGTATTTTGAAAATGTGTGTTAATAAAATAAAACAAAGCATATCAATTAACAAATGAAATACAACTACGTTCTCTTTGAAGCTGTATTTTTTCCACGCCTGAATAATCTCACAATATTCTCTTTTTGACACGGAGTTTTCTCCCGCAAAATAATTGTGTTCACCTTATGACCTCCTCGGCCAACTCTTACGACTCATCTACATTTATATTAAGGGAAGATAGTACTCAGGTGCGGCTCACGAGTAATTTTCTGGCTCTAATTACATTCTCTGACACAAAACTGTTTGGTAATTATACAAAGAACAAAGATATTCTCGTCGGTCTTAAAATGAATTAGACCTTACTACACGAAAATGAACCAATTGACTGATCCTCCTCGCACACAATTACGTACGAGTTGTTGCTTCCCTTGATTGTGACGAACAGTCTACTATAAACCAGTAGTGAAATGATTATAATCAAACCTCCCAATCTCCTGTAGGTGCCAATTTAACGTATGAATACACTCTGTAATTTTGTAGTGGTCAGTGGTTGTAAATAATTAAGGATTACAATGTAATTAATTGATATTAGTTCATCACGCTTACCTTTCGACTTGAAATAGATATCACCGAAGTATCCATGTTTTGCCATCTTTGCAATCTACTCCAATTCCATTTCTATTCACCATTCAATCCTTTTACCCGATTTCGATTTATTGTTGTTTTATGAATAATATGACCCTTATAGTGATGATGAACTTCTAGGAAAGAGACCAGAGACCGGTGCCGCTGGGATAAAGACGAGGCTCACAAGTTAGAAATCGATTATAAGCGCCGGTTGTACTAGAAGAACACGGCAGCCTAGAATAGGTGGCCTTACTGTAAAGCAACATTAAATATTCCTCGTAGACGGGCACTAGACTTAGAGGCCGGTCTTTCTAACTTGAATTCCAACTATGGTTCCCATTTTATTAAAACCCAACCAGCCGGACTCCTCAAGTCCTCACGAAAGGTTGGCCGTAACGAGTGTTCGAGGGAAAGTTTTCGGAAGAAGGAGGGGAAATCGTTGTAAGAAACAGCCAGAAAACCATAGCTTTCAGCTGACGGTCCCTCATTTCGGCAACTTGGGAACTAAAATGAAGGGCTCCAACGAAGAAAGGGGAGGGAAGATATTATTCCTTTCAGGCACATCTTCTCGCAGCCATCATGATCTTCCCCACCAACTGTTAACCAGATGCTTACTAGCGCGTTATTTCTTAACGGCGAACTTTGCCCTCATTTTCCATAACAGGGCTGCTAACTTTTTATATCTCCTCGTTCAAGGGGTGTTTTGGTGATTGCTTTAAATTTACGACGCCTCAGCTCAAATCATGTGCTCTTGTGTGGGGTCGAATCAATTGTGCAACGATGTTGAAGCTCTTTTATCGTGGATTGTCCCAATCGAATCGCCATTTCGTGTCGTGCTTTTTCATGATATCCACTTTATTCATATTATCAGTGGTGATTTCCACTTATGTTATGTATGCTTGCTTAATCCGGATTGCTTAATCCGCGAACGTTACTGAAAAGTTCACCCTAAAACCGAACATTTGGCCCCTTCTCCGAACTGGCGGGAATTTAAAATTGTTAAAATTCATCTGGTTAGTTCGTCACATCTATACGTGAGTGAGAAAGGAGCTGTACTGATTCAGATGTTTAAAGATTAGCGGACATAAATATATGAAAAATGAAGGGACTATTAGCACATATTCATATTTTGTACCAGACTCAACGAAGGAAACTTAATAACCCACTTTCAAAATCCATTTGTTCATGTCGACCTTCAATGACGTTTTCATGTACATAAAAATAGTAAATTTGTATTTGGATGCAAGTAAATTTTGACCCTGAAAACGCTTTAACAATCTCGCCCTTGATGAAAATAATCGTTCAAATTTGACAGAATTATGGCTCGCGTACCAACGTGGACATCAAGTACACGTATGCGCAGAGTGGACCGTTTATTTGATCACGATGTATCAAGTATGAGGTCTCAAGAATTTTAAACATAATAAAATTTGTGAAACAGAGATTAATAAATGAAATAATGCGTTAAATATTTGACCACTCAGACAGCTCAAATTGCTCCCTGCACCAACTACCTACCTAGCGGGAGGAGAATCAACTACTGAACCAGTCATATCCTTACTTCGTTGAGATATGATCTACCTGTCTTGATAGAAGAGAAACCTCAAGAAAATTTAGAGGAAATATTACTCTCACATAAACAACAAGCAATACTATTTTATAATGTCATATCAAAATAATGAAGTTCACCTCGCAGTTGTCAACACTGCGAGGCCTCCTTGTTTTTCTCTACTGACGCTTGGCGTCGTCTTTCTGGTTTTCGGTCGTGAGCATGTTGAGATCCAAGAATATAATTCGTTCAAGTCAGTAATCAATTATAGATCTTCAAGAGTGGTAAATGTAGAACAAAAGATAATTGTGATCTTTCGCCCAATCTACGTGGAATGGAACAAAAGTTCTCCGTTTTACCATTACAGATGCTCTGTACATTTTTTACCTTCTCGGCCCGATTGGGCGCCATTTTTGGGTTTGGATGGAAGAAAACTGATTACGTGCTTTGCTTAATCAAATCAATGCCAGAGTTAGTTAGCTATCCCTTTCGGACCGTTCATAACGAAACTATTTTTGTGTCTCTGCAAAAAAGAGCGGATACTTTTGCTTTTTCGGCAAAGAACTCTGTTACTTTTTCCCAAGGTAGTGAATAGAGCAGTCTCATCTCGTCTCCTCCCGGCTGACCTGAGTCCTGCTAGAAAAACTCATCAAAACATCCCCTCGGAGGGGCAGTGGGATGAAAGTCACTATACCTACCTTCCAGCGGCCTTCTCGACCCCATCAACTTCGTCCTTTTCAGGGAACGTCCATTCTACCCCTCTCAGGATCGTCAGCCCTTTGGGGGACTTACTTCGGACCCATCACCACCGCCGTTGACTTTGAACTGTCCCGCAGTTTCACCGGAGAAGGTAGTTATTTGCACAACTCTCTCTCCTTTGCACTTCTTGCCACCCGTTCCAACTCAGCTTGTAATTAAAGTTAGGTTTCCTCGAGTCTTTGGGAAGAGCCGCGTTCCAGTCTTTCTTGGGTAGCCACTTGTAGTACCGTGAGAATCACTTACGACCAGCAACTCATTCTGCTTTAAAGATTACGACTCGCTCAACCACAAAATGTCCAGGAAACATATTGATTAGATAAGTTGCCTCCTTGTTCGGAGATTTCCGTTCAATAAATCAAGAAAACTGCTTGAAAGATGGAAACTACCTCTCCCTTTTATCGAACCAGCCAGAGACTAAAATGAACATCATAAAATAGGAACGGAAGCGCAACAACCTGCGTCGGATATTGAGGTTTTGCGCGCCAAGTACGATGATTAAGAAGTGGCAAAGGCCACCAGCGAAACCATCATGACTACGGGTTCCATTCAGTGCTCTCATCGTGGTGATAATGGCCACTTTCATGGCTTTGCTGTCGGATTCACGGCTCTAAGGTGGATGGGTTGGCGATGAAAAATGATGCCCCAAAAGGAATATAAATGAATGCCTACGAATAAAGAACCAAAATTGCCACCGAAGTCAACAAAATAAAGCTTTTCTTGTGATGCAGTAATGAAAAATAAAAATAAAATAGAGACAGTAAGTAAATATTTTTAAAGATTAAGAAATGGATAAGTCAGTAACACAATTTTGAAAATTTCTGTCATTCTAATTGAGGTCTTGATTTTAATTGGTGCTCTTGTGTTTTTAGGAGGTAATTGTGTAG
The DNA here is from genome assembly GCA_019603395.1 of Cyrtorhinus lividipennis. NCBI lineage: Eukaryota > Metazoa > Arthropoda > Insecta > Hemiptera > Miridae > Cyrtorhinus > Cyrtorhinus lividipennis. The sequence continues at coordinate 2,413,973 of CM033999.1, read as the reverse complement.
ACGGGCTCAGTCGTGAGGCGTGAAAGAGCGGAGGCGAAAAAAAAAATGTTTTTTTAAACTCTCACCCGGGTCGTAATAAAGGGCGTTTTCATCAGAAAAACAAATAGGGAGACGACTCATTGGCAGAGGGTAAAACAAGCTGTTGAAGGGGAAATTTAGAGTCCTCCACTGTCTGCTAAAACCGCTCATGCTGCAACCTTAATGAAAACTACCGGTTTATCGAAATCAATGGACGACCAATTTTTTCCATTGAAAATCTTACGAGGAGAGTAGAAGAGAATTACCGGAACCACCCTCATTGGCTACGCCTACCAGGTTGAGGCTGGCTACCTACACCAGATTAAGAATAAGAAAACTACTATTTGTTAAAGATGGATTGTGACGACTTTTTCCAGTCACAAGTATAACTTCTTCCTGTTCCTTTTCAGTACCTGTTAAATTTACCTGTTACTCGTCCCTGTTAAGAAAGAAAAAGGTTTCTTGGCCCAGGGGCAACCTTTCCCTTCTTCACCGTCCTGTTTTCTTCCTAGAAACAGAAACCTGAGTGGCTGCTTAATCTTTCTCGATTCTTGAGTTCGATTTGCTGTTCGGCTTTTGGAAATGAGCGATCGGAAAATAGAAATATCAACTGAAATATCTTTCTGCTATTGTTTTCTTGGATTGGATCGAGGAATCTCCAACTTTTACTTCCGTTTTCATCACTCTCTCGCCCCAAGATTTTCAGCTTTTTCATAGAAACAATTTCGGAAAATGATGTCAAAATTTGCCGAGAAAAATTAATTGACAAATTAGATGGTGTTATTCCCCCGGTCAAATTTTTTGCAGGTCCCTGGCCTCCATACCCTTCGCCTTAAATATTGAAGCCATCTATCTTATCTCAGTAGGTATCAAAGAGACATTTTTAAAATAAAATCCGCTTAAAAACACGACACCTTAATAATGTCCTTGACACCATGAAAACTTCGGTAACCTCCATTCAACATGTAATATCCTTGAAGTCCAAGTAAAGTCCTGGTCCTGAAATATGTCTTAATAGACACAGTATGTATAGAAAATTATTGATAACGACACCCCGTTGTTTGTGAAAGGATTTTTTTTTTTTTTTTTTCAAAACCACGTTCTCGCTCACAATTTTTCCCAGGGTTGGAGGAGTTTACCAGTTTTAGGAGCAGTTAGGGGTATGGCGAGGGGAAGGCGGTGGGAAGCACCGCGGGAGTAGGAGGAATATGGACTAGGAAGGGAGGTCTTACTATGTGCAGTAAAAAACAACTAGAACCTTAAAAAAAGATAATTTCGGCTGATAGAAGTAGATAACCGAATTATCATACAAATAAATAAAACAATTTGAATACTAGTGACTTCGTCTAGATGTTTTGTATATTATGATTCTAGCTCAATTTTTTCATTATTGTTCCAAAATTGGACGCTGGACCTTCGAAGGGAAGGTCCGCTACACGATGCTACCAGTCACCAAGTGTCCGACATTGGAAGGTTACCAGCATCGTATAGCAACGGCTTATCACCAGAGGTTCAGCTGAACCGTCGATAACCCGTTTTCTTCTTACCCGCCCTTAGGAGTCCCAGTTATTTTTTGGTACAAGTTACAAAGTATCAGATTCACACAGTCTATTTGAACTCAAAATACTTCATTTGCTCCAGCATCAACTCAAAATTTAGACGTTAGCGATTCCTCCTGAACGATTGTGGTTTTGTATCGGCGTTCTGCCCACATTTCCTTCCCACAACTTTCACATTAAATTATGATACGATTGCTACCTAATATTGGGGGATTGTTCGGTTTCACGTTGCAGTCAATCGGGGAATTTTACATTATACGCGAAGGAAATCTTGAAAATTCATCTTTACAAAATACTCATTTTGACCCACACCTCCCTCCGGTGAGCTTGAATGGGTCCTGGACTCTATTGAACGCATTTAAGGTCCATAATCAGGTGGAAAATGATAACCTACCCACAAAACCGACAAAATATAAAAAAACATTTTTCAAAAAAACACATTTTTTCCAAATTTGGGATGATCGTGCTGAAAAGTTTTGTGGACTGATTGGAGCCAGAAAGAGGTTCCCTGTCAAAGTTTCTGATTCTAAAAAAATAGTCTACTTCCAAAAACGACGGACGGCGTACGGCGGACATTTCAGTTTATTTTATTTTTATTTATTTATTTTTTTAACTTAGTCATCTTGAAACGTAAACTGCCAAATTTTGGATGCAAACGGAGATGCTGACCTCTGGCATGATTATTCAAGGAATAATAAACGAAATGGGACCGATACTCATTGATACATTTGCTAATAGTACTAATAAGTTGCGTTTGTATACAGCGAGCAATAGATTTACTCAAGTCATTATCGTTGCAGGGTAGCGCTGTCTTCACATTAGAATATTATTCATGCGAGAACTGCCATCTCACTTACTTAATCAGAATGTGAATCCATAATAGGGGCATAATTACTCCGCTCCCCTCCACCTCGATCCCTCTAATCACAAGCCACTGAACAGTGCCAGAGGCATTGATGCCGACCAACCTACCACGAATGCCGTCCGCCTGCGCAGCGTTGATAAACAGAAACACTCGCCCCTCGACACTCCCCTCTACCGTCGTCACACATTTGATAGCGACGTCTGGTTAATCTGGCATGAAATTGGTTGGAGAACCTCCGCCAACTTTAAATAGCTGCCAACCCCCGAAATGAATAAGCCTCAAGTTTATCGGGTTCTCTAATAATTTCACATTCTTCCCATCTTAAAGTGAGACCCTCTCAGAACGGTCGATCCCATCGTACCTGTCAACAGTGTGCGTGTCAGCGAGATGATCTTGTGTCGATTCCATAAGTTTTTACAAGTTTGAAAGGAAATGTTGACTAACCTAATTCTTCGGAAATGAGTTTGAGGATTTTTCCCCCTCCGTCATGAGAACTGTAGAGGGTTTCCGGCCGTTTTTCATTATTCAAACAGTTCTGCCCCTGAAACTTCAAGAATCAAAAATTGATTGTGAGACAGCTGTAAGAACGACGCTGTCAAACTGCCGATTTAATGAAATGCCGGCCCCAAACGCCCCTCGGATCACCTTCTTAGTTGGATCGTTGTTGGACGAGAAGTTTTACGCAGAGGAGGCGGCTCTTCTCCAAAGAAATCGGAAGGAACTCGGCGGTCAGACAGTTAATGTGGCACATTCCAGGCTCTGGCTGCCTCAGTCATTCCACAAACTCAAATGAAACTCGAGAAGTATTTTCATTTGACTTTTTCTGTCCTCGGCCCCCTGCGCCTTTCCGAATTCCTGATTTCTACTCTTCTACCTCCCTTTCTTGTTACTTTAGAACAAAGGGAAAACGGTTCTGCTGAATCAAATGTGCCTAGGTATTCTGAAAAACGAGTTCGACGGTAAATAGGCTGCTCAGAGTAGCTCATACATTACTTGCCCCGATGGCTCTAACTTGTATTCTAGCTAACGCCTCAAAATATTCTCTTCTTTTATGTTCAAACGGGAAAAGATGAAAAGTACTTAAAGTGTTCATTTTTAAAAATTCTAAACTACAATTTTTTATTCAATATTTTACTGTAGGGATGATTATGGGCTATCCTGAGACCACAAGGCTGCTTGAGTCCCCAGCAGGAATACACCTACTATTCTCATCCATCAAAACCCAGAACCATGAAAAACGCTGCAAATTCTTACACAGGGGTTGGTTATTCCTTGGACCAGGCGCATGGAGACTAATTTAAAATAGATTCAGCGTCCATAAATTCGGTCCTGCCCTTGCAACTCTGTAGTCACACAGATCACAGGCATAGGGTTTGACGCCTGTGTGAGTACTCATGTGCGTTTTCAGGTGCCCTCCCTGTGAAGATCTGCAGTCACACAGATCACAGGCATATGGTTTGGTTCCTGTTTGAGTATTCATGTGCCTTTTCAGAGAGCCTGCATGTGCAGTTCTGTAGTCACATTGATCACAAGCACATGGTTTGACGCCTGTGTGAGTACTCATGTGCGTTTTCAGGTGCCCTCCCTGTGAAGATCTGCAGTCACACAGATCACAGGCATATGGTTTGGTTCCTGTTTGAGTATTCATGTGCCTTTTCAGAGAGCCTGCATGTGCAGTTCTGTAGTCACATTGATCACAAGCACATGGTTTGACGCCTGTGTGAGTACTCATGTGCGTTTTCAGGTGCCCTCCCTGTGAAGATCTGCAGTCACACAGATCACAGGCATATGGTTTGGTTCCTGTTTGAGTATTCATGTGCCTTTTCAGAGAGCCTGCATGTGCAGTTCTGTAGTCACATTGATCACAAGCACATGGTTTGACGCCGTGTGAGTACTCATGTGCGTTTTCAGGTGCCCTCCCTGTGAAGATCTGCAGTCACACAGATCACAGGCATATGGTTTGGTTCCTGTTTGAGTATTCATGTGCCTTTTCAGAGAGCCTGCATGTGCAGTTCTGTAGTCACATTGATCACAAGCACATGGTTTGACGCCTGTGTGAGTACTCATGTGCGTTTTCAGGCCTCCCTGTGAAGATCTGCAGTCACACAGATCACAGGCATATGGTTTGGTTCCTGTTTGAGTATTCATGTGCCTTTTCAGAGAGCCTGCATGTGCAGTTCTGTAGTCACATTGATCACAAGCACATGGTTTGATGGCTGTATGAGTACGCATGTGCCTCTTAAGGTCCCCTGTCTGTACAGTTCTGTAGTCACATTGATCACAAGCATATGGTTTGAAGCCTGTGTGAGTACTCAAGTGATGTTTCAGGTTCCTTGCCTGTGCAGCTGTGTAGTCACACTGGTCACAATGATATGGTTTTGCACTAGTGGACATTTCCTTGCTGTTCCAGTTTTTCCTTCCATCCATTATATCAGAGAGGTTAATCTCAAGGTTGGTGTTGGCTTCTAGAAATTCAATCTAAATATGAACAGAATATAACGTTTTAGTTCCATTATGACATGAAATGATTAAATAAATTTAACATCTGAACTCGCAAAACATTACCTCAAATATTTTGGTTGTGAGGAGTGTCTGTTGAAGATAGTGAAGATCACTAGGAACCAAGATGTTCTCAGTAGAAATCATGGAATAATAAAATATTCCATGAGTAGAAACTTTGGGGGTGAACTGATCACTTCACTGGTGGTAGGTGCATTGTTGTGGGAGAACCGTTGGGCCGGGTACACATGTTGGGGATTTCCAGAGAGGATTCCCCGTTGAGGCCAACCTCTCCGGCCGACCGGACCGTGTGGACGGGTCGAGACCTTCAGTTGAGGCGGACTGCACAGGCCACCAGGCCTTTCCAATTTTTGGAAAGGCCGCCTGAGGCCGGCGTTCCGGCCACTACAATTACACAGTTTTCCTCGAAAGGCCTCGCGCGTCGTGTGGATGCTCCGTCCGGCTCCGGCCGCCTCATGAGAGCATGACCTGGAAGAGGGGTGGGGGTCAGGTCATATGTACCTGACGCCACTCACCTGTCGTCCGCCATGAAAGGAGGCATTCCAGGGGTGTTGGAACAGTGTACCGTCGTGTGTTCGCTTTCAACAACTGTGCTGTTGTTGATGAAGCATGGAGATGCTCCACAGCTAAGTGTAGGTATGTTGAACTTTCAAAATAGGTACGTAGGTGTCGATTTGAACAATACATTCGAGAGACGCTTCTGGGATTCGTCTCAATCAAATCAGCGTACGAAATTAAGAGGATAATGATACCACACGAGCCTAGATCGCCAAAAATGTCGACAATTCATTCACTAATACGGCCATAACCCACTCAAAGTGCAAGACTCCATTCACAAATGCGAGTACGCCATTGGAGATAACATCAAGCATTGAAGAAAAAAACATTTTTCACCAAAATCGTGGTATTTTCCATCAAAGTACCGAATTCCATGACCTTGAATGGTATGTACCAAATATTGAACTGTTTTTGAAGCTGAATCGAATTATGACTCTTCTGGCTCAGGAAATGAGTTTAGAGAATTCTACTTCTCCTTCAGTTCTCCTTCTAGACAGTAGTTTTGAAATCGGTGGACTTAAACAAGAAATTACATGGGTTGGTTATTCCTCGGACCAGGCGCATGGAGACTCATTTCTTCAACATACGGGAAACGGAGAGTGTGGTGGGTCGCGGACCCATTTCATTCGATTCAGCGTCCAAAATTTAGTGGAAAATCATACCCCACACGCCTAGGTACCAGAAATCCCGAAAACACATATTCAAAATGGGTAACAAATACCCTATTTGACCCATATCATTTTCCAGTGGGCGCTAATCGTTCTGGGACCCACTTCATTAAATTCAGCGTCCACACTATTAGTAGAAAATGATACCCCACACGCCTAGGTACCAGAATTCTCGAAAACACGTATTCAAAATGGGTTATAATATATACCCACTTTGACCCATAACATCTTACAGTGGTTGCAAATCGTTCTGGGACCAATTTAATTGGATTCAGCGTCCAAAATTTAGTGGAAAATGATCCCCCACTCGCCTAGGTCGCCCAAAATCTTGAAAATCCATTTTTCAAAAAACACATTTTGACCCTTACCACTCTCAAATTTGGTCCGATCGGGCTGAAAAGTTTTGAGGACCGTCCTAGGCCGGGAACAGACCCATGACCCAAATTTCAGATTTTCAGAAAATTTTCTACAACCAAAAACGGCGGACGGACATTTTGGTTTTTTGATCTAGACACCTTAAAACGCCAAGAAAAAAGTGTTGAGCCAAATTGGAGAGGTTAACCTTTTGCATGAAAACATAGGTTGATTATTCAAGGAATAACCAACCAAAAGAGGCTCTTAGGGAAGCCAAAGCTATTCTTTCTCAAAGTTTATCTTCCGTCGGCTTTTGAACTAGGTAAGTCTCTAGCTGAGTTTGATATGAAGGGCATTTATTCTCTAGGCACGATCAGAGGTCCTATCGTAGTTATTGTGATGGTTTTCAGATCCTATTGAAGGCAGTATCCGTGCAGAAAGCTGGATTGAAGGCCAGATGCACCTTTTGTTGAACGCAAGTTCCAACCAACGTGCTTTTTCTGCCGGTCGATCTATACTGAACTGATCACACAACGCGAACAATAAAACTTCGTATTACGATAGATAATCGAGTGTTTCTACGCCACACATAAGCTGCCTTTTCAAGTCCGTCGGTTTTGAAGGGGGAAATTCCAATGGAGTCGTTGGGAAAAACGAGACTAATCTTCTTCTGAACCTTCTCTCCTCGAGTGTATTACATATATCATCCTTGAAGAGTCCCCATTACCGCCAGTTATACGACGGCCATATTGAAAACAACACGACAATAAAAGAGGGCTCTTTCGGCCTTTTCCCAACTTTATTCCCCTTTTTTCTCCCATAAAAGAACGTCGAGTTGGGATGTTTTACGCTCTTCACTGCTCCTTCTCCTCTGGTCGTCTTCTGTTTTAACAATATTATTTTCTATCGATATAAAAGCGACCGGAACGGTCATTTCTTCCTTCAATCGATCTTCATCCTTGTGAGCAGGTGGTAGTGCCAACCACGTAATTTACTGGTCACTTTGTCAACAATAAATTATCTGAAGAGAGTATCTACAAAAGATTCGAGTTTTTCCTATTGGCTCAAGCAAGCTCCTAGATATAATTAATGGATGATGGATTCTATTCGATTTTTACGGCAAACTACCTATGGGAAATATAATGAAAAATGTAATTGAAAAGTGAAAAAAAAGTTATTTAAAATAACAATTTTGACAACGGCTTATTTTTTCTTCATATGAGTGTCGTTAGTGTCCGCAATAGTATCTTAAAGAAACCCAACATATGTAAATTGTGATTTGAATTGAATCCGCTTCCTATATTTAATTTTTTCATTATTTATTCTATGTTTAATGGGCAAGAATAAATGAGAGAAAATCCTGAATAAAAGGAATATTAAAACACCACAATTGTTTCATCTACCTATGAAGATAGTTTGGCTTGGAACATTCCTCCTCACTATAATCATTAGATAAATCCTGTTGGTTATCCCCAAAATAATCTATAGAGATATCATAGATACTATGAAGCATAAATTAATTTGTCCGAGCAAATAGATGTAAATTTTACAAATAAATTATTCTCCCTAAATGATCAATAATATACTTGGATGAGTACAATTATGAGACTAGACGAGATAATAAACTAGATGAAATGCGCAACAATTTGCCCACAAATCAGCGAAGGACCTCCTTGATTTTACTTGACTGAATGAAATGAAGATCAATATCACTTTCTCGGCTCATAGTATTTATTAACATACCTAATCTTGTTTTTACCCAATTCTGGTGTACGGCTGTTGTGTGTCTTGCAAGCTTGCTTATTATTGCAATAGGAGTAATCTATCTGTATTATTATAAACATGATCGTTGAACAGAGCGACCGTTCAGTGGCCCTCTGACCGCGTTTCGTCATGACGCAACAGCAACCACTTCATTGAATTCGTCACCACGTTCTTCCACGTGTCCATTTCATAGTGGGATCAGTATTGGAAAAAATAGGTCATTTCTTTGAGCAGGAATGTTCTTTTTAATCTATAATAAATGATAATAGGGTGGTTGTTTTAGAATGTGTTCAGAGTAACATGATTGCCGCCAATAACTGGAAAAAAATACGTTAAAAATTCGTTCACAAGGGGTTGGTTGTTCCTCGAACCAGGCGTAAGTAGACTCATTTCAATTGATTCAGAGCCCAAAGTTTAGAGTAGGATGATACCCCACTAGCCTAGGAACCAGAAATCTCAAAAACCCACATTCAAAATAGGTAGATGGATACTTATTTTGACAAATAACCTCTTCCATGGGCACCATTCAAGGTCCCAAATTTAGTGGAAAATAATACCCTTCATGCAAAATCTCAAAAATTCTTTTTCTTAAACACATTTTGACCCCTACCCTCCCTCCCCCCACCCTCTCGCCTCCTCCCCCAAATTTGGTCCGATCGGGCTGAAAAGTTTCGAGGACCAACTAAAGCCGGAAACGGGTCCCTGATAAAATTTCAGATTTTTAGAAAATTGTCTACTACCAAGCTCGGCGAGGGACGGTGGACGACGGACGGGCATTTGCTTATTTTGATCTAGACGCCTTAAAATGTCCAGAATGCAATTTTTGGCCGAATCGGAGAGATTTGGCATGAACACATAGGTTGGTTATTCAAGAAATAGCCAACCAAAACAGTACTGATTATAGAATCAGTTTTTTTCCGAAAATCGATTTTATTTGTGATTTAATATTGATTTAAAAAATACCCATTTTAACTATACCCATCCCTGCAACTCTCTGGCTTTAACGGTAATCCCGGGTCCCCTCCTTTCACTGGAGGACCACCGTCGCGAGCGTGTTGCAGCATCGCAAGACTGGCTGAAGGGTTGGTGTGACCTGCATACAGCGAGGTCATGGAGCACTTAATTATGCAGCCATTCGCTTCTATGCTGCATTCATTAAAACGGAGACGAGACAAAGCAGGACCACGTCTCGAGGGGGTCGGCGAAATCCAAGCAGATCCCTGGAGATCGCTCGACTCGACTCGCAACCTCGTCCCTCCGCGCCTCCTTCGCTTGTTCGAAGTGGAATCGCTGTCCATGCTCCGCCTAGGGAGCTTTTGTGTGATTAAATGAGTTTATTTGTTGGGCCAGAAGTTTCCCTTTTGCCGGGGCATTCATAATGTAAGTCCCCTCCACACTCTCGACCACTTTCCCAGTCGTCTCACTCTATTTCGCTTCATAGCTCCAGTTTGCCTCGGTGGAAGTTGACGGATGGAGTCACTTTATGTACCAAACCCCCTTCTCCACTTCCACCCTTCCTCACCGCATCCCTCCAATTCTCTTCGGAACCGCCTCAAAGGAACGTCGATTCATATTCATGTTTACCCCTGCCAACGACAAACCTCCACAGAGACTCCCCCCTCTTCTTGTAACGTGCTCTTGTCACTAACTCTATATTCACCCCCATAATATGTCTCAGCCCCTTCCTCCTTTTCCCGACTTCATAATCGGCCACATAAATTTTAGGTCTAACGTGACATTTGTGGATATTACATTCAGAGACCGTTGGCTCCCCACAGCGAAATCATCTTCGAAACCGAGGCTTTAAGACACAACCGAGAATCCTCAAGGAGCACGTCTGCTACTATTCTCAAGACTCAGAAGGGGGATTCATGATTTAAAACCGTGCTACAAATATCGCAATGAAATTTGAATTCTAGCCGTCATGCCTCCTACCATGTAACATCCGTACTATCTCCCGAGAAAAATACATAATACCGGCCTAGACTCAGTCAAAGTGTAAAACGCTGCGAATTCGTTTACAGGGGTTGGTTATTCCTCGGTCCAGGAGAATGGAGGCTCATTACAACCGATTCAGCGTCCAAAATTTAATTTAAAAAATTTAGTTGAAAATGATGCCACACACGCCTAGGTACCAGAAATAACCCATATTAGAAATAGGTAGATAGATACCCATTTTGACCCATAATATCTTCGAGTGGGCGCCTATCATTATGGGAACCACTTCATTGGATTCAGGGTTCAAGATTTAGTCGAAAATGATACCCCATACGCCTAGATCGCCATTTTTTCGGAGTATACATTTTGACCCCTACCTCCCCCCTCTCTTCAAATTTGGTCTGATCAGGCTGAAAAGTGTCGAAGACCAACTATAGCCAAAAGCGGGTCCCTGACCCAAATTTCAGTTTTTTAGAAAATGTTCTACTACCAAAATCGGCGTGGACGGCGAACGGACATTCGCTTGTTTCGATCTAGACACCTTAAAACGTCCAAAAATTTTGGGCCGAATCGGAGAGGTTGACTTTTTGTATGAAAACATAGGTTGATTATTCTAGAAACAACCAACCAAAACTGCCTTTTTTGTAACTTTACAAGTGGGGTTTTTGTAGCCTCAAAAATAGAATAGAATTTGACGCATCGACACAATGTAATGCGCCGGCTGAATCTGATTAGGTAATTGCCAATTTTCATTGTGAAAATTCTATTCAAAGACGAACGTAAATTATTAGTTTGTTAGAATATGTGCTGAAACGTGCAGCCAATTATCAGAATGTCCGCTAATGGAGAGAAAAATGCCTCGCTATTGTAGGTACTCGAGATTGTTAGTAAAGTAATAGTATATTTGAGGCAAAAAAAAAAAAACCCTGAAAAATACTGTTTAATGACTTCAGCAGGTAAGCTGAAACCTGAACTTCCTCTTTGCAACTTTTAAGTGTTTCCTCTAACCTCTCCTCAAGTACTGATGGGGATAAATCACGCTCAGAGGTCGGAATAGAAAAGGAACGCGTAGAAGGAAACGAGGGTGGAAGAAGAGGAAAAAATCGGTGCTCCTACAATCAGAAACTCGGAAGTTGAAAAACACTCCGGACCTTGTTTCAAAGGCCAGTAGGAGGCCCATTCTTTCTCATTACGAGAGCGAGAAATTGGACCAAACCAACGTGGTGACTGCCCTCAATGCGGTACAATGGGTATGGTCATTGTTTCTAGTGTTTTAATCCGCGGGTAGAGCCAGGAGGGCGTGTCTATTTCCATTCCGGCGGATGTAATACACTGCACAACTCGATAAATTGGGGAGCTGAGTGGTAGAACAGAATAAATTCAACGGAAAATATGGCTGGATCAGATATTTTCCAAATTTGTCGACATGGCACACAAAGGAGTTGACAGTGACCTTGATCTACGCTCTTTGGATTTCGTATCATGGAGTGGACTGTTGTAGTTCTGATCAACCGTCTGCAACAACGGTTGAGTTCTGTTATTCCACCATCATACCCACATCCTCTCATCTTTTAATAGAAATCTGGGAGCGAATAGTTCAAATTTTATTGCAACTACTTGTTGAGAGATGGCAAGCGAAACTCTGCTCAATATCATAACCTCAAGTTGTGATCCTTCTCACCTGCCGCCGCCAATCTCTGTAATTGTGCTTTTTCCTTGTGAGCACCTCACTTCCTGCCTTTTGTGAAGCGGCAATGAATGCTTCCCGTCGAGACACTCAAAAAGGCATTGGCATCGAAAGGTAGGCATTGCGAAGGGTCAAATGAAAGAGAAGAGAGAAAACGCCGGGACTGGGGATGGGCGGCAAGACAAAAGTGGAGGCCGTGGAAGCTTCGGGTAAACAGGACCCCGCTAAAGCCATTGTTAACATGGCCTACACAAAGCCTCAAGTGAAATTAGTTCTCCGAACCGTTGCTATGGCAGCACTCTACATGAGGGGATGAGAAGGTGATTGGAAATCCTCATCTCCAGGTCAAGGGGTCCCGGAGGAGTTTTCGCCAAGGGGTTTCTGTAGCTCGAGTGGCGCCTGCTGCCAGTGTTGGTGTAAACAGCGATCGAAAGCTCGTCAAGTTCCTTTTCGAAAGGGAATTTGTACTCACCCACATAAACCGGGGAACGAAGGCGACCGGAACAATGCGGAACTGCTGAGTCAGCAGACTAAGAACAACACAAAGAGAACTAATTTTCCGAGAACGCGACTTGTTTTCCGTACAATCACGCAGTGTATTTGGTTCGTCTTGGAGGTTTCTTGCTGTCACCTCCAAGGTCCACGGTGGTGTCGCCGCTGAAGAATTTCGACGACTCAATGATTGATTGATTTCGGCCTCTAGAGGTCTTCAGAAGACTCTTCAGCTCCTGGTGGTCTTGACAATCAGTATTACAAGGCTCTTTCTCCTGTCTGTTTCTGCAGAAGGTACCCCTTCGCGCTTCAAAGTTCCCGAATTAATCCAAAAAATTACGGCGCAGGATCGCCCGGAACTAAAATCACCTTTGTGAGGTGTGTAACCAACTATAAGAAATCATCACATCCACGCGGCGCAAACCTAACTCGTCGTCGTTCATAACAATATTAGTCTTCCTTTGTCAAAACTTGATTAGAACCTGGTGAGTTCCTTCCAAACACCACTTTCCCACCTTGCGTTTATCTTTCTCTCAATTAATGGGGAATGAAGAATCCTTTCGGAAACATTGTTAGCGCTACCAAACCGAAAACTCAAACGGAGGGCCATACATTTTTGAACAGGCACTTCTTCCTGACGACGGCGGTTTATTGTTGAAAACCTCGAAGAAAGAGAATGGCAAAATGATATTGTCTCTTCTCACAACCATTTCCATTCAGAGGAGGGTTGTTTTCAAACATTTCCCTTCATCCTGCCTCGAGAATTAAAAATAAACAAAAGCAATCTCCTGCCGCCGCCTCACGCAGTCACAACACCTAATCTTCTCGACTTGGGTCGTTCATTAATAGCGAAGAATACCATAACAAATAATCGGCGCGAATTCACGTTTAAATTGCGGGACACGTCATGGTGGAAGGGCGTGTTTTGGTCAGCATTTTGGGTATCTCGTGTGCATTTGTTATCCTCCAGGACTAGTCTGGACAAAAAAACTTTCGCCACCGATGAACCACCTTGAACAAAATCCCCAAATTGTCTTCAATAAGCAGAGAGCATATTTTTAATTTAGGTTTGACATTTGCTTGAAAATGCTGAAGTACAATTATCATGAAAGAGCCGTTGAATAAACATCAAAACCTATCTAAAGAAACAATTAAGGTTTTTGAAACCAATTGATCAATTTTTTATCGAATTAGGTATGTTCTTCTCTCACTGGACTCCTCGTCAATCATTTTTTGATGACTTTTAAATTGGAAAAACTGGAACTTTTTGAATTGACAAATCGTTTGAGGGACATCATGAATTGGCACAAGAATGGTTATTTTATCGACCTTTTTCGAAGGAGTAGTAAAACGTTGGTACTTGGTACCCGTTAGAGGTGATCGTTATAATTAATTCAATTAGGGGAACGATTCATTTGGTTCCTAAAAGGTTTTGATATATTTGAAAAGTTGTTATTCTGATTCGGAAAAGGATTATTGAATTGGAGTTGTTTTTAAACTGAGATTGAAACTCTCCCACCTCCCTCCCTTATGAACTGCTACATACCGAGCGGCTTGAGTTCAGTCTTCTATTTAGCTCTAACTGCGTGAACTCCCATTCACTGTTGTCTGTTCCATTCGTATCTTCAAAACTCTCAACTTTCAACCAAACTATGTTCAAAATCAAAGTTTAAAACTTATAGCTCACGATCGCAATCCGAACGTGAAGGAAAAGAATGATACTAGCAATAAAGCACTGATATCTATTCGAGGGAGTCGGCAACTGTCAGAACCTATAAAGAAATATGGACGAGTGCAATGGAGAAAAAATGCAAATAACTGAAGAATTGCGTCGATATTGAGAACGTGATGTGAAAGAGCTCCAACAGTTGAAACGAATAAAATGGAAGGAGGAATGTTGTTTTTGACGTATAAAAACTTGCGAACGGTCTTTTTCCCGCTTCACAAGCACATATAGCCGTTTTGGCCTCTTTTGTCGCAGCCTTTCGTACTCACGGGCTTTCAAAAGTTGCAAGTTAAAAGGGAATAACCTCAGGAAGCTATGAAAAGTTTCATTGCTTCGTACAAATAGAATTCTGTGGACGGTCGATGTGTTAGAGAAATAGAAAGCCCGCGGCTGGTATTGAAGTGTAAAACATTGAAATGATACTAAGCATAAGTGCATCAGGTATTGGACACCTCGGGCTTCTATTCCAAATAATTAGGTTTCGAGCGGGATAATAACCCTTAGCGGAATTTTCCGATATCACAGGACCACCAGGCGATCACATCGAATCAATGGAAGTTCAGCCTGACACAGCTTGTGTACAGTTGAATCAGCCAATCTGAGAACAGCATACGTCTGTGCAGCGATCAAGGGATTTCTCCAAGGAACCATAGGGCAGAGGAACCTTCGTACAGACGCTCTGCTGCTTGCTGTTCTCTGATTGGCTGATCTAAATCCATCCATGGCGGCCATTGCTTTAAGACAAAATCTGCTCATGTATGAGTCGGTATGCCAAAATGATATTCTTTCCATCTTTTTCTTTCTTTTATTCTTGTTGTGTTTCAAATTTTTATAATAAAAGTAGGTACATTTATCTATTTATTTTCATCTATAAGTTTGTTTATATATAAGTTATTATTCATCTATAAGGTTTTTCATTTTCTCCTAAAATTGCTTGAGAGGGCCTCCAACAACAGGAATATAAAATTAAATACCAGAAGATCAGTGAAATTCTTGAGACTCCTCTTGGATACCTGTTATACAGAGTGTCCCACGAGTTGTTCCCTTCTCCCCTCCTCCAAAAATCGTCCAAATGGAAGTAAACAAAAAAAAATTCTTTGAATTATCACATTTTTTGCAAGGGTCTCAGATGTCATATTTGCGCACCCCGCACAACTGCACACAAATTTCATGAAAATTTGATCTCTCCACCAATTTTTTTGAATGCGCACGTACGGTTCAGGGAGCACGTAAAGTCGCGCAACCCCACAATTTTTAAATAGTGAAATACGCTGAAGTGGGATTTGCATTTTTTTTTAACGCTGATTTACGTAATGCTATCCTGTTCTTGATTTGACCAAATTTTTGCGGAATAACGAACAAAATTTGTTTACTTTGGGTTTTTTTTTTTTTTTTTTAGCGCGTGTTGCAAATTTTTTTGCAAACAACTTTTTTTTACTCCCACTTAAATATTAGCATGAGGGGAGGGGGGGGGGGACAACCCACGGGACTCCTTATATTTCTATATTTTAATTTTTAACCTACTCTTTGAACTTATTCCACTGATTGAATGAAAACAATAACTTGAATATTGTCCTTAATAAAAATTGGGTAAGTAACTATCAGAAGAGATATTACGATCCCAAACTAGTGCAGAATACTATTCTGCATCAGCATTCGTGAACAATTATGCGGCAAGAATTGACTGGTGTTAAGTCAAATTTTCCTTTCAAGTGTCCTTAAATTGGTGTCCATTGTACGAACATTGCTAGGGATTGGCATCGGATTTAGGACCAATCATTTTGATGAATTCATCCCACTCTCCATCTACGTTCGGGTACAGAGAAACTTGTTGAATTGATTTTGGAGAGAAATACTGGCCAATCCTATTGAAACAATTTACACAAGAACATAAATACGAGTCGACGGTGACAACAAAAAGGAGCAAAATGATCAGTTTCGCTTCGCTTTGAGAGCAGCTGACTGATTGAGGGTCACCAGTTGGTAGCCCGGGCTAAAACAAACAACCGCATGTCCCCGGCTGATGTTTATTTTCAATTAGTTGATCTCCGGTTCCAGGCACAGGTGCTCGCCTATTAACGTAATTGATCCACGCTCCAAGTCTTCCATGGAGTTGGCCACAATTTATGGTGAGCTTCACCCTGCGAGGATCCCATTCTAAGAAATGGTAAATGCTCCAAAGTACCGTGAGACCCTGTACAATTTGCACCCCGACTCTCTTCATATTGATTAACTTGGTTCAATCATGTCTTTTATTCAATACAAGCATGGTTCTTGACGCTGAAGGTTGTCCAGAGTGCCGTGCATGTTACTGATTTGCCTCTCCTGAGCCTTCAAATCTTCCTTCAGTCGGCAAATGTGCTCAGACCAACGCCTGGCGTCATTTTGCAGCATATTTTTGGCGTCTTTGTTTCTCTCCTGAACATCCGCAATCCTACACGCCATTTCCTCCATTTTGTCGTCTATGTCACGAGCACATTTTCGAGACGCCTAGAAACAAGATTCAGTAATTTCGTTTATAATATGAACACATATCTTTTCGAATGCCTTTATTAGGATTTGTACCATCGAGCACTCACTTCTAATCGCCTTTCAGCCTCCGCTAACTGCCTGCCAACGACCTGTTTGGCCTGGACTGATGGCATTTCAGACGTTCCTGCTGCGCCTTTGTCTCTCCGTGCTGTTAACGCCTTCTCCGCTTGTTTCAGGGCGTTTGTAAGACCATTGTACATTTTTTGGGCTGCCTATGGAATTTTAATGAAAATTATTGTCTTTTTTAACGGCTGCACGGCTTAGAAATCGTACTTATAGGGCGCAATGTCATCGAGTTGCCTTCGGTGGCCATGTGGCTTTTGAAGATTGCTCGAGGGTGAGGAAGAATCATAGGTGTTATGATCACGTCAATTATATATTTAACTTGTCTCTGGTGCACCTACCCATCGAAGCCAAAATGATGCAAATATTAAAACGTTTATAACGATTTTTTTATTGACAAACTTTAGTTGATCCTGTTTTTGATATATGTAAATGGGAGCTCAAAGGAAATGCAATAAACTGCGAGAAACATGGATTTCGAAATCCATGTTGAAATGTGATAATAAACAGATTATCACTTATATGTAGACATTTTCTTGCTAAACCCAGCTCCATACAGTCTGCCACCTTTTTTCATTTCCCACCGCCTTTAAGGTAAACAATGTGCGCTGAGGAAGGTTATAGGATGTACAGCATGGTTTGAAGGATATGGTGTTATACGCCTGGGAAAACTAAGCCATTTTTGATTAATTTATTTAAAGATACCTCTTTTTCCCTTACTTACTAAAAAAAAGTAGTTTTAATGATTTATGGGTGATTATTTTCGGTTGAGACGTAATCCAGTAGAAGCCATTTGACAAAATTGTAATGAATAGTTTACCTTGTATCCGGTGACGCCATCTTTGATTTCGTTTAACATTTCTGCCTTCATCGATGCGACAAGTTGTTCGTGACACTTTTTCTCTTGTTCTATGATTATCTGTCTTTGCCTCTCGAGAAGCATCAACAAACTGAGGACAATTAGTGAATATAAAGCAGGAAGTTCCACTATTTGTATAGGGTTGCCAAAAATGAAAGCGGGTCTGTTTTCCGGGACAGTTTTCAATGAAGACTAACGGATGTTGGAAAACATAAACAACTATTTTCCAATGAATACATCAAACTGAATGGACGGGGGTAAACGAGCTGCTTTTGAAAAAAAAAAGCCTTGCATGTTACGTTATAAGTAAATAAACACCTCTTCCCTAGGTAATATTGACCATGACAAAGTTGCTCCTCATTAGTAGTAACCTCCTACATTTCGCATAATTATGCAACGAGAACACTTTGGAAATAAACTTCAAAGTTACTAAATGAACGATGTGTTGATTGCATTGTACGGCAGCTAAAATTTAACTGTTGAACGATAAATTTGACAAGCCAGATCAAGCAGTGAACACTTTCAGGTAGGTAAATTTTGTGATCGAGGTGGGGTCCTGGAAAATTTGTGTGAAGTAGACTCATTTCAAAAGGATAATGTTAGTAAAGGGATTACAAAACAACTCATAAGATCGGAGTTTCAAGAAAGAGATGACGGAATTCGATTGTTGTGTTTGGCAACCCTGCTTGAATTAGTACATGGTATGCTGAATGCATATGATTCCAGATCTATCGAAAAACGCGGCAAATTCTTTCACAGGGGTTGGTTAGTCCTTGAACCAGGAGACCAATACCAATCGATTCAGCGTCTAAAATTTAGTGGAAAACGATACCTCACACATCCATGTTGCCGAAAATCTCAAACATGAGGAAAAAGGGGAAAAATTGGGTGTGGCGTGTCCCGGACATATTCCAATCGATTCAGGGTTCAACATTTAGTGGAAAACAATACCCCACACGCCTAAATTGCCGAAAATCCATTTTTCAACAAACAAATTCGAGGAATAACCAACCGAAACGGCTGCTTGCCATCGATGAAACTGTACTGCAGACAACTCACGCTGTCACTAAACAAGGCGGATAGTTGTGGTTGAGTTGATTGATGACGTCAGCACTGGGCTCTTCGCGTACCGCCGCTTTCCATATGTCGTCGGCTGGATCCATAGCAATCATCGAAGCCATATCCACTAGCTTCGGATCATTGTCCATGACATTGGTGTCCACGGTTATTTGTTCAATTGTTCTATCTCGGATTTTCGCCTATTGATTCAGTACAGGTGAATAAGTGACAAAGAAAATCCATTTCTCTCGAAGGTGAATACCAAAATGCGGATTCATCAGTGTCAGATCCTTCATAGGTAAGGATCTGTCTTAATTCATACAAATATCAATCGAGAACTAATTTCCTCCTCAATCACATTCATGATACATACCTCTTTCAGCATGCTGGAAATTTTCATCTCCAACGCCGGTAAGAGAATCATGAAACCGCACTCATCATCTGATGCCCCTTGGGACTTGGCTTCACACTGTATGAAAATGTGAAGGTGCAGCGTTTAATACTGTTTCTCTCATTCAGCAATTTTTCGCTACCAATCTAAGCATTATTCTCACATTCAGGGGGACGCTACAAATTGTGCAGAAAATGTCTCAGACATTAGTTATAACCATAAAAGAAAATTCATGTCTAGATGTTTCCAACAATCTTCGTTCCCTTACGAAAGGCATAGGCGCTGGGCCACTGAGAACATGCTCATCCGATTTCGAATATGGTTTATGAACCCCACTACAGTGGACTTTGTTCGCAGTTACGTTAAAGTAACGCGGCCAACCTGATTCTAGCATTCCAGCACTCGCGTCGGGTCACCCGAACCTTCCTATTTCCTTTGATACTTAATTCCTAGAACTTATCTAGCACCCCCCTTTTACTATCCTCTTAAAAGTGTGCCCCAGACATTTTTGTCGAGTTTTTGAAGTCGCGGAGTTTACCAGAGAGTATAAATGGGTGTTATGCTATGTTATGAAATAACTTTGTTTTTGGAAAAATAAATTTTCGAGATTCTAGATTCTAGATTCGATCTAGTCGTGTGAGGTATAATTTCCCGCTAAAATTTGGATGCTGAATCTATTGGAATGAGTCTCTATATGCCTGGTCTGAGGAATAACCAACCCCTATGATTGAATTTGCTGCGTTTTATTCTACAACGCGAGGGAACACGTACCGCAAAGTAGGCGACTTTATCGTCACTGGGGGCCGAGGTGGCCGAGGTCGTTAAGGCGTTGGTCTCTAAAGCCTAGTACGCACTGGGACTCTTTGTGTAGATTCTTTGCGTCTCGCGAGAATCTCGGCTGCGTCCCGGCTGAATCTACGCTGCATCTACTCATTGTTGCGATGAATCTGGTGTGTTGCGGGTTAGTATTTCGAGACTCTTTTGAATCCCATCGAAAATGGGATTCTCGGACTCATTGTTGCTCAACATTGTGTCAGTGCGGACGTGAGTCGAGACAGCCACGACTATTTACACTAAAAATGTTGTGGAGTTCGGACCTCACTCTTCAATTTATAGAGGATATTCATTCCCACCGTTGTTTGTGGGATGTTTCCTTCAACGAATACCGTAATCGGTATTTAAAAACCAAAATAGTGACCGCTTTGGCGGAAAAATATAATGTTTCCGCAGCGGAAATAGAAAAAAAAATGCATACTTTCGATAAAATAATTTCGAAATCACTTGCGCACATTCTCAAAAAATTCCTGAACCCTGTGCAGTCATTCAACCTCAAAGTGTTCAGAAGGTCTTGCCCGTGCTGATTCCCGCTGTGAAATATTTGGCGAATCCACCATCTTTTCGTTCGTTTTTTGCACCTCCGATTAAATACACTGCGTGCGATGCAAAACATCGCCACAGAAATTCCGGAAAGAGCTATTTCATCGGACATCTTGACGTGGTGAAAAATGAATCTGGTCTGAATCTTGGTGCGGACACGATTCTTTGTCGCGGAGCTGAGTCGGGGCTGAATCCAAACAATGAATCTACGTAGCCCGGACGCAGCATCGCAACATGAATCTACTCAAAGAGTCCTAGTGCGTACTAGGCTTAAGGGCTCGAGACCCCTGTGGTCAAAGTTTCGAGGCTGCTGGTTCGAATCCAGCACCCCCGGCGTTTACTCGACGTTGTGAGGCTAATATAGTACCGGCAGTAAGTATCCAAAAAAATGTCCGGGGGCATATCACAACACGCGTGTTTGCCTTTGTAGTCTGGCTTGCTTTGTGACCACCCAGGGGCTAGCACAATGGGCCACTAGGCCTAAAAAGCCTAGGACACCCCCTCTACCCCTGTGTAATTAATCTATCTATCGTCACTGACAAAGAAGTAGTGGGGAGTGACAAACAACAGAATGCCGAATCTCTTACTAAATGAAGACGAAATGGTTCGAGATAGCAATTACAATGAGCACCATGAGCATCCAAGAGTGAGCTATCTGCTTCTGTGCATTATGAGCAAGTGATAGTTCGGACGAGGATGGGAAATATACTCCCCACGAATACTTGACGATTGATGAACAATTGGTACCATTTCAAGGGTGTTGTTCCTTCCACCAGTATCTCCAAAACAAACCAAAATTGAGATTTTCCAAAATTTTTAAACGAGTGTATGTAAACCGTTGTTGAATCTGACACCCCTGTGACTTGCTGATTGTTTAACCTACTAGATGTCGATAAAAATTTTTATAGACGATTAGATGAACCATTTTATAACAATAAAATTAACTCAAACTATACTCTTTCGTGATTTTTTAGACTACGGAGACGTTATTTTTGGTTTCAATTAAAGGAATGAATAATAATTGTTCATAAATTTGCTCTATTGTAAATGAAATTTAAATTTCCTTTTCTTTCAAATCATGACTCATTTCTCCAGTCTAGATAATTTATTCAGCGTGAAATTCGAATTTAATTTGGCTCAGACAAAGGATCCAACGTGAGTGCTCATTTTCCACTAAATGCAGCGCGAGTTTTGTACGGGTAGTGAAACCTGTGCTCTTACATTATATTCTCAACAATAATGCTCAACGCCAGCCCAAAAAGAAGCCTTTTCCCGTCAAGTCAACGGTGCACACTTTCTAATATCACTTTAAGTCATCCATAGTCTTCCGTAGTACCTCAACATCTTACACCTAGCATAACATTGTACTTACACGAATGTTGTGGAGGAGTTTTTGAAGTAGAGTGTCTTGTGGGCCATCGTAAGCGACGTTCTCTTCTTTTTTTGCCGCTCTGATTTTGGCCAGGACCTCTTCGTAAAATTTTATCAAACCTTGACGATCCGCTTTTGATTTCCTTTTCGAAGCGATAGCGTGAACAGACTGCCGTGAAAGATTATCGCTTCATTATGGATAAGAGTTCCGTTGTAATCGATCAGTCGTTGAATTTTGAAAGGGCGTTACTCAATCCACCCCTAGTTGTGGGAAATCACCAAAAAACTCCCTACCATCATTCCTACTCTTTGTCTGGCACGATTACATTTTTTCTAGAGAAGGAAATTAATTTGAAGAACCACCCACCATAGTTTTCGATCATGGACCAACCCATGTCCCTTTAAAAACCCGTAAATCTGTAGGAGTTGCAGCTGCTTACAACTGTTAATTCAGTTGGCCAAGAAAATTTGCTCATTTTGGTTAGTTATTCCTTGAACAATCAACCTATGTTTTCTTGCAATAAGTCAAACTCTCCGATTCAGCCCAAAAATGGATTTTTAACATTTTCGGCGATCTAGGCGAGTGCGGTATCATTTTCGACAAAATTTGGGACGCTGAATCCAATGAGAAGGGTCTTGGAACGATTTTTGCCTACCGGAAGTGGTTATGGGTCAAAATAAGTGTCTGTCTGCCTATTTCGGAAGTGTGTTTTCGAGATTTTCGGTACCTGGACATGTGTGAGGTATCATTTCCCACTAAATATTGGACCGTGAATCGATTGAGATGGGTCTGGGATACGTCACACCCACTGCACTGCTTCTCTCACTTTCCCATGTTCTATAATTGCAATGACTTAGGTGTGTGGGGTATCATTTTCCAATAATTTTTGGCTAAATCAATTGGAATGAGTCTCCATGCTCCTGGTCTGAGGAATAACCAACCCCTGTGAAAGAATTTGCCGCATTTTTTTGAATTACGAAGAAGTCTCTGCCGCTTGGTTTGAATCTGTGCTTTTGTACTGGGAAGAAATGAACGATTTTGTGGAATTGACCAACAAGAGCAAGAAGAAACATCTGTTGACGGACTGGGGCAAAGTTCATATTGCACCGGCGATAATCAAAGGCTCAGGCAATTCCTGAAAATTTGCTTTCTTTCCTTTCGAAACCTCAGAGTCTCGCCTATTCAACATGCTGAAGGCAAAAATTTGTTTAACCTTCTATGAGTTTGAGATCCTGCCCTCAACTCCCTGTCAACGCACCATGGGTTGAAAAATAAATTCCTGCAAAATAACTGAAAAACAAAAGTGTGGGACTTGCCTTCCAAAACAACCGTATTCAACTGTGCAGACAATATTAAAATAAATAGGTAGCGAACGGATTTTAATTCTCAATTGGTAGGATTCAGCCGAGAAAAGGGTGGTTTTCTGTCAGAGCGCTATAATACTCACCTGACCAGGATGAACGCCCCTGAAAAAAGCTTGGTCGCCACGTCCTTCGATCTCGAGAACCGCCAAGTCTTCTCTCTCCGGTACTTTCCTATTGAAAATATGAACGCAAAATGACACAAATGTGTTGAAAACAGACAACAGCCGTAAAGTGACTTACGTTACTTCTCCAGAGGGTTTGATCCATTCAGGCTCATCTCCACCGACGGACATCCCAATGTAGGCGCAAGCTCCATGACCCCCTTCCAACGATTTGGTGGCCATGTATAATCTACCATCCGTTGACGTGTGGAGATATGATTTAGCGTCTAACATGATATCTTTAACGTTCTCCAAACGCTAGAAGAGAGTTAATCAAATCAAATTGCATTCAAAATTAATGGCTCGATTTGTTCCTAGAATCTGACAGCAGTCCAAATTAACATTAAGAAGGGTACACACCATGATTCCAACGTGTGACGGTCATCATTGCGGTCTTGTCAGCCCCCCCCCCCCCCCTATTCCATATTCCTTCCACAATCTCGACCGCCAAGTTCACTTAAGTAGTTGTACCTTTCTCAGTTGTCGTGATACCCTTTGTACCACCAAGCTCTCGTACGGCATTCCACTTCTCAAGACCACCACGAGGTCTTCATCATCCTCAGTCTATTCTCTTTCGGATGTTTCATACTGTCACGGGGTCGTCAGCATCCTCTTTCAAGTTACATAAATTTGGAGGTAATTTATCCACTACCATATATTGTGTAGTCGCCGCCACACCCTCAGCGTTTGTCTGATCTGTAGTTTTTCTGCTTTGCCTTCAGTTTCAAACGCAGGGAACGTCATCTCTTCTCTCCTCGAATTCTAGATATTATCCTACAGTCGATATTATCCTACGATATTATCCTACGTCTTTGCAGCTCTTTCGCCAGTCGACTGTACAAGGCTCTCGCGGCAATCAGGATCAGTCGCCTCACTCCGAGCGTTTCCCAAGTTGAAAATCTCGTACCCATCCCTCACCGTAACCCTCTTCCTAATTCCACCTCTACCCTCTCACTCCACTCCCCAATAATAATTCATCTATTTCATTTATCAGAAAAATCAGAAAATTCTGAGGTCCAATTTTACTTTTGTATCCATTTACTCCTCGTCCTTTTGTCACGGACGATTTATGTTCAATTTATTTTATTTTCGAACCCAACCTCAATAAATTCTAGACAGGCAGACCATTTTCTAAATTTATTGAATACCCTGCCCGCCCCGAACCAAAATGTTGTGAGATTTATCAGTCAAGATTTCTTATTGCGTGCTAGACTCTTCAAAAATACTTATGAAATTCCAATGTTATATACGTTTGCAGCATGATTGTTTTGCTTTTTTGATGTTCATGAGTACAGAAACCGCATGTAGATAGGACACTGATGGTGGGAGGGGGTTCGTAGGTGCGCTTCCAGCCAAAGAACGGCAAACCGTCAAACTAAGCGCGCGCGCGTAATGTCAACCTTACACCTCGCACTTGCAAAAACCACTAAATGGAAAAATAATGTCAATAAATACTCAATGAAAGTGATCAATAGATTGTGATGTTGGAAACTGGAGAACATCCACTCCATGCAAAATTGCAGACAGCAAAGTAGAACAAATGGGAGAGCCAGAAAAACGATATATACTAACGCCTATGGAGAGTTGATGACGAGGAGGGTATTGGTGGTGGTAGAGGGTGCTCGTTGCTCCACTGAAAAGAAAACGACAGCTCAGAGAAGCTGCCTAGTGTCCAAGGGCTGTGTTCATAAGAGTGGTCCAGTTGGTAGTTGGGTTTGAGAATTACTCCAATTCTGACGCCCAGAAGTTCATTCCTTGCGTTAGGATGGGGGGAGGGGGGGGTAGTTTCCAGGAACGTAGATAAGGGGTGAGTATGACGTGATTGTTGATAGATGAAGGGTCCCCACCTTCCAGCTGGTGGGCATGCATGGAGCCACTTATTGAGATTCAAACTACCCTCAATACTGCTTTGGGTGGAAAAAAACCTATTCAAGGCCAGCCTAAAACCGTCTTTTGTTAGATTAATAGACAAGAATGCAAATAAATGAAGAACTCACTGAATGATCTGTTGGCGCGCTTAGTTGAAACGCAACCGTGGCGCTGGGCAGTGGACCAGGGGGTGGACTCTTCAGAAGAGGACCAGCCAAAGCTCCGTCCATCATTTGATGCAGCAAATACATGAAATAAATATTCCTAGTTTTCTTACTCTGCTGGTCAGGATAATGATCAGTCATCAACTTGGTCAGCCACCTCTGTAAAAAAAAAAAAAAAAAAGTATCTAGCTCGACATCAAATTACTCTTTATAGTATAGCTGGTCGTTAGCCACTTACTACAGGCCCAATGTTATTTACATACGTCTTATTAAAAATATCTTACTGTCGCTATTTCGTCGTGTTTTCGAGACAACTGCCGTTTGGCCAGTTGCGTATATACTTTGGAGGCATAAGTGAAAAAGTCGAAGTCCAACTGCTCGGCAGAGAATTTTTCAAATTTAGTTTGTAACGTTTTTTCCACATTACCCGCGCCAATTAATTGATTCCATGTTGTTTTGCACTCCGCGTTTTCATCCTCGTGACGATCATGAGTTAGTCCAACTCTTGTTTCTTTGCAGCACAGAAACGATGGATGAAACTTGGTACAAGAACGGTCATATAGACTACCCAAATTCAGATTCACACAAACAGTAAGTGAAACATTGTATACCATATAACTAATTGTACTCAATCCATGTTGAACTTGAACAGTCTGCTGGCGATAAAATTAATTTACCTTTTTTTGAATCATTATTCTTCTTGGCCTCTTCGCCTGGATCGTCTCTGGCGGCATGATTGGATTTCGAAGATTTGACCGCCTTGTCTCTGCCACCTTTGGCATTCTTAGGTGACATAGTTTTACGTGTTCGAGTAATTTCTAATATCCAATTATGTAACAAATAAATGTTCACTCAAAAAGTTTTGCAATTAAAAGCCGTAGTATAGTTATGTATTTTGTTTGCGATGGCGATATTCCTGGTTTCCCTGGGCACTGGAATGTACAATCGAACAAAGGTACCTACGTAAAGGTAAAGATACCTACATCCCCCAAAATCCCTAAAATCCCGAAATCATTTTTTGAAATGAGTAGATAGGTACCCATTTTGACCCATAACCTCATCCAAAGGGCGCCAATCGTTCCGAGATTCATTCATTTGGATTCAGCGCCCAAAATTTAGTGGAAAATGACACCCCACACGCCTGGGTACCAGAAATATCGTAAACACACATTCGAAATGGATAAATAGGCACCCGTTTTGACCCATTGCCTCATCCAGAGGTCACCAATTGCTCCGAGACCCGTCTCATTGGATTTAGTGTCCAAAGGTTAGTGGAAAATGATACCCCACACACCTAGATTGCAAAAAACCTCAAAAATCCATTTAGATATTTAGAAAATCTTCTACTGCTAAAGTCGGCGTGGACGGCGGACGGACAATTGCTAATTTTGATCTAGACACCGTGAGACGTCTAGAAATTTTTTTCGAGGCGAATCGGGGAGATTGACTTTTTGAATGCAAACACAGGTTGATTTTTCAAGGAATAACCAACCAAAATTAGAGTGATGATCCATATTGCATAAAAGCTGTCAATCCAATTTATGATATATTTAAACTCATTTATTTCAGCCTTTGATTAA
Source organism: Cyrtorhinus lividipennis (assembly GCA_019603395.1). NCBI lineage: Eukaryota > Metazoa > Arthropoda > Insecta > Hemiptera > Miridae > Cyrtorhinus > Cyrtorhinus lividipennis. The sequence goes on along the minus strand of CM033999.1, from coordinate 2,387,033 downwards.
TTCCGGTCTGCTAAGTGCTTCCCTGTGAAACAAATATTGTTCCAATCACTGGCCTTTGTTGAAAATTCGACTAATCGCGTGTAATCCTTTTCCACGTTTAGGATAATGTATAAACAAATCTACACGAGTCAATTTTCTCGATACGTTTCACTCGTTCATTTCGCACCGTCTCGTTCAACCTTTTTGACATTGTCAGCTGAAATTGTTCGACTGATCCTCAGTGTAATCCCTCGCTAATTCACGTTTGCTGAGGGATATCCAGAAGATCCACGTGAAATGCGAAGCCATCCCTTCACGAAACGTTCCCTAATCACTGGCATATCCGTCGAAACCGCGAGTCCTAAACCCAATTCATTCTCCAATCATGGGAGTTATGGAATCAGTGATCGACGTTGACATTAATTATACTCGGATCAGTTCAATTCCGGTAGGTTTCCGTATCTCTCTGCTGTGGTGAGTGACCTCGATACCCGACAATCTGTATACCTAATACAATGTTATATGCAATCGTGATTGGATTGTTTATCTATCGTAAAACCCTGCTCTTCTCTTCGATGTTCGCATCGGGTTTGTCACTTTAGAGATTATCTTAACACACACCACAAACAGCAGTACAAGAACGCTCTTCTACTCTGTGGATATGTTTCAAACGAAATGCAAATAGCCGATTTTACGCATAGTAGGGCAGTTGAGATCAAGTTAGGAGTCAACATTTTACACTCCGTCGTTACCAAAGGTAGCTAGGAAGTTACAGTCTGGCCTTAATATGCCACTATAATCATCAGTAGTTTTAATGTGAATCCTGTAGAGTTCATGTCAGGAGTCCTCTTGCCATCCATCACCTTTATCACGAGAAAATGTGCAATAATTATTGTTCGGCCCCAGGCCTCCCTATAAGATCGAATTCGAATCGATTTTTTTTCTAACAGTTAATTGAACTTTTAATGACTGATCGAGCGGATGCAAACGGATATTATGAACACGTTGAAGAACAGAAGCACAGTAACAGTATGTGCAAGGTTTCCTTGACGGCGGTACCCCCTTAGTTCACAGACCGAGCGAGTGCTGATGTCGGGTCATCTAGCGCGAGCAAAAAGGTCCTACCCTGGTCGACCCAAACGGCGGGTAATTTGAACTGGCTGCTCCTTGGCATCTTTCGATCTTATAGGGAGGCCTGGGGCTGAACAATTATTATATTTGGCATAACATGCATAACATGAGAAAGGCAGAGGTGATCAATTTAACGGCCTAGAAGAAAGGTTTTGAGTTGCTCTAACTATATCTAAATAAAATCGGCAACAATTACGTTTCAACATCACTTGATTCTGTCAGGGATGATGCTTTTCACTGAAGTTGTATCACAAGTGTACAAGAAATTAAGGTTTACGTGTGATAAGTATATTTACACCGACCACTTGATAAATTGATGCCGAATTAAAATAGCTTTAACCACAGAACGAATTCAAAAGCTTTATTTTTGGACCTAAGCTCGCTAGCCAAGCAAAAACAGCATGTTTCCACTTGAGCAAATAGAAAACGAGAAGGGAAAACGGAGAGTGGAGTGTCCCCATACTCATTCCAATCGATTCAGCGTTCAACATTTAGTGAAAAATGATACCCCACACGCCTTGGTACCGGAATATCTCCCCAATTTCGGCATAGGTAGGCAGGTACCCATTTTGACCCAAATCCACCTAAGTGGGCCCAATTGGTCCGGGACTCATCTCAATGGGTTCAGCATCAAAAATATAGCGGAAAAATGACACCTCACATACCTTGTTCCCATTAAGTCCCGAAAATCGAGTTTAAAAAAATACATTTTTACTCAAAATTTGGGCTAATTCTAATTGGGTGTCAAACATTCGAGGACCAACTTGAGCCGTAAACAATTAATTCAAATTTAGTGGCCCTTAGTACATGGAGAAATATTCATGTGATGAATATGAAAAACATTTGGCTTTCCTTACGCTTTTAAGAGGGAACTGGCATCTGTTCTAGACTTTCCCCCTAGGAGTGGTTTTACTTTATTATCAATTTTACTTCATTTTATTTTATATTACTCATACGCACTAGTGAAAAGTCATTTAAACTGTAAGCAAAATGTGAAATATTGTTTTTTTTTTCTTCAATTGAAGAAAACAAATTAGGGAGTAGAAGACTAGGGAACAGATTCTACACATTTTAGTCTTATCTAACATATCTGGTGCAATGGGCGAGATTAACAGGACGGCAAGCCAACCAACAATTTGACTTCCTCACGTCGAAAGGGTATGTTAGGTAAGATGGGCCTCTCCTCTCTCCAATGTAGTTACATGGTCTTATAGGGCCAACTGTATATATTTAATAATAGATTCTGTACTTCGAAATAGCGTTGGATACATCTGTACTTCGAAATAGGGTTGGATACAACATGTAAGGCTGCTGAATGGATGCCCTTGATGGAACCCAGAAAACATTTTATGACTCATTTATTTTTGTGGTGAAGAACGATCATTTTTGCCTTCATTTTGAATTATTTTACCTGTTTGTTCGATTTCAATTTGAACCTATTCATACCCTTCGGTCAAATAATTTCTGCATGGAAATCACAGTGTTTCAGTGACGTTGGTCCACTAGCGCTTACTAGAGATTTCGCTAAATGTAAGTCATTTAGCCTCAACGGCCATCCCCGCTGAAATAGTGGGGGTTCTTAATAGCCACCCTCATCCTGCCTCATATGTGCCCCCTCTCTCTCTTCTCGCGCTAAAAATTTCCCCGACTTTTCCTCCCACCCTCTCGCTTTCCCCCTACTCCCCCCGCCGTCTGAAGATCATTGACCTACCGAGTGAGGAGGTCGTCATGGTAACGCTATGGATCAACTGCTTCCCCACCGAGTCGCGGCCTCTTTAGACAAAGGCCTCGAATCCGACATCGCCTCGTCACCCGTCGGTCGGTCTAAAGCAGTGAATAATCAGGTAAATATTTTGAGGGCCGATGGCATTCAATTCAACATTGAAAAGTTACCAATTTTTGTACATATAAAAAATCTGTTCATTTTGCAAGGTCAGCCCAATTTAGTCAAGAAAAGAAGCCAAAATTGACCACGTAATGTGATTACATATAAATTGTAATCGTTTGTAACGTAACTATCCGGCGTTGATCTCGCATCAGGTTTAGCCATTGTGTAGTTAGGCGAAATGCCTTCGCCGCAATGTACCCGTATTAGGGCCAAAATTAGGTGTCATATTCAAGTTCTAAGGCGTTAGAGGACCTGAATTCGCCGAAATCCATTCAAAATGGGAGTTTCGTCAATATTTAATTAACCATTTGCAGCCAAAGATTATTGTTTTGTTTTTCAAGAGTTTTGTATTCACAAACTGATCATTATATCCCATCATATTATCTTCCGCTATGCCCTTAAATCATCAGCCTAAAACCGCTTACATCGACTCTCACGACAGTTATTATCAGAGGCTTCAAGCTTTTTCCAAGATTTCCTTAGTTGTTATGATTTTGTGAATTTTTTTTAGAGTGTGTTCAGAATGTTAAGATTACAGGGTAAATGGGTTTTGGAGAATGTGACTACTATGTACATATTAGTATTGCGTGAATGTTTTACGGAAGGGGAGGTGACGTCTCGCTGGATCAGCTGTGGGAGGCCTTGTCTTTGTGGAGAGCGAGGCTAAGCATGCTTGTTCCCCTCCTTTTGCTACTTCCCCTACTCTCACCTCGCAGTCTATGTTCGGGAGTCCCGCCTCCACCGCCGAAACCTTTACCACCTCTCCTGCCATCCCTTCGTGACGTGGTATGACGTCATTTCAAGGTTAGGTCGTTCCATGTGTCTCTCCAGCCGTCTGCGTCTGGTTGGGCCCCTTCTCTCTATAAAATGACTTACTTTAACCGGGTCATATCACCGACCCTTTCACCGTTGACTGTTTGCCCTCCTTTCCTATCAAAAACCACCGATAAACCTCGAAGGAAGGAGAGAAAGGATTAAAGTCATTCATAGCAGAAGCTAGATATTGTCCTCTTTCCCATAACTCACGCCGAGCAAACCTCCCGCCAAAATAGCATATTATCTAATTTTAACTAAATTGCTAAGTCGTTCCGCAAACTGAATTAGGGTCGATTACTCAACGCCTGCCACAGCTAAATAAAGTCGGAGTACATTCAGGAATCTTCAGGATATTAGCCAGAAAGTACCAGAAAGATGCATAAAATCTCCCCAGTACAATAATAAAGCAAGTAAGTCCTGTTCGGTCATTAGTCGGTAACAACAGTCTCTCAAAGGAATGAGAACAATCCACATTTTGTGACTCGTAATGGGTCGTTATGAACTTTATTACGCTCTCATCTTCATTCCACAAGGGCCAACTTGAATTACTCACCCTCGGAATGGCGATTCACTGCATGGAGAACGAACAAGTATTTTGAAGGTCTTTTTCGAGTGTTTATAATGCTCCCCGGGGATCGGCGTCTCCTCTGAATAAATGTGGTTTGAAAGCTGTTCGATCGTTCATGGCTGCCAAGTACAACTACACCTCGAGGAGTCGAAAAGTTTTTTCGGTTCCGTTTCAGTCGTATTCGAATCGATGTCTCACTCATACAAAGATGTAAGTGGAGTTCGTGAGGACGCTGTGAGTCACCAAATTCTTTCGATTTCATGCGGTATTACAGAGGATGATACATCCGATTCAATAATACGAGTACAATAACGATATTTGGTCGCACTTCTTAATGAGAGATTATTCGCTTAATTTTCATTCATAGCGGCTTATCATTTTGAAACTCATAATCTTAGAAATTCTCATATTTCAGTTGAAATGACCCCTCAGGCCCCCGAAAGTCTTGAAAACCTACATTAACCTCTGAAGCTCGCCTCTGTTTGCAACGGTCATGCTGATATTAAGCTAAATACAATCTAAAGGGTTAGTGGACTCAATGTATGCACAACATTTTTGGGTTTCGGAATAGGTACTCCAAAATATTTCAAAAATTGCTCAGAGAAATTAAGTATGGAGGCAATAATCTACTCCTAGATGAAAAAATTAATCGTACTGTTGCGAGCTCGCACTGGCGCCGGTCAAATGGGCTGCTGGCGTCGCAAGGTCAACGACCTGTGGAGGTTTAAGGGTCTCGAACATTCGGGAACCTCCCCGTTCGTCCCAGAACGTTCTCGACCGGGCAGCAGGTATAAAAACGGGCCCAGAAACGCCGCGCAGTTCAGTTCAATTCGGAGTCCGGATATAGATGCTTCGGGTTATAAATCATGCCGTGCCGCGTTATAAATAGTGCGACAACCGCGTTACAACCGTGTATTGTGATTCTGTGCAATTGTGTAAATGCTCGAATGTGAACAGTGTATTCAAGTGAACAATTGTTAATAAATTAGTTACGAAGAACATAAATTGTTACAGTACATTGTGTATCTAGTTACGCCCCCGGCAGATTTCTATCCCAGCTGACATAATTGTGAAATAACCTTAGCCATGAAGCCTTCCAATCACAGAACAGAGATTGCATTAGGCTCGTTCTTATGAGTTTTGTTCACGAATTATACGTAAAATTGCGTTACTTACCAAGTTTGCTCAACATTGAGTTTTCATGACACACAAAGAAACAAAAAATAACCAACCAAAACGCTGCCAATTCTTTCACAGGGGTGATTCCTAGGACCAGGAGCATGGAGACTCATTCCACTCGATTTAGCGTCGATCTGGAAAATGATATCCCACACGATTAGGTACCAGAAATCTCGAAAACACATTTGAAATGGGTAGATAGATACCCATTTTGACCCATAACCTCATCCGGTGGGCGCCAATCATTCCGGGACCCGTCTCATTGGTTTCAGCGTCCAGAATTTAGTCGAAAATTATACCCCACACGCCTAACTCACCAAAAATCACGAAAGTCAAATTTTTGAAATACACATTTTGAAAAAATTCTTGGTCCAAATCAAAGAGATTGACATTCAGCATGAAAACATAAGTTGCAGGAGATTGATTCACCCGCAACGAAAACACATGGAACTATACAAAGTAAAACGCTGTGATGGATGAATAATGAATATTTAAATTATTAATCTAAAACCGTATTTAACTACTCAAAATTCTCTATTTACAGACAGAGAAACATTAACACAAATAAAATAGTTTGTGTGTTTTTACATGATAACCATTATACATAATATAAGGCAGAAAGGTATGGATTTATTCACAAATTCAACAAATCAATGTGTTAGCTCTAGACAAAAATTTACCCTAAAATCCACCACAAACTCCCACCTAAACATCCTACACTCTTTCCCCACATCCAATCCAAACTTCCTATTTACCCCCTCCAGAGTTAACCCCCACCAGTGCTACCCAAGCCACTTCCCTTAAAATCCCAATCCGCAACCATTCTCCTACACCTCATGCCCCCACCCTTACACTTTTGCCCACTCGCTCACCCCACACCCCTCTCCCCCCAACCTACTACTATAAACACCTGAAATACCTATCGAATCCTCATTACTTGCTTGACAATGATGTTGTTAAATCAAAAGTGCTGGCCCACTTTATTAAAAATGTTAGGTAAAACAGACCTTTCCAATATATAGGTATATTAACAAACTAAAACATATGCACACTGACTATAGTTATTGTCAAGGAGAAGGTAGTTCAAAGGATCTATTATTCGTTCTGTTACAACTCTTCCAGGAATGTAACCTGTTTTATCCCATGTGCTCCCTCACGCAAAACAAAGCTGATCCAGTATTTTGCGCACCACGATTTTCACCCTCTTTTGCATTTGCTCGTCAACCTCAAATGATTGCATTGATCGTGTGTTGCGCGGTTAGCAGGGATAGCACCACCGCACACTCGCTCGACAATAACATCGGTAACGATCGTAGAAGCCGGGCGAAGGTAATTTACCTACCTAACCCACGGAGTTGGTGAACTCTCTCGGATTTGATAGACAGTTCAATTTCGTGACTTCCCTTGAACGTGAAGGGAGAGCGTGGTGGTGAGTGAAATTGTGAGACTGATTATGGATTAGTGACGAACGTTTCGCCGTATGAGATTGGCGGAGGAGCCGTCTGCTAACCCAAAGGAGAGATGGGGGTTCAAGGCTGAGGAGAGAGAATTCCTGAAGGGAAAATGCTGAGGAAAGGACCTTGGTGTTCATAGTGAAGATAGAACGCCCAGCTAAAAACGATCTACCGTAGACATGTCCTTCTCATTCAGAGAACGCTCGTGGAAAACATATTTTTCAATAGGTAATAGAAAAGATCGACATTTTACGACCATGAATAACCTCCTGCTTGGAGCGCTATATTCGACCCAGCAAGACCGCTCCCGCAGCTTTTCAAGAAAACCTGTTTTGAGGAAGAACCAACATGAGGATCAGGGATAAAACCGGATCCCCGCCAGATGTTCCTTTTACCTCTTAGGAGCACGGAAGTGAGATTTATGGGAAGACAAGTCGTCGTTCGAAAGCTCCCGTATTAATTAGTCTCGTTTAACCTACTTTCGATGTTCAGCAAAATATTTTTACAAAACGAGACCAGATTTTCCAGTCCACGCTCCATCGTTAATAATTTCCTGCCGTAAAGCCCCCATACACGACGGAGCCAACGGGCCAAATGGCCCCGCGCCGAGCCAAACTCGCCCGTACATGGGAAAGGAAAGTGGCTCGATGTGGCTCGGCGAAAAAATGCTGGATTTTCGGACGATCCAAAATCCACGGAGCCGAGCCACCGAGCCAAACTTTGGACCGTCCGTGTGTGGGGATTCGCGGAGCCAAATGGACTCGGGCCAAATAGTGGCTCGGCCGTGTTCGGCTTATCGCCATGACAACAAGCTGATCGATGACGTCACTCCTTCAGCCTACGACACTGACAATGATTTTATCAATGACAATGATCTATTTTTATTATTGACTTTATATTATTATGATTTTATTATTTCATATGATTTTATATTTGATAAAAAAAGAAATAGCTGTGGTAAATTTCAGTTTTTCATAAGTGCAGCCACTTGCTAAATACCGAAGCGTTGCAGTTAATCTTTCATGAGGCGTGTTGGCTTGCCTCATATTCGTGTCCTGCCTTTGGATCATGGGTGTCACCATATTGAGCAGCATAATATTGTATGTCGCCTCATTGATCCTGGGGTAATTACACCAGTCCGCGGGTTCAAGGGTTAGGTGTTCAATCAACCGGACATGCGTTATTTGGTTTCTAGCCGATAACCATTCTTTCTGCCATACCCTTTTTCGTTTATTCTTCTTCTAATATAAATGCAAACGGCAACGGCAGCTAAATTCATCAACTCCTGGTTATTCATAGGTGAAACAAGTGAACCGATTCAAGCACTTTTCCCGGATACAACAAGTTTTTCATGAAAGGCGATAAACAGCTGGGTTCACATCTGGCTCGGCAACCAGACTGGACTGGCTCGGCCGTGAGTGACACTCAAAATTTGGTCCCGGAGCCAAATGGACTCGTTACCTTGGCTCCGAGCCGAATGGCACCGTCGTGTATGGGGCTTTAAGATCCAGCCTGGGCTACTCGCCTTAAAATGTTTCGTCTTCAAAGCCGATTGAATTCCTTCCTTGGTCATTATAAACTTCAAACGTGAGTGAAATCGACGTGGAACACGGGTGAAGCCGTATCGGTACCCTGACGTCCGTATCGGCTCCCTCATCCCTTGGAACCATGGCCGTATCAGCTCCCCTCTGTTGAGGGAAGCGTGGACGTTTCGGTTCCCACTTAACAACATTTTCCTTCCCTTTTTTTGCAGGCACACGACGATCTAGCTTTCTTACGGGTTTGGAAACTGAAAGATTCACAGCAGTAAGTTGTGTGCGGAGCAGTACTAGGAAAATTGGCTCACGTTGTGGGGGAAATTTTCATCTGTCAAGGTAATTGTCGCAAATCTAGTCGACAAATTTGGTTATGGCTATTTCAATGTGGTTCATCTCAAATCGAAAGCAAAACAGTCCTCAACCTGATCAGGAGGAAGCAGAGATAAATCAAAAAACATTTTCAGAAGCCTTGTATTTGTTTTCCAACTTCTCGTCTATGAATTCTTTCGATAACCCGAATTCTTGGATCTTCCTCAACTATGACTTGCCCAAATGTAACTTGCACCCTCTAATGTTCACCAGTGGTCAAAAAGACGATAGATCTTCGTGAATCGGATGTTCAATATCCACGAAAAGCCGGGGAACTTTTGATATTTTTCGGTTAGGGTGAACCGATTTTCGCTGATAATTATCGAAAAAAATCGTGTATTCAGAAAGTGGTGGTAATTGTAGTAAGCCGTCAAGTCCACAAGTTTTTATAATTCATTATTGGTCTTATTCATCACACAACTTCTAGTTTTTTGGTTTTTATTTGGTTATACCTTGAATAATTAACCTATGTCTTCACAAAAAAAGTAAATCTCTCCAATTCGGCCCAAAAAAATTTTCAGGACGTTTCAAGGTGTCTAGATCAGAATTAGCGAATCTCCGTCCGCCGTCCACGCCGATTTTGGTAGTAGACAAATTTCTAAAAATCTGAAATTTGGGTCAGGGGCCCGTTTCCGGCCTTAGTTGGACGCTGAATCCAATGAAGTGGATCCCAGAACAATTGGCGTCCACTGGAAGAGATGATGGGTCAAAATGGGTACCTATCTACCCATTTTGAATGTACGTTTCCAGATTTCTGGTACCTAGGCGTGTAGGGTATCATTTTCCACTACATTTTGACTTGGCAGCCAGAGGGGATACCGCAGCCAACAGCAGTGAAGCTATTAGGGAAAGTAATCTTTGTTGGATCGCATGATATTGATGATAAAAACAATGTTGCTCCAGAGCTCAACAATGCCCTTTGTCAGTCAAGCTACCAGGAAAGACAATGGACAATGCTGCTGAGCTTCAGGTACCTGTCCTACTGCCAAAAATGGGGTGGACAGAGAACGGGGAGTTGAATTATGAACCTACCCTAGGGTAGGGTAAGTAGGTAGATATTTTGTTTTCCTCTTCGAGGACTATCTCTCCAATTCATCCGAAAATGTGACAGTTTGTGATACAAGTATTTGTCCGGAACGTCGTTTCACCGGCTCTGCGGTTGGTGGCAGAGCCCGATTGCTGAAATGGAGGCTCGGTATTCCGAAATTTATTGGTTCTTTCAAAATATTCGGTGGTCTAGGCGTGTGTGAGTCATGGACGTTGATTCGGTTGAGATTGGTTTTGGACCGATAACCTCACATGAAGGCCAATTATGAGTAAAATTTGGCATTTTGAGGATGAAATATCGAGTTTTCAGGCACTCAGGCGTGTAGGGTATCATTTTGCACCACATTTTTGAACGCCGAATCAACGAGTCTCCAAAAGATGGCCTTATACGAAAACATAGGGTATTGGTATATGTTAGAGAATGATTACTTTATTTAGAAACAAATATTTGTCTGTTTTTTCTTTTATTATTTGATATTTACTCCTCAGACAAGCTTTCCCATACAAACAAACCTACCGAAATTATTAAGCTATTGTGGAATAATTACAGCGTTTCTGAATTTATATAGATGAGGTTAATTTAAATTTAAAACAAAAAATTTCCTCTTTTTATCTGTTGAATTTTACTGTCACATGGTGACCTCCAAAAGTGATATTGCGCCCCCCCCCCCCCTCCCGTGATCTTTTCTTTGGAATAAATTTCTGTGTTGTTAGTCGATGTATGACTTGCTGAGGCAGAACATTTACGGAATATGACAGCCTCTACATAGCTAGTCGATTTGGGTTTCAGTGGAGTTGAGCACGGTGTTGTTTTGCGTGTAGCGCGAGAAAAAACAACTCACTAGCGAAAACAACTGAGCAACGAATTTGTGATGAAATCTGAATATGGGATAAATTACGAAAATGAATTCCCGCTCACTCGCAGTGCCGCTCTTTCTCGTGCGATTCCATTTCGTTAGAAGGTCATTCGATAGTCGGAAATAATCTAGTATTCTGATTCAGTGTACAAGCACTTCCACCTAAAAGGTGACATCCTTGAAAGCTTTCACGTTGATAACACAACCCAGACACCCGTGGGAGGTCTCTATTCTTTTAGGTGTTTGCTTTCAGGTGGAGTAAGCCCCTCTAGGCGTCCTTATCAGCATCCTTGAAAGGGACGGCTTGGAATTTAATTACGCTTTACCAGGACAGGGATCGTTCCATCACCGTTGATCCTCGACGAAGTGCGAGTAGCGCGTTCCCTTTTGAGAAACCCAAGAGCTTAGAGCGTTCAGATAGCGGCGTATTGTTGTCAATGAAAAACAATCCTTGAATATACACATTACACATTAATCCGTCCTAGCACCAAGCAGCGATGCCACTTGAGCTACAAAGATACATAATTTCCAATTAACAACTAGCAAGAAAGTCTACTTAAACGCTTCCGCAGTTGTACACATGATTTTTGACCACCAAACACAGTCATTGAATTTCGTTTAATCCCTCCTTAGCCAAAATTTGATGAATTTTTTGATTTATTTCCAATGAATTCACATGCGAGAGCAGATAGCTTTTGAATCGACCATAAGAAGAAGAAAGTAGAGATCTACTCCGGGTATACTTATGGTTGTTCTGTACCAAATGGGCGACACACAGTAGGTATAGCATGAAACATTCTATAATCTTAAGGGGTGTCTGAGGCTAGTACAAATTATAATGAATTTCTAGGAATGTCCCTTTTCTCCGGAGCTACTGAATGAGTTTGAACGTTATCGTTATAACGAATTATCGATTTTCAATTCGAAGTTGAAGTGAACCTTCAAAATGTTCTCATTAGATGGTCACAAAACGTCAGAAAGTAATATTTTAAAGAAAAAAAAAGAATGTCCGGTTCTTTGTACATTAGGTGGGAATAGATTAGAAAAATAAAAATAACGTAGAAATATCTCCTTCACCTCTTTCAAAAAAAAAAAAAAAAAAAAACTTGATTTTTGATTTGAGAAAAGATTGGTTTTGGTATAAACACGGTAACACCGTATCTTTCATCGCCTGACTCGGGACTTAGAATAGGATATTTATTCTAGGTGCTTCTTGTTTTGATACTACAAATAAGGCGTAGTAAGTAGAGGTGGTATGAAATTGGGCCAAGTGGGTGGTATTGGTGCCTTGGGTAATGCCAGCTCTCGAAAATCAAATGCTCGTGTTACATAGAGAAAAATTCTCTCAAATGTGTACAATTCTATGCACTTGCTCAATTGTGGAGCTTCTGTCGAAATCTGAGTCTGAGTATCAATTTATGTTTTTTAATGAGTCTAAATAATTGCTCCGGACAGCCCAGACCTGTACGAAATGCGTTAATTTGGTGATTATCTTGTTTACGGTGGGATTACTTTCACTACTCATGCGCATATTTATGACGGAACTAAGCGTTTATTTCTCGCGATTGCTTTCCTAGGCTGTTGCTTCAGGAATTGACCTGTGATTAGATCAAAACCTGGTGCTTTCTTAGGATATATTTCGTGGTTTATTGTTTTATTTATCACATTAACAACATTAACAAATGGAATAGATACCTACAAGTAACTGGGACTAACTAGCACTTTTGGTAGAGAAGTTATTTATAGCAAATTAATATTGATCTCAATCCATTTTATGGGCTACAATCAGTGAAATTATAGATAATAAAGTTAGAAAGGAAACTATAATAACGAATTTAAAAATAAGAAACAACATAGTAGATGGGAAAGACACAAAAAGATGTGCTGAGGAGTTCAATAAGTTGCTATGGTCGAATCCGTGCTTACTTACTGCCTCCCAGTCTGAAGCAGTACTTACAGCACATTGCTGGAGCCAACGAAAAAAGGCAGTCATTAGGAAAATGGCCAAGAAAAGCAGGCTTGAACATACTATTTTTCCTGGAACTGCAGATTTTGCCTTTTAATAAATTAATCGCTCTTAACAATATTGAGCAAATAATAATATGATGAACTTCCTATCCAACTGTTAAATACCAAACGATGTATCCGTAAACTATAGCTAGCAGCATATAGCAGAAATATAGCTATAGCTAAACTTAATTTATTTGCCTAGTACTGCATGCTTGCGTACCGCCAGAACCCTGCTCATCCCCCACCACGAGCACTTGCTCATATGGGGGATTAATTTCGTAGAATATTATGTGATCGTGGCGGATCATGCCGGTTGTGTTAAACACAAATGTTTGCATCCGCTGTATTTTTTTCGTGTATTCATGTGTTTAATTTAAATAAATTTATTTTGAAAAAATTTTCTGGAAATAATTGGCTATTTATTCGTATAAACCTTATGATGCACTTATTGAGGTCAAAAGAGCTGAAACTTGAAGATTCTCTATCGCTAAATATTGTTGAAATGCTTTTGGTCACTTCTACCCACAATAATCCCGAAAAATAATGTTAAATCAGTCATGGTGGCCTTTACACCAATTTTGGTTTGTTTCCCTGAGTACTAGACGCCGGTGTGTGATAATAATTTCTCGAATTATGGATTACGCCGAGGTACAAGTCTGGGAAAGCTTATATTAGATTTACGAGCGATAATTTAGGATGAGCTAAGCAGTGGAATAGTTCGTAACTACCACACTACTCAGCAACTCGAACTAGGGTAAATTGGCTATTAGCGTTCCGGAACGGTTTCGCACTCCTACCGTCAATAAGATCGTACTTTCGTTTCTCGCTTTTGTCGGCTCAGTGGAGAAGAACGTTTTTCTACTGAGAAGGTGATGTCGATTTTCACGTCGGAACATCCCTTCGCAATCGTTCAAGTACAATGGACCGGAGGATCGATGTAAAATAAACGGGAGACAATGCCATGTTTTTCATCTCGTCGTGGAACGTGAGATGAAAATCCCCTGGGCAACGTCTCAAGGGATGAATCTGCTCTGAATTCTTCTATTATAAGTTTTGAAAACGTCAAGCTTTGAGTCCTACAAAACGGATTTATAACTTCTTTTAAAACATGTTGAATTTTACTTTTACCAAGAAATTTTCCTTTTCAAGCTTCAATCTACGATCAAGATAATCAGTTGAAGCGACCGAATTTCACCTAATTTCTTGCCATAAATACCCTCGTAACTTCCATTTTTCATCGAAACCGGAGGATGTGAAGCGGATTTCCGGGATCTCCTCCTTCCAAGAGACTCCCAGAGGCTGATGGCAGACCGCGTTGAGAAAGGCCACCAATCACGCAGGTGGCTGTCGTTAAAGAATTCGCCTAATGGCGTTGCTTAGGTGCCTTCACTCGGCCTAATCTCAACTTAATATCGGCCTCCCCCCATAAAGATCAATTCAATTACCTCCGAACCCTTCCGGACCACTGGGGTGGGGGAGGTTCCTTAATCGACTAGAAAGGATTAAACGTTTATGCACGCGTTTCTTATCCTCCTCAACGGGCCCGAGAATGCGCAGTTAATTAAGGCCGGTTCAAATGAATTTATGGTATTTGAAGGTTTATCTTAGACGATTTGTTTAATGAAAATGGGCAATTTAAGGGACTCGTTAACAAATAATTAGGATATTCTGGACTTCCTTAATGCAATCGAAAGACCTTACACGAATCGCGTAAGAACTCAGGTCGCTCCAAATCCTCGAGCAAAGGATGAAGAACATCAGAAATGTCAAATGTGTCCGGCAATATCAGGTACCTGACAAGCTGGCGAAGTAACGGTACAGCCTCACTTTCCAGCCGTATTTATAACTTCCCTCCTCTCTATCTGGATTAAATTAACGGAACGCTTTACACTGGGTTAACAACTGTCGGACTAAATTAGTAAATATAACACAACATAATATGTTGTCTCTAGTTCATTATGCTAAGGGGCCTTACAAGATTCCCCGAGTTTTTAAGGGTATTCAAGAAGGGAGGCTGGAGATAGTAGTCGTTCAGGAGTGTGTAACGTGAAATATTTCCGCCACATTTGAGTTTTCGCGGTAATGTTGGTCAACAACCACCTCGGAGAAAGGTCCGGTGCTACCTAACCTAAATTTCGTATTTGTTGTGTGGTCCAATGTGATCGTTTGTTGTTTTTCGTCGTTCTCCGTCTCGTCACGAACTCCAAGTCTTCACAAAAATTTTCGTCTGCCGAATCTCTTCCGTTCTGTTTCATTGTCACTGCATGCCTTATCGGTAAGCTTAATGCCGACTGAAAAGGATTCGCCGCCCGACGTCGGAAGTATCGATCATTTCAAATCCAAATTGTTACCTACAGGATTTTGATATGTCGCCTCAAAGAGGAAAGAAAAAGGACCACACTAACAAAAAGGAGTACCGGTCTGCCAGATCCCGTCGAGACGCCTATCATCGTCCTCCCTCCCAAATTATTCCCTTAAGTATCAGAATAGTATCTTATAAGCCTACGGCCGTAGGGTAAATGTAACTACGTAAATTTTATAATTTTGTGTTATTCCCAGTTTTCATTCGTTCGTCCCAATTTTAAAGGCATCTTTGGCCCGAAATAGAATATACGTTTAAGGAAGTTTTTTTCAAATTTGTCTTTACGAAATACAATGTTTCATAATACCAATAATAATAGTGCATTAAATGTAAGTAGGTACATAAATTTTATATTTTGGGTTCATCCCCGTTTTCGTTCTTTCGTCATATTTAACGTATAAAAAAGACCTGATCTTTGGAATGAACTTATCTGGAATGAACGCGTTGACAAGATGAACACGATCACACGTTCATTCGACCCGTTCCGAGTACTTTTCACTCCATCCATCCACAGAACTTGATGGGGAGGAGCTAAAAGTTTCCCACTTCTTTTCAATGAGTCACGGTCCCCTCCCCCAAAGTGTTATCTAACTCAGGTCACAGACTCTAATACTCATAATGTTATTTCGACATCTTCATCCCATTTGCACGCAATACCAAACGGCAGTCTCTGAAGTCAATTAGAAAAGGGATAGCTCCTTTTTTAATGATTCTGACCAGTAGTTTTTGAATTTATTAGGACTTCTGCACTTAATCCAATCCGGCCGACTAATGGATTTCAAATCACATACGGAGAGACAATTCATGGACACGTAGGAAGTTTTCATCAACTTGATATGAGTGAAATTCGCCCTCAAATGTGCTAATTTATTTATTTATTACACAAGAACGGGACAAGCCCTATTACAGAAAATAGAAAAATGAAATGCATTCGCACGCATGCCATGAATCAGAGACAGTAATGAGATTACTGACAGTAAATTCACCAAAGATAGTCAGTGGAGTGAGAAGACTTCGGCGAGACAGGAACGAAGAGAGCGAAGGGAGATCGAGAGCAGGTCGATGTCATGCTCAGCCGACAGCAGGTTAGCCATTCTGGAAGTCGGCAGAGGAGACGAGAACGCATGTAGTTGGTAGGTGAGAATGGCACAGCAAAGAGATCGCAGGAGCGCAGGCCTACTCGGGGCACCCGCAGGCCAAACTGGGCTTGCAAAGATTGGGCATCAATGCGCCCAGAAAAGATGCCGTGCATGACGGACATGTCCGCGAGAGCCTGGCGGGCAGAGGGGCTGAGCAGATGAAACTGCCGGCCCAGGGCACTGTAGTCCACGTCCTCCCGAAGAACCCCAAGCTTGAAGGCCAGGTAACGTAGGAACACACGGTACACCCTGTTCAGCTGATCCACATGGCAGTCGTATGAGGGACTCCAGACGACGGAAGCATACCCCAGGTGAGGCTGGACAATAGCTCGATAGAGGGCAACGAGGGTTCCTGAGCTCCTTACAAGGCTGATGACGGTTTCAGATAATGTTTGTGAGTTAATGCACGTGTAGGTATTCTCTTCGAGGTACAACAATCAGTTAAGATGGCCGGCAACTGTAGAATCGCATTATACAAAAGCGTTCGTAGAAAAAAAAGTCGACAAAGACCGGCCCGGCCCTCCTTGTCACCCAGTATTTTTTTTTTCCACTCCTCGAAATAATTTTTATATTAAGAAAAGCTGAGTTCCTTTGCCAAAAGTCTACTCGCCCTTCAGCGATCCCTAAAAGCGGCCGCTATAACCAACAAACGCGTTATGTTAAGTATATTTTTCCCCTTAAGGAACGGGAACCGCCCCACCCTCCGACGGCATCCGAACATAACTTTTCGCGCCAACATCGGATAGCACTTAGGACCCACCCCAGGTCCTCCTCTCGTCTTTTCCTATTGAAGAAGCCAAAACCTCTAGTTCTTCGGCACCCCCTCCACCCCTGTCCGCACCAGCCTCCTCATATTTCCATCCCTCGTCTATGGTATTCTGTTGACGTCCCATTTCTCTCTTCATGCAAATGGAAATAACGTTTCCGGCGCAAACACTCCAAAAACCCCAAATAGTGACCTAAAGGGGGAAATATTTTGTTTACACTTTATAGAGGAAATACATTTACGGCGAGGGCTCAGACCAGATAAGGGTCTGAACCTGTTGGGTATTCCATAACCAGAGAACAAAGCTCCCCAATATCGAGCCGGAAACTGGAAGAACACGTCTGGTTTTGGCATCAAATTCACTAAGGAGAAATTTGAAAGCGATTACCCTCTAAACCTCGTGTGGTGAAAGATGAGATGAAGAGGAGATTTATTCATCAATGTACGATGCAAACGAGAGGCTGGTAGGAAGTTTCCGAAGCCACTAAGAAAGCGCTGAAACACCGCAAAACTCCACAAAAGCCGCAAAGCCAACGCGCTTAGAGAGTTGCGTAGTTATTTAATAATTAAGAAGCCCGAAGCGGGTCCAGTAAATATCTACGAGATACGTTGAATTTTTCCCGAAATATCCTCAAACCGGAAGCGACACGAATCGGAAGTCTGAGAAGAGATTTTCGAAATGAGATGTCAACAACCAGAAAAAAAACGCTCCAAGTTCTTCCCTTTTCATCATATTATCCTTTGTTAGTTTTGCTCGCTGGAGGAAATTGCGTTTCTTCATAAAATACAGTATTTTACAAACGAGCACAACTTATTTACCTTTTTCTGTGTTCCAATTATTGCTAACGAATTCCTAGTATAGAATTGTTCACTTTGTCACCATTGGTAGTTGCCATACTGCACCCCTTGGCTTTTGTTTGTTTTCATGAACTAAATGTACTTTATTGTTCAGAGTTGAGCGAATTTCATTGCTGAACAGTCTATAAATACTATGTAGACTGCAAATTGATATGTGCGGAATTGTTTACTACACATCAAAGTCGGAGGTGTGACGTGGAGAGAATTTTCAGACGCATCTAGAATGTACAAACAGAAATAACCTAAATCTACAGCTCGTTTGGAGATCAAACGTTGTATGTGATTGAGCCAGAGGAACCACTTGTCAATTTCGTGTTGATAACAATAGGTGGTGTATGGAAAATACGAAGGGATGAGTGAGGTATCGATTTTTATGGGGAGTTCAGTTCCCCAATCCGAAATTGATCAGGCAATGATGGAACAATTAACATAAAACTCCACTGAAGCATAATGTAGCTCACTGAAAGTCAACTGCATATACAAAACGCTGCGAATTCTTTCCACCAGGAGCGTGGAGACTCACTCCAATCGATTCAGGGCCCACAATTTAGAGGAAAATAATACCCCACAGTTCTAGATCGTCAAAAATCCATTTTTCGAAAAACACATTTTGATCTCCTACCACAAATAACCAAACTGGACGGACATTTGCTTACTTCGATCTAGACACCTTGAAATGTCCAGAAAACAATTTTGGGCCGAGAAGGAGAGACTGACTTTTTGCATGAAAACGTGGGTTGATTGTATAATGAATAACCAACCGAGAATGAAGGGTAACAATGAGGGTTAGCGATTGAGGATGCCTTGTTGAGCTACCGCAATGTTCCGCAGAAGACTACAGAGCGGGCACCAGCAGACATTTCTTGGTAGACGGCTGCCAACTTTTTGGATAATTTGAAGCCAGACATGCGGAAAGAAATGGACCATAAGTTGCAGTGGAAGCAGCAGGAGAAAGAAGAAAAGAAGAGGGGGAAGAGTTTTTGAAAAGGGGGAAGAAGTTTGGGTATAAAAAGAGTTGGACAAAGGATGGACTGCAGCAGCGCAGGCTAAGACCGGGCCATACTCACGAGGGGTTAAAAGACAGGAAGAACAAGTGGAAGCATGTTGATCAAGCATTGATTGATGGTTTTTATTTATGAAACTAGGGTTCATGTGAGAGAAGCCCGTTTGGCCCTGTCACCCCTGGAATGCCTCACAATCATTTCTTACAGCCTAGAATCAAATGCAATCAATACAGAAAACGCTGCAAATTTTCTGACAGGGGTTGGTTATTCCTTGGACCGGAAGCATGGAGGCAGATTTCAATTGATTCAACGTCCAAAATTTAGTGGAAAATGATACCCCACACGCCTAGGTAGCAGAAATATCAAAAATTAATTTTGATACCCCTATTTCACCCAAATTTGGTCCGGTCAGGCTAAACAAATTTTGGGCCGAGTCTGATAGGCTGAATTTGTTCATGAAAACAGGTTGGTTTATCAAGGAATCTGGCTGTAAAGACTTCGAAAAAATCTGCAAATTCTTACACACGGGTTGGTTATTCCTCGAATGGGGGAAACAGTGGGTGTGGCGGGTCCCAGACCCATTCCAATCGATTCAGGGTCCAAAATTTAGTGGAATATGATACCCTACTCGCCTAGGTAGCAGAAATCCCGAAAACACATATTCAAGATGGGTGTATCTATGGGGCACTACGACACTAATTTACTAATATAATATTGAGAAAACGTAGGTAATTTAGAAGGCTATAATAATTGTATTAAATTGAATTGAATGGTACGAATAAAAAGCTCGGACAGTAAAAAGAATTGTAGGCAACTGCTCAAAATTGGTTGCTAAGTTTAACAGCTGGTTATAAACAACAGGATATGACGATGTGTTTTGTTTGTCTATTCGGCTGAAGTCACCCACATGGGTAATAAATACCCAATTTGACCCATTACTTCTTCCAGTGGGTGCCAATTGTTCTGGGACCCATTTTATTGGATTCAGCGTCCAAAATTTAGTGGAAAATGACACCCCACTCGCCTAAATCACCCAAAATCTCGAAAATCCATTTTTCAAAAAACACATTTTGACCCCTACCCCCCCCCAAATTTGGTCCGATCGGGCTGAAAAGTTTCGAGGACCCATCTCGGCTGGGAACAGACCCCTGACCCAAATTTCAGATTTTTAGAACATTTTCTACTACCAAAAAACGGCGTGGACAATGGACGGCGTACGGCGGACGGCGGACGGACATTGACCTTTTTTGATCAGGACATCATGAAACGTCCAGAAAAAAATTTTGAGCCGAATCGGAGAGGTTGACCATTATCATGAAAACATAGGTTGATTATTCAAGGAATAACCAACCAAAAATCTGCAAATTCTTACACACGGGTTGGTTATTCCTCGAATGGGGGAAACAGTGGGTGTGGCGGGTCCCAGACCCATTCCAATCGATTCAGGGTCCAAAATTTAGTGGATATGATACCCCACACGCCTAGGGACCAGAAATCCTGACACATACAAAATGGGTGGATACATACCCATTTTGACCCATAACTTCTTCCGGTGGGTGCCAATCGTTCTGGGACACACATCATTGAATTCAGCGTCCAAAATTTAGTGGAAAATGATACCCCACACGCCTAGGTAGCAGAATACCCGAAAACACATAATCAAATTGGGTAATAAACACCCAATTTGACCCATAACTTCTTCCAGTGAGTGCCAATTGTTCTGGGACCAATTTTATTGGATTCAGCGTCCAAAATTTAGTGAAAAATGACACCCCACTCGCCTAAATCACCCAAAATCTCGAAAATCCATTTTTCAAAAAACCCCTACCCCCTCCAAATTTGGTCCGATCGGGCTGAAAAGTTTCGAGGACCCATCTCGGCTGGGAACAGACCCCTGACCCAAATTTCAGATTTTTAGAAAATTTTCTACTACCAAAAATGGCGTGGACAATGGACGGCGGACGGCGTACGGCGGACGGACATTGACCTTTTTTGATCCGGACATCATGAAACGTCCAGAAAAAATTTTTGAGCCGAATCGGAGAGGTTGACCATTATCATGAAAACAGGTTGATTATTCAAGGAATAACCAACCAAAACCGATTGAAAATCGATATAGGGTATTGGGGGACTTGAATGATGAGTGTACTGCGTGTGTCTCGGCCACGTACTGCGCTGAGGAAGGTAAGCCGATCTACCAGGTAAGACGAACTGCAGTAAATCAGGAGCATGAAGAGCATGGTCGCCACAGCCATGCTGATCCGGTGCAAGATTTTCAGTCGATCCAGATTGCGTTAGAAGTTCAGGGTCCTCTGAAGCTGGAGGATTCGTTTCGGCCAGAGCATCAAAATTGCGCAGCAACATAGATAGTACAAGTTGCAACCTCTTTTCGGCAGGTCTGCAAGATAGATGCGGTTCAGTAATTTGGGGTATCCAACAACAGCTGCCTGGCGTTTGGACGAATTGACCATCATTCTACACCACCAATGCTTCAGTTGTAACTTGGGGGGAGCGGCTGGAGAAATCTCCGCTGCCCCCTCCTCGTTACACGCCACGGATGGGGGATTTGTCAGGCAGAGCGGAAGACCCCCTCCAAGAACAGACTCTTCCACCAGACCTACAGGTGAGTAAGTGAACTATTGTATACCAACTCCATGTATATTAATTATCCAACCAATTGTACTCCCTTTTTTCCCTTCCAAACCTGTTTAATAATAATTTCTCAACCTACCGATCTAAAAAATTAGATCGCTGTCCCTCACATGGTAGCAGAACAAAAAATTACCCTCCACTAATAATTCCACCGCTCATAGCCATTTTTCCTAACGCAAGTCCATTACATAATTAACCGGTTAACTGATTCCAGCCTTCCCCTCAATACTTACACCTGAGGAATTTATGTTTCCTGAACTGAATCAGCGACCCCTTGTCCAAACCGGTGATTCCCCGTCCAAAAACCAACTAGCGAGGATTCGCCCGAATAAAAATACCTAACAACGAATGGACAGGGAGGGGGTTCTTTTTGCCTCGCCAGACGTCCCATAAATTACATACATTACCGCCGTTATTTATATTTTATTTTTAGCAGATTATTATGGAATCCCCTGCCTTCCCTAAAAACACCGGGAGGGGGGGGGGGGTGACGTGAGGGGAACAGTTGTAGAAATCTCCGGGGATTTGTCAGGCAGAGCGGAAGACCCCCTCCAAGAACAGACTCTTCCACCAGACCTACATGTGAGTAAGTGAACTATTGTAACCAACTCCATGTATATTAATTATCTAACCAATCATACTCCCTTTTTTCCTTTCCATGCCTGTGTTCTAATTTCTCAACCTACCGATCTACGAAATTGGATCACTGTCCTTCACACAGTTTGGCCAACTCCTCGTCCATAAATGCTCATGCCCCTCGGAAGTGTTCAATGGGTGTTGAGTAGAGATAGAACATCGGAAGAATACATCGATGTTGATATTAAAGTCACTACTGACTCTGAACCATCGAAATCGAAAAACCATTGGCTATAAAACGATCTTCTCCTATTTAACTTCATTTTTTTGGCTGGTTATTCCTCGAATAATCAACCTATGTTTTCATGCAAAGTCAATCTCTCTGATTCGGCCCAAACATTTTTTCTGGACGTTTCAAGGTGTCTATATAAAAATTAGCAAATGTCCGTCCGCCGCCCACGCCGTGGTAGTAGAAATTATTCCAAAAATCTTAAATTTTGGTCAGGGGTCCGTTCATGGGTCAAGTTGGTCCTCGATATTTTCAACCCGATCGGACTATATTTTGGTGAGGCAGTGGTCAAAATGTGTATTTCGAAAAATTGATTTTTGAGATTTCTTTGCAATCTAGGTGTGTGGGGTATAATTTTCTAATAACTTTTAGACGCTGAATCCAACGAGACGGGTCCTAGAACGATTGGCACCCACTGGAATAGGTTATGGGTCAAAATGGGGTCAACTATTTACTCATTTTGAATGTGTGATTTCTGGTACCTAAGCGTGTGGGGTATCATTTTCCACACAATTGTGGACGCTGAATCCATTGAAATGGCTCCGAGACCCACCACACCCACTGTTTCCCCCATTTTACCCATGTTGAAGAAATGAATCTCCATCCGACTGGTCCGAGGAATAACCAACCCGTGGGTAAGAATTTGCAGCGGTTTTTTTTTAAATTTTTATTATTTTTATTTTTATTTTTTTTTTTCAAATTGAGAAATTCCCTATTTATTTCAAACCCTTCATTCAATAGCACAATACCAATAAAAGTCAGAATGAGGAATGTGGAGAGTGACATTCGACATTCGCGCGGAAGTTATGTCGGACTGGTAGAACAGGAACGTTACAAGTGAAAGAAAAAGGTTTGCTTTAGGATCTTGAGAAGATGAGAAAGGCGAATATATTGGTACGAAGCGAGTGGATGGAGTAAATAAAATGGATTGCGCGATTGAAGCGGAGGATTTACATTTGATTGTGGAAGAGGATTTTTCCGAACGCCTGTTGTGAGTCCCTCTTCCACTCTCTGAGGTGGCAAGTCTGAAAATGGGCGGTGAGGCGGGCGGTTGGTGAGAGAAAGGCGGAAATGGTGAAAAGAGGCGAAATGGCTGAGAGGTGGAGGTGGTGGTGGGGGGCTCACTTGATGCAATATAAATACACCAATATTTCACCGGGTGAGTTCCATGTATTATTCAGTAGGTGGCCTCTCCTGTTTTAAAACACACGAAGGCGGTTCTGAAGGGAAATAGCGAAGTGCCCCTGCGACTGTCGGGCGGAATGAGGTTGAAGGTCTTCGTCGGATTGTGATGGTGACGGGGGAGGGGGTTCGTGTGATGAGGAGCGACGAAGTGAGGGAACAAAGTGAGAGGCTGCGTGAGAGTCTGGCGGAGAGGGTTTGCGTGGAAGAGAGGGGGAAGATGGGGGGAGTTGAGTGTGGGGGGGGGGGGTAAATAGATGAAATTGTTGTTTGTACTCGGCTCATCTGCATGCCGCGGGTGCTTTCGCTTGCTCTCTTGTCGCTCTTTGTGTCGAGGCCGAGGGTTTCGTAGTTGAATCCTTCGGGTTGCCGCCAGTCCCTCGAGGACACGCTAGCCAGATTTTGAGTGACGCGGCAACTCCGCCTCAACGTAGATCGAACGTGCAGAAACGTTTAGAATTTCCTCAACCTCCTTTATCAATTTGAGGGAATTTAAGGAAAAAGTCCGCAGACCTAATACCCAATAAAGAACGATGAAAATTCTTTCACACGGGTTGGTTATTCCTGGGACCAGACGCATGGAGTCTTATTTCTTCAACATGGGGAAAATGAGGGTAGAAGTGGGTGTGGCGGGTCCCAGACCCATTCCAATCGATTCAGAGTCCAAAATTTCATGGATAATGATACTCCACCAGCCTAGGTACCAGAAATTTCGAAAACACACATTTGAAATGGGTAGAGGGCGCCAATCGTTCCGGGACCCGTTTCATTGGGTTCAGCTTCTAAAATTTAGTGGAAAATGGCATCGCTGTCGGCGTCATTGTGCACCAACAATGCCTCCACGGCGTCGTTAGTAGGGTAACTAGTCTCCGGAGAAGGAACTTTGCGTGTCCTTGCCTGATTTAGGCATGTAACAAAAAAAGTCAACGTTTGAAAAAATCTGTGAGATTGACCTCTCACGAAAAAGTAATGATGAATAATAAACCAAAACAAAAAGCGAATTTGATCATAAAATCCATTAAACGCTCGACCTTGCTCGAGCCACTTTCCTTTGTCTTTTTTTCTTTTTGAAACTTGAACATATCAGTAGCTTTGGTGCAACATAAAAATCTTGATCTCGTCAAATTGTCGGTTTAGTCGTGTCAAAACATGATTGATCTGCTATAACGCAAGGGCACAGCGAGGAGCCACTAAATTGAAAGGGGCCGGAAACGAACCTGTTCTGAGGACTCTCGAGGCATTTCCCCGGCGAACGCGCCGTCAACGCGTTCGGTTTAAGGTGAAGAGCCAACGTTGGAAATAGTAGTAATGGGTGGAAGGGGGGGGGGGGGGGGTCCGTCATGCCGATGACAGTTCAAGTGGCCCGCTCGAAAGCGTCGCCTTCGGGAAACGGCGATTGGTTTGAAATTAGTTCCCGGCCCGACGTGAACGGGGGTGAAGGGGGGAGGGGGTAATCCCGAAGACTCCGGACGGTCTCGGATTAGAGTACGGCGGAGAGGGAAGATCTTGAACCGCATTATTCCCTAATCCTTATCCCCGTCTCCGACCGCTTGAGTTAGTAAATAGGCGACAGGGTAGCTCACAATAGAATTGTGATGTAATCCGTACTATGAGAAATGACATCACTATGGCATTACAATTTAGGCAATAGCTTTACATCAAGCGATTGATAGTCGACGGATTCAATAAGTGAGGCTAATAGAGTAGAATCAAACAAAACGCTGCAAATTCTTACACACGGGTTGGTTATTCCTCGGACCAGGCGCATGAAGATTGATTTCTTTAACAAGGGGAAAATGGGGGAAACAGTGGGTGTGACGGGTCCCGGACCCATTGAAATCGATTCAGGGTCCAAAATTTAGTGGAAAATGATACCCCACACGCCTAGGTACCAGAAATCTGGAAAACACACATTAAAAATGGGTAGATAGGTACCCATTTTGACTCATAATCTCATCCAGAAGGCGCCAATCGCTTCGGGATTCATTTAATTGGATTCAGCGTCCAACATTTAGTAGAAACAATACCCCACACGCCAAGGTACCAGAAATCTGGAAAACACACATTCGAAATGGGTAAAATATACCCCCAATGCCTATTTAATAGGCACCCATTGTGACCCATAGCCTCATCCAAAGGGCACCGATCGTTCTGGGTCCCTTTTCATTGAATTCAGCGTCCAGAATAAAGCGGAAAATGCCTCACACACCTAGATTGCAAAAAATCTCAAGAATCAATTTTTCGAAATACACATTTTGACTCCTACCCCACCCAAATTTGGTCCCATCGGGTTGAAAAGTTTCGAGGATTGGCTTTTTGCATGAAACCATAGGTTGATTATTCAAGGAAAAACCAACCAAAAAGCATGAAAATGTTGCAAAAAGCAACTGCGCATGCGTCATTTTTGTTTATTTATTTTTTTGTTTTATTGTTATTTGTTGTGTTAAGTCATTGTTACAACCAATTTTCAACAATTTTTTGAAAAAAAAAAAGTAATAATAATGATCCTGGGAAAATTTCGAATCTGGCTGTCGACTTTTGTATGTCTCTCATGCAGAGTGAATGGTCTTTGAATTTTATTGATTTCGTACGTTCCTCGCCTAATACGTCCCATAGGGACGACGAAATTACCAGGAAAAAGGATACGAGTTGCGGTATCTTGGGAATAGTGCAATTCTCGAAGTAATTCCACCTCGTCTTTTGCTAGTCTCTCAATGTTTTGTATAAACGTAGCTACGTCGCTTAAAGGCACGCCAACATTTCAGCCGCTCTCGTGAGTAATTACTTTGTCAGGTTCTCGAGAACTTACATCGATTCATCTGTCTGAAGAAGCTACTCGGATGTCATGAGCCGCGGGGTAGAACAGCCTACTTCAGACTTGACTGAACACTGGTGAGGACGAGGTAGACGGAATATCGTCAAAGCGAAACTGCTGCATGTGTTGCTTTGAGGCTGTCGAAACGCTCGTTTATTTGATATTTGCCTAACTGCCGCCCTTTTTCGCTGCCCTCGGCGTAATTTTGATCAAACTGGATGTTTGCCGTGCGATTTCCAATGAGGACCGTACACGATAAATAAAAATTCAACGAACAACACGCGTCATTTTGTGATAACGTTGATGAGAGGCAAAAACAAGCACAAGTGTTGCGTTTTACAAGGGTAAGTAGTAGGAATAAGCATTGAACGGTTGAACATCGATGTTCACGATCAATGCAAATATCGGAAGGTAACATCGATAATCAAAAAACATCGGCAGACCACCATCGATGTTTTTTTTACTATCGATGTTTTTACGCTGTCTTATCACGGGTAAAATAAACACTGCAAATAATTACATGGTTTGTATATACGAGTATCTTTGTCTGTTACGAATTACTTTTCTCTAGTACCTACCAACAACCGTATTGGAAGAAAACAAAATTGGAAAGTTTTTGAGACTGACCGAATTCTTGGTACCTCCCCCACTTCTCAATGACTCCATGCCTATTGGCCCTAGAGAGCTCTAGTTGATGTCATTTGATTTCAAGTGATAAGAATCATCATTATATCACATTCATGATTATTTCATTTTTGCTATTCAAGGCGTTTTCCCCCATTTTGGTTGGTTATTCCTTGAATAATCAACCTATGTCTTCATGCAAAACAAATATCAATTTTTCCGATTCGCTCCAAAAACAATTTCTGGACGTTTCAAGGTGTCTAGATTAAAATTAGCAAATGTCCGTCCGCCGTCCACGCCAACTTTGATAGTAGAAAATTTTCTACAAACCTGAAATTTTGCTTAGGGGTCCGTTCATGGCTCTAGTTGGTCCTCGAAACTTTTCAACCCCATCGGACCAAATTCGGGTGGAGTAGGGATCAAAATGTATATTTTTAAAAATGGATTTTTGAGATTTTTTGCAATCTAAGTGTGTGGGGTATCATTGTCCACTAAATTCTGGACTCTGAATCCAATGAAAAGGGTCCCAGAACAATTGGCTCCCACTGGAATAGGTTATGGGTCAAAATGGGTATCAATTACTCATTTTGAATGTGTGTTTTTGAGATTTCAGGTACCTAGGCGTGTGGGGTATGATTTTCTACTAAATTTTGGACGCTGAATCCATTGAGATTGGTGCCCTCTGCATAAGGCTATGGGTCAAAATGGGTGCCCATCTACCCATTTCTAATGTGTGTTTTTGATATTTCTGGTATCTAGGCGTGTGGGGTATCATTTTTCACTAAATTTTGGACCCTGAATCGATTGAATAAGTCTCCTTGCGTCTGGTCAGAGGAATAACCAACCCATGTGTAAGAGTTTGCAGCGTTTTTTTTTTTTTACAATACTATGGTTTGTTTACTACCTTTTTACCTTTTTAGGATGAAGTTATTTTCAATTTTTTTCTGACTACATCCTAATTTGGCTTGAGGGTTCGCACTAGCAATCAAAAAGATAACAAACTAGATACGTCAGTGATGGAGTTTCTTGGCGAGTAAGAATAGACCCCTATTTGTCATAACCAGACAGGCTATCAATCCCTTCGGATACTTGAGATAGAGAAGAGGATTTGATTCTCGTTATTTGTACGTTCAGTCGCGATCTAGTTAGGTAAATCAAACTTGTTCGAAACGAGTTGCGAGTTGCTACGGTTGAGGAGATGGGTCGACCCCTCCTTTAAGACCGGACGGTATTGCAGGCGAGGTATAACCTGCCGCATTGCCGTCGACCTCAATGAACATTCGAGAGTTAAAAATGGTGGGTAGGTACTGCTTGAAGAAAATGCAGGATCCGGTACAGAGGAAGTCTCAAAACATGCTGGTCTTCTCACAGTTTCGGAGATCAGTACCAACCCTCGTACGAGATATTGGACAATAATAGGCGTTCATCTACTGTATTTCTAATAAAATCTTAATAAGGCCCTAACACTCAAGGAACTCAGGTCTCGACAACTCCATCCCTTTGGTAACTAACGTCTTGAGGAATACATCTGAGGATCTGAGGACTCGAGGCTGCCAACTGTTGGAAAACAAATGTCCCTACAGAGTCTCTCAAACTCACCTGTGTAGCAATTGGGTTAAAAAAAAAAATTTTAAAGAGTGAGATTTTTGAATTGAACCATTTTCTGTATAACAGCAGAAAGCACCGAAGCTTTGAATGTGTGATCATCTGCATGAATACATTGTAAATGAACTGAGAATCTTCCCGCTTCCCCTAAATATTCATTATTTAGAATACGAAACGCCTTGCCACTCATGGTATTTTCTGGGAAGATTGGTGTATGACGAAAACAGGCCGAAAATTGTTCTCCACGTATGCGCCAGTCTTAGCAGTACAATTGCGCCAGTCGTAAACCCAACGTTTTTGCCGCTGCAAAAATTTTCATTTTCGCCGAGTCTGTGTTCAGCGAGAGGCTTCAGAGTATGGAACTGGAGTATTATAAAGCATATAGTATAGAAATTTCATATAAATCCAACATACCTAAAGGAACTATCTTTCTAATCTATGCACTAATTAATAAACAACGTTTTCTTAAAATTAAAAGTTGATAACACGTTGGAAAAAATCTCCAATGAATAATCAATCATGATCATTTGTATCGTTTTGAACCTAGGCATCTTGAAACGCCTACTGTAAATTTTGAGGCCAATCATAGACATCGAACTCCGATATGAAAACATAATATTTATTCGAGGAATAATATACCAAAATTCGGAATCAAACATTTTTTTCTGATTTTCTTCGGCTTGATTCGATTCAACTTTGATTTTTTCTGAGCGTTCCAAGGCGTCTAGATCAAAATTAGAAAATGTCCGTCCACGCCGAGCTTGGTAGTAGAAAAGTTTCTTAAATTCTGAAATTTTGGTCAGGGGCCCATTTTAGAGTCTAGTTGGTCCTCAAAACTTTTCAGCCCAACTGGACCAAATTTGGGGAGGGTAGGGGTCAAAATGTGTATTTCGAAGAATGGATTTTCGATTTTCGAGATCTGTGGTGATCTAGGCCTGTGGGGTACCATTTTCCTGTAAATTATTGACGCTGAATCGATTCGAATGAGTCTCTATGCTGCTTGTTCGAGGAATAACCAACCCCTGTGATTTTCTCATACTCCTGGTCCGAGGAATAACCTACCATTGTGAATAAATTTGCAGCGTTTCTCTGGTTAGAAGAAAGTAGGACCGTTTATCCACATCTAGGTATAGGTGTGGAGGACATTGAGGGTCTTACTGCTGCCTCAAAACAACCATAGCATTGCTCCATAACAATCGCACTTCTGGAATTGACGCAAATGTAGGGACACTTCCCATTTTTGCTCAATCTGATGGACGTAAACGTATGTCTCTTGCCATCCCAACCTGGCTCGACTTACGTAGTCGTCCCTCAGTTTGCCTGGTGCAGACGTATAGTAGCCGTATAAATCTTTTCATCGAGTATCTCGCTCAAGATTTCACATTTACGAGCGTGTCGAATCTGACAACTTCACAAAAAAAAAAAAAAAAGTTGTAATTTAAACGGAATGAGTCAGGAATTCGAAAAAAGGAAGAAATGACAAACGCAGGGCTCCTTCAGTATTCCTCCATCTGGCGGAGGTGAAGGTGGGAAATTCGAGGGAAACCGGAGCACTAGGGGGTGGGGGTAGACGACAGTGAGTGATTCCCTACAATCGGCACAAATCCTCCAGAGCCTCCTTGATTAATCCCTCAGAAGCGAAGACTCGTCGTCGGAACCCCCTTTTCTAAAACTTGAGAGGAGTGGAAAAAGCTTCCCTATAAGGAAAAGCACGAAGGAAAATCCTCCGGAAATAAATTATGAATTTCGAATGATGCGGGAGAGGGCGAGCGGTGGGAAGAGATATTGTAAGCTGGATTTTCCCGCTGTTGATGTATTTGAAGCCGTAAATTTCTTACCAGATAACTCGGGAAGTGGGGGAACCATTGAAGCGAGAAATATGCGGGTAACGTTGGAGTGCAAATCCGTCACTTTGAGCTCCGTGACATAGTTTCTCTTCTAAAACGTTGGAGGGAAATCCTAGGAAGTTGCTCAAGATAAGAGGAGAGCTGAGGAATCGATCGACATTACGGTACCAACCAGCAAAACGTTCCGTATGACATATTTTGCTGTCAACTTCGCGTGCTCTTATTATAAATTTCAGTTAATTTTCATATATTAATATTGCACACCGTGGCTTTCGTATTTGCCAACAAACAAATAAATAATAAATTAATTCACACCGCTGACTTTGTACGAGTTTGTGGAGAGTCTCGGACTCATTCCAATCGATTCAGCGTCCAACCTTTAGTGGGAAATGATACCCCACAGGCCTAGGTATCAGAAATCTCGATAACCCACTTCTGAAATAGGTAGATAGACACCCATTTTGACCCATAATCTCTCCCGGTGGGTGTCAATCGTTTTGTGACCCGTCCCGTTTGATTCAGCGTCCAAAATTTAGTCTAAAATGATACTCCACACGCCTACAACGCCAAAAATCTCGAAAATCAATTTTGTTCTTGACACCTTGAAACGCCCAGGAAAATATTTTTGAGCAAATTAGAGAGGTTGAATTTTAACATTCAAAGTTCAACGTTCATGCAGTGAACGAAAAAAATATTTTTTGAAAAATACCCATTTTTATCCATAAGCTCTTGCGAGTTACCTGACCTATTTAACCCTTAAAATTCATCCGAAAATCGTTTACTACTTGCTCCCGTCTTAGAAAATTCCAAAACCCATGTTTATAATACCAATCATTTCCCATTATCTGTCGTTTTTTTGGGGATATCGGGCGAAAAATGAGTTAACGAGACGACTAGGGCTAAAAATTAAACCTATGTGCAAAATTCTAGATTTTTTTAGAGCATTTTGAAGCTTTTTCGTCAGCCAGAGCGTTTATTATCATTATTCACCTTTGAAATTGTCTTCTTTGAAGCCATGGGTTTGTATGCCATCATGTAATATCTTAGAAGATCATCTTATCACGTAAATCTTAAGATCTGGGTACGCACACCATCAATTAGTATACTTTACTTTTCTTATTAGTATTTGTTACTGTCGGAATTAAAACCCTGAGATTCCTCGCATTCTCATTTTCCTTCTTTGCTGCAGTCATTAAATCGTAATTCGCTTTGAACCGTACCGCGTTTCTTTTAAAATTAATTTTATTCGTTTGATCACACTTAATTTTGAGGAAAAGAGACAAAAACGGATCCACACCATCAATATTTTCTGACTTGTAGTCAAGATCAATGAAAGAATCGGCGAAAGATGGGAGACTTAACGTCCATTTGATATGCAATAGATACAGACACGGAAATACCATTTTCCCATCCAGGAATTTTTCAGTGTAACCCAAAACAGTTGTGGAGGGAGTAGGTGGGTTTGTACCATCAAGTGTCATGGGATCGATTGTTCATAAAACACTCCATCTTTAACGATATATTTCATATTTAATCGACTAGCTGCAAAAAATCTGTCTCATGTGGTTTCTTAGTCAATTTCATATTTTCCTTGCACACAAGACATCCATACTTGTGCGAAAACAAACCTGGATTCATGCACAATTGCGAAACAGCTTTTCATGCTGAATCGACACCTTATATCGAGATTAATAAGGAGTTATGCAGAAAAGGTGAACACTGTCGACGAAAACTGGAAGGATAAATGAAGGGTGATCGATTGATATCCATAAAATCACGAGGAAAACAAAATGGGTAATAGTAACGTGACTAGGATAATGGCGGATTTTATACTAGTGCGCAGGCGTCTCGATCTCTCGTGATCAAAAGTAGCGGTAGGGGTGCGTTCTTTGATCTTAAGGTTAGCCCTAACATTTTACAATGCAACAAAAAAACAGATAAAAAGAATATTTTCTTTTTCTTGGTCGTTGCGCATTGTTCAGATGAATAATATGTGATTAAAGATTAGTCCTAATTTAACAGAGCTCGGTTAGCTCTCGAGGTTGATCTGCGATCAAGTATAATTTTCGGTCCGGAACCTAGCGTAACACAATCAAATAGGAAGGTGACCGAAACCACCCTCAAGATTGTTAAATGGCCTGAAGCCCGGGCATCGTTCCTTCTCGTGTATGTACCAGAGTGAGCCGCCATACATTATACGGGGACCTAAGAAAAACAAGGGCCCGCTTACATTGTGATGCAAAGCGACGTTTCTGCCCTCATCAGGAAGGTTCATGTCCGCAGTGAGAACTGTACACAGTTGGGAACGTTATCCCTATTAACTGTGAGTGAGAATGGACGCACGACCGGAGGAGGGGGAATAAGATTAGCATAACTCGGTTTGTCTTCCTCCTTGTTCCTTGTAACGCATCGTGTTCGCTCCTTTTCAGGAAAGGGGATGAACTCCATTCTCTTGAATCCTCTCATTATCAAGGGAAAGTATTATAATTCTGGACGCGAATCCTTTACAGCTTGCGCTATTAAGTTTCTCAGCAGTTTAAATTGAGTCGAGTGCGCGTAAACTAGGACCACGAGGCAAATAACAGCGATGCTACTGAAGATGGTTGGGATGACCAACACGTCCGAGCGGTTTACGGAGAGAGTAGTTCCCTTTAAAAAATTAATAAATGAAAAAATACAATTTGAATCACATACAAGAGGGAAAATAACCCTTAGCAGGCAGATAAACGAATGTAAAAAGTGATCACGATTGCTGCTAATTCATCAATTTTGAACATTATTAAGCAAGGCATCTTAAGATGTTCAAATTCTGTGTCTTCAAAGGCAACAGCTCTCTTTAGTTGGCTATTCCTCGAATAATCAACCTATGTTTTGATGCAGGAAAACAACCTCTCCGATTTGCAAAAAAAAAAAAAAAAAAACGAACTATCCAAATTTTTTGAAATTTTGGTCAGGGACCCGTTTCCGGCTGGTCCTCGAAACTTTTCTGCCCGATCGGACCAAATTTAAGGGGGGGGGGGTCAAAATGTGTTTTTTGAAAAATGGATCTTCAAGATTTTTGGCAATGTGGGCGTGTGGGGCATTATTTCGACTAAGGTTTGGACGTTGAATACAATGAAATGGGTCCCGGAACAATAGGCGCCCACCGGAAGAGGTTATGGGTCAAAATGGGTATCTATCTAATCATTTCGAATATGTGTTTTCGAGATTTCTGATCCCTTGGCGTGTAGGGTATCATTTTCTACTAAATGTTGGACGCTGAATCGATTGGAAAGAGTCCGAGACACTCCACACTCGCTGTTTCCCCCCATTTTCTCTGTGCTCCTGGTCCAAAGAATAACCAACCCCTGTGAATGAATTTGCAGCGTCTGAAATATGGAGTCACGTGGGAAACGTCGTTCTTGACGATCTCTAACGCTACGGATTTTTTTTCAAAAACTTTTTTTTTTTAATCCAAAAACTGTCAACTTATTTCTCAAAACTATTGACCCCGATCGCCGCAAAACAGCAAACGCCTTCTTAATTTGTACATATAAATTTATTTTTGGGACCTAGGCGAGTGAATATTGTCCTAATGTGTCTTTAGGACATTAATTGCGTTGTCTGAATTGAGACGATCTCTAATTCATTGCCACTCTCTGGATATTAATTTTAGTTGGGGTTTTGGTTGATTTTGGAGACCTATCGAGAGGGGTCATTTTCACAAAATTTTGTTTTTTGGATCAATTTGTGATAGTCAAAATTAATTGCTCTGTCTCGGGAAAAGTGTCTTACTTGTAGTTTTGTCTAGCTGTGAGAATGGAATTTCCTGGCCTTGCTCTGGGTCAGTGAATACCCCCTCCCCGGCCCCCTTAAGTGACGATGATCTAGAACCTTACGTTTATCAATCATACCCAGAAACACAATCGCACGAAAAACTTTCGACACTCATGTAGGTTAGGATGCAACTTATTCGTATTCCCTGAGGTAATTGGTGGCTATCAATAAATTGATAAAATATATATTAGTTGTAGAGACAAACAAACATTAAAATGACGGAGAACAGAGAAGAAATGACTGCAGGTAACGTTAGGTGGGCATTCGCGTCAAATATTCTCTCTGGAAAATTATAACAACAGGCCACTCAGGGATTCCCCCAACTCATTCCCTTCCTTCCATCGCTCGTCCTTTTTTCCCCTCCCAGTCAGAATGCATTCAACGGACGTCGAGTGGCGGTGGGTTTTTGCCTTCTTCAAGAAAATGCTAATTACGTCGTTGTTGCTTTTCCCTCGATTTTTTTTTCCCTTTCTCCCTCCACCCGAGGAATTCAGCTTTGATAATGACGGCCGGAGGAGGGGACGTCGGCTGTTAGGGCCGAGCAAAAAAAGGACGTAAAATGGTTCTCATTTATTCCAATTGCTTCCGAGACACCTGAGACACAGCGAGAACGAGGCATTTTCTTGAGCCCTCCTCAACTCGACTTCCCAACGCACTGATTAGTTGTCTCAGTGCACTGGCACTACTTCCTCTGCGGTGTTCCGAGGGAGGTTTTTCCTTTCATTTTTGTCCTCTCATCAAGAAAAAGTATGAGCTTACCCAGTACTAAGCGTGCTCTCATGAAAAAATAAATGCGAGACAGGGCTTAGAGCGCAGTAAATCTCTTCAAGGGCAAAAAAACTTGAAGAAGAAACCTGACCAAACGTTTTACTAGAGAAATAATCCGTAATTTTTCCAGTTTTCAGGATGAAGAGCTTTCACAGTAATATAGCTTCCACTAAAGAAAAAGTTTGAGATCATTTATCTGAGGGAATTAATCTAATTAACAATTCTCAGTTTGGAATTATAATAGTTGGCTGTGTAATGTAGTCACAGCTGTATAACAGTGAACATTTTATATATTATTTTACGTTTAAAATATTGTTTTTAACTTGAAGCAGTAAATAGGTCGTGGTTTTATGTCAAATATTTCGCGCTTTTGATAGCAGACGTGATATTTATAAACGAGCCGTTGTGACTTGCGCTCTCAATATTTCCTATTTTTATACCAATCTTAAAGTATTAACGGATGAATGTTTGGTAGAACGTAATTTTAGGTGGTTCCTAAGAAGTGGGAAGAGAAGATCCAAGTTCACTTGAGTCATACAAAGGCAGTGTTGCCCCTCACTGGCAACATTACTTACTACAGGTTTTTATTATCGTGTTTAAGATTTCAAGAATGTGGTGCTTTACATTCTTATTGTTTTCTTCCTTAAACTCAGGTAACAGACTCGCCATAACTTAATCGTCATCAGTAGGAAATTTTAAAATGATATCGCTGAAGAAAACAGTAAGGAGCTGCTTTCTGCAACTTAATACTCGTCGCTTATGACGAAAATACAACTTGAGAGTATAAAATTACGAAAGCTTGAAAACTGTGAAACGTAGAAGGGGTTTCGTGTAAACTGAGCGTGAAGAAGGTGATAGAATGAACAATGTAGCGCATGGAGGAGAAAAGCGAATCTGTATGGAGGAAGGCAAGTTGGCAAGGGGTTGGATCTTGGGGAGGATTCAATTACACCTATAATGAAGGAGACACAAGACTGTCGTGACATCCGAGGTGTTGAACCTGGGGATGGGAAGTGCTGGGGCTATATCGAGGTAGCTAACGTTGCCAAGGTCTTCCACGGTGTTGAAGATGTGGTACCTACCCGAGATTCCCTTCTTATTTCGTGAAATTAAGTGCACGGCCTTTCACTTGTCCATAAAAAACAGTTTATTGATAATTATTACTAATTAAAATAGGTAATTTTAGGTAGATTTTGGAAAATAGTTTTCAAAAAAATCTCGAAAATTCACCTTTTAAAATTATTTAATTGCAACACATTCGTGAATTTGTAGTCAATCGGTGCTGAAAAAGCTCTGAGATTAGGTGGAAGGGCGATACTTCACTTTTGAATGCGTTCTCAGGCTCCCTCGAGGATAAATCAATTGGCTAGCTTTCCACCAATTTCCTCTGTGTACATTGGATGTCAAACTGAAGCCTACCGATTGAGATTTCTGACTAGCGCGACATTGTCAGCACATCGTGTCCGTGTCGGATATTTGAATCCACGATGGCATGTGGTTGCGTAGGATATTCCAATCAGCTGCGGGTTGATTGGTCAGTCCTTGTTCTGATTAGGTTTGTTTAGACACCTTTTGTTGCCCCTGGGTGGAAGTTGCTTTGATTTGTTCCGGTCAACTCAAGTAACTTCAAATTTTTAAAAAATATATACTAGTTTCTCTTCACCAATTAAGACTATCTATTCCTTATAAAACTATCAGCCCTAACAGGGCTTGGAACATCAAACAGTGATCTGGGTTCATCAAAAGAATATGCGAGTTTTGGGTCAAGTTATTTACAGGTTGGTGGCTTGCCAATATTCCAAAGAAAATAAAGAAACATACCATGGTCCCTGGCGCATCAAAAATACTGCAAGATGACCTTGGAACAGTGTTGCCTCTTTAAAGAAGTGTCTCGCCCCTGTGCTTTCTAAGGAACAGCTAGCGCGCGTGATGGTCGATTGTTGAACCGCTTCGTATTATTCTTCAATGCTTGTGGATCATAGAGATATCATTCTTCTGCTTATCATCCCACCGACCACCACCAACACCTGTAAATAGTTTATCCAAATGTAGTTTCCCTTTTTCGCGTGTTTCCTTTTTGTTTCCGCAGCTTATTTCTGTCAGTATCATGTATTCAGAATTAGATTGGCAAAGGCAGAATGTTACAGTTGTGGCAAACGTTTTAAGTAAGTTTTAGGTGACCTACCAGAGGAGCATCGCCAACTATTTCACAGCGCTAAAGCTTTTCCAGTGCTACCATTGATCCATTGCAACCAGTTGCAAGTGCCTTCTTCCAATACAAATTGATAAAAATGAACACTCGAGGGTTCTAACCTGGTTCCTTGGAATTTCTGAAGGAATGCCTTTGTCTTTTCCAAGAATATTAAGGAGTTCTGAGAGAAATTACATCGCTTTCAGTAGCATGTAAGTACATTATGCTAAATATGCTACTATGGTCCCAAATTCAGGAGCTCAAAGCACAAACAAGTATATTTTGTGTAATCTTGTACCTATGTAACGTTACCTACGTATCTGTTTGACTTATGTCCACTACACTGAAACTAGGAAGGATTATGCTCAATTACTTAGATTTCAATACATACATAGGTACACCTTAGTAATTTCAAGGAAAATTTGCTAACACTCTGCTCATTGAGAAGTTTTCCTTTGGGTTTGGGTTAGGCGGTCATTATTGGCTGAAAGATAAAGTGGTCTGTGGATGGAACCAGGAAACATTGATAGGAACTAGTACTCCAATCAACCGACTTTGCATTGGGCGCATGCTGTCCCTTAGAACGCACAAGGGCGGGACTTTCATCCTCTTTAACTGTATCGCCTTTTTGATAGTCTTCAGAGAGTTCAGTAGGAGCGCTAATGCTCATAGATGGACATACGTCGAAGAACCCTTTTTTCAAAAACGTAATAGAACTTTTCTTCCTTTTGGTTGGTTATTCCTTGAATAATCAACCTATGTTTTCATGCAAAAGGTCAACCTCTCCGATTCAGCTCAAAATTTTTTCTGGACGTTTCATGGTGTCTAGATCAAAAGAGGTCAATGTCCGTCCGCCGTCCGCCGTCCGCGCCGTTTTCGGTAGTAGAAAATTTTCTAAAAATCTGAAATTTGGGTCAGGGGTTTGTTCTCGGCCGAGACGGGTCCTCGAAACTTTTCAGCTCGATCGGACCAAATTTGGGCGGGGTAGGGGTCAAAATGTGTTTTTTGAAAAATGGATTTTTCGAGATTTTGGGCGATCTAGGCGAGTAGGGTATCATTTTCCACTAAATTCTGGACCCTGAATCGATTGGAATGGGTCCGGGGCCCGCCACATCCACTGTTTCCCCCATTCGAGGAATAACCAACCCGTGTGTAATAATTTGCAAGGTTTTTAGTCTCAGTATTATCAAAGAACATATGAAGGCTTACTTATGGATACCACAGTTAGAACGTTTGTAGGTTCTCAGCAATAGATAGCGTTTGAATCATGAATAAAGTCACATCATATCCCGCTCTAATATTCATTGAAACAGATTATCGCATCACTTTTTCATCTGACCATGATGTTGTTGGTTACAGTCATTACTCTAACGATAAACTCTAATAAGGGTTGATATCTTGCAATCATGTGATCGAATATGTGGTCACTGATCAACACTCACATTAGGAAAGCACTGAGCAATCATGAAATCCATGTAAAAAAAGAAAATGTTTTTGAAAGCCAACAATGCTGCGTTCAATGATCAACTGGATGAATTCTAACTTATCCAAGAGGCTCTCAAGCGACATGGCATCGTCATTTGGTGAGAATTCGTTGTCGGTATTGCTCTTATTGCTTGATACATTTCGGTTGAACCGTTAGCAGCACAGTTACTCGATGAATTCGACGCGATTCCAGCCTCGCGTAAAATACCCCGCCAGACAGGCCGACCTCTTTCTTTCCGTATACTTTTACAGGTTTCCCGCCGCGGCCCCGGTGTCGAGACCTAATGGAAACTTTATTACTGGTGCTCTTGATATTTATGACCATCCTTTCCGATTGGATTCCCCCCCATTAACCTTCAGCTCTACCCAACTAATAAGCTGCTTCAGCAACTGTGCCCCACCAAGGTGCTCTTGGTTCTTTCCAATTCGAGTTCATTCTCGCAGTAGTAGTGATGCATTGATATTTTATGCTGGTGGTAGCAATGGATCTTTTATAGCAGAAGAAATTTTGTATACTTACTTGAAAGTAGTAAGCTTTTGAAGCGAAGTTTACTGTTCCTTGTTATAAAGTGAACTGGGGCTCTTATCGTTTAGTTCGCGGCAACGGAGAACCATATTCGAAAACCCCTTAAAATACTTTAGTGGTAAAATGTTATAACCTTCATGGAAAAAAACATGGGGGCGACGGTGGTTATTTAAACGTTCCACAGCGATTCAAACAGTTCGAAATTAAACCTACTCTTCCAAGTCAAGTTTGCCTATGATTTCCCGGTGTTATTTGTCGTTAGCAAGTTTGTGTCGGGCGAAAGTGCGTAAAAATGTGGATGCCATACGAGAATTTCTACGTACTATCTCGTTTTGTTAAGCATCCAAGTATTATTACAACCGGCTAAGCCCGTATTTAGTGAAATTCCGAATCGCACGGTTATTTGATTAATATAGACATTTTCAAAGCTCAGACAAGCTTGTGATCAGCTTGAGACGTGAAATTTGGCAATTGTAGAGGTTCAGATTCCAAAACCAAAATTGCTGTATGCTGTCCACATTGGTCAGTGACTCATTGCCTTGATTTGGTACATGATATCATTTCCTTTATATTTAATTTACCAATGTGGTTCGTATACCGTTCCCATATTCAAGCTTTCGCCAAGTTATAAATTGTATGACATTCCCAAATATGTGACTAGGAAAACAAAATTGCCTACAGGGGATCTGATTAAAAATGCTAGTTTTTCCACTGAGTGGCTCAAAGATTTGATGGATGGCGAGACAACTACTCTGACCCTCGTTCGTCGCTAATCCTTCGGGAAATTGCCTCAACTGCCCTAGAAATCCCTCCGATCATCTTCCTCAAAGTAAACCGGACGAGGGTGATAACGTCTCGGGAAACTTCGAAACCGAGGCATGATAAATGGCTCGAATAGGGTAATTTATGGGAAGGCTTCCTCAGGCACGCCAAGTGAAGTGAAGTAGAGTTGATTGGTCGGACGGGCTGGGGGTAATGGGATAGTTTGAGAAGTTTTAGGGGTGAAGGGTACCGAGAGCAGATTTCCCTTTGACCAGACTCCGCCAACGGACAATGCAATTACGGTTGATATGAAAGTGAGGTCTGCCCTCAATACTAGGTATTCTGTGAAATACAATTGAGAGCCAGAAAGGTAGGTAAGCACGCAAACTGAGTAATTACTACTGTAAGGTGCTTACAACTTCCACTTGTACGTTCATGTTTTGGAAACTCGCGTATATTCACGTCACTCCAAACAAGTGCCGGCTCTGTCATTGGATTGGATCTACTTTAGGGGTGCCTAATTTAGAGAATAGGTTATTGAGTATTCGATTCGTGAATTTTAATTTGAATCGACGGTAATTAATTATCTACCAGGGTTGTCGAAAACAGAATACCAACCCGTGAGTTCCGAAGACCTCGTCCCAGTCTACACAACTTATACCCACAACGATCAACAGATACCCAATCAATCGATAAATGAATGTAATGATGGAGCAACGTCACCAGCCAATGGGGAATCTAAAAAGAAGCGAAAGCGGAAACGAAAACCTCGCCTTAAAAAAGTGGTGAGCCTAATCAAATCTCCCGAATCAAAAGATCGATAAACCAATTGGTTAATGAATCCTCGTCCACTTTTCAACTCCTTTATAACAGTGTGATCAGTGAACCTTCCCATCATTTCAACGTTGATTTAGGTACATTCTATTGGCGAACGCCATGAGAATCAGCTCCAAAATTGAGACACCCAAAAGTGATTTTAAGCTAATTTTAAAAATTGGTCAATTCTCAATTAAAATGATGAATTCCTAAAACTTTTTTCAGGCATTGATAGACTCTGACACTCAGAAGCAGGAAACGAAATGCAGTACTTCTACCAGTAAAGAAACAACACTTAAATAATCACAGTTTGGATCTATCTACTAGCCTGTAATCGGGCGTTGACTGGATTGGATATGAGAAATAGGCTGGGACTTTACCGAATTTTTTAAATTATGAAATGATGTTCCTAATGATTTATAAACTATTTTTCAGCATCGAATGGGCTGCAGGTGATGGAAGCCAACGCTTTTATCAATCTTGGCTGCGGTTTGAACGATCGAGATTTAAACTCTCGCTGGGCGCAGTTAAAATTCGAGGATATAACGATCACATTCAATCGACGTGTTCGCCTACCGTCTGACTTGATCGAACCGATTGAACCGGATTTCAATGATAATTTCGAGACTACAAAGGAAAGCTACGCTCGTGTCGTTAGTTCGAATAATTCTCAAATGCGATGGAAAAAAGAACTCGACTGGCAAACGGGACTTCTACTATCACAATTGGATAAATGGAAAGAACAGTTCAAGCTATTCTCAGTATCCGTTGATTTGAGCCAACCTGAACAGGCGGGTGACTGTGGGACGAAACCGGATAAGATGAAAGCTCAAATTCTCGTCAACCGGCTCAAGAAATGTTTGAATGAGTGCTTCCGTGGAGTAGTTCAAATTGAGGAAGTCGTCGTCCGGCTGGATGGATCCAAACACCAGTCAATATACTTCGGTAGGTATCAACTGTATCATTTGTTATGCCACAAGTTATTTAAGGTAATAACTTGGTACAAAGAAGGCAAAGAACGAGCAGAGAAATACTACAGAGCACCTCCAGGGAAAACCTGGCTCAGTCTTCCACATGACAACCCCACCGCAGGGATATGGAAATACTCCTGTGGAAGGTCAGCTAGTCAGTGTCATGGAATAATAATCCTTTTTCCGTGGTCAGTGTGTTCTCCGACAGCAAACTGAAAACTCCACTTGTTCTCCCGTCGATTTATAACCAATAGCTTCGTAGTGCCGATTAGGTCGAGGAAGGGAGATGTGAGTAAAAATTTGACTGCTGTAGGTAATAGATTTATTGTGATACTGCCCTACAGGAATTCGGCACTCATGTGAATCACTGGTAAGAATCTGATGTATTTGTATCTCTAGTAAAAATGATAAAAATGAAAATGTCAGTAAAACTGTGGACTTAATACAGCATTTTTGTTATGCAGGTCCGACTAGACAGACAGTGGAGAAGGAGCTCGTTTCGAATGTAGTAGAATCAAAGACTGAAAAACCACAGGTTACGAGACAACCTAGAAGAAAAACTATTAATGAGAACAGGCTTTGGTGCTCTCCCAAGGTATATAGGGTTCGGGTTTTTTGGTTTATCCTGTATTTTCATGTTAGTTTGCCTTCTCTTAGATTTTCCTAAAAACTAGTTCGAAATTTACGAGATTTACGTAGTTTTTCCTTCAATTCATGTAGGAGAGAGTGAGAATACATTGGACTGCTAGTATGGCCGCCATGGGGTGGATTGGAATGGGTGGAATTTTGAGCAACAAATTAAAAGATGTTATGATTACCAATATTAACCATTTTAGCGTTAAAAAATGCTGTTTTTGGGCATACTTTCGTTATGGCCAGTTCAATAATTTATGTATTTTTTTATAAGTAGCTGGAAATGTACAATTCAACTATTGTGATACGTTTCTGTGATGTTTGAGTACCCTACTACTAATATAGTAGATACCTAGATAAAATCTGGACATTTTATGTGATGTGTTTTCTCTATCAACAGAAATGTATTGGACTATCTGCTATGGTTCAATAAATTGATTTGTTGCTAATTTGTCCAGAGTTTCCCTGCCTGGCCAATTTATCCCTACCCTCCGTTCAATCTACCCCGTCGGGTAGGATACATTGGACAGGGTTGGACATTCTGAAAAATAATCAACCTAAACGAGAATTGGAAAGGAAAAACCAACAAGTCAAATTCATTTTGGCTAATATTTTGTAAGGTAACCCCCCCCCCCTTACATAGGGGGAGATATTTACATCTGAAAAAAGTGTCCATGATGTATCTCCGCTCTGCCGTAATAATACCATAAATCGGTGTGTATTGAGATACTACATCTATAGATACTATCTAGAGATAATAGAATCTAGGAGATAGATCTGTAGATAACTTTTCTCGCCTGTAATACATGCTTCCGCAATCTAATAATTATTTCAATTCATGTTTTCAGATAAATTTCGGCATAGAACACGAACGCCTAGCGGACGGCTCACCGACTGGTGAACTACCCAATGGTTCGTCTCAAAAATTAAATTTCGATCATTTTTTTGAAGGAACTATCGCTAGAAGTGCATTCAAACGGCAGTTTTACTGTACTAGATATTTCACTTCATCGATAAGAATGCTGCTAATTCATTCACAGGAGTTGAATACTCCTCGGACCAGGAGCATGGAGAAAATAGGGGGAAACAGTGTGTGTGGAGTGTCCTGGACTTATTCCATTCGATTCATCGTCCAACTTTTAGTGGGAAATGTTACCCCACACGCCTAGGTGCCAGAAATCTCGAAAACCCTACTTTTGAAATAGATTGATAGACACTCATTTTGACCCATAGCCTCTTCCGATGGGCGCAAATGGTTCTGAGACTCATTCAATTGGATTTAGCGTCCAGTATTTAGTAGAAAATAATACCCCACACGCGTGGACCGCCAAAAATCTCGAAAATATTTTTTCGAAAATACACATTTTGACCCCTATTTCTTCGAATTTGGTCGGTGCGCTGAAATATTATTCATATTTGGCCACTTTTGGAGTGTGTTGTGTTGAATTACCCTATGTCAAGAGTTTATTCTTGATAAAAACCAACCTCATCTCTTTGTAGGGGTGGGTTGGCAGTTTCAGCAGCCAAGAAACCAGCCTGAAACCTTCAGCAGCCATTCGAACAGTTTTTACAAAATTCAAACATTATTCGTGATCAAAACAATGTCCCCCATGGTGCCGTTCCTTCACATCAGTG
Organism: Cyrtorhinus lividipennis; assembly: GCA_019603395.1. NCBI lineage: Eukaryota > Metazoa > Arthropoda > Insecta > Hemiptera > Miridae > Cyrtorhinus > Cyrtorhinus lividipennis. The sequence goes on along the minus strand of CM033999.1, from coordinate 2,342,875 downwards.
AGAAAATACCGTGCAACGGTACTCTTTTGTTGCAGATTGGAACATGGATGAACCACGAACAGCCGGAACTACGAATGACGCATTCATTGATTTGGAGGATGAGTAAGACATTCCTGAGAGAAACATGGTCGTAAAGAACCAAATCATTTTTTCCAATCCCGCAGGGCCTTCAATGTTCACATTTGTTTCGACAAAATAATCCAAAAAATCGTTCAAAACGAACAAGACGCGTGAAGTTTCACACGATTAGATAATCGGTGCAGGTATTCGTTACATTTTGTAAATAAGTCACGAAACCTTAAACGTTACTCCCCCTTTTTGCAGAATTTGGAGAAAACGAGCGTATTCTTCGAAGAGAAAGAAAGGCAAGGCGAACAAGAAACGTGGCCGATTGCTTGCCGTCAGCCCGGAGATAAATAAAAATGAAAAGGCGTTGATGGAATCCGAACCTGTTCCCTCCACAGCGAAAAACCTGAGGGAGGAGCTTCAAATCAAACGCCACATTGAACTGCAAGAGCGCAAACCGCAGAGAAAAGGTGACTTTTAGCGTGCTTTTGCACACAGAAACTGTGTCATTTGTGCTCAATGATCTCAAACTGTTCATTCTGTTCTCAATATTCTCAAATCTCTGACCAAAGCTTACCCAGATATTTCATTTTGTAGAAAATCGCTGCCAAAGAATGAGGATCACCAACTTCGTTGAGAATTGAAATGATTCAAGCTAATAATCGCCGGTAAATTATGAAGATTGTCCACAGATGTAAAAGTCGCGATGAGTGGATCTCCTGAACTAAAATGACGCAATAAATGTATTTGCTGGCTTTCTAATCGTCTTAAGTTATTACGTCTGACTCGGGATAACTGATGAATTTGATCATTTTTCATCTACGGTGAAAACTATAACCGGGTTGCGCAGGCAAGTTCGGAAGTTTCTGATGAAAGATGGGAGCGCTTCAATAGGCTCTGAAGAGTTTCCCGTATCTCATCGATCAGGAATTCATAAACTCAACACATTTATCAGCTAAAATTCTGAACGTCTTGCGAAATTTGAGGATCTCGTTAATTAGGTTAGTTTTGAACTGTTTTCTCATTCGGGTGCTGTTCCATCCACAAACTTTCCTGCGTCGGAAGGCGGAAGAGTGGGTTTGGAAATGACATAATTCTCCCTTCGATGAGGAGCAATGCTTCCTCGTTCGTGAAAATCCCTTCCTAGAGTTCCACTGTTTACCCATCATAAGTTTTCGTATTAATTTGATCGATAGGCGGAATTAATCAAGCCTCTTACCGGGTCCAATCAGTCGGGGAGCATTTCCAAATTTTATTCAGCTAAGAGATTAATTTCTTGAGTTTAGTAAAGAAACAGGATTCCGTTTCATTATCAACCACCGCTATCTAATATAAAATGAGTTAACTCGGATACCTAGTTCCCTTATTCGGTTAAGTAGATCAGTGGATTGCTTAAGTACAAAGTCAATAACGAACATATTTGGTATTTTACTTACACCGTTAACCCCCCTCCCGCAACTCTATTGTGAATACCTTTCAGGTTCAGGTGGAATTCAGGGCGGGAAAAAGCCATTGAGAAGAGATACGTAAACCGCATACATCGGGAAGACTTAGGACGCAAACAAGTGCAAAGCGCCCAGGGTCAAGGGTCTCAATACTAGCCCAAACTGTGCGCATATTAATTTTACAAAAAATTTGAAAGATAACACGAACGTCTTGTTGCCTATGGCCATTGCGCGAACATTAGACGGGCGAGAGGCATTCACAATGAAATGGGGGTAGGGGTTTAGAGTTAACGAAAACGAACCAATGATTTTGCTATTATTTGTAACACAGATTGCACTGAAACTGCCCAAAAACTTGTTCATAGGGGATAGGGTAGAGAACCCAGTTAGGGACCAAAATGAAAGCGTCGAATACTTCCAGAATCTCATAGTACCGTAGATAATATCTCCAGACACGAAAAAATGGCAGGAATTAAATTCCTGCCGAACAGAAAATTTCCATTTAGTCCTCGTTGGATTGTGTAGCTGACTATGGCTTCCACGATATAACTACACTGGTGTGACCTCCTAGGGCTTAGTACAAAGGGACATAGTACACCAGCCAGCCCCAGCAGCCAAGACAAGAAAACGAATTCAGCAACAACGTGATAAGAGGCAGCTGGTCGTGATAACTCACTCCTCTCTTCTTCTTACTTACCTTCTCTGTATGGAACGTACACATTCATCATCAAAATGAACATAGTTTGGACAAGTCAGTTCAAGTGAATTGAGTTCAACGTGTCTGAACTCTTAAAAACTGTTAAGATAAGATTCCACGCGGTTCGAGTGGTTTCGGTCCCACCTGTAAAGCACTCAATGTGGTCTCTTTTCTGTTAATCTGGTAGTCAGTTTTGCCAGAGAAAAGCTATTTTTTGTATTTTGATTTCGTTCTATTTCTCGAATAAATTACGTGTATACAGTTTGAACCGAGATGGAACCAACTCTCGAAGAAGTGCAGGAGTTGAGAACGAGGTTTGGGCAAAAGGCTCAAGAAGAAAACAAAGGTACGGCTTGATTTTTATTTTTATTCATGACTAGCGATGGTTTTGTTCGTTGGTTTACAAACACTTCTACGAAGTTTATATACTCACCTGTTACCGTTTCTGTTCGGGTAGATTTTCACCCAAAGGATTTGGCCAGGGTGAATACAGATGACCACTGGCTGAAGCGATTTCTCGTCCATCACGAGTCAGACAAAGAAGAAGCTCTTAAAATGATGTTCGAAACCTGCGAGTGGCGCCGAACGAACAAAGTCAATGGTGAAAATTACTTAGATTAGTTACATTAGAACGAGTTTATAGCTCACTTTATGCTAAACTTTCAAGTACTTTTGATGTATGGCCCGGTAATGCTGTCCTAGTTGCCTATTGGTTCACGTCAGAGGATGTGTAGTCACAGAGGAGCTTTTCGAGAAAAGTGAAATAGGGGAAGTAATTTTCTCCTCAACTAGTACTTTTTTTCATTCCACCAATTCAATTTAAAAATTATGATTAGGTACCTTTTCCAATGCAAAATGGGATCTTCTCAATTAAGTTTTGTTGCCAACATTTTGTGATAAGTATTCTCCACATTCAAGCTTGTACGGTTCATTCGACGCCAGATGAGAGCTCTTGGACAAAGCCTTGAGGCTGAAGAAGGAACAAATTAATCCCAACCACGTTTATATATCTACTTTCAGACAGCCGAAAACTCCAACCGAAGTTTTGTGTCAATTTAAATTATAATCAATTCAGTACCTTATACTTTGTATTTTCTCAGAAATGGTCGAGAGCTCGCTGAATCGAGATAGTCTCGTCAGTGGAAGTTTGTACCTACATAATAAAGACCGTGATGGAAAACCATTGCTCATATTCAAATGCGCCCGCCATGTGAAGGGCCAGAAGAACATGGAGGATCTCAAAAAAGTAGTGATTTACTGGTTTGAACGCGCTGAAAGGTGAGTATTCGCCTCTTGAAACGATATTAAAAACAGAAGAGTAACCAATTTACTACCACAATATTTTGAATAATCGCGGGTAATTAATCCAATTTTTTCCCTCCCAGGACTGGCAACGATCAGATCACGATATTCTTCGACATGTTGAACACCGGTTTGTCGAACTTGGATATGGAATACATCAAATATCTCATCACCATTTGCAAACTGTACTACCCTAATTTTCTCAACTACATCCTTATTTTCGAGATGCCTTGGGTTCTTAATGGTGAGTTAATTTTTTTAATTAAGACTGTATTATTTAACAATCTGAGAATCTTCTTGTATGTAACTTTATTTAGGCTAATCTTAAATATGGTGACTCCCTCCTTTATCAGACCTACACTATCAAATGGGTTCACATATCGATACATGCCTACCTATGAGGCGACATCACTGTATTTCTATAATTTTTCACTTTTACAGTTTATTTGTTTCAAGTATACCGCTTATTATTAGGTACCAGTATCGTATTGAATGATATTTGAATGCCATGTTACAGTCGGGATTGATAAATAAGTCGGGTAGCGTCGATTATTGGCCGTTTTCGATAGTATGGGTCTACCTATACTGGAGTTTTACCAATTATCTAAATGATGTTTTTCAGCCGCTTTCAAAATCATCAAAAGTTGGCTGCCCGCTAAAGCTGTGCAGAAGATTAAGTTCGTAACCAAAGGCAGCTTGAAAGACTTTGTCGATCCTTCGCAATCTCTCGTCTCCTGGGGTGGCACTGATTCGTACGAATTTGTTTTCGTGTCAGACATGGGGTCTGGAGAGTATGCGAAATCAGATGAAAACAAGAAAAAAGTAAGCAGAGTTTGTTGTATATTGTAGTATTTAATTTTCGCTTCTTCCTAGTGGTGGGTGTCAGAAATCCCGGTCAGTATTATGCCTGCTCTAGTGCTCATGAGCATTTCGGTGATTTTATGATGAACATATATCATACGATGTCTTTGGGCCACAAATTCTTGTGGCTTTTATTCTGTGAATGATAACATTACGTTATCCAGATCCCGGCTGGAAGCCTGTTTTCTCTCTGATTTGTCCAAAAATGTGTCATTTTGTGCTTCAAGATGTCAAAATAAATAAATAAATGAAAACTGCAAGTTATATCTAGGAGCAAGAGTATGGATGAGGTGAGTGTGGAATGTCCAGGACTCATTCTTATCGATTCAGGGTTTAACATTTAGTTGAAAATAACACCCCACGCGCATGGTATCCGAAAACGTTGAAAACCCACATTCGAAATTGGTAGTTTTTTTTAACTCACCCACCTCCGATGAGGGCCAAGCGGTCCGGGATCCATCTCAATGGATTCAGCATCCAAAATGTAGTGGAAAACAATATCCCGTATGCCTAGTTTCCAATGAATCCCGAAAATTTAGTTTCAATAAACACATTTCTACCCATACCCTTCCCAAATTTGGACTGATTGGGCTGAAAAGTTTCGAGAACTAAACAGAGAAACAATTAACCAAGACAGAAGTGGCGCGAAACGGCGTTTTAGGCAGTAGGATGATCTCAAATAATTTGAAATTTTGGTCAGTGATCTTATTTTGTCTTCTTTGAGCACCTAGAAGCGGGTATTTTTGCGCCGATTCAGATGAGTCCACAACCAATAGACGCACATTGAAAGTTGGTAGGTAATTTTTTCATTAAACAACAATTTTAGTCAATTTTTTTTTTTTTTTAATCAGGTTATACTGGATACCTTAATGATTTTAAAGGGCTGCTAATCATTTCTCACTAGTTGATTATTCTATGTTATTTCATTACTAAATTTTATCCGGTCTGTATTTTTTAAATTTGGGACCATTCTGAATCAATTTAGCATCCTAAATTTACTGTAAAATGTCACTTACAGACCACTAAAAGCTGAAGTCCTTCCTGGCACACTCATTTCACCCATATCCACCCTCCATCGCGTTTTGCGGCAAAGGGGGTGAAACACGTTGGGGCAAACTAGTGCCCAAATGGATTCTGTGTACATCATTTCAGATTTTTTTGAAGCAGTTTCAAGTCTGTTTTTGTTTCGGTTGACCAGCGTACAGTTTGCTGCTTGAATATGCACAGTGTTAGACGTATAAGAGTTCAACAATCCTTATTTTATTTTATTATTCAACTGAAAATAATGAATACACCTTCAGTGCAAGAGTTGAACGAATCATTTTTTTGGTTTAATTATTTAATTAATTGTATAATGGTAAAACGCCTTGCATTGCAACGTTTTGACTAGTATACTTAACAATTATGGCATTAAACATTGCGTTTACTAATGATAAAGAACAACTTACTGTAGGTATTCTCATGAGCCAAATAACGAATCATATGCACGCTATCTGAATGGTAAAGCGTGTCGATATCTCCATTATCTTTTACTCGTTCGCATTTATCGATTTTCACTTGGTATCGGCGGGCGCGGGAGCCTTGGGGATTCTACTTAGTTGTCTGTTGAGTTTTCCTCGCGTTACGTAACTGCTGCGCTTCTTTCCCATTCAAACAACTTAACGGATTGTTCATACTGAGCGTTTTAACTTGGTTATTTTGGCGGTATATGTCATAGTAGTGGTGCAGACTTTGAGAGGTATGTATGCCGAGTCATTGATCCCGATAGGTTTTAGTTGATGGCAGCTCTGATGAACAATTTTCAAATACCATTCCAGCTCGAACAAATCCATCAAAAATTAGTGTGTATCAGGTTAAAAATATCGATATACAAATATTGGTTACTGGAACAAAAGTATCGATAATATTGCAATGACCTTAGCTGTCCAAGACTCATCAGTGGTATCTCTTTGCCTCCGCTTGATACATTCTCTAACTTGTTCTTTCGAATTGTTCAATATAGTTGTTTCTGTTTGACTAAACATTAGGTGCCCAACAAAAGTCTATTTCATCACAAACACCGCGGGAACGTCTGACAATTAAATCCAGGCTGTACGAATTGGCGCATCCCAATATGATTAGCCCCAATTCTGGGTTATTCCTTGAATAATCAACCTTTGTTTTCATGAAAATAGTCAATCATTCCGATTCGGCTCAACATTTTTTTCTGGACGTTTCAAGGTGCCTAGATCAATATTAGCAAATGTCCGTCCGCCGACCACACCGAAGTGGTAGTAGAAAATTGTCTAAAAATCTGAAATTTTGGTCAGGAACTCGTTTCCGGCTCTAGTTGGTCCTCGAAACTTTTCAACCCGATCGGACCAAATTTGGGTGGGGTAGGGTCAAAATGTGCATTTCGAAAAATGGGTTTTTGAGATTATTTGTAATCTAGGTGTGTGGGGTATCATTTTCCACTAAATTCTGAATGCTGAATCCAATAAAAAGGGTGTCAGAACGATTGGCACCCACCGGAAGAAGTTATGGGTCAAATTGGGTAGGTATATGTTACCCATTTTGAATATGTGTTTTCGGGATTTCTGGTACCTAGGCGTGTGGGGTATAATTTTCCTCTAAATCTTGGACGCTGAATTCATTGAAGTGGGTCCCAGAACGATTGGCACCCATCGGAAGAAGTTATGGGTCAAAATGGGTATGTATCCAACCATTTTGTATGTGTCAAGATTTCTAAGGCCTAGGCGTGTGGGGTATCATTTTCCACTAAATTTTGGACCCTGAATAGATTGGAATGGGTCCAGGACCCGCCACACCCACTGTTTCCCCCATTTTACCCATGTTGAAGAAATGAGTCTCCATGCGCCTGGTTAGAGGAATAATCAACCCGTGTGTAAGAATTTGCAGCGTTTTTTGTAAGAACACTAGTTCTCATCATTCCTTAGATTTAAACCTTTCAGCAAGGTTATTGCTATATGGCTATATTGGCTATATTGACATATGTGTGCTAATTTTACTGAGTGTTCAATTAGCCTTCACCTTTTTCCCTCTTGTAAAACACTGGACTCTTGACAAAGTTTCTTCACGTAAAGTCTTTCTCCTAATCTATAACTAAAACTAAAAATATTTTCTAATATCAAGTTATGTTTCCAGGTACATTTCGCTAAAGATCACGAACGCCTAATGTACGAAGTCGTGGACGGCTCATCGACTAGTCCACTGAGCAATTCATCGTGTAATGAATGTAAGTTTCTGGTTTTGCAGAGGAACGACGTTAGGTATTTGTTTTCCCTCCTTGTACACGTTCTGATGCTTAGCAGTTCATGTTATCTTTTCTACCTGCAGGAGTCCTAGGATTCCCCTCTAAATTATCCCCTCCAAGTATCCAATGGAGACTTGATAACTTGTGAATCACGAGAAACCTTTTAAAAATTGTCAACTTTCATCGAAAATTTCATTTTATTTGGAGCGTATCAACCGAGAAGGTCGCTTTTTCGCCATCCTCACCGACCAAAAAACCACATTACGACCACGTAAAAACCCTCAAATGAATTTGGATTGATTTTACTGAAATGAGCTCGGGATTTGCTGATGTTAGTTGGTTGGTGGGGAGAGCTTGAGAACAACTTTTCGGTCAACAGGTGCAAGGTATCCACGGAAGCCAAAGAGGAGAAAAAACCGAATCGTGGACACTGGAGCAGCAGGGAACATAAAGGTGTTTGGTATCCATGAGTGTGATACTAATGATTAGATTGCGTGCTTTAATTAATAATGTGGACCACAAAGATTACGATGAGTCGTGAATTCAATTTATCATGATTGTTGTAACTGCGTTACACGCTAACCCATCTGTGACGAATTGTCACATCAATTGGTATGGTGTTCATCAAATGATTAATCTCAATTCGCCAAAATGATGATAGTTCATTCCCCCCAAAAGAAGAAAAGTATCTAGTAACCCCTGCATTCACCCACGAAATACTCCGTTTAAACTGTCAATATTCCCCGCCGAAACGTGAAAAACGTCCTAAATATTTGAATGCGTTTATCACAGAAGAGCATCGTTCCTCTAGCTGGAGTTTTGATAAAATAAAATAAAAATGCTGCAAATTCATTCACAAGAATTGGTTATTTCTCGAACCAAGAGCGTGGAGACTCATTCGAATCTACTCAGCGCCCAAAATTTGGTGGAAAATGATACCCCAGATACCAGAAATCTCGAAAACACATTCGAAGTAGGTAAAAAGATACCTATTTTGACCCATAACCTCTACCGGTGGGTGTCAGTCGTTCCGGGACACGTCTCATTGAATTCAGCATCCGAAATTTAGTCGAAAAAGATACCCCACACACCTAGATCGCCGAAAATCCATTTTTCCAAGTAACATTTTGCCCCCTACCCCCTCAAATTTGGTCCGATTGGGTCTAGAACCAACTAGAGCCAAAAACGGGTCCCTGACCAAGATTTATGATTTACAGAAAATTTTTTACTACTAAAATCACGGGAAAAAATAGCGAATTTGACACGTATGGACTATTGATGGACCATCCTCCTTATCCTACTTCATGTCTCATCCCTCTGAAGTCCTCCCGTTTAATTTTAGTCCTCAGTTCACGTTACGCTTAACCCTTCATCGGTACCAGTATTCAGTGAGCCTTTTTCCGTAAGGGCAACGCACTTATTTGGGCAGAAGTCAAACCTTCGGATCCGTAGATAACATTTCCCGCTGAATGTTATGTTGAATGAGATTACTTTGTGCATTGGTAGAATTAGTTTTATTTTGGATACGTAATCAACAGCTGGTCTAATGGGAAAAGCGAGTTTCCTACCACCAACCCTTCCTCCACCCACACCACCGGTGTTCATACTACAAAGATAACACCCTCTGTAGAGTTTGTTCCAACCGAACGGGCAACGATTCCTCTGGTGGGGGTGTCTATTTTAAAAATCCCTTTTTTGCGATTCAAAAAGCTCCTCCGTTCTATAAATATTCCTCACCCGGAATTTCTAGGCCCCAAAAGGCAGTAATGAGACAAGTTTGGTCCTCGACGCTAATTATAGCTTAACACTCTCGGCGTCTAGGTCAGTTCATTGGTGCTGTTTATACCCTTCAATCACTCGTTCTCCACTGAACGTTGTCATGGGACATGACAAGCGTTCTCGCAGTGTCGGTACGTTAAAACTTTCGATTCCTAGTTTAGTTGTGTGTGTTAACGCGGTGCTATTCTCTATAAAACGGTTTTGTTCCATTTCTATCAGTATATGATCAGCCATTACATACCTATGAAATTCTGCAATATATTCGAAGTTTGTTCTCAAATTTGGCTTAATTGTTGAAGAATTATACATACTGTATTCTTACAGAAAAATAATTACGACTAGGGGACCCTCAGGGCCTCGAATGATTCTGTTTAAGCAAAAAACAAGAGCAAGATTTTTTGTTTAAATGTTATATGACACAAGTGGATACATTGGAAGATATTTCTGGCTGTTGAATAACGCCCATTCACTGTGTATACGTGCTCCTGTTTGCCCAATAATTCCAATTTAGGCTTGATGTGCCGTTAGATGAAGTATTTACCAACATTTTTACCAATGCAATACGCATCATCAGGGAGTTTTACCCTAACTTAAGGCCTTAAATTCTTCTCATAGAAAGAGTTAAATAAGAATAATAACCACATTTGCTTGAAACTTGTTGTTGTGAATTTGTTTCTTCAAGTACCAGGGTAGGTACCTAATATTTTCAATTCAGGCTAGATGATCTAGAAAATGGGTATTTTCTAGATACATTTCTGTCCGCTGGTTGACCCAAAAATACTGAAAGAGGTCTTGTAAATGCTCCAGAAAGTGAATAATGTTGCTCTTGGACTTAGTTCGGGTCTGAATTGAACCTTACCTTCAACTCAATCACCAGAAAACTGAACTTTGTTGAGAGGAAAGTCTTGTAAAGAATGGACTTTAGGGATTTTTGAAGTTATAAGCGCGTCATGTTTTTTTTTTTTTTTTTTTTTTTTTTTTTTTTTTTTTTTTTTTTTTTTTTTTTTTTTTCACATTTTGCTTTGCCCGGCGAATTGGTTGGGACAGTTTCGGACCCGTTACAGGTCAAAATTGGTTTTCAATCTTTTCAGGTTTTGCATTAATGCTTAATGCAAGACTAGGGAAGGACTTGAGGGAAGTTCGAGAAACGCCAAAATTACGATTTCAGAGTATCGAGGTATCGAGTGCATCATTGTCATTGAATCGATTGAGATAGTGCGTGAGCCAATTGATGCATCCTCTAACAACCTTAGACTCGCAATATCCTCCAGGAGTGACGTTTACCTTGACATAATAGACTGTTGTGGATGTATTTCAGCATTTAATGTATATTTTCTGTTCAGTCTTATGTCGTTCATCTCATCTCCTCAAAATTATTTTTATTTCAGCGGCTTCCGTTAAGGTGACACCGAGCGATGCCATTGCGTTCGTGCAGGAAGGCATCGAAATGTCGGGACACGTGACTATTTCTAACATTTCTGAACGGCCTATCACATTTAAGGTACGTACGATGCGTGCCACCTATCAAATCCGTTCAGATATAGCTATCCACTTTCAAGTTCACTCCTTTAAAAGAGTCTAACCATTTTTATTTTACCATTTGCGAGCAGGTCAAGACCACTAAACCTGAGAAATTCCGCGTTCGCCCTTACTGTGGCTCGATCGGTGTTGGCTCTTCCGTACAAGTCACTGTCGTTTTGTTGAGTGGATTCAACGCGTCGAGCATCGTTCAAGAAAAATTTCTGGTTCTCACTGTCCCTTTGGACACCGATAACCCGACCGCGAGTCAAATTAGTGAGGCTTGGAAAGTGAGTGTGCTCAACTCTGGTGATAATGGCCCATGTGATGGAGGAAACGCAAGTTGCCTATCAAATTTCACGAAATTCCGTGATAAATTTTAAAAAAAGTATATTCAGTGACTGAATTTGGTGCTCCAGAAAGAACTCCAAACGGCCAGGAAAAAAAATGTTGGTCAGGTGTAGGCAATATACTGTTTTCAAGTTTCATCATCAGCCGAGATAATGGCTTTCTACGTTTTGAACCTTCTTGAAGTAAGAACCAGTTTGGGATTTTGATGCATAACTCCACCGTGCAGCCAAAGAGTGCTGCTAGTTGGAAAAGTGAGAACGTTTAGAGGTTCTTACAATTCTAGAGCCATTTTGGGAAAAAAGTTGGAAGCCAGTTGTTTGAACAAACAAACGTGATTTGAAGAGAGCTTAACTGTTATTTTTGAACGCAATCTGTACCTGAAGTTGAGAAAAATCTTTATCTTACCCTAAATAATTACGCTCAGAAGAGTGTGGCTCAACATTACATATTGAGAAACGTATTTCGAGCTCATTTATGTTTCCGTTCTTTATAAAAATTTTTTTTTTATTCATTTGCATGCGATTCTCAATCCGTCGACGTCATTGTTATAAAGAGTGGAGCAAGGGTTATAAATGGATTTTGAAAGGAAACAGAAATAACAAGAAAACTAGTCAATTTAGAAAAAATTATCCTTAATTTATTTGAGTCAGAAAGTAATCCCATTCGTCAAATGTTGAAAATTACATCACCAAGATGGCGGCCTTAGGCAGCAATACAGTGATGAGGGCGATTTCGGGATGTTTCTTTTGCTTTTCGGCAAATTTGTGTTGGGAATCGCCCTGATTTCCTCCTTGTTTCTCACTTCTAGATTGTCCAGAATGTTATGGATGTTTAAGTGGTTGTGTTTAATAACATTTTCCTTTAGGTAGCTCTCCAGGAAAAAGTCACAAATGCACATTAAGGGGTGACATGAAACACGATCTGTAGGCACTGATACTTCGTCCTGTTGAAACCAGGGGTCTATCAAATTAGTTTTTTTTCACTTAGTCCTTCGAGTTTGGTTTCAAAAAGAGTTTTCAGCATTGAAAAATTAAGGCCCAATAATACCGAATTGGGAATTTGACGCCACACTATCACTTTGGGAGAGTGCTGAGGTCTCTAGTGGACTTGTCTTGGGTTTTTAGCTGCCCAGTAGCGGACATTCTGTTTGTTTGTGGCTCCAGAAAGTAGAGCTGGGCCTCTTCGGTAAGATTCCAAAATCGCCTTCATCAGTGTATTGCTGCTGAAGGCCGTCAACCAGGTGATATAATTGTTGAAACTTGACATGAAAAACGGAATTACCTACTAATTCAAATGAACTATAATCAATGTTTCTAATTTGAGTAGTTATCTTTCTATTGCTTTTCAAAACCGGTTCATACCTATTGCCCCACCCTGTATCTCCGTAGGTTCATTTGTATGTTTGACGCTTTTTTTTCGTTTGGATTAGACTACCGACACTCAGGAAATCGAAGAATTTAAGTTGAGGTGTCGAGTGATCAGCAGCCCCAATCAACAAATCGTCCAAGCCAACGGTGCAGTGGGGTCGGCAGGTTCGAGTGACCTGGAACAGAAGGTTTCACAGCTGCTTTTGAGCGTGAGTAAAATTTTCATTGGGAATCACTACGGAAATGAATTCAGGGAGAATGTTGACTTTTTTCAATTGATTTATTTCTCATATCAAAATCAAAAATATTTTATTGTATTAACCGTCAGGTATTACAATGTTTGTGGAGTTGGCATAAGAATAAGAAGCATAGATAATTGACACGGATAATCAATAAAGAAAAAACTCATTCAGGAACAGCACCCTTAGCTTAATGCACCGAAATGCGTAATAAAAAAACTTCTTTACTTCAGTTAGGGTTGATAGATCACCAATAATGCCGTAAAAACGGCCCAAAGACAATTCATCCACCTCGTAGAAACTAATTCTTTCTCCCCGCATGATTGGACATTCACAGAAGAAGTGCTCCATTGTGTCTGGGTGGTGCAGGTTGCATAAGGGGCAGTCATTTTCCTTACAAAAACGAACGGACAGTCCTGGGACACTTAGGCGACAGAATTTCTCTCCGCCCAACCTCACCTGCGCCATAAGACGTTTGACCTGCAGCCCCACGTCCATCTGCAAGTAGGGTGCACTCCGGTCACCAGTAGGCTGGACGAATCTGATGTGTCGGTTGAAGCAGGATGTCCGCACTCTCTCCTCGTCCGACATTTTCACGGAGCATTTCATCGCTTAGAGTATCGCTGGCCTCTGATTTCTGAAGTTCACGACGTCCTGATTTTCCCATATGTGAGAGAGCCCATTGTCATTGAACCACTTGGACAATTGAGAAGCCCAGTTATATCTTATGTCAGGCTTATCTGAGTTGAGCGAAAGTAAGCGCCGATAGCAAATCTTGGGTAGCCTGTCAGGGTTCATTTCAACCATTTTCAACCACCAACCGGTTGCTGCCTTGAAAATTTGACTCTTGGAGTGGCTCAGGTTACATTCCGATCTGATGGCGTAATCTGGAGTGTTCTTAGAGAGGAACAAAAAACTCTTGAACGTTCTTACTTGAACTCGTTCCAGCTCCTCGCAATGATTGAGCCCCCACGCCTCAACTGCATAGAGTACCGTGGACAAAATCAGGGCTTGAGCAATTTTCGTCCAAGACTCAAGTGATCCACCTTTTCCTTTGTGAAGCAGCTGTAGCACAGATCTAATTGCAGCTTCTCCCTTTTTAACGGCCTGGCTGGCGTTCATCCCAAAGAGCCCTGATTAGGAGAATGTAACCCCTAGGTACTTAACGGAGTTAACAATCTTCAGCTCATTTTCTCCGCAGAAAAACCTATACCTTTGCGACAGCCTGCCTCCCCGGCGGAATATCACGACATTGGATTTTGCATGATTTACATTGAGGCTATTGCACTTGCAGTACTCGTTGAGGGCATCCAAGATCTTTGTAAGTTCCCCGTAACTGAAAGTCAGAAGGCACAGGTCATCCGCGTAAGATATTGAGACGACGTCGGTTGCTCCTTCTATATTCAGTCCTCGAAGGCTTCTTTTGATTAAAAAGGATTCGAGGTCACTGCAATATAAGGCAAAGATAAGCGGAGAGAGAACATCGCCCTGAAGAACCCCCGCTCCCACTCTGTACGGTTTGGACTCCTGATTGTTGTTTTCAACCGTAAATGTCGTACTTTCATACATCGACTTCAAAAGATTTATGAAACGAGAGCTGATGTTCAAACTATATAGTTTCGCCCATAATTTCTGATGATCCAGGCTATCAAACGCTCGGTGAAAGTCAATAAATGCGACAAATTCTTTGCGGCCGGGGAGCCTAGTGTTGATGGTTATTGCGCTAGACAAAACAAAAATGCCATCCTCGCAGCCTCGGCCCGCACGGAAGCCATTCTGACTCTCCGGCAGGAGGTCCTCCTTATCGACGAATCGTTGAAGTCTTCGTAAGAGAATCTGATTGAACACTTTCAGGAGAGTGTTCAACAGGGATATCCCTCGATAGTTTGCTGGCAGAGAGGGGTCACCCTTCTTAAACAATAGGAATGATCTAAATTTAGTCAGGTTTTTGGGGGTAACGCCAGACATCATTATGTGGTTGAAAAGGTCCTTTGTGTGCATCATCCAATTAGGGGGTAGATTTTTGTAAAACTCATACTGAATTCCATCTACACCCAATTGATTTATTACTCATATCAAAGGAAACATTTTAAAAAACGAGGGCACTACCATCTTATGTGCTCATGTCCAATCACAGCTGCCGATTTGTCCAAGGGAGATCTGTTAACACCTGGAATAAAGTGGTTCATTGAGTAATATCATGCCCACCTTAAAAGGTGTCCAAGAAGCATTGTTGGATGAAGAAAACTATTTGCCTAGTGCAAAGCTGACTAGAAGCCATAGGAGTGAAGTAATCTGACGCAATTTCTGTGCTGTGTAAGTAGGTTATTTGGCTGTTATACGCTCAGCTCAGTCAACTAGGCTCTTGCTGCGCTGGTTCGGATGTTTTCTGTATCGAGGAGTTCTATGTAGGTCAACATGCTACTAAGTTTCCCTTGCCCTTGCCGTCAAGGGTACCTTGAGTGCTTGGCTATTCAACCAGTTTGGATGTTTCTGATCAGGACAGTCCATGTGCGGATTGGGTTGTTGAATAAAATCTGGCAGGGTGACAGTTTTTAGTTAGCTGGGGAAGGGGGGGGGGGTTGAGCTGATCCCATAACGTCACATTTCTGATGATACCAACTGTAGTGCTTCCTCCTTGTGGATTTGCTTTATGTTTTGCGCTACATTTTACATTCAATTGGAAGTCAAGGACACTCACTGATCTCCCCATCTGGCTCTCAAGAAGAAACCGTTGTGGAAACATTTTCAGCGTGAAGGACATCATGAAACGCAAACATCCAAATTTTGGGGCAAATTGGAGAGGTTAACTTTGGGTATGAAAACATAGGTTGATTATTCTAGGAATAATAGAGGTAATATTCATGGTTCTTTAAACAATCGAATAGTCGAAAATCATTTGTCGAAAACGAGATATCTATGAGGGTCATCCTTCGGATCTTCGAAAATTGAATTGAGTGTGTCCCTCCTAGCGAAATTATCCCGAAACTAAGTAACTAGACCCTGAGGTTGCACTGCTTTATTTACATCAATCAAGTAGGTCGTAGGTTTAATGAAGGAGGGAATGAGGAAATTAGGAATGGCTTGCAGTGTTTCCTTTTGCGTTGACAAAGAGATATTCATTCAAAAATAGACTGTGCAGAGATACAAATGTTATAGAGCATTTCCGTGTGGAAGTGAGAAGTTTCCAACCCAATTTGAGAATTTCCCAACCCATGTTGAGTATTTTCCTTCCTTTTTTTTTAGGAAATTCAAATAGAAAATGAACAAAGACCAGCAAAACGCAGATTGGCCTCGAGTTTTAATTTTCTTGACAAAAGCATAATTTTTATGAAGTTTTTTCGTTCATTTGTATTTCAATATTAATTTTTTTTAAACGCTATTCTTTCATTTATTTTCAGTATTTTAATTTCCAATAAAAGTTTTTAGTTGCCTTTGCCAATTAGGTTTGGATAAATACCTCTTCCTTATTAGTTGTGAATGTTTCTTAGCTTGGAATATTCTCAATTCGATTCGGAAAATCTATACAGGGTGTTAACTGATTGAACTTTTGTTGAAGCTGAATTGAATTTTGACACTCCTAATCGTTTGAATGTGAGTAGGTAAGGTGCTAATGTGAACTCTCGAAGTATATGGTACAGAAAGGACCATTCCTGCATTATTAGAGCAGTAGAAACCTATGTAGAGACTGCACCCACCTCGAGTTTTGCTCGAGAATTCACATTAGCACCTTACATACTCACTTTGAAGGGATCGGGAGTTTTTTCAACTTGAAACGTCATTTTCACCCCCAAATTTTGTCACAAAAATAAAATTGAATATACCGCTGGGAGGCTGATTTTTTTTAATTCAAGAATGAACGCGAGAATTTGTGAGGGGAAAATGTCTCTTTTACCCGGCTGAATGTTGACGAAGATTTCCATTTTCATTATTTTCCAACTTGAGGCTGAATTAGTGAATACCAGTACTCATTTAATGGAGAAATTGAGAGGCCCATCGGTAGGGGCTCTTTCAGATTTGAGATTATATCATAAATTAAGGTAGTTATGGCCGTTTTAGTGGCATCAGGTCAAAAACACGAAAAAAATCCTTAATTGTGAATAACACGGAAACAAGTCCTAGGAGATATTTTTTGTTGCAAATGAATAGTAAAATCTGCCCCTTGAAGAATGCTAACCTTACCGGTTAACACCCTGTATATTATGCATTCCTCAGGGAGGCGGTGGCGCAATGGGTTCACTTCAAATTATGTAATAACGTATATAACTTGGAATTACACGAATAGCTCCCTTTCAATTGATCAATTGTTGAATGATTTGTCTCTAGATGAACCACGTTACCGAAATATGTTCCGGCATCGAAGCCGAACTCAAAACCTGGAGGAGACTTGCGACGTTTTCTATCGCCGCGTTTATTGGTTTGGTCATTTTCATCTTCTTCGCCTACTACCCACCGTCTGAAGGTTTGCCCGACAACCCCGAACTGTAATTCCTGCCATAATTATTCGTCAAACGCCCTTGAATGTTGAATGTTATATTTTCACTCGTGGTTGAACCATTTTCATGTTGTTACTGTTGATGAATGAAAATTTTATTCATTTATTATTTTTTCAATTGTGCTACAATTTTTAACAATGTGTTAGGCCTAAATTGGTGCTGTGAGTCACTTGCCTACTTATATATATGTTTCTTTTTGCCATTTGCTCATTACCCTCGATGATTTTGAGCAGTAATTTTGGATATTATCCATAATGTTAAATAGCCATCATTTTCATACTTCCTTTATTGCATGTTTCTCATGGTGCCCGGTCGAATTCCTCACCGAGGAAGTTCTATTCGTTCCTGTCCATTTCAATTAGATACTATTGAATGTTCAATGTTTAAATATTATATTGAGTGAGGCGTCGCTAGTCCATCCGTATGTTGTCTTGGGTGAAACACTTTGAAATTTATAAATGTTATGAATGTTAAGTCAGGGATGAAATATTTTCTTAAGTGGAATTGCAATATCACGTAGTAGGTATTGTTTAAAAAATCACTTTCACTGTAATAAAATTTTGTTCATGTTTCATAGCTCTATACTGTAAAACCTTGGACCTGGAGCGAACTCGAATTCATTACAGAAGGTTTTGAGCACGAACGAACACAAGGAGTGTGCTTTTGAGGGTGTTCGATTTGAAGCAGCACAATGACAAACGTCAAAAAGGCCTCTAATATCTGTAACAGTGGAATTATTGAACGTGTGAAGCTCATATTCTAAACGCTTCGCACTTAATATGCATGTTAATAGGCGATTCCTACCAGTTAATGAATTGAATGTTTTGATACCGATAAGCCAAGACAGTATTCTAAAGTAAAAGCGGGTTGAAGGGGGTAAACGATTATATTATTCTATGGCAAAGGCGCTGCCAAAAACGAGATATACTCGTATTTGAATACTACAGGGGGGAAAAGGGGTAACTCAAAATTTTCTGAGTTAATGAGTGAAAGAAGGTTTTGAGGAGACTTTGGCATGGCGATGTTAGCTGAGCAATTATTATTAGCGTTGCGGGTTAATTTGGTGACATTTCTCGACTTTCGCCCCGCAGGACTGCATCAAGTGCTTCAGATGGTATGTTTTTCTTTTTGAAAGTTTTATCCTTCTTGTGTTCGGGGCAATGAAATACATTTTCGGGAAGATTAGATTAAGTTTTTGCTTCAACGCAGCTCTTCTTCACACCAACCCGCCTTTTTTGGGATTCGGCATCGCAACCAAACTATAAAACGATGCTCTGTTGTAGGATATTGCTATGAAAAACCAACCTTGGGTGACAAGTTCGGCCATTAATTCACGCAAGAGGGTAATTTTTATGAGTGCTTTTTTCTTCGAACTTTTTTCAGGGAAAGAAATCCAGTCTTTGACAATGTAGTTGCCGACTTTTCCGAGTATTTGCCGAGTATTGAAAACTTGAAAACCACTTTTTGGGGATTTCAACCCCTGTTCTGTGTTCTTCCCCTGAGGCGCTGGTATGGGCTCGTTCATCCCATGTACAAACGGGTTTTTGTAGTGTGTTTTGATTTTTTATTTCTATTAAATAAGATATTTTTTCAATTTGTCATCGTCAATATGTTCCTTGATACCTGATGATTTAGGCTATTTGGAAAAGTCCAAATTATGCATTTTAGCGGTTCCTTATAGTGCTTTAGGAGCTGAAACATGCATCCCCTGAAAAATTGAAAAACAACGTGTTAGCCCGTTTTTCCCGTGTGATTTTCATTTATTTGAAGGGCTTGGTTATGGTCTATGTTCCGAATTCTAATTATAGATCTTTGTCTCTTGAAGCAGGAACGATCTTTGAAAAAACCGTCCTGAATGATTTTTGCGTTATAATTAATATTACTGTTGAACAAGTCTCTACCTGATTCTTCATCCTCATTCTATGTAACAGCATGTAATTACAGTGCGTTGAGGGAACTAACTGTCATATTTTAGAGACTTCCACACGCCTATACGAATTTCTAACTTTTTTTTCGTAGTAACTGCTTTTAGTGCCTGGGGTAGTGAAATCAACAATTGGTCGCCTGAGTTATTCAGGAAACCTGGTGTGATGAGAAAAAACTTGGTTTCCTTGCGATTATCCCTATGTACTAGGTAGGTATGTACTACGTACTGGATAGGTTCCACAGGCTTCAACGAAATGAAATGAAAATATCAGAACAGATGCTCGGAAGACCCAAAACAGCTCTGAAAAATACATATTTGTGCTCGGAACAAAAAAAAATTTCGGTTGAAATCGTAAAAATGTTGTAAACAAGAAATTGAGCATTTCGAATTACAATAACACCGCCCATTTACCAAAGTTCTGAAAAAGCATCTTGTTCTGGCAGCTTCAACTTCCTTACAGCGACCCCCTGTTGTACCAATCAAGACGACGGAAATACGTTTTCATTTCTATTCAACTTCCCGGGTAGGTACCGAGGCTTTGGATTTCCCGGGTGAATATAGGTCACTAGAACTCACGACTACGTGTCACCGCGTCAAAATGAGCATCTCGTCTGTCAGTGGCCGGCGAACAAAGGAAACTGAGACGGTGGAAGGAACTGAAAAGGTATCCGACGTTTCGAAGTGGCGAGAAAACGCTCGTGGTGCTATCGATTTTTTATGTAATTCACTGCGCGACATCCCTCCACCCTCGAAACAGGCCCAAAGCCTCTGGTCCACCGTGGAAAATAAGGCAACAAAAGATAATATGACAAGAGCCCGAGAATATAAGACGTAGGCCCCTTCCTGTGCCGGCCAGTTCAGTTACGATCGAATATGACTCCGTATCTTGTAAGCCAATTTTTGACCTAGCTCACAAAATTATGGGAAATTTTGGTCTTGCGGTAAACTGTTTTGAATAGAATAAATTATTTGAAATTTCAATCAGTTACACGAAAGTAAACTGCTTTACGCTGAAACAATTTTCATTATTTTCAAGTGTTTCTCGATACTTTTGGTGACAACTGTTGGCGCCACTACATTTCGGAAGAACTACAGGAACACGTACGATGAAGGCGGTGAGGCGTACAGTAGTTACGATTCCAGCTACAGGAGCGGTACCAGTAGGAATTCGCCTCAAGACTTCACCAGCAGTTACGATGGCGACGACTACATTCCACCTATCGGAGTGCAACATAACAACGACTATTCAGGTAGGTACTTCACGTTCAGGGTGTACAAACATGAATACTAGCCAAGGTGCAGTTTTTTAAACAATTTATTCATGAATAACCAACCTTTATTCGCCATCCGCGCCTTTTTTTTTTTTTTTTTTTTTGGTACACAATTTTCTAAAAATCTGAAAAATTGGTCAGGGACCTCTTTTTGGCTCTAGTAGGACTCCTCCGCCCGATCGGACCAAATTTGGAGAGGGTTTGGGTAAGAATGTGTTGTTTGAAACCCGATTTTTGTAACATTTTTGTACGCTGGATCAGTTGAGATGGATCCCGGACCGATTGGTGCTCACCTGGAGGTTAATATAGGTCAAAATAGTACCAGCTTCTTATTTTGAAAATGTGTTATCGGGATTTGTGGGTACCAAGGCTTTCCACTAAATGCTGGACGCTAAATCGATTGGAATGAGTCCAGAACACGCGACACTCTCCATAATCTTGCTCCAGGGATTAACTTGCAGCGTTTTTATATACTAAACAACAGGCAATTTTGCTCGTTTAGTATACAGAAGCTCAAAAGTACACACTACATCAAAAAGCATCAGCGTAAGAGGCTGCACATTTGCGCGGGCAAGGTTGCATACGTATTGACAATCGTTAAATTCAATTTCCAGTTTAATATTTATTTCAATAAGGTAAATATGACCTAATGATGGAAAGGAAACTCTAAGAAGCGATAGTCTAAATGGACAGTGAGCAAACAATGAGCACCCACAGGTAGCCACCAGAACGCAATTTGTGAATCAATCATTCAATCGAGGATATCAGTAGGTTCAGTCAACCTAAGCAGGAATAATTATTTTTGACTAGTAACCCTTCACGTGCAAATAGACATCCAATGGTTATACTTCGAAATGCCCAACTCACTATTGAACCTTGAACCATCTCAAGACCATTAAAAGTATAGGAAAAACAGTGAGTATGGAGTATTTCAGACTCATTCCAATCGATTTAGCCTTTATCATTCAATGGAAAATGATACCACATACGACTAGGTACTCGAAAATCTAAAAAACCCACTTTCGAAATAGGTAGGCAGGTACCCTATGTCGACCTATATTCCCCTCCGGAAGGCACCGATCGGTCCGAAACCCATCTCAGTGGATTCAGTGTCCAACATTCAGTGGAAAATGATAACCCGTTCGCCCAGGTACCCAAAAATCTTGAAAACTCACTTTCGAAATAGGTGGGCAAGCACCCTATGTCGACTTATGTAAGCCTCTCTCGAATTAAAATGTGTCTGAATTTACTAATAATTTAATTCGGGTTTCTTCGGAGAATTTGGAAAGGACCTAGCGAGAGGATACGGGATGTAAGTCCAAGACTTACGACTGAGCAACTAGGGATACCAAGGATGAACATAAAATACATTGATACAAACTGAATTATAATATTGAAAACAAGGACTCGTTGCAAAGGAAAATATGCCTCAACCTGGGCTAGAATTGATACAAGACAAAGTAAATTAGACCACATGTGGAGCATAAAATACAATTAATGCAAGGGACATGAGCAGCAGAGTTCACTTCAGAGCGAGCACAGGACGAAGCCAGGATGGACTGAGTGAGAAATCTCTTGCACGACAGGGTTACAAAAATATACTCCAACATGTTGGGCCCTGAGGGGCGCCTCGACGACGACCGCCTGGTTGGACGCCTTTGGAATGAGTGAGCGCTGGGCCTCTCTAAATGCGACGTCCAGGCAGGAGCTGCGCGCGCATTTGGCGCATGCTCTCTCCCTTCTGGCCTTCTGGAGGCAGCAAGCCTGGGGGCTTACACTTATACACCATTCTGGTGGGCACGGATTGGTCAGAAACCCATCTCAATGGAGTTCTATCGAGAGAAGTGCTGATAGTTTGTTATAGTTATCCAAGTCACTGGATGTTGTTGTCAAACCATATACAGCAGTAGTAATTCCGTTGAAACGGGAAAATTGTGTGCCTCCATCTGTGCCTCATGACATAGGCTGTTGCTGGCTATGTCTCTTTATTCAGCCACCTTCGACAGCCGCAGGAATTTGCAGACTACCAACATAATGATCTTCAAGGCCCATTAACTCCGCTAAGTGTACAAACCCAAAATTGTCATTAATCTACCCAATTTCTACGGAGAATTAAAATCAGTGTTGGACAGTTTGAAACTTTCCGCATGCTCTACAGGATCCTTCGGAAAAACTAAAAATTAATCAAAATGGTTTATTAATCTAGGGTGTGTGTGTGTGTGTGTGTGTGTGTACTTCGGTTGTGTGGGTAAATCGAGTCAGCGTCCAAATTTAGTGGAAAATGATACCCTAGACGCCTAGGTACCCAAAAATCTAAAACCCACATTTGAAAGAGGTAGGCAGTTACCCTATGTCGACCTATATACCTATATCCGGAGTGCACCGATCGATCGTATCTTTGAGGCTCCCGACTAAATACATAAGTAGGCTCTAAAAGTTAGTACCTATCTTGTTTCGAAATGTTCTTCTTGCCTTGTATGTACCTATTCATGGTGTGCGACAATTAAATTCAGCACTAGATAGATCTTAGAGTGATTTATTTTGGTGGCCTTTTGGCCGTTCACCTAGCAAAAGCATTCCTGCTCTTCTCTACGCGTATTGGTTTTAGGCAGACTCGCTTTCAGCATCAACTTGATAAGTTATCAGTGCGACTAAAGTCCTAGGCTGCTGAAGGTCTCTGTGTAAATTATTATTCTTATAATTGTATTTTATATTGAGCATTTTGTTATGTTCATTTCATCGGGAAGCTGAGAGCCTGACTTTTATTGCAAATATATCATACTATTGAAGCGCTTCTGTACAAATGTAAGGGAGAAGGGCCAGTGTATCCCATTTGTGAAAGAAAATAAAAATCAATAAATAAAATTGCTTCAATAGGGCTTTTGAGTGCTGATAGGTGTATGTTCGGGTCGAATTAGACAATGTCAATTATCAGTATGTTCAAAAATATGAAACGGTCAAAAATGCAAATTAAGCCTTTGTTTCACAATTTCGCAGGACTTGGAGACGGATACCGAGATTACACTGGAGGGAACGGAGGAAGCGGGGCCATCAGTTACAGCCACGTTGTAACGGAACACCGTCCTGTGCAACGCACGGTCGTCCCGTCGTCACTTCGGGGATTGAAGGCCGAGTCGACGAACATCGTTGAGAGACCTGTACCTTTTCCACTCAAGGTAAAATTCCTGCAAATTGGTCAAGTGCTGTTGCCAGAAATGTAGGCACAATAACCAGATTTGGTTTGAAACCCTGATGGAAGTACTTCGTTATCTATTACAAAATTTCTAAGATCGTTTCAGCAGCCTAAAAAAAAGTAAGAAGTCGAGAATCAATTTTTGAACAGTGTCATCATTTAAGTTACGCGGAAACTGATTCAAAACTGCACCGATTGGGGGAAAATTAACGAAAGTCGTATTTCATACAAATCTCTATTTCGTTGTATAAACGGAATCCGGACGGTTGTATGGATCGGGTCTTGTCTGTAATCGAACAAGATTTTCCCTACTTAAAAAAAAAAAAATTACTAACTACTAAAATTACTAATTAACAAATTGGCATTTTTGTCATGATTCCTTAATGAGTGTCACAGCGGCACCATCAAAAGAAAAATTATGATTTATGAGGAAATGTTGAAGTTTTGGGCTCAAATTAGTGTTGCCCCAATCACAGTTGATTAAACAATGCAATCGTACGTCAGATGCTCATTCCAATTTCTCTAAAATTAGAATTTTCTTCAAAAATGGAATTTTAGTTGAGGTCGGAATAAATTCAAAATCCAGAAAGATAAGAGGTTTTTTTGACCTAACGTCGAAGAAACATTTCTAATTTTCTCCCCTTAGAACGACATTTCCACCCTTAAATTTTGTCACGAAAAAAATTGTTCTGGGGAAAATAATTTCTTCACCTGGCTGATAGTTGACAAGGTTTTTCATTCATTTTCTTACTTCAGTCTGAATTACTAAATACCAACCAGACCTAATAATTGACGTTAAGAAGCCCACCAGCAGGAAAATTGGACGCTCTTTCCAACTGTGTAGGTACTCAGATTTGTGATTATCGCTGTTTAGTGAAGTCAGCTCGAAAACAAAAAAAAAAAAAAAAGAAGATCATGAACAACTGAGAAACTAAGTTTCAAAAATGAAAATTCTTGAAGACACTTTTTGTTACAAATAAGTTGTAAAATCGATCTGTTGAAGGCTGTCAACGTTAACACTTTGTATAACGTAAAAACGCTGCAAATTCTTTTATAGGGGTTCGTTATTCCTCGGACCAGGCGCATGGAGACTCATTCGAACCGATTTAGCGTCCAAACTTTAGTGGAAATTGATACACTCCTAGGTACCAGAAATCTCGAATACCCACTCTCAAAATAGGTCGACAGAGACCCATTTTGACCCGAAACCTCTTCCAGTAGGCGCCAATCGTTCACGGACCTGTCTCATAGGATTCCACGTCCCAAATTTAGTCGAAAAACGCTGCAAATTCCTACACAGGGGTTGGTTATTCGTCAGACCAGGCGCATGGAAACTTACGCATAAAAACATGGGGGAAATGGGGAAAACGGTGGGTGCGGCGGGTCCCAGACCCATTCCAATCGATTCAGTGTCCATGATTTAGTGGAATGATACCCCACACGCCCAGGTACCAGAAACCTCATAAACACATATTTAAAATGAGTAATATATACCCAATTTGACCCATTACCTCTTCCAGTGGGTGCCAATCGTCCTGAGACCCACTTCATTGGATTCAGCGTCCATGACTTAGCGGAAAATGATACCCCATACGCCTAGGTACCAGAAATCTCAAAAACACATATTCAAAATGGGTAGTATATACCCAATTTGACCCATGACTTGTTCCAGTGGGTGCCGATCGTTCTGGGACCCATTTCATTGGATTCAGCGTCCAAAATTTGGTGAAAAAAAAATGATACCCCACTCGCCTATATCGCCCAAAATCTCAAAAATCCATTTTTCAAAAAACACATTTTGACCCCTACCCCGCCCAAATTTGGTCCGATCGGGCTGAAAAGCTTGGAGGACCGTCCTAGACTGGGAACAGACCCCTGACCCAAAATTCAGATTTTTAGAAAATTTTCTACTACCAAAAATGGCGTGGACGGCGGACGGCGTACGGCGGACGGACATTGACCTTTTTTTATCTAGACACCATGAAACGTCCAGAAAAAAATTTTGAGCCGAATCGGAGAGGTTGACCATTATCATGAAAACATAGGTTGATTATTCAAGGAATAACCAACCAAAAATGATACCCCTCACTCCCAAATCAGCGAAAATCTCGAAAATCCGTTTTTCGAAATACACATAATGACTCCCCCCCCCCCCCTCCCAATTTGGTCCGATCGGGCTGAAAAGTCGAGGACCAACTAGAGTTGGAAACGTGTCCCTGGCAAAAATGTCAGATTTTTAGATTTTTTAGAAAATTTTCTTCTACCAAAATCGGCGTGGACGGTGGACGGACATTTGCTTATTTTGCTCTAGACACCTTGATACGCTCAGAAAAAAATGTTGGGCCATATCGGAGAGATTGACTTTTTGCATGAAAACAAAGGTTGGTTACTCAAGGAGTTCAATAAATAACGAACCAAAACGGAGCTTCAAAAACAAAACAAGACCTACATTTGAAGGCAATTTTTCTTGCAAATTGGTTGTTGGTATCCAACGGTGAACGGCGGGATTCGGCTCGACATACCGTCAGATATAATAATGTTGACATCTTGGTTTAATACCTGTTATAACCGCATTGCGACTAATTCAGTTTTACTTTTACTTGTTGCAGGTTCCGATCTCAGTCGATTTTGATCGGTCAATTCTACCTGTGGTTCCGATCGCCCGAGTCGCTCCAGCTTTGATAGCACCAGTCAAATATCCGACGATACATTTCTTCAAACCCTTCTCGTATCCCTCTCCCGGACAACAATTCAACGCGCAGGTTCCTCAGAAAAATTCTCAGCCGGAATACGTGCTGACCAAAGTCCCTCTCGTCTATCACGCCACTTATTCCGAGTCACCGCTCAGCGCGAGTGGAATTCAGTACCCGAATCCACATTTCACCGATATCAACAATTACGGGTCGTCTTTCAATCACGGAGCTGTACCTTTTAATCATCGAGCGAACAGTTTGAACAAAAATTTCAACCGTGGTTCGAATTTCAATCACGGCAACACTTTCAATATTAATCCGACAATAACCACGCCGGGCACGCCGTCCCATTCGTTCAACTTCCCGACACCGATCGCCCCCACGCCTACGCCTTATCACGGTCGACACTAACCGCCATCTCACGTGTCATAACTACTCAGCTCACGCCCTCGTCCAAGATACTGTTTTCCCTTCCCTCACTCAACTTGTTGACTTGTTCATAGTCATTGTTATTTCAACAGAGCTTCACGAGCTCCCAACAAGACTTGACACACGAAATCTATTGGCAACTCATCACCTTATAATCGAAAATTATCTCAACTGCAAGGTTTGTGGATGGCGATTTGGACGCGAGGTTAAGACTAGGTTAATTTTATGCTCATATATTATTTATAGTCTTATTTGATGTATAATTATGTCAATACAGTTCGGCTATGATGAACTATTGACTGTCTATGTACAAATAGTTATTTAGTCTCTGTAAAATGTATAATAAGAAATAAATGTGAACCCACTCAGGATAGATGTTGACGGCTATTAATTCAGTTCACCGTACCTTTTATACTCATTTCAAAAACTCAGGAGGTGTGGTTGCAGTATTGAGAGAACGCATGCAGGGCGACAATGAAATTTTGGAGTACGGAGAGGGTAGCTTTGGTTTGCGAGTATTATTGCTTGAATAATCAACCTACGCTAGAGCTTAATCTCTCCGATTTGTCCCCAAATTTGACAGTTTGCGTTTCAGGATGTCAAGATCAAAACCCTGCATAATGTTCCACAGTGGGAAAGAGTATCTTTAGCGGTTTTCGGAGTAAGTAGCAACGTACCTCCAGATATTGAGAAAAACGCTGCAAATTCAGTTACAGGGCTCGTTATTCCTCTGACCAGCAGCATGTAGACTCATTCGAATTAATTCAGCGTCCAAAATTTAGTGGAAAATGATACCATACACCCCTCGGTACCAGAAATCTAGGAAACCCACTTTGAAATAAGTGAGTAGGTACTCATTTTGACCTATAACTTCTTCCGGTGGGCATCAATCGTTCCAGGACCCGTCTCATTGGCTTCAGCGTCCAAAACTTGATGAAAAATGATACCCCATCCGCCCAAAAATATCGAAAAGGCACATTTAAATAGGCAGGCCAACCAATTTTGAACCATAGCCACCTCCAGTAGGGGCCAATCGGTCCAAAACCCATATAATTCCTAAAAATCAAGTTTAAAAAAATACCGTAAGCATTGTGGAAGAATAAGCTGTGTTTTAGTTTATATTATTTGATTAATGACCCTATTTTTCATGCCTGATATCAATTTCTCTACTTTGCCCTAAAATTTAACATTTAGCGTTTAAAGATAACTTTAATGTCTCCTAAATAAGTAGGTACCAAGCTACAAATCATTCTTTTTTCCTCAGCCGTTGATTGAACCAGAATTTATAATAGTTACGAGATCCATTCATGGTGAATCGATTATCCTCTCGAGCGCTTTTATAGTTTTCCTATTTTATGACGTGATTCTAAAAGACCATTCTTGGAACCTCGTAAAATGAACAGTTATGTGAACCGACCCCCCGCGCTAGTTATTTTTTACTCGGCTCTCATCGACGATGAATTGGCTCTTCGGGAGTTCCACTATCGCGGTAATATTGTGCATAGTTAGTGCCGGTGAGTATAAGGCGGGCAAAAGGGAATTATTTCTATTATTGCCGCCTGTTCGTTTTGATAGTATGTACTTGATAGAATAATAAGATTATATTTATGAAGTAGGTAAGCCCCCAACGGGGACTCAACTTTTAAGGGCAACAACAGAAAAAGTAGTGGTCTGACATGAACCTGGTTCAACATAAATATGTTTTATTGCCGGTCTTATTACCTGATTCTATGTGCAACAATTGTAATCAGATAAGGTTTCATTTGAATCATCAACTTCCCGATGATAGTGAATTAATGAATCATTAGAAATGTCTTAGATCTATTACCTGATAACATACGTGTCACACACCTGTAGCCAATTTAATATCAAAATCAAGCAGGCATTCATTCTAACCAACTTGTCAAGGATCCTTGTTTAAGAGAGCTGCTGCACTGAAAGTGAAAAATTAGCTTACATTATGAGCGGGCCAAATTCAAAGTAGCGCCATCTAAAGCAGCGGGAGGAATTGGAACTAAACAAGGAAACTGTTGAAGATATCTTGGATATCACCCAATAGGGGATGTCTGTGTTAGGTACAGGTACTGAACCATGGAATAAGTATATAAGAGTATATATAAGTATATAAGAATAAGTATACTTATTCCATGGTACTGAACTGGGGTGTCAACTTGACAATGGATTTGGGCTCATGGCTCTGATTAGCGGCAGTGTTGCCAGATAGAAGGATTTACCTATCCCTTGGCGTAGGAATTTTTTATGCACAAATTTGGCATATATTTACAGAACTGTAAAAAACGTAGGGATTTTTTGATTAGCCTCATAATTTACAGATCTTTGATCGCTTTGTTTTGAAAAGTCAGACAGAACAACTACTTACTCAACTATTGCAGAGATATCTTTCATGGGATCATTGTACAATCAATATCTACATAGTTAGCGACCCAAAAACAGGGTAGCTGCACGTGACCAGCCATAAGTTAATCAACACAATAAACAGTGATGATATAAGCCACCTCTATGGGCGATGTTATCAAGAATCCCAAGTGAAATCCTGTTGTTCCTGACAAAATTATGATTACAATTTCTGCGGGATCAAAATGTGTATTTCGAAAAATTCATGTTCGGGATATCGGCGATCTAGGCGTGTGGGGTATCATTTTCGATTAAATGTTGGACGCTGAATCCAATGGGACGGGTCCCTGAACGATTGGTGCCCACTGGTGGGTTTGGGTCAAAATAAGTACCTTCAACCTACCTACCCATTTTGAAAAGGGGTTTTCGAGATTATCGGGGTACCTAGGCGTATGAAGTATCATTTTTCTTTAAATTTTGGACGCTGAACCGATTGGAATGAGTCTCCAATCTCCTGGTCCGAGAAATAAACAACCCCTGTAAATAAATTTGCAGCGTTTCTGGATTGGTCATCCTAATGTACTACAGCTTGGAAGGAGAGAATATGGCAGAGAATTAGTGAATGTCAATCAATTTCCAAGCAATTTCCTTGGTCATTGGGTCATGGTCGTTGATAAGCCTGGATAGAAATTCTACCCAAAAATAGTGAGCCGCATCCAAATAACCCCCCCCCCCCCCCCCCCTCTTATAGCCAATCCGATCATTCAGCAAGGATTGCAATAAACTCTTGACTCTTGAAATTTGTTCACAGGCGTGCCAAACAGCGAGGGGGACGACGATGCCAAGCAACGGGAAATGGTCAAGAAGATAGTAGAGGCTCTGGCTCAGTCCATGGTCCATGGAGTCGACTTAAAAGGGACTGCTCACGAATTGTTGGAAAACGCTGCCACAGCCGTCGAAAAAGGAAGCAACAAAATGGCTCAGGACTTGGATGACATCAAAGCAGGCCTGCAAACTGTCATTGACCGCAGAGAAAGGCGAGAGCGGGATAGAAAAAATAATACGCTACACTGACCCTCCAATCTTCTTACTTTGAGTGTTATAATATAAAACTGAATGTTATAGATATTACATGAGTGCTACGTCACAGTCGGCTCCACTTTTAATACACATAATAAAATGTTTCTCCATCAAATTTTTAATTTTCTTTCACCTCTAATTTTATTTGAAGCTCGTGAAGATTTTTTTTCGTAATAACAATTTTGGTTGGTTATTCCTTGAATAATCAACCTATGTTTTCATGATAATGGTCAACCTCTCCGATTCGGCTCAAAATTTTTTTCTGGACGTTTCATGATGTCCTGATCAAAAAAGGTCGATGTCCGTCCGCCGTACGCCGTACGCCGTACGCCGTCCATCGTCCGCGCCCTTTTTGGTAGTAGAAAATTTTCTAAAAATCTGAAATTTGGGTCAGGGGTCTGTTCCCAGCCGAGACGGGTCCTCGAAACTTTTCAGCCCGATCGGACCAAATTTGGGGAGGGTAGGGGTCAAAATGTGTTTTTTGAAAAATGGATTTTCGAGATTTTGGGCGTTCTAGGCAAATAGGGTGTCATTTTCCACTAAATTTTGGACGCTGAATCCAATGAAACGGGTCCCAGAACGATTGGCACCCACTGGAGGAAGTTATGGGTCAAATTGGGTATTTATTACCCATTTTGAATATGTGTTTTCGGGATTTCTGGTACCTAGGCGTGTGGGGTATAGTTTTCCACTAAATTTTGGACGCTGAATCCAATAAAATGGGTCCCAGAACGATTGGCACCCACTGGAAGAAGTTATGGGTCAAATTGGGTATTTATTACCCATTTTGAATATGTGTTTTCGGGATTTCTGCTACCTAGGCGTGTGGGGTATAGTTTTCCACTAAATTTGGGACGCTGAATCCAATTAAATGAAACCCAGAACGATCGGCACCCACTGGAAGAAGTTATGCGTCAAATTGGGTATATATTACCCATTTTGGATATGTGTTTTTGGGATTTCTGCTACCTAGGCGTGTGGGGTATAGTTTTCCACTAAAGTTTGGACGCTGAATTCAATGATGTGTGTCCCAGAACGATCGGCACCCACCGGAAGAAGTTATGGGTCAAGATGGGTATGTATCCACCCATTTTGTGTGTGTCAGGATTTCTGGTGCCTAGGCGTGTGGGGTATCATATCCACTAAATTTTGGACCCTGAATCGATTGGAATGGGTCCGGGACCCGCCACATCCACCGTTTCCCCCATTCGAGGAATAACCAACCCGTGTGTAAGAATTTGCAGATTTTTTCTTATGGGTTTGGAGGTTTTAGGTTCTGATAGTAATTAAATTAATTCATATAATATTTTTTTAATTCATTTTAACGTAACGATGCATGTATTTCAGTCCTTCCCGTTGCGGGCGTTTAAGATCAATAAAGATGTGATATTACATTGTTGCATTTAACTTAACAAATAAAATGTACCAACACTGGTGCACATAACATACAATATTCTTCCCATTTTGGCGAATTACCTTTGTAGGAATAATAACAATAATAATAGGAATACGAACAAAGTAGTAATAAATATTAAGATAACAATACGTCACAATGAAAATTGTTTCATCACGCAAATCCAACTTTAATGTTTTGAGGTGTGGAAGCTTAGCTCTTCGGAAGGAACGGCCTTAGGTGTATTACACTATCACAGCATTAATTTGGTTTTTTATCATCATCGGCGACGTTGGCCGAATTTGGTTCCAGCGCGGGAGCCGGAGGACGGCTTGACGATCACTGGTACTTTCGAAGAGCCCAACAAAAGTGGTTGTTGGTACGCGACTGGATGGAAAACCTGAAATATTAAAACGGATAAGTCGAGGAGGCAACGTAGGCACAAAAGATTGGTAATAGCGTTGAAATGGGTCAGATTATACAAGGAGGCGCCACCACGTCAAAAGTAGTTGGACACGGCTTTTGTGCCCTTGTGGCGTTCGTTCACATTCACGTAATATAGAAACGGTGAAATTGTATAGAATAGAATCAGTATGGTATCAACCTATGATTATATTTGTATGTAACATTTTCAAACTCTCAATATCAAATTAAATTTTTCATAAGAAAGAGAAAAATCATCATTGAATTTACAGCATCTTGAAACGAGCTAACCCTCGGAATCTCAAATTCTGTCAAATTACAAGGGAATTAGTCAAAAATACGATTGTGATTTGTTTGTAGTTCATATTTGACCCACAGAAGCGCTGAATCATAAAGGAGAATGCTGAAGGTGAATTCTTTACAGTCCCGAATCAGTGCCAAAACCTGATGGCCTATGTTCGTAGTACAAATACATCCCCTAACCACTATCCAATCAAATTAGACGATTGGATTTACTTTTTGATGATTTTGAGTGTTGCTACAATGTAGAATATGCTATTATTTACATGAATTAGCAAATTGATCAAACCGTTCAGTTTGCATCTTCAGCCTTTACATGCAAATTGGAAACCTTTCCTTTTTATAGAAAATGTTCATGCAGTGAATCACAACCTTGAAAATATTTTTAAAATTTGTACGTTTTTTGTGGTTATTTTATATAGAGCCGGATTTACTACGGTGTTGCTCAGCAGAATACATAAAGAATTCTCTCTTTAAAAAATTGTAAATATTTTACGATAGAAATTCAAAAACTCAGCAAATGGGAAATCAGTCAAATCGGTCAGTTTTAAATCAGTCAATATTATGGTAATTGAAGAACAGACAATCCTCAAGCACGATTGAGCGAACAATCCTATAATGTCAGGTTCAGATGATGAAAGATACGATTATCATAACCGTGAATTCCTTCCTAAAAAGCCCCCCTAATGTTCTCTGCCTATAAAAAGACGCATCATGATGTGAGATTCATGTACCTACCTACGCATGTTTTTAAGTGTTATTCGGTGTTAACTGATCGGCTCATCTTTTCGGTTAGACGGTGTTGCGGTTCAAGGTTCGTCAAGATCGTCAATTAGTTTCAATATTCTTTCGATTTCCGCTTCACTTACATTCTCACCTTGATCGCCTTCAGTGTCTAACTGAAAAAACAAACGACAAATCATGTTTTTGTTCTTTGGAAAAAAACGCCTGTAGCGGCATGTTTACTGAACATGAAAATCTAGGGCCATGCATGAAGGTATGTACAAAGGAGTTATCGTAATATGAGGTGACTGACAACTTTAAAGTCTTATATACGTCTGTTTTGCATTTTATTTATGATAATATGATAATTTTTTTAAAAAGATATGAGGACAAATTAACAAACCTTCTCTGTGGAGTCGTTTGATTAATCGATTCTATTTGCCGGATCGGTTATGTTGGTCTTTTACCGACTAATGGTTTTTTTAAAATTTGAATTTATTAAAGGAAATTTCATTGGAGAAAACCAGCTGCGTCGGAAAAGAAAATGAGATGATATTTAAGTAACCGTTCTACTAGCGATTCCATAATAATCGCGGTGTTACAAACCTTCTCCGTGAAGTCGTCTAACAGTTAAACTAATCGATTCTATGGTATCGATGCGACCTATTTTGCCGAACCTATTGTGTTGGTGTTATACCGATCAATGGTATTTTTTTAATTGAATTTATACAAGAGAACTTCACTGGAGGAAACCGGCTGCGTCGAAAAAGAAAATGGGATCATTTTCAAGTAACCCTTCTACTACCACTGCCATAATAGTTGCAGAAAAACTAATATTGTTACAAACACTTTCAGTGGAGTCGTCCAACAGTTCAACTAATCGATTCTATGGTATCGATGGGACATATTTCACGCTGGTTAATTATTTTGGATCAATACCGACCAATCTACGTTTCGTATTAAAGTCGTAGAAGAAAATTTCTTTGGAGGAAAGCGGCTGCGTCGGAAAAGAAAATGGGATGATTTTCATGTAACCATTCTTGTACCACTGCCATAGTGATCGCGGATGAAGTGATAAGTTTGTTAGTATTTTGCTTGCCATTGTACCTTGGCCTGGCAATCTTATATCTTATCTCCTCGCCGGATGCTTGTTCCTTTTCCCAAATCGTAATTACTCGTGAAATTATGGAGTGGCCGATTCTACGACGTAATTCATTCGCGACGTCAATAAGTCAGTTCCTTTTTTTTTTTTTTTTTTTTTTTTTTTCTGTTTACCGGAGCGATTATCAGGGCTTTTTTCAAGTCCCCTGATGAACTGTGTTGCTTACTAATCTCTTCACAAAGGTCTCGCTGATAATGAACGAGATTTGACCTTCCTTAAATTCCAAATAAACCTGTTATCTAGGTGCAAGAGAATAATTTCCCAATGCCTAAAGATCCATCGGACGGACAAGAAGCATTCAAGATGAAGTGGAGGTGGGGGGCTGAAAAGTACCCAACATTCTCCAAATTTGACTGTCGTTTCTTACAGCAAAAGTTTGGCCAAAATATGAGACCTCGGGGTTCATCTAAATTTTCTCGAAATTATGAAATTACTAAGTTCAAGTCACTTTTGTCGATGTTTATATTAATTATTGATAAGTAGGCAAGAAACCTTATTTTTCATTTGTGTGAAAACCTCAATTTCAAAACCTGTTCGGTTTTAAATCTGTAATCGAACAAAAATTGAATCGGTAGAAGAAGTAAAGGTTCAAAATCAAAATATTGAATATTTTACCTTCAAAGGCGACGAGTACTGGTGAGCTGAACGGTCAACTGGGTATGAAAACTGTCCGGGGATTGAGCCATGCGATATGAGCGGGATTTGGAACTGGGAGTTCGATCCAGGGAAGTTGTATTGTGGTTGCGCTCCAAAATTTACTGAGGGTTGCTGAGGAGCGTAGTGATTGAACGAGGGATTGATTGAGGGATTGAACGACGGGATTTGAGGAGTGCCAAACTGGCCCGGGTTCACGGAAGGGATGTGGGGTGAGTTATAAGAGGGGATGGCGGGTGAGTTGAACGAAGGGATTTGCGGAGAATTAAAAGAGGGAATAGGAGGATTGTACTGATGAGAGTTGTACGGTTGGGGATTGTACTGGGGGATTGATGGAGAATTGTAGCTTGGGATGTAAGGCGAGTCGTAGGAGGGAATGTTGTGTGGAAGGACGTTCGGGATGGGTGGTGAGTTGACAGGAAATGTGTCCACCGGAGGGATTGGAGGGCCGTCATATTGCGGTATAGGCCCAGGTGGGATGTAGTTCGAGTGCGAATTGTACGGCACTATGTCACTCGGAGGGTCGTTGTACACTGGTGGAGCCGGTTCGTTGGGGTGAGATGCCGTATCGTATGCCGGTGAATCGTCGTACGTCGATCCACTATCTCTGTACGTCTCTCCAGAATAATTGGGCCCGTTATTCGGAGCCGAATAATTTGGCGAGTCTTTCAGCCCATTCGTGGCGCTGTTGAAATTGTTCTTCGAAGAAAGACCCTCATTCGAATAATTTGGGCCGGACTTTGAATAACTAGGACTTGTGGAAAATGAGGAAGAGCCTCCCGAAAAATTCGAAGTCTCCTTCGACGACCCCGAGGCTCCCTTGGCGAAACTGTTAGGCGCGTCCTTACTGTAACTATCCTTCGAGTTTGGAGCGGAAAACTTGGAGCTCAGCCTCGAACTGTAACTGACGCTCTTCGGTGGCCCTTCGCCGGGTTCGTATTTCCTGTGGTACACGGAGTAGCTCGTGGCTCCGGACTTGCTGCTCGGACCTTCGGCGAGCGCTGTCCCAACTGCCACCCCCAAGATCCAAATCTGCTCGAAACAAAGGAAATTGATTTTGACGACTCGTTTGTATGCGAATAATAACTTAACAGACTTCATTGCTTTCTCGTATTGGGCTTTTAGGAGTATGGAAGTGATAGGAAAAGGTTGAGATCCGTACACGGGACTAATTTGTAAAAATGGGGGAAGCAGTGGGTGTTGCGGGTCCCGGACCCATTTCAATCGATTCAGGGTCCAAAATTTAGTGGAAAATGATACCCCACATGCCTAGGTACCAGAAATCTCGAAACACATATGCAAGATGGACAATAGAAAATTTTGTCCCCATTTTGACTTAAATTTGGTTCGATTGGGTTGAAAAGTTTCGAGGACCAACTAGAGCCGGAAACGATCCCCGACCAAAATTTAAGATTGTTAGAAAATGTTCTACTACCGGACGGCGGACGGACATTTGCTAATTTCGATCTAGACACCATGAAACGTCCAGAAAAAAAAAATGTTGGGCCGAATCGGAGAGATTGACTTTTTGCATGAAAACATAGGTTGATTATTCAAGGAATAACCAACCAAAATGGTTTTATCAGTGTAAAGAAGCTTTGAGGATTAAATTTCACTGAAGCCTAGTACTCACTGGTATTCTTTGAATAGGAACATATATTCGGACTTAGATCCAGGGCAGCGTTTACGCTAGGCTCGCTCGAGTTTCAGTCGTTTTTAAGTTTTTGTTAATTTTGGTAACAATCGCCAAAATTTGTGAAAACGCTGCGAATCGTTTTGATTTTTCGACTCATTTCAATCGATTCAGCTCCCAAAATTTACTGGAAAATAATACCCTACATGCCCAATTTGGGAGAAAATCCGGAAAAATCGGGTTTTTGAAAAAACACATTTTTATCTATACCATCCCCAAAGTTGTGCCGACCGGACTGAAAAGTTTCGATGACCAGAGAAAGCCGTCCCTAACCAAAATTTCTTAGGAAATTTAATTAAAAATACATTTTTATAGAATTTGTTACAACTATAAACGGCGTGGACGGCGGACGGATATATCGGTTTTGATACTAGGCTACTACACTACTCCACTAAATTTTGGGCACTGAATCGATTGAGATAGGTCGCGACAAGCGTTTTTCATCTAGACATTTTGAAACATTAACTGCCGATTCGAGGGCAAATCGGAGGGATCTACCTCCGGCAAGAAAACAGGACTATTCAAGGAATAATAAACCAAATCGATGGTGAATCCGGATATCATTTAGCAGGGAGATCAACTTTGGGAATAATATACCGTACTCATTGAAGCTTGAGGATGGAATGGGATTTCAAAGTTATATGAGGATGTCCTCGTGAGATTTTGAGGAACTTTGGTTGAACGGAGTCAGCACTCAGTCAACCAATTATCCGGTCCCCTCAGCAAACAGACTAGCTGTCTTTTTATTGGAAAATTCATTGCAGAGAGCTGATTCTTTGAGTAGAATGGCATTTATTCTTCATCAGCATAATGAGAAAGTCTCAAAATCAGCAGTTGAATCTTGAACGTGCTGCATCTCTTGTTGTCATTAGCCTCACTGTAACTTGATTTTCGTGCCTCAACGGAAAGTAAACGGAGCAATTGGGACGACAATCGGACATTTTGGACGTTATTTGTGTCTTTTGTTGCGTAAACGACAAATGAAACCTCCATATTTCTCTCTTTTTCCATCAGTTTATTTACTCTGGATGCTCGATATTGACGCAGGCTACACGCATGTTCATCCCTAAGTGCGAGGTTATCATTTGTTCTCTTAGAGAACTTATTGAAGGTAACATAGAAAATAACAAGAAACGTGTTTCATAACAAGAACAAGAAACGTAATAAACTGTAGGGTCAGGTTGGTACTCCACATTTACGAATAATTGCACAATCACCGGCAGTGTGATTCAGAATGTGTCGCCAAATGAGTCCGTGTTTTCTGATAGGATTCAAGAAACTCACGAATACCGCAAAAATGCTAAACCGCAATGCACCGGACTCACGAGTTTTGCGCCAGGGCTGGCCTGAGTCTGACGCGAAAGAATAATCCCATAGAGGCATATTAGGCTTCGGATGTACTCGATGTATGAGAATGATTTTCTTATTTCGTGCTTGAATAAAAAGATTAACTTTTTTTTTTTAATTAAAAACATTTTGAGCTTGGCCGTGTGTTATCGGAATTTTAACACATTTTTGGCAAAGCATAATAAATTAAATTCTTGGTGATGAGAAAGAGCGCTAAAATATCATCAATAATATAAATATGAAATTTCTGGAAAGCGCAGATCTTTTCTGACTTACCGCGATTCTGAACATGACTGAGGTACTAGGAGATGAAGACTGAAGGTAAGTGGAGCCACACTGCCCTTATATGCGGAGGGTGAGCCCGAGGGTGGAAAAGCGGGTACTTCGCGGTGGGCGGGTGACGGTGAGGCCGGGGCGCTCCCGCTCGGGGGCGGTGGGGGCCGGCGGTGACCCGAATTGGGCTCTTGGGCTCTGTCGGGCGGCAACTATCTCCCAGCCCAGGAAAACGCTGGGAGTCCGATTCTCCGGATTCTACGGAATTCTCCGGGGTCCAGGGGTGCTTGGTTTTGAATTACTCCTTGGATGATCAACGTAAGTATATTTTCACGCCGATTTGAGTACTAAATCATTTTCTAAAAATCTTAAATTTGGGTCAGGGATCTATTTCCGGCTCTAGTTGGTCCTCGAAACTTTTCAGCCCGATCGGAACAAATTTAGGAAAGTAAAGGGGTAAAAATGTGTGAAGAATGGGGCTTTCAAGATTTTTGCCGGTCTAGACGTGTGGGGTATTATTTTCGACTAAATTTTGGACGCTGAATCTAATGAGACGGGTCTGGGAATGATTGGCGCCTACCGGAAAGGGTTATGGGTCAAAATGGGTACCCACTTACGTATTTCGAAGGTGAATTTTACGGATTTCTGGTAACTAGGCGTATAAGGTACGAAGCTGAATCTAACGGGATGGGTCCCAGACCAATTGGCGCCCACCGGAGGTGAGTCAAAATGGGTAACTTCCTACATATTTCAATGAACTGACACTCAAATGTACTGGATTGTAGGGCAACATACACATTTGTCCGTCCACAATAAAATAATCCTTTACAAGTAACTTCTGAACGTCTTGAGGTCAATGATCTCAGAAGGCAGCATCAGACAGTCGCTTTCAATATACTAGTATTTTCAATTTTTCTCAGCTCATGTTATAAAATTCCAACTTTTTCTCTTTTTAATATGCTCAAACAGCTTGTCAAACTGTCCTAATCAATAAACCAATGAAACATTTCCTAAATTGTAAATTTAAAATTCCATAACATTGATGTTATTCGAACCCTGCTGTTGAATTATAGATTAAGACAATTTCCTGAGTTTTCCTGGCGCATTCCAAAATTAATTATTTTGAAATTCAATGCAGTAGCTGTGAAAAAAGTGAATTAATTTTGGGAAAATAGGTACGTCTGGCCTGGGGCTGCAGGGAGGGTTGCCCAAGGATCTCAGCAGCGATAGTTAAGCCATCTGCTAGAGACGGCTGCGGTTGTCTAACCCTCTTGCTGTGCCAACCTGTGAGTGGCCTTCTTTTTCTAGGAAAGGCATGTGGAGTACCATTTATCACTTAATTTTGGACACTGAATCAATTGGGATGGGTCTCAGACCAATTGCCAATCACCAAAGGTGATATGTCAAAATGGCTACGTCCTACCTAACTATTTCGAATGTGGATTTTTGAAATTCTTGGGTACGTTGGCGTGTGGAGTATTTTCCACTAAGTACTTGAATCCAGTGGGGTAACTCCTCAAGAGGTTGTCGCACACTCACGACTTTTTCCAATTCACGATTGAATAGAAAGAGCTAATTTCCAAACTAGGTAGAGCAATCTAGAGATCAATAAACCATTTTGAAAGGATTTGCCGGCTTACGACTACGGATTGTAAGTAGGTACCTGAGCAGTGGACCAATGGACCGCATTAGTTTGCTAATGCAAAGACAATGAAATCAATTAATAGAATAATTATAAGCTAAGCAATGTACCTACCTTAGCTGATGTACAACAAGTCAACACTATACCCCTTACCTATACAACTTGAATCACAGAAATATCACGTTCATATTTTGCCCCGCATATATCTTTGATACGCTTTCCAGATCATGTTCGTCGAGTTGTGTATTATTTTTTGCCCAACTTTGCCCATGTTCATGAGCTTGGATGGCTTCTAAGAAAGGTGGGATACTATTTGTTACAGTATGTCTGCAAGTGTAAAGAAATGAGAAAGACGCATGTTATCTCCTTGTTTTCTTGCCTGGCTGTTTTCTTTTTACCGGAATACTTTTTTTTTCTTTCAGTTTTTCTGCAATATTATAATCAGGTATCTTTTTGAATGAGCTGTTGTTTTGAGTTGTTTTTTACCTACCTAACTGTGAATATCTGTATCGAATTGATAACCAACGTGCCAAACTATCCCTCAGCACCCTAAATCCTTTCTCCTCTGCCTAAAATAACAAATAACCTGAAAACACTCGTGACAATAAAGAAGAGTTTGTCCTTGTATCCTTATGATACAAACGTAGGCAGCTAACGTGATAATGTTGATAAGTTTTAACTTAGTGCAATTTGGATGAACAGGGAAGAACAATATTCAGAGAGCAATCCAACAGAGGCTTACAGGCTTAGTTTGCAACATTGAAAGTTGAAGTCTCATGGAGGCATCACTGCGAGTTTTTACCGCCATCAGTTTAAGCGAAAAATGTAATCGTAATCCTGTTTAAAGAAAAAAGAGAAAAAAAAAATCGTTGAGTTTGAGAGCCAACCAAACGTAACCGGTCTCAACAATTGTTCCCTCCGCCTCATTGTTGTTCAAACAAGTCGAACTTAATCAAACCTTTGGCGGATTTTGTCCACAGTCGACTGGACCTATGAACGGTCCGTTAAGTCACAAGTCGGTTCGGTAGCAGTTTCCTCGTATCATCAGTGTGGCCGCAGTGGGTCGAGCTCCTGAAGAAATCCGTTCGACACGGTTGTAACACGCTGCACTCCTGCTACCAATTTGTGACGGCTTCGTTCGTTTTGTGAAGTCACTAGCTCACCAAGTCTCTTCTTCTCTTCTCGGATTAATATTTTATCAATTTATCCTCGTGATCGTAACTGTTTTTCAGTTGAAATATCTTTAAATATTCAGTTATAATTATTCTATTATTTAAATTCAAACACGCGGGGTCTTAATGGATTCTGTGTCCAAAATTTAGTGGAAAATGATACCCCACACGCCTAGATTTCCAAAAATCCATTTTTCACAAAACACATTTTCACCCAAACCCTCCTCAAATTTGGTCCGATCGGGATGATAAGTTATAAAGATCAGCTGAAGCCAAAAGTGGTCCCTGACCAAAATATCAGTTTTTTAGAAAATGTTCTACTACCAAGAACGGCGTACGGATTTAGCGATTATTTGTTTGGTTATTCCTTGAAAAATTAACCTATACGTAATCATGCCCAAGGTCGTAGAAGGTCAACCCCTCCGATTGGCACCAAAATTTGAAACTATGCGTTTCATAATATCCACATCATGTTGAACATTTAACAGCCTTTTGGTTGGTTATTCCTTGAATTATCAACCTATGTCATTTTTCCCATGGACGAAGGTTCTTTATTTTGAATGCAGATACTTTGAGACGTTTTTAAAAGTTTAGATAAAGAAATAAAACTAAACTTGAGTCAGAATCAGAGCTTTGATGACACATCAAAGCGGAAGCACTGCGGGAATCGATACTTTTTAAATTCAATTCTTTGTTTTGAGGACTCTAGACTTGTGGTGTACTGTTTCCTACTAAATTGTCAATGCTCAATCATTGATCAATACACCATTGAGAATGGTACACTGAGCCTGAAGAATGCAGGAGCGTAGTGTGGCTCCAGAATGGAGGTTACCTCCACTTTTGTAGTTTTGGTTGG
Source organism: Cyrtorhinus lividipennis (assembly GCA_019603395.1). Classification (NCBI taxonomy): domain Eukaryota; kingdom Metazoa; phylum Arthropoda; class Insecta; order Hemiptera; family Miridae; genus Cyrtorhinus; species Cyrtorhinus lividipennis. The sequence continues at coordinate 2,300,915 of CM033999.1, read as the reverse complement.
TTATTCCTTGAATACCAAGTATGTTTTCATGCAAAAACGCTGCAAATTCTTACACAGGGGTTGGTTATTCCTCGGACCAGGCGCATGGAGACTCATTTCTTCAACATGGGGGAAATGGGGAAACAGTGGGTGCGGCGGGTCCCAGACCTATTCCAATCGATTCAGGATCCAGAATTTAGTAGAAAATGATACCCCACACGCCCAGGTACCGGAAATCTCGAAAACGCATATTCAAAATGGGTAATATATACCCAATTTGACCCATAACTTCTTCCAGAGGGTGCCAATCGTTCCGGGACCCACTTCATTGAAATTAGCGTCCAAGATTTAGCGGAAAATGATACCCCACACGCCTAGGTTCCAGAAATCTCAAAAACACATATTCAAAATGGGTAATATATACCCAATTTGACCCATAACTTCTTCCAGAGGGTGCCGATCGTTTTGGGACCCATTTCATTGGATTCAGCGTCCAAAATTTAGTGGAAAATGATACCCCACTCGCCTAAATCGCCCAAAATCTCGAAAATCCATTTTTCAAAAAACACATTTTGACCCCTACCCCGCCCAAATTTGGTCCGATCGGGCTGAAAAGCTTGGAGGACCGTCCTAGGCCGGGAACAGACCCCTGACCCAAATTTCAGATTTTTAGAAAATTTTCTACTACCAAAAACGGCGTACGGCGGACGGACATTGACCTTTTTTGATCAGGACATCATGAAACGTCCAGAAAAAAATTTTGAGCCGAATCGGAGAGGTTGACCATTTGCATGAAAACATAGGTTGATTATTCAAGGAATAACCAACCAAAATCGACCTCTCCGATTTGCCCCAAAACTGTTTTCTCTGCGTTTTAAGGTGTCTAGATCAAAATTAGCAAATGTTCGTCCGCAGTCCACGTCATTTTTGGTTGTAGAAAATTGTCTAAAGATTTGAAATTTTGGTCAGGGATTTACGGCTCTAGTTGGTTCTCGAAACTTATCAGACCACTGGTGGGGGCTATGGGTCAAAATGTGTTTTTCGAAGGTGTGCTTTCTAGATTTCCGGTACCTAGGCGCGTGGGGTATAATTTTCCACTAAGTTTTGGACACTGGATGGATTCGAATGAGTCCGGGACACTCCACACTCACTGTCGCCCCTCATTTTCTCCTTGTTCCTGGCCCAAGGAATAAAAAACCCCTGTGAAAGAGTTTGCTGCGTTTTTCAGTGGAATATGCCGTGTTTACTCATGATTACGGAAATACACAATTGTCAGTGGGCTTGGAAGCAAAAGCGTTGAAAGGCATAACTTCATGATCCGATTCATTCTTTTTGACTAACTAAGGAATAATTCAAGCAACAGGTATTCAGTAGAATGGAGCAAAAAAGTTGCGATTAAAACAATTTGACACAATAAAAATTAAGAAAATTATGGAGTGAGAAAAAACCCTTACTACACATTATTCAGCTCCTAAACTCACTGATTATACCTACCTGCTTTGATAGCATTCCAAAAATCTGGCATGATGACGAGAAGAACCGCACAAACCCTGCTGTAAGGCCGGGTACACACGTTGAGGATATCCGGAGAGGAATTCCTCTAAGGAAAACCTCAGAGGCGGCCGGAGCCGGACGGAGCATCCACACGACGCGCGAGGCCCTGTTAAGGAAACTGTGTAGTTGTAGTGGCCGGAACCCTGGCCTCAGGCGGCCTTTCCAAAAATTGGAAAGGCCTGGCAGCCTGTACAGTCCGCCTCAACTGAAGGCCTCGACCCGTCCACACGGTCCGGTCGGCCGGAAAGGTTGGACGGGTCGAGGCCTTCAGTTGAAGCGGACTGTACAGGCCGCCAGGCCTTTCCAATTTTTGGAAAGGCCACCTGAGGCCGGGGTTCCGGCCACTACAACTAGGTACACAGTTTTCCTCAAGGGCCTCGCGCGTCGTGTGGATGCTCTGTCCGGCTCCGGCCGCCTCTGAGGTTTTCCTCAGAGGAATTCCTCTCCGGAAATCCTCAACGTGTGTACCCGGCCTAAGGCCGGGTGCCCACTTGCGTCTTTACTCGTACGAGAACGTTGCGTTGACGCACCTTTCCCGCATGGACTGATGCACACTTGGTCCGTCAGAAACCTGTTGGACTATCACTAAACATGGACATTTATTTAATTCATTCATGAATTAATATAAAGCAATTTGTTTATTGCTGTACTTGAAATCAATTCAAGTAGTATTTGAAATATTATCATTTTGTCCAGATTTCCCACACTGCTAAGTGCCTACCCGAGGCTCTCAATTAAATTATTTATGATTGATCTCTGAACAATCCAACATAATCCTCTTCTCCGGTCGAAAGAAAAAATGTTCTCTGCCTTGGGAACCGGCGTTGTGCCGTCCTTTCGAGAGCCATACCGCCCTCGAGGCGCTCGGTGACTCGGCATTTCGGTTATATCATCACCTATAAACGCCCATAGTCGATAGGGCAGCGCCAACTTTTCTCTTCAAAAAGTAACTGGGGCGTAGGAAAAGTTGGGTTAATGTACTTAACGGATCCAAATGGCGATCGAGGACGTGACTGTCGTTTCCTTAGTGCTTTCTTTTACGTATTACTTAGAGTTTAAAAAATCAACGTTGGCTAAGAAACAAGACGATAATTCTTCGAAGTTTTGCAATGGCGCTTACAACGTTGCTTAAGTCGAAAATGGCCAATTTTGGTCAACGAGCGCTCAGAGCTTTCTATTGTTAGCTGTTCCTTCCAATCGTGTCTTCTCCTGGTTTGTTGCCGAGTTTGCACGAGACGATTACGAGCCGCCACGCCGAAATGGCAATCGCGAATACTCGGACTAAGCTATAAAACGACTATAGACCACCAACAATATTAAAGAATTATTTGATTTACGAAGCTGTAAGGATTGTAAAACGTGATGAACACTTTCTGCACCCGTACATATCGAAAGAAAAGGTTTCGCTGTGAAAATTCCCCATTTACTCATTCTCATACTGTCGTCCTACCGACAATATGCCTCTGAAAAGGCCAATTCCCGATAATGTAAAAAGGAAGAACAAATTCGTAAAGTGAATATTCCGTGAAACTACCTGGAAAAATAATACTTTTCAGGAATCTTATTGCGGTTAAATAAATACTCTAAAGATTTGAGGGAACTTTGGGGCCATAAGTTCTGTTACAAGGAAAAATGCATAGAGACACATTTATTCTTCAAGCTCAAGTTTTGTTATTTTATTTCGACATTGTAAACTATTATGCAATGGAAAAACGATGTGTTACACGAAATGTTCGCCTTTGGCCTTGGCTTGTGTCTTCCTGGAGCAATCATCGATGGCAGCACGCAGCACTTTCTGAGGACATCCTGCCAGCTCAAAGCTGGTGTTCCAATGTGTTCAGGACTGGGCTTCCTCAGAGCCAATTTGATGCGTTGGTAAACTTAGGATCGTTTAGCTTAGATGTTGCTGAGTTGTAAAAAGCCTAGTGGACTGAAGCAGTCCTGCTGGACAGTTAGTCACTCAGGGGACTCTTCACTATCTCCCTGGTAGCTTTTGGCCCGATTTTTAAGTCCTTGTTCACAAAGATTGAGCTCTGCGATGCCATCAAAGCAGACTCCTATCATTGAAGATGGTGACCTCGTTCGATCCTGCAAATTTTTTCTTGGGCCTCTCCAGAGCTACGGGCATAAACCCTGTCGTTTTGGCAATTGATTTTTGGACCAATTGTGAAGGTCATATCATCTCTAAACAACATGTTGTAATGAGCGCTGTTAGCATACCAGCTCATTAGTAATTTGGCACTTTCAGTTTCTATTTGTTTTGGTGCCAATGTGATGTGTAAAATAGAACAGAACATTTATATTGGAGTATGTTCCTTTTTGGAGCAGTTCATTAACGGAACAGTTTGATGGAATAGCCTGATGCTAGCAGTTCCGAGTATGCTGCCTGTACCACGCTACTTTTGCACTCAAAATTGTTTGTAACAGCGGCTATTAAATACAAAGTCTGCCGAGTGTCCGCGACACTAGCGTGCCAACTGCTCACACTAGACGTTTCACCTATCAGTGACATCCTCAATCAAGGGCCAGTGTTAGTCAGTGTTGGTTACCTTGTTTTGTTTGGAATGATAATGAAAAACTGAATCGATAGCAAACACCCGTCATGAGTAATATGATAGAAACACAACAGCGTTGTTGGTCAGAAACAGCCTCCTGCATAACAGGATCAGACTGTACAAAACTGTTCCACCGGAACAGATATATGAGACTAGTATTTGCACGGAACAGTTCCGTACAGATCGGTTCTATGAGTTTGACTGGTACGGCACTTCACTGCACAGTGAGTTTTTGCCCAGTCATTCTACGATAGACGCCCATGTCTGAGGTTGTGTTTGATGAGCTGAGATATCGATTGGGGAGAAATATTCATCTCCCTAGCCACAGTTTTCTGTTTCCGAAGTGGATTTCTTGAAAATCTATTTTAAACCACCTTGATGGCTTTCTGCGTTAGTACAGTTACCACACAAGCATTCGATTGATTTTCAACGATTCAACGAAAATGTCGGAATCTGAATTACTTGCCTAATGAAGGGCAGAAACAGAGTGACAGGTTTCATCGCTTTCAATACCCAGCTTGCCAATGTAAATAATGGTGATTTCTACCACCGTTTGTGATAATAAACACCGCGTCCAACGGCAGGTCTCGGCGTGTACTCGTTTTTATCAGAACTTAAGGCAGGACTGTATTTCGTAGCATGGCGTCGCTCGTAATTTTGAGAATTATAAAGTGTGCATCACAGTATGTAGGCAGGTATTACTGGAGATAAAGAAGAGGCGATTTTCCGTGTCAGCCTAGGTATATCAAGCCTCACTTTGTACCGCCAACGCAAAATAACAGGCCCTTCACAGCGTTCTGTGCTTTGATTTTCGGGATTGTTGCATCCAGTTGCATGATCACTTTGAGAAATGAAAATCGAATGTTATCTTTGACGCTGAAGAGGACCCGCCAAACTTTCGGATCGATTCGCTACCGACGGGATCCCACGTTATCTTGCTCCAACATTCACGCTGTGCGAGCCAAATCGTTTGGATTGGTTCGAGAAAAGTTACTCAAGAGTTTACGCATTATGGTTGAGAGCCATCTGATTCCACAAAAGCCTTTGTTCGATTGTATAACTCGTCGAGAGGATAATAGCCGAGTGAGCACTGTCCCCTTCAAGTGAACAGTGAAAAGAGTGTTTAGAAGCTGATTATCCGTACAGTTTCGCTGAGCAACACCAACTTATAAACTGGCGGTTAATCTTTTTCGTGAGGAGCTTTGGGAGTGAATTCGCCAGGGGTTCAATTGACCCGATTCCGGTGATTGAGCCATAGCGTACGTCTCTCAGCATTGTTCCCGCCACGCTAGGCCTCTCCTGCTCAGTTCTAACCCGTCGCTATCGCTATCAGAAGGGATAGCGTTAAACTGGCAACGGTCATTTATTACGCGGCAATTGCCTTTCTTATAAACTCTTTCGACAATGTAGATGGGTCAACAGTACTCCGATGTGACCTTTCAGTTCAGAGCTCAGTCGAACAACGCCCTGAATTTCCAACTTCTATTGTTGGTCGTTAGGGAGAGAAAACATCGTAGGCGACCTTGAAAATCTCCCCTAAAAATTTTAATGTTAATGAGCTTAAACCTTACCTACAAGACAAAAGAACAGAAAATAATAATTTTTCAGAAGAAGCTCGGATTCCACCAGAGAAACATTGCAAACCTGGATGCATCAATTTGTATATTGATAAGCCTTTAAAAAATTACTTGAGTAAAACAACATTTTTTTGGAAAAATTTGTTGTTTTTACTTTTGTTTTTACAATGTTTATTCAAATTAAAAAGGTACGAAAATGCTCCTAAACAGACCCAATTGTTACCCTTCTGATGTATGAGGGTTGGAAATATCTTACTTTACTTATGAAGTAACGTCATAAATTACTTGTAAATTCCAATTTTGCAAATTAGGCATACCTAGGTTGGTTTTACTTCCCGTATTCCTACATCACACTGCTCACACCCATGTCAGATCTAGCAAATCTCTAGATCCGATCAAACCTAGATCTGGATCAAATCTAGCAAATCTAGTGGATCTGGATTTAACATAACATGCTTTTATTTAGTTGAAATCTTAATACTATTATTGAAACCCAGATTTCAACCCCATTAAGATTGATTCAGCTTCATAAAAATCGGTCGTATGCAGCCATGTAATTGCATCATTCTGGTGTGGGAAATTTAAAATGACCATTTTCCAACAGTTATCGTCAGACCGAAGAGGAACCAATAGGATCTTGTTCTTCAGTATAATCATTCTTATGTTTAGCTCAAAGATACTGACGATAAGCAAGCACTGAGTTCAGCTTCAGAATAAAAAACTATACCTGAAAATTCAATCCTCATTACCGTTTCAATCCTCCGGACGTCGCATTTGGAGAGCTCCAGGGCTTCACTCATTGCTGAGGCGCCCCTTGTTGCCGAGGCGCATAACATGTCGGAGTCATTTCTATTTTGTAACCTGTCGTGCAAGTGCAACTCACTCAGTCCATCCTGGCTTTGTCCTGTGCTCGCTCTGAAGTGAACTCTGCTACCATGCTGAAGTCGACCGAAGCTGTAATATTGTGTTCCCCATGAGATAAAGGACTCAAGCTAATTAAGCCTCGCTGTTTTCCCTCGACATCGACACCGTTTTCGTCAGCCGGTATCGTTGCGCTTGCTCATTAATTGTATTTCATGTATATCATAATTTCATGTATCATGTATTAATTGTATTTTATGCTCCACGTGTTGTCTAATTTACTTTGTCGAATTACTTTGTCTTGTATCAATTCTAGCCCAGGTTGAGGCATATTCTCCTTTGCAACGTGTCCTTGTTTTCAATAATTCAGTTTGTATCAATGTATTTTATGTTCATCCTTGGTATCCCTAGTTGCTCAGTCGTAAGTCTTGGACTTACATCCTGTATCCTCTCGCCAGGTCCCTTCCAAATTCTCCGAAGAAACCCGAATTAAATTATAGTAAATTCAAACACATTTTAATTCGAGAGAGGCTTACATTAATAACATTTTTTAATCATAAGAGATGTATGGATAGTGAAAAAGTATAGTTAGGGGTAAACAATAGAACCTACGAAAAAAACCCAAAAGGGCGTGTTTCGGCTGAATGTAACGCTTGTGACTCCCTCGGGGGAGAATTCTAGTGATTTGTTTGACATAGCCTGAAATTTCTGTATGCGAATCAAGGGAACCTGGAATAAGGCGGTTGAGAGAAATCGATTGTAATCTCGTTTTTATATTTACTTGTACTCTTCATAACAACAACTATACAACTACATAACAATATTCATTAAACACTTTCTACTGGTGAGTTAATCAGTGGCTGTACAGTCGGAGGGATGGTTATATTTCACCAGTCTGAGGTGCGCTAAACCACGTTGAATCGGAGTTTTATTACAATGAATACTCCTTCCAATACCACGTATGTAGGTGCCTAACAAAAGAAAAACGTTATTGTATGATTTGGGATCCAATCTCAACGTTTCTGATGATATTAGTTTAAAATGTTATTGCTATTCGTGTAATGTGATTTGCTGTTCATCTTCTGAAAAGTAAAGTGGATTGTGGCAATTCGAGGCTCTCGTTCGTATTCATTTCCAGTGTTCGATATGTGAGTACGGCGATTCGTTCAGATGAGAAGGAGTGTACTCAGGGCTGGGCCTGAACGGCCTGTAGCTGGATAAGCTGGTCCCTGATGAGCCGTGGTTTGAAAACGGATCCGGTGAACCGTATTCTAGCGAATTGGAGCTGAAGTCGCTCTGGTACTGGCCCAAAAGGTTGCCGTAGTTTGGACGGTAGGTTGGTCTGCTGAAATCAGCGTTGGAAGCGTCGTGTGGATGGTTTTCTCGGACGGCATACGTGTGAGGGGAGGACGGTCCGACCTCTTTGTAATTGAATGTTTGCGGAGAAACGCTGGGTTTTGGCAACGGGAAGGCGGCAGTATGAGGCAGCGGGACATTTGCCTGCTGAATATCAACATTTCAAGTCATTAGTAATGAGAAACATCAAGAAAGCCTTGTTTCAAGATAAAGTAGAGTGAGATGCCCTAAAAATACATAATACAGACTGACTATATTCAATGTGAGGCAAACTTCTGTGATCGGTTTTACAGCTGAATTGTCCCAAATGTGCCACTTAAACTTTTTCAAAGGCTTCCTAGAGGCTTCAGAATTCAATTTTTTTCAAATTCACAAACATGTATTAGTTTACAGGTTGTACGATCTTATACGATAGTATTTGATCGTAGTATTTGATACGATAGTAGTTATTTAAAATGACCTACATTAAATGCGTAATATCTCTCTACTTCAAAAAAGTGTTTTATTATCATTCCTTTTTGTAGCAGAAAGGTTCCTAAAAATCTGAAATTTTAGTCAGGAAAAATCCATTAAGATGGAAAAAGGAGCAATAAATAAGCGCATCTTTGTCAAAATCGACGATCTATAAAATTGATTTTGAGTTCGAGTTGAGATTTTGTACGATCGTTATGCCGAATCTAATTTTTAAAAAAATGTTTATATCAACGACCTATTCAACCAATAAATCTGACGTTTCACGCCCTATATCCTGGATAAAGTGTTGCTCAAGACTTAGGAGTTGAGTTGAGTTTGAACGTTGTTATAATAACCGTGGCCGAAGCGCATAAAATCTAGTCCACGAAGATCGGAAGGAGACAACATTTAATCAATATCAATTCTTCTGAACACATTCAACTTTATTCTTGAAAAGAAAACGCCGCAAAATCTTCCACAATGGTTGATTATACGTTGGAACAAGATTTTGAGGAAAACAGTGAGTATGGTGTGTCCAGGAATCATTTCAATCGACTCAGCGTCGAAAATGTAGAGGAAAATGATACCCCATATCAAAATATCAAAACCCACTTTCGAACTAGAAAGCTGCTTAGGTTGGTACCCAACTCGTACCCAACCCTAGTGGGTGCCAATCGGTCTGGGGCCCATCTCAATGGATTCAGTGTCCAAAATTCAGAAGAAAAGTCAAAGGAAAACGATACCTTACATGCCTAGTTCTCAAAAGTCTCGAAAATCTAGTTCCAAAAAGAACATTTTCATCCATACCCTCTCAGAACATGAGCTGGGAAGTTTCGAGGATCAACTTGAGCCGGAAAAAGGTCCCTGACCTAAATTTCAGACTTTTAGAAACCTACTTCCAGAAAAGAATAATTTAAACTTTTTTAAATACACTATTATGCATTACATACACTTCAAAATAACTTCAACTACCGTTTAAGACAGTAAATACAAAAAACATATAACTGATACACAAGTTTGAGGATTGAAAAAAAAACTCAACTTCAATAAAAACTACTTTATAAAATAATCTTAGTTTTTTTATTTTTTTTTAATTTTTTTATTTAAAATGTCTGATATGTATTTAATGCAAATAAAAATTTTCGTTCTGTACAGTTGGAAGAGCGGGCTACTAAGCATGATACTATGCAGGAAACCAAAAAACTATTTATCAATAATCAATCCGTGTAACTGATATGTAAAGTTCATTAATAATAATTTAAGACACTCATAGATATTCTCAAAGGCGTTTTTTCTATAAGGACGGCCTTGTTATGAAGTTGATGATTCTTATATTTTGCAGGCAAGTACGAAAGGGTTAGGTTTGTAAGGAGACTTCTATCTGACATTTAAATCGCTGACCATCTCAAATTCCGTTACCGCAAGCAAGTTTCGGGTAGGTATAAATAACAAGTGAGATCGGCCCAATCGACTGATCAGATATGGAAGAGAAATACGAAATCAAACGTAGATAAGATCAGAATGAGGAAATAAGCGGATCAGAGTTCTAACAATATCCGGTCCGCCGTCTGAAGTGTCTTAGAACATACCTACTCATTCTTCGACAGCAGCAGAAGTGTTATTCTCGTGTCGTTCCGAGCCTAATAATTCATTCCTTCTATAAATGAGGTTCCGCCCTCGGGATAGCGATGACTCACCTGTTTAGGAAAGGGAACGGGCACTGGATAGGGGATGGCGTAAGTCCTTGTGATCTTGATCACACGCAGTTTCTCTTCTCCCGCTCTGTCATATGAGGGCAGGACGGACACGTAATTCGCTAACTTGCCGTGACCGCTTCCTCCGAAGGGGTTTCGATTTTCCACGTGAAATCGGCTACCATCTCCGGGTGCCTTCGACGCCGACGTCGCGTGCTCTCTGTGATGCAGGACGCCACTGAGGGCCGACCCGTTCAGGCAAATTAGATGCAACAGCAAAGTCGCCACCTGAAATAGAGAATGAACGGATTTCTGTCAAATTCTTAGTCACGATCAAACTTTTCTGAAGAAAAATCAATTCGGTTCATTATTCTTATTATCTCACCCTTGTTCTTTACCCTTAAAACCCTTGGCTGGTTATTCCTTTGAATAATTAATTTAAGTTTTCATGTCCAAGGTTCAGTCAGACCCGTCCCATTGGATTCAGCGTCCAACATTTAATGGGAAATGATACCTCACACGCCTAAATCGCCAAAAATGTCAAAAATTCATTTTTCAAAATACACATTTTGATCAATGCAAAAGTCATCTCCGATTCGGCCCAAAAATTTTTTCTGGGCGTTTCAAGGTGTCTAGATCAAAATAAGCAAATGTCAGCCTTACGCCGCCCACCGCTTTTAGTAGTAGACAATTTTCTAAAAATCTGAAATTCGGGTCAGGGGCCCGTTTCCGGCTCTAGATGGTTTTCGAAACTTTTCAGCCCGATCGCACAACATTTGGAGGCGGGGGTAGGGGTCAAATTGTGTTTCTCGAAAAAAGAATTTTGGAGATTTTTGGCGATCAAGGCGTGTGGGGTATTTTTCCCCTAAACTTTGGGCATGTAGGGTATTATTTTCCAGTAAATTTTGGGAGCTGAATCGATTGAAATGAGTCGAAAAATCAAAACGATTCGCAGCGTTTTCACAAATTTTGCCGATTGTTACCACAATTAACAAAAACTTAATAAATGGCTACTGAAACTCGAGCGAGCCCTAGCGTAAACGCTTCCTTGGATCTGAGTCCGAATATAATATGTTCCTATTCAAAGAATCCCAGTGAGTACTAAGCTTCAGTGAAATTTAATCCTCAAAGATTCATTTACCCTGATAAAACCATTTTGGTTGGTTATTCCTTGAATAATCAACCTATGTTTTCATGCAAAAAGTCAATCTCTCCGATTCGGCCCAACATTTTTTTTCTGGACGTTTCAAGGTGTCTAGATCAAAATAAGCAAATGTCAGCCTTACGCCGCCCGCCGCTTTAAGTAGTAGACAATTTTCTAAAAATCTGAAATTTGGGTCAGGGGCCCGTTTCCGGCTCTAGATGGTTTTCGAAACTTTTCAGCCCGATCGCACAACATTTGGAGACAGGGGTAGGGGTCTAATTGTGTTTCTCGAAAAAAGAATTTTGGAGATTTTTGGCGATCAAGGCGTGTGGGGTATTTTTCCCCTAAACTTTGGACGCTGAATCGATAAGAACGAGTCACCATGCGCCTAGTCCGACGAATAACCAACCCCTGTGAATGAATGAATATTGATCTAGGCACCTTGAAACGCCGAGAAAAAAAATTTGGGGCCAATCGGAGTGGTTCACTTCTTGCATGAAAACAAATATTGATTATTCATTGAATAATTAATCATAACGTGATCAGTCTGAGGCTGAAAAATTCAAATTTATTTGTTAAAGCACTAACTCACAATTACATCATCACCCTAACTTACGATAGTATTTTATTATTTATTTGGGAAGCTTTCAGATTACTGCTTATAGCACCACAGATCCGTCTTATGCCAACTTTGTAGTTATCCTCCTACATCTGAGCTACCCATTTAGTGAACAGAATGACATTTCCTGAAGGATACTGTTGTAGAGAAATAACCGGTCGATGGTTATCACAGTCCACCAGATTCCTTTTAGATTTCACTCGAGGAAAAGAAATGAGTCAAAAAAGATTCGCTTCCGCGGAGTGAGGACGTCGTTAGCAGAGTCATCAAGAGAATATGGCCATACGGCCATTCTCTTGGTTTAGAGAAAGGAACAGTTCAAGTGATTCGACTATTTAGCAGTTATGTGTATTCCGAAAGTGGGTAGGTACGTGGGGGCTGGAGGAGTGAGCTCTCCAATTAACTGGAGGACTTTCATTCATGAAACATCGCTCAGAGGTCCGAGAGAGCTATCAACATTACGAAATCCCTTTTTTATACGGAGGTTCATCGAAATTCCTACGGGATGAGCTATCATTTTAAATTCGTGCGATGTTACGTGATCAAATCGCCACTACTCTTATTATGATTACAACTCACGAAACCGCGAATTAGGATATCCCAAGACTCAAAGTCCTACTTTTTTTCTGATCTCAAAAGGTCAACCTGGGAAGTCACACCTTTGACCATAAATTACAACATCGCGAACACCGAGGCGAAAGGAAGACCTAACCCGAAGGGGCAAAGGTGATGAAAGTGTATGTTCTACAGAATTTTGATTGTCTGTCGTGCGTGAAATATCGCAAGTCCCACATGATGTGAGCGAGATCGCTCAGAAGATCTGTGAGTAAATCAGTAGACCTGAAATGTGGGAGTATGCCCTGTTCAATATTAGGTTTGAGTGTGTTGTTTAGTTGGCCCTTGAGGGAAACTTTCCCTCTAAGTTAATGATCAATAGTGGTTCGATACCTGCTCAAGACAAATTAGCTTCAATATTTTTGTTCCCCAAAGGAACAAAATAAAGTTTTGATTGAGAAGCGTAGATTCTGGGCAGCGCAGTAGCGGTACAAAGTCGATTAAGAACCAGTTTAATCAATTCTCTGTAGTACGATCAAATCAGAGATTAATGACTGTCTGAACTGAATCAATACTTTACTCATTGATGGAGATTAGCACCCATGGAAGGAAATATGATGCAGGGACTGTATCTTGCAATGAGCAGGTTATCACGCTATCTGGAGTTTGTGTGAGTGTGAGTGGTGTATTTACAATGATGGTTCAGTGAGTGTATGTAGGGTGTTTCTCCCACTTTACTACCCAGCAATCACTACAGGAGTCCATGCAAGGTCCTCAGCTAATCACCGAATTTTGTCAATGTGGTAGGCAGGTAATTTATTAGTATAGGAGCCCAATGTTGAAAGGTTATTGGAGGTTCGTGGTAGTAAGTGAAATTCTTCATTTTTGCTGCTTTCTCCTTCAAAAATGTATAGCTGTTGTCTAAATTGTTCCTTACTTAGTCAACTATTTAGTTTAGGTAATTTTGTACAGCAATATAAGATTATCAAGTTATCTCATTCAAATTGTGAGTACCTAAATTTATGCAGAAGTATTGCATTATCAACTAACTTCTATTTTTTACGTTATTTATTCTCAATTTCATTGTTTTCTCCAACATAATTTTATTATTATTAAAGGAGCATGAGACCTGCCTAAGTCACTTGTATAACAGTAGGTAGTTCTAAGGGTGTTGTTTTTTCCCAAATTTAGAATAGGTACCCAGTTCACTATGGTTGGATGGTAGGGACGGACTCTGAGGACTTAACACCAGTCGACTTCGTGTTGGCAAGTCATGGTTACTGGCTATTTGCCGGGAAATTTTTGGTTTCAATCTAATTTTTAATGAATAATACAATAATACTGTACAAGTACTGCGTACATTTAATCCGTGAATAGTTGAAAACCTGCGTAGTTGCGTAATTTAAACGGCAAAAGATGAAGATGTTTTCCATGGTCGGGAGCGATATTCAGACTAACTCCTCCCATAAGGTAGGTTCGGGAGGTTCTTTTATATCAGTTCTAAATAGTGGTTGGATGAAGAACTATATCTGGTGTAATATGTATGAGGTCAGTGGTTACGTTGGCCATGTAACTACATTAGAGGTAAGACGATTTTTTTCTTTAATAACAAGAAGTATCTAATATCGTATTCTAACAACCGCCATGTAGAACTGAAGTAAATGAATCTCGAAGCGACTCGTGTTCAATCATAGGTGATGAGCAGAGTTTTAGAAAAAAAATTCATGTCTATAGGTCCTGTGCGACTCTAGGTTTTACCGACTGTCCAGATGTAAGATGAAAAGATACAGAACAAACTCTGCAGGCTGATTGAACATGTATTTACTACTGCTCGTGTCAGTGTGAGGTGGCTCGTTTATATATGATCCAATCTCAATCAATTTACCGTTCAAAATTTGTCAATCTACTTTCAAAGGTCTTCGCATCGTTAGGTACATGTTTTTCAATACAAAATTTCGATAAATCTGTTCTTCCCAGTTGGCGAAACACCTGGAAAATGCAACTAGCCTTGTGCATTGCAGCCAAATCAATTCATTGAAAAAAAAAAAAAAATAAATACCCTTACAGCTGGAAAAATTATTAGTTCTAAAATCGATGCTTTTATGAGAGGAGAACAATTTTTAAGCGCAATCAGCAAAGACCTGAGTGTCCGACTGATAAACATCGTGTGGAATTTCAAATTCAGTCGCTACAAACCTATTTTGTTGGAAACCCTATCAATTGAGATTTATCTTATTAAACCATGCTGAAGAACACAATAAGATCCAGTTCCTACTTAATGATTTCCCGTTATTTTGGAGGCATTCGCTAAAATCTGAGTCCTGAAACCCCAAACGTTAATGAAACCGAATTAGCCAAGTACATACTTCGTGAGAGGCGCATGAAGACGTGTGTGAATCAGGAGACATTTTTTCACGGTATTCACTTATTTTGTAAAGAGAACTTGTCTAGTTGGAAGATTGGAGACTGTTACACAACCTCCAGAAGGCTAGGCATGGCTTTTGGGAATTAATTTTTATGGTCAGTGGTATCAAACTCATTCCGTCAAAACCGTCTTCTCTCAAAACCGTCTTCTTCACTTTGTTAAATTTTAACAAAGTGGAGAAGACGGTTTTATTCGCTCAATGATCATTTATCCCGATTTGCCCGTTATGACGCTTTTCCGAATCAACTATTTGAAACTAGGGACGTTTCGGTCGACCAAAACAAGCAATCTACAGCGTTTCATGTATCATCTCGTCTGTATACCTCGCCTGGTAATTTAGTGGAAAATGATACCCCTCACACCTAGGTACCAGAAATAATGAAAACTCACATTTGGAATAGATAGATTACCCATTTCCACCTGATCTGGCTGGCGCCAACCGTTCTCGGACCCGTCCCGTTGGATTTAGAATCCATGATACCCTAGGCGCCTAAATCGCCGAAAATCTCGAAAATCCATTTATCAAAAATCTGCAAATTCTTACACACGGTTTGGTTATTCCTCGAATGTGGGAAACAGTGGGAGTGGCGGGTCCCAGACCCATTCCAATCGATTCAGGGTCCAAAATTCAGTGGAATATATGATACCCCACACGCCTAGGCACCAGAAATCCTGACACATAAAAATGGGTGGATACATACCCATTTTGACCCATAACTTCTTCCGGTGGTTGCCAATCGTTCTGGGACCCATTTTATTGGATTCAGCGTCCAAACTTAAGTGGAAAACTATACTCCACACGCCTAGGTAGCAGAAATCCCGAAAACACATAATCAAATTGGGTAATAAATACCCAATTTGACCCATTACTTCTTCCAGTGGGTGCCAATCGTTCTGGGACCCATTTTATTGGATTCAGCGTCCAAACTTTAGTGGAAAACTATACCTCACACGCCTAGGTAGCAGAAATCCCGAAAACACATATTCAAAATGGGTAATAAATACCCAATTTGTCCCATAACTTCTTCCAGTGGGTGCGAATTGTTCTGGGACCCGTTTCATTGGATTCAGCGTCCAAAATTTAGTGGAAGATGACACCCTACTCGCCTAAATCACCCAAAACCTCGAAAATCCATTTTTCAAAAAACACATTTTGACCCCTACCCCCTCCAAATTTGGTCCGATCGTGCTGAAAAGTTTCGAGGACCCATCTCGGCTGGGAACAGACCCCTGACCCAAATTTCAGATTTTTAGAAAATTTTCTACTACCAAAAACGGCGCAGACGATGGACGGACATTGACCTTTTTTGATCAGGACATCATGAAACGTCCAGAAAAAATTTTGAGCCAAATCGGAGAGGTTGACCATTATCATGAAAACATAGGTTGATTATTCAAGGAATAACCAACCAAAAACACATTATGACTCCTACAGACCCCCCCCCTTTCCCCCCGTATTGGACCAGATCGGGATGGATAGATTTCAGGACCAACTAGAACAGGAAATGGGTCCCTGACTAAAATTTTTGATTTTCAGAAAATTGTCTACTTCCGGAATTGGCGAGGACGGCGGTCGGACATTTGCTCTAGGCAACTTGCAAGGCTCAGAAAATTGAAGAGATTGACATTTTGCATGAAAACATATCGAAGCCCCAAAACGACATTTAATGACAACTGGTCGACTAGTTTACAGCCATAGCACCAGGAAATTCCTGATGATAAAACTAATTGTCATGCCTTTAATTAAAAAGGTTGAGGTCTTCACCATCGTTACCTCAATTCTTTTCTCCTCGGAATTTTCTCTAATTAATAAAAAAACAAGCTTACGTGTTGCTGACCGAATTTGTATGAGGAGGCAGCGTTTTTATCTGGGTTGTGAGTAGCTGAACATGCCGTCAAAATTTGACCATTTATTGGTAATAAAATGTATTGAACGAGATTAATAATGGTCCATTATTCCCAACAAGATTTGATTGAGACATATATTTGATTAGAAGTTGGACGCTCCCCAAAAATGTTGCCGCCCCTTCAAAACCCTCTGTCCGCTAAAAGTAAATGTGTAACACTCACCAACTTCATTTCGACGTAGAGCGAGGGCAACAAATGAAGAAGATGGATCAATCTTAGAGGTTCTTATGTAGCTCCCCGCTCTTTTCGTCCTTTCACTAACATTAGACCGCCGGGCTGAGCCGCCTCTTTCGTGTGACTTCCGAGAGGAGATCGTATGCAGTTTAGACGAGAACTAACTTGCAATTATTCAGAACCGCCCATTGCAAAATTAGCGAAGACGGGTTAGCCACTGAAATGATCCATGTCGATTCTCCTTGTGTTCCAAAAAAGTCTTGATTCCAAAGCAAATTATCGGTACGCCGTCTAGTGTGCAGTTTGTGTATTTGTGATAAGCTGAAATTGGGGTCAGATTATAAAAATTGTTGGAGATTTAAGGGCGAGTGTAGAGATTCAGGACGGATTGCCGTAATGGAGGCAGCGTATGGTATGAGAACGGATATTGTGAAAAGGAGTACTTTACGGAATGTAAAATTATGTGCATTTTTCGTTGGGTATTCCTGAATAATCAACCAAAAGTGGAGGAAAACCCTTGAAACAAGCAATAAAAAATCTTGTATCGACGTCACTAAATCGAAGTAGTCTTCCATGCCACTAATTTTTGAATTTGTTTTAATTTTCCCAGCTCAGATCATTGGAAAAATGGTGTGAACAGCGAACGATGAACGGACGTTTGGGTTTTGTGATCTAGACATCATGACAAGTATAGGTACTGTCAAATTTCGGGCCCAATTCACCGAAATTTTGGCTAGGCAACTTTTCCCGGCTTTGCCTGGTCCTCAAAACTTTTCAGCCAAATTGGCTCGAATTTTTGTGGGGGGTAGGGTAATAATGAATTTTGGAAACCCAATTTTCGGTACTTTTGGGAGCATGGGCATGTGGGGTATCATTTTTCACTGAATTAGGACGCAGAAACGAACAACATGGGTACTGAATCGGGTTTGGTTTAAAATGGGTATTCACCTTCTTATTTCGAAAAAGGGTTATCAAGATTTTGTGGTACCTGGGAGTGTGGGGTATCATTTTCCGCTAAATATTATTTGTCGTTGAATCGATCGGAACAAGTCCTGGACACTCCACACTCACTGTTCTCCCCATACTTGGCATTCAGGAATAATTTGCAACGTTTTGGTTTTCTAATTACCGACCGATTACAAATTGATACACAAAATAATATTTTCTTCATTAAATATTTGAGGGCAATTCAATTATTTCAGGTTTAGTTAGCCTCAACCTTATCATTATATTCCCTGGTCCGTTGGGAAAGGAATAGTAATCTAAATAGCCTTTGAGCTTTTCTTCTTTTAATATTTTCTCTTGCGATGATCTGTCCAGAGTAAATTTAAACAGCAGTACTGATGACTACTAGTTTGAATTTGTGACGAGATGATAATGTTCTTCTAAAAATACAGTCTAAGCGAAAGTGGATCATTCCAAATGGATTGAAAAATTCCTGACAGGCGCTTTCATGATTTGGAATTGGTTGAAATCCCTTCCTTCAGCCTTCTCATTAACTGGTACCTAGCTTTCCGTTCGTCCCGACTTTCCAAGCCCTACACGTATATTTGTTGGTCAACTCCGATTGTTTCAAAACAAAAAAATCACTTTTGAGCGATTAATAGGAGCAGTCACCTCACCAGTAATTTTTTTAAACGAAAAATTTAATAAATCCCTGGAAAACACATTGAACAGAAATTGTTTGGGATATGACATCACTTCTGGCAATGGTACATTTGCCGACTTCGTATCAACGTAAATACACTGGCCGAATCAATCAATTTAATCTTTATTTTTATTGGTGAAAGTTATACAAACGTAGTCGACAAAGGATCATGGAATCTCTCATTGCAGATGATTGGCACCAGACAGCAGATTTCTCATCGGTGTTGTATAAATGGAACAGATTTGGACCATTTTGATAAAGTTCTCTTCGGTCCATCATTTCTCACTTTCGGGAGATTTTCCAGAATCTGGTGAGTTAGCATCTGCATCCGCGTCGGTCGTATTCGGCAGCTGTTCTGGTAATGGATTTTGAAGCGTCCGGATGGCGAATTGGCGTGTCCATTGAGTGGCCATGTCTTTGGCTCGCTGCTCGTCGTGTCTCCATACTTCGGCCACTTCGGTGTTCAACGGGCTGTTGGGATTCGGCGATTCCAACAGCCCTTGAACTGAGAGGAGCACAGCTCTGATCTGAAGAGCGGGTGTCCATCTATCTCTAAGCACGTCTGCAAGAAATCATCAAGATAACAACTTGTAACACCCATTTCAATCCCTGTAATTATTTACGTCCAGGAAGTTGAACTCTTAGTAAATTTTAGTCTTTCAAAACTATTTGAATCATCTCAATTCATAATATCGTGGCCAGTAAGTACCCAAGAACCAAATCAAGATTCGTACCACATATGAGTGTATCTGTGCAGGTATGAAATGTATTACGGTCCAAGTTACTCAAACCCCATTCAATGTTTTCACTTTACTACCTTACCAAGGCAGATGCGGCCCAGTTTGTCCACGTTGGGGTGATAAATTTTTGTGAGGAATCTAGCTTGTGGAGGGGCCAACGGATACTCCTTCGGTAGAAACAGCTCCAATTCAAAAATCCCACCGCTGTACGGAGAGTCGGGAGGCCCTTCTATTTGTACAGCGAAGTATCTCATGTTGTTTGGATCCGTCTTAACTTGTATACCAGGAACTGGGTCTTTCAATAAGTCATTGGTCTCTCTGATGATTCGCCTGTCTGGATTCATTTTCCCAATGACGAGACAATCTGGTCAAGTAAGTGAAGTACCGTTTCTGTTATGACACTGTTCGTGTGCTAATTTCTCCGATGAAAACGAAATTCATCCTTTGGCCAGAAATGAAAGTTTGCCAGAGAACTGTAGATGTGTTAGGGCACATAATAACCTGAAAAATATAGGGTAAAGCGTTTGCGTTGAATTAAGTAGGTGTTATGAGTGTCATGGGATCATGTTCATTGTGTTCCCTCAATATATTTTACTGATTTTTTGTCATTGAGAGAACGGAAGTAACATTTTGGAATTGACTAGTTAATTCTACATAATAAGTTTATGACTGACAACTATTCTCTTCTCCACGGAGACGCTCGTTGTCCATATAATATATATTATGTCCAATAATCCTCCGTAGTACTCATCATTCTATGTGGGTATCTAACTGAAAACGAAAGCGCTCGGATAGGTTTCTAGATAACAGATGAACAACCCCATAAACCCAATATAATCCTCATATTATCGAAAATTGTATTGTATGTAAAAACGCTGTAAATTATTTCACAGAGGTTTGTTATTCCTCGGATTGGGAGCGTGGGGACTCATTCCAATCGATTTAGCGTCCAAAATGTAGAAACATATTTTGCACAGGAACACAGGAAATCCTTCTAGGAGGGTGTGTTACTCCTGGGAGCAGGAATATGAGGAAAACAGTGAGTGTGAAGTATCCGGGACTCTTCAGAGAACTGGTAATCCATCCAGCGTCCGACATCAATTTAGTAGAAAAAATGATATCCCACACGCCAAGTTGATAACCCACTTTCGGATAGATAATACATGTAGTTGAGTACCCATTTAAAACCATACCCATCCTCAATGGGCACCAATCGGTTCGGGACCCCTCACATTGGATCAAAATGTTATATATCGATATCGAATATCGATACATTGGTGGATAACCAATCCCTTCTTCATGTTTTGTGAATGCAGCATCTCTTCCATAACCATCTCTATGCTTCCTTTTTCAAAATTTTTTCCTTTCGTTGTTTTGTGATGATACTTACGAGCCTCATCGGCCGGGATTAGACTGTAAGACAAGGTATAGAACGCATCTCTTGCATGTTGAAGACATTATCCCTGGCCCGCGACACCTCATCATCCAATTTCAGCATAAAATGACCCACCTTTCTATCTCAACCATGTGAGTAGGAACGCTGCTTTCCATTACTTGCCTGTTATCATCATTTTGTGCATTTTGTTGTGCTCTTTCATGTCTGTGGGAAGATAGACTGGCTCTAATTTATTAATTAGATGTTCCTATTTGATGTTCATAAATCTTTCTACGAAGTTTCACATGGTCGGTTAGGTTGTCATCTTCATCCGTATTAATTTCAGTCTTTTCAGTAGGTGCATAATCGCAGGCTTAGCCGAGAACTTACAATAATGAATGGTTCTTGCAGTGGACAGAAGTGATTTTCCATTTATGACCCCAAAAATGTGGTGAGGGTCCGATGTCTTACGAGAGCGGACGTGCCAGCAGTAGTTGGACTTATGAGACCGGGTCCGCACTGCACACCTTGCTCTATAAATAGAGCATATAAATTTATATGATTCAATTAGGCAGTCAAACAATCTTTTCGCGACTATTCTTGACGCAAACCTAGTGGGAATAGTGTGAACGAGACATTTTAGGCCAAGACATTTCTTCATCTTCTTCCTTTCAAAATTCGAGCTTTCCTGGAAATGCGTGCTGCCGAGAACCCACCGAACGGTTATTCAAGGAATAACCAATCAAAAAATGTGTGTGGGGGAGTCCAGCGCACAATTATGAGTACGCACGCACTACAAGATGTACAATGAGAGGAATGCCGAACAAACAACGACAACGGCCATACCGGGCAAGAGGGAAGGAAAACCCTACTGCGATGTTATTTTTCTTTCTCCAGTATAGATAGTTTACAAAAAGAATAGCTATTTAAAAAAATGAATTTAGAACAGGTTGACTTTTTCCCCAATACGAATCCCAGAAGCATGCATCATTTTAGCATCAAACAATATTATAGTGATCTGAAAGTCCATTAAAACAATTCACTAAATTTTGTCGGTATCCTTCTACAGTCTCACTCAGTCCTTTTTCGAGCCACAGCAATCATTCCTATCCTTTCATCTCCATCGCAGTCTCCTTTGTCACCAAGAGCTGCTGCCTGGCGAGAAAGCGACCAATGTAGGCGAGATACACCGATCCGCCGCTAGATAGAGCCGACGTTTGTCCACAGACTGACTCCCTTCTGACTAGAGAAACTGAATCGATTCAAATTCAATGCCTCGGAAAATTTGATTTACAAAATGGACGGTACTATTCCGAGTCAAATACATATTGACATATCGACAGTATTGTTGGCAGCAGTATTTTAGATAACTTGCTCATTTATGTCGTCAGAATGCCGGATACAAATAATATTACCTGAATTTATTTCACCGGTTTCTCTTGTCAACCCAGGAAGCGCCGCAACAAAAACAGCATGGAGGCATTAAAATACAAAACATCGAGTATTTTAAAAATGTAAAATTATAGTTAGTGCAAAAATGGATTGTTTCTTAACCTTTCTTTGGCCTTTTTTATCAGGCACTGCTCAGTGCACATTATACGAGTCTTAGTACCCATGGAAGATCTTTTTTTTTCTCATGGTTAGCAACTTTCTACTGAGAGTTCGCTCAGTACCTTTCTTATCTTTAGAAAAGGAATGCACAGCCTATCCAGAGCTCCTTCATTGAGTAATTTATACTGCACGACTAACTACACTAATATTATTGCAACATAGGCGGATTGTAGCATCAGTTTTATTGATTTTACATTCAATTTTGGCCTGGGAAAAATTGTGTCGGGATCGCATCTCCTCTGGGTATTTAGGTATAGGTATGTTTTAGGTGGGGGTCTTTCCATGAAGTAAATGTTTTCCTATCACCGTTCATTAAATCATTAAGTATAACTTTCTGTAATACCTACACGTAGGGTCTCGATATCAAAGGCAGATCTCGATATGAGCATCAATGTAGAAATTGGGCGTTCAACATCGGTGTGAGTAAAACTTCGATAAAGTTATGTTCGACAATAATTAGGTATGTAAACTTATTTTGAAGATGTCTAAAACTTCGATTCCAGAACATCGCTGTCCGGTAATATTGACTAGCTCAACATCGATGGTAAAAACGTCGTACGTTAGAGCCAAAACATCGATGTTTGGTGGTATGAAATGGTGCGGAGCCCTTCCTTAGCCCCTTTAGAACTTCATTGTGGATAAATGGACGAGACAAATAGAATTCTAGATAATATCTACCTACGTAATTCACCAGAATAGTTGTGACACAAAAAAGGAAAATTTCCTAGGCCGAAATTGAATGTCAAATCACCATCACCAAAACTGCATCTAAAGAGTCCCTATATTGCAATAAGCTCGTATTAGTTTAATCAATTTGTCTCATCCATTAACCGATAAAGCTCTGGAGGTGCTAAAGTATGGTTCCACATCGATCTTGGATAACATTATACATCGATATTTTGACTTTCGTGTTAGATGTTTTTAGCATGGATGTCGACATGACAAAATTACGTGTTCTATACTGGCTAATAGGAACGATTAATTTGAACAATGAACAAAAATTATCTGTAGACATGTAGTAGGGATGCTGCATCGCTAATTCAATGAAGGGCAATCATCCATACTACCTTGTTGGGACGAGAACGAATAAATAAAATCTTAGTATCAACTATACGGTTCAGATGAAAGTTTTTTCAGCCAATTTGAGCAACAATCTGCACTTTGCTGCGGACTTACCTCCAATTATGCCCCTGATATGGTTTGATTTCGCTTCTTGGATGTTTGTGGTAAGATAATTGCAAAAAATAGAAAACAGAAGTCGGAAGTATAATAATTAAATAGTTTTTATAACGTTTAACTGATCAACAAAGGTGATCAGAAAAGTGCAGGTGCTCGATGGAAGACAACCCGCTCTAAACACGACTCTATAGTCTTCCTCCATCAAATGTCTGCCTTGTAATCTGAAAGCTAATAAGAAGGGCTATCCGGGTCAAGTCTCCGACAAGCGGGTTAGTAGTAACATGAAGAGATGATTGAAGCCCAAAGAGGCTCCTACACAACGAAATTACGCGCTCTACCCTTCGTTTATGATCTCGGAGAGGTTCCCATTTACCTGATTGACCTATCGTATTATGGTATTCAGTCTCCGCTAAACAGCCCTCACTTGGATGATAACTACCTAATTGATCGGGTGTCTTCCTTACAAGGAGCGATTCATCTTTCTACATGGGACGTCCTCAATTTTGTGATGCCGGGTTTGAATCACCGAAATCAAGTACCGGGACTTCATAGAAAGTCTCATTTGGCGAACACTGGCTTCGTGTTTCTGGTTATTTGTTTTCTATGATGTGATGATTGTTTCTTTTCAATGGCCTCCACGCCCATCAGACTGGTTTTTGGGAGGCTGCGCCATCTGGAGGCACCTGTATACTACGTCAAGCTGCAGAACGGTTTATCGTCAATACTCTTACAAGTTTTCAACGTTATTCAAAACGGTCCTCTACAGTTGGGCATTATGAAGTAGTTATTTGCTGCAAAGAAGCCTCCCGTCCAACCCCGGATTTTTTAGATTTTTGGTGATCTAGGTGAGTGGGGTATCATTATCCAATAAATTTTGGACGCTGAATCCGATCTAATAGGTCCCGGAACGATTAGCACCCGCTAGAAGAGGTTATGGGTCGAAATGGGTATATATCCACTTGTTTCAATCGAGGGTTTTCGATAGTTTTGTTACCCAGGCGTGTGGGTTATCATATTCCACCAAGTTTTGGATGCTGAATCGATTGGCATGAGTCCTTGATATTCAACATTTACTGTTTCCCCCCAAATTGCCTACATGCTCCTTGTCCAAGGAATAACCAACCCCTGTGAAAGAATTTACAGAGTGTTTCCCCAGGTATCTGCGGATAACTTTTAAAATTTTTTGCCAATTCAGTAATTTTTTACGACTTTCGGAAATTGCTTTCTCTCGAATGATTTGCTTTATTCAATATGAAATGGCTTAATGCTGCCAAAAATGAATTTACTAATCCTCCTTCATAGATCCCTCGTCCCTACTTGCTCGTACCTGTATTGTACCCAAATATTGAAATACGACAACTAGAAATTATTTCTTTCTATTAGCATCTGTAATTCCAATGAAATAAACAACTCGGCCCTTGTTTGGAGGGGTAATTCATACTGAATCGCAATTTATTGCTGCTTCATATGAGATAAGTTCTAAGTAGGTACTCAGAAAAATAAACTACTGCATTAAGGCCTGCCGTGAAAGGTTTTTGAGGTTCAATGATAAATTGACGTTTCTTCTCTCTACATGAAAAGAAATTGATAATTTAACGCATTTTGAAGGGGAATTTAGTTATTGAGATTCATGAGGTTCACCGATTCACAAACGAATATTGGTATATACGTAGATTTTTATTTCACTATTTTAGTTTAAACTATTTTGTTACTATTAGTCACTGAGTTACTAAGACCGGACTTTCATTGTTCAGGCTTTAGTTAGGCGGCTTTCAGTTAGAATATTGTTCAGTTTGCAGTTTGTATCATCTGCTGACTTAGTTTTCATGGGGACATAAAATAGGCGGTAGTCACGCTTTTTAGCAAATCTGAGGTTTGTTGACTTTTGCGGTTGTAAAATGATTTCGCATCACAAGAATGCAAATCTGAGTGCATGAATTTTTGCACTTGTGTACAGTTAGTTACGCTATGGCTATTGTCTTTTGGTACACAGAGAGGTCGCGAAGCGAAACTGACACCGAGCGGGACAACGAATTTCAACCCTTTTCCTCCAAAAACAACAGCGTGGGGAAGTTGCGGTTTCCGTCGCTTGCAGAGAAACCTCGGGTGGGATTTACGATCACGAGCTCGACTGTGACTCACCAACTCGAACCCAGTAAAAAGGGACAACGGCGAAGAACTAACGATGTCCCCATCTGTAAAGTGGAGGTTTCTGGGGTGCGGTATCGGTGAGAAATTGATATCGTTGCGGTCGATTACCGTAAACTAAAGAACTGGCAAGGAAGTAGGCAGGTTGGAGGTATGCCCAGTATCATCTCATCTTTCGCAGAGGGAAAAATAGTGTCAGATTTCCTATACCATCCCCAAGTGTCCCATCATTAGGTGCGAGCGAGATAAATCTTCCTTGGCACCAATTTGTGTTGAGGGAGCGGGGTTTCGAAGGGATTAAGGTTGTGGGTGCCCGTTAGCAGAGAAACGCTCTTTCCTTTCTTCAGCCTAAGTGGGTGGAAGGGCCCTACCACAAGTGTTGAACATCATAACCCACCCTTCACATTCACAAGAAACACAAACAAATCGATAAACGAGGCGAGGTTTGGGTTCATTCTTCAACCTAAAAGCAAGTGGGAGTTTTAGTCGTGGGAAATTCAACCCACGAGCCAGAAGGAAACGGAGAAATTAGGGTTGTAGTCTCATAACAACACATTTATCCATGCATGAGTCATTTCTCCCAATTATTAGTTTCGGAAAAGATAATATGATTTCATTACTACATTATTACGTACATCAGGCATCTAACTAACTACCTTTTAGTGTCAGAACACCCCCCCCCCCCTACAAGCGATGACCTTCCACTACGTCGGGAGTAGTACCTAGAGCTGTTTGTTTAAAGCAAAAGTGGAAGGGGAAAAGTTGATCACGCAAACAGTTTCAACAATTTTGACGACTTTAACAACAAAGGATCATGATGCAAGAGGCCAAACAGTGACAAAAGTACTTGTTAAAGAAGATCAGATTGATCTGGAGAGAAGTTGGAAAATAGTAGAGGCACAGGCATACACTAAGCCATTAAGTGGAAATGAAAAACGCTGCAAACTCTTTCACAGGGGTTGGTTATTCCGTGGATCTGGTGCATGGAGACTCATTTCAATTGATACAGCGTCTTATGTTTGGTGGATAATGATTCCCCACACGCCTAGGTACCAGACATCTCAAAAACCCACATTCAAAATAGGTAGATGGATAACCATTTTGACCAATAACCTCTTCCGATGGGCACGTCTCATTAGATTCAGCGTCCAAAATTTAGTGGGTAATGATACCCCACATTTCTAAAATCTGTAAAATTAATTTTTTGAATAACACATTTTTACCCCTCCTCCCCCAACTTTGTTCCGGTTGGGCTGAAAAGTTTTGAGGACCAAGTAGAGCCACAACGGGTCCCTGACCAAAATTTTAGATTCTTAGAAAATTTTCTACAACCAATATTGGCGGACGGAGATTTGATATTTTTGATCTAGACACATTGAAACGTCCAAAAAAAGTGTTGGGCTGTTTCCCCATGAAAACATAGGT
The DNA here is from genome assembly GCA_019603395.1 of Cyrtorhinus lividipennis. NCBI lineage: Eukaryota > Metazoa > Arthropoda > Insecta > Hemiptera > Miridae > Cyrtorhinus > Cyrtorhinus lividipennis. The sequence goes on along the minus strand of CM033999.1, from coordinate 2,273,935 downwards.
GGATTATAACCTAGCAATAATCAACCAAAACGCAGCATTGCATCTAGAGGCCGTATGGATCTAGGTATATACAATTTACCTAGTACTGAAGATGAAAAGTGTGACGAAGTTGCGATGAAGATGACGTTTCACCTTCATTACGATGCATGTACTGAAGAGTGAATCAGCAAGATTTTGTTAACCGACTCTCTCAGAAATGCTAGTGTTGGCAGTGGATTCTTTCCAGCGCATTCGATCATTTAAAATTTTGATTTCGAACTACCACCTATAAAAAGACAAACGCACCGGCCTGAGTCAATTTAAATGTAAATTCTAAATCCACCGCCGTTGAAACCGATATTACGGGGGCATCAACCCGATATTCGCAGCAAGGAAAAGAGGGAAGCTGAGAGGCCACCCAACTCAAGATCGAATGGGAGTTGATACGCCTTCATTAAAGGAACACTCAACCACCGGCGAAGGAGAGATAGGTGACAAGAATATGGTCAGGAACTTCCCAACTTTTTTATGATAAAAGCTAAAAACAAGTTTCTCCACTTTGCCTCTTGCCTTTTTGACATTGGACGATTATAAACGCAGCACAGACATAGGTATTTCTTATCCTCGCTTGGCCTAATCTCACGTCTGTTTTTTTCCTCCATGGAAATCAATTTGTTTCCTTATACATCATTCAAAATTGTCAAAGATCCGCTGTCTGGGTAGGGACGGCAGTACAGAGGCCTAAAATATCAAAATGTGTTCAAAATCCCAAACGACTCCAATTTCCTACTTCTTCGAACAAAATGAATAGGTTTCATATTTCGAGTGAGAATACTCTAAATACCATTCATTTACATTCCCGTACGTACATACACGTCATAAATGGGTTGCAATTAAATAAATATAGTAATAATTACGGTTTATTTGAATCCCTCTAGGAACTAACTGTTGCATCATGGAGTTTGAAGTGTTCCGGACTAATTCCAAGCGATTCAGGGTCCAAAATTTAGTGGGAAATGATACCTCACTCGCCTAGGTACCAATATCTCGAAAACACACATTCGAAATGGGTAGATAGGTACCCATTTTGACCTTCAACCTCATCCAGATGGGGCGCCCATTTAATTGGATTCAGCATCATTTAGAGGAAAATAATATTTCACACGCCTTGATCGCCAAAAACCTCTAAAATCCATTTTTCGAAATACACATTTTGACCCCTACTCCACCCGAATTTGGTCCGATCGGGCTGAAAAGTTTTGACGACCAACTGAGCCGAAAACGGACCCCTGACCCCCGAATTTCAGATTTTTAGAAAATTTTCTACTACCAAAATCGGCGTGGACGGCGGACGGACATTTGCTAATTTTGATCTAGACACCTTGAAACGTCCAGGAAAAATTTGTGGGGCGAATCGGAGAGATTGAATTTTTGCATGAAAACATTGGTTGATTATTCAAGGAATAACCAACCAAAATCTGAAATTTTATCAGGGGCTCGTTTTCGGCTATAGTTGGTCGTCGAAACTTTTCAGCCTAGCTTTTTTATGCAGTTATAAATGCTCATTAGCTGGAGTCACATTAAACTAGAGAAAGAGTAGATATGGGTTTGAATTTTGAACTTGATTCATATTTACATGCCCTCGACACAGCGAAGACAGTAGTCGGTTAAGGAAGGTTTCATATTCATGAGCCTGGTGAGTTGGCGGTTTGTAGGAGACCCGTACCAGCTGGGCTACGGCTGATTCTTAAGAGGATAACTCATAAGTCCACCGAATGGCGAAGACCTTCCGAGCTTAGATTCAGTTTAGGACAGTCACCCCTAATGAGCCAACACGGTCCAGCGTTGAACACTATTCGAGCGATGTGTTTAAAGGATTTAAACGCGAGAGTAGTGTCAACACTGCAAAGGGATTTCACGGAAAGCTTTCATCGGATTCAGGCTCAAAACCTTAATCAGCTCGATTCAGAGTGAAAAGGTTGCGGGGCTAACTCGGTGCACTCAAGCATTAAAAGGGAAGAGCCACCTTAATTTCTGTAGCGACAGAAAACCCCTCTTCCTATTCGCAGTCACGTCCAAATGAAATTGAGGAAATTCTTGTTACATGGAAAAAACGTGATGAATTTAGGAATTTCTTAGCCCCGAGAGTCAAGCGTTGTTTGCTAAACCCCACTGCTGACGCCGTTGAATTTATCTTGTAATTGGATTAAAGGCTGTTATATCTTGAATCTGTGCGAAGGGTGTTAAAATAATCTTCATCAACTTAAATATAAATGACTGAGAAGTGGTGACTGATGTGGAAAACACGATTTGAAAATTGACTCACGTGATTCCAATGAAGTAAATTTCGTAACTTTTTAATTCGCGAAAAATTATTGGCACGGAAGAGAAATATTGTAATGAACGGAGATTTCCCCCAATGTGCTATCTGACTGGTAGAGGAAGATCCTAAGACAGAACTGTTACTATCAGAGAATGAAATGACCCACGTTAACCCAGTCTTCGTCGATCAAGACCGAGAGGGCGACGAAGCGACCATGTCCAACTCTGAAGTGGTTTGGTGCCGCTCATTTTTCAGCATAGATGTCAAAATCGATACGGTGAGGTCTTCAAGAGCCGTTTTTTCGTGGAGGAAGCGGTACTGAAGGTAGTAGAGGTCATCGAGTTTACAACGACGTGAATTTGTTAAAGTGGTTCAATTTGAGTTATTTGTGTTTACGTAAGTAAACGTAAGTTACGTGTAAGTTACGTGAGTTGTGATTTTAGCGATCAAAGATGAATTAAATTCCCCTCTAAGGCTGTAGTAAATGCTAAGAGCACTTAGCGTTTACGCTGAAACGGAGAAAAAATTGTCCAAAAAAGTGGGGTAGTTGAACTTTTAATGAATGGAGTAAGTAGAAGTAAATATATCATATAAATTACATTGGATTGTTGCAATGGGGTTCTTCCCCAATCTACGTAGCCTCCCTACAATCAATTGTAAAAATAATAGAAAATATTAATAAACACCCTACCTTGGATAGTCCCAAATTGATTACACCTACCTATAATAAATTTTCTATGAAAAAAAAAAAAAACACACACACACACACACACACACACACACACACATACACACAAACAGACAATTGGTCTGATTGGCTCCAAAATGTGATAGTTGGCGTTTCTAGATGCCTAGATCAAACCGAAATGTCCGTCCGCCATCCACGCCCTTTTCGGTCATAGCAAATTTCAGAACATGTGTTCAAAGACCTCTTTCTGACTCTTATCGCTGGTTCTCGAAACTTTGCAGCCCGATCGGACTAAATTTGGGGGAATTAGGGGTAGGGGCCAAAATTTGTTTTTCGAAAAATCATTTCCCACTAAATTTTGGACGCTTATCGAAATAATTAATAAAATAAGGGCGTGAGGCTGGAGTGATAAGAAGATGAGAAAAAATAATCGTATTATACGTATATGTATGCAGGTCGCGTTTATCACCTGTAATAGAAACATTTCAGCATCAGATTTACAGATGTTGGGTACCCCTGTTACAGCTGGAAGTGAGAAATAGAGACATCGAACATTTCCAACAGGGTCCAAGACAATATTTTTTATCCTGCCTAAGAATCACTAGATGTCGTCCCAAAATTCAAAGTTTGAACAAACATTTGGTTTTGAGACGAATAAGCCATTCGAGTTGAGTAGCCTAAAATAACACGAATATAACCAAAGTTGTATTGATTTAAGTAAAAGGAGATAGGTATTGTACGGATTTTCTCTTTCTCGATTTGAATGTTGGATCTTAGATTAGTTTATACGGAATTTCGGAAAATAGTAAATTCGGGCGATTCAAAAGATTCAAACTATAATGAAACTGAGGTGTTTAAATGAATAATTCTAAAGGAAATCGCAAGGAGCGTCATTGTTCTCATGAAAACTCTTGTGATATCCGTGATACCATGAAATAACAGGTTGATTTTCGAATCGTGTTTTCCATGCCAATAATCCCCAATAATTATTCAATACCTGATCCAATTTTTAGGTGATAGAGACTGTTTTATTGCTCTCAGTAAACCTAGTCCAGTGATGTATAGTTTCACGAAATTACAGCCTTTTGAGTAAACTATGTGAAGACTGAACTCTTGTCAGCGATGTGGTTGATCAAACAATGTGCATCTTTTGATTTATTATGAGGGAAACGCACCCCCTTCGACGCGAAATGATAATACTGATCGATTCCTCAGCATAAATTCCTTCCGTGAAGGTTGTTATCCCATTTTTATAAAAATTGAGCAATATCCAGTTTAGTAAACGTATTAAACACATCAATTGTAGTTGAAAATTGCAAAATCGAACCTCGTCTGAGTCCAAAATCTTACACTTACCCCATATTGATGTGGATCGTGCTCTTTGAATCCTTCACGATTGCAAGTACATGGCATGCATATTGTAATCATATTTATGATATCAGGGGACTTCCATCTTTCATGTGAGGCACCGAGGTAGCTGGATATGGTAGTTCATTCCCGGACCTAGAGATTTTATGTGTGTACGTGAAAATGAACGTCTTGAATGTAAAAAAGGCTGTTGCAGCTACGTTCTTCGGGAAATTGCATTCAGCGTAAATTATTTTCCCCTATGGAGCCACTATCATATTATTCGTGGAGAAACCTGCAGCAGAGAAACTTACAGATAGGATTAAGTTGGCCGCCCAAACTTTTTCAGCACGTAGTGTAGTAGGTAGAGTACCTTCGTAATGGCAAATGACGGCGTATTACGTTGTACACAGAACTCTGAGTGAAACCGTCCTTGACCGAAGAAAACAGGAATGGCAGCTGAAATTCAAGTGAACTGAATGGCGCTCAAATTACACGGTCATTTCCAAAAAGCTCACGGAAATGAGAGCGAGAGTGATGTTAACGATCCCAATAGTATGAGAACCGAGAAAACGGTACTCGCGTGCATCGACTGACTTGATTCCCGAAAATACCTACCGAATCCACTTTGGATCTCATCAGGGAGACAGTTCGGAGCGGCTGAGAAATTGGCTAGTTTTCTTAAGAGAGCTTCCAGCTTGTTGTAATCACCACGAATTATAGCATTACCTACTCTCACCATCCTTCTAGTAGGCCTACCGAGTAAACTTTCTTCCGAAGGGCCCTCGTTTGATCGATGGCGAACCTCAGCTCAACACGTATCATATCAATCCACAATTCCTTCCCGTCATGTGCGATCGTATCCGGGTTCTGTAGATGACACTTTCCATCATAGCGGTCGTTAAATCCACCCTTCTCGGCCTCCTTCAACAAGCCCTCCAGGCCCAAGGAAATTCAACTTCGGAAGATATGCACGACATCCTGTTTGGATGGCAAAGCTTTCTTCTTCACAATGTCGTTGGATGCTTGACAGCATCTGCCTTAACTAATTACGAGTACAAGTTGGTAATTATCTGTTCGATATGGACTATTGGTATTCCTTCTGCTACAGGTCTGTATACGATATATTTCTAATGTAAAGACGACAAAGAGGTAAAAAAATGTTCTATTGACTCAAATTTAGACAATTTTTTTATTTTTTACTTTTTTTTAATTTCTTTATTACTATAGTTTTTCTAAGTCGAATTGTGAGTACTTTCTAAATCAATTTGAGATTTATCCGAACCAATTTAAGAATTTTTCAATCCAGAAAATTTGTTCCTAAACAAGAACTTGGTTATTTTTTTTTATGACATATTTATGTAAGATTCTTCGAACCTTGAACCTAAAGACACTTACGTCCCCACCTACCTCATTCCTACCCGTTATGTTATGAGTTTAGTTGTGGTTTGTACACCGAAGTGACAGTACCCATTAAGTCGACCCGTTTATATTGTTCAGCCTTCGAAAAGTGACTTTCGTTATAGATTCAGGTGAGCGTTTTACTTCGTTTGTTAAAATAGCAGATAATTATTATTTTGTATGTTTCTTTTGTAATTTGGATGTTATCTTTTGTAATTTACAGTAATAAACAACTGCATCTAACGAAGTGTGATTTGTTGAGATAGGTGAAAGAAGATACCTATCTTACATTTATAAATAATTATTATTCGTTCACTTTGTCTTTTTGATTTCTATATCACAATGTCTTAAAAACGCTGCAAATTCATTCACAGGTGTTGGTTATTCCTCGTTCCTCGGACCAGTAACGTGGAGAAAATGTGGGAGGGGGGGGGGGGGGAAGCCTCAAATTCCAGTCGATTCAGCGTCCAAAATTTACTGGAAAATGATAGGTACGAGAAATCTCGAAAGCCCACTTTTGGGATAGGTAGATACGACCCATTTTGACCCATGATTTCTTCCAGTGGGCGCCAATCGTTCTGAGGCCCGTTCTATTGGATTCGGCGTCCAAAATTTAGAGAAAAATGATACCCGACACGTCCAGGCCAAAAATCTCAAAATTTCGAATTAACCCATTAACCCATTTTTCGAATTAACATAATAATTTGTCAATTTTAAAAAACTCCCTTTTCTTTTTAGTTGTGAAAGTTTCATAAGTTGGAAGATCTCAATTGATTTGGAAAATTTTCAAATTGGGTTGGGAAATTCTAAATTTTTCTTGGAAAAGCTATATTAGTGGCCTACACTCCAGGCGAAGCCAAAGTGGATTAGGGGATAACCCCTAATAGGGAAGTCAGAAGGGCATTGGCGAGAATGGAATTTTTCCAATTCACCCATTAGTGTCACATCCTCCGATCAGTCATACTAGTTACGTTACTCGGGGTTTTACTAAGATTTCCGCTATTCGTATGTTAATTCTTTCTTTAAATTGAGCACTCAGCCTATAAACGTAGCCAGCAACAGTCTATTGCTGCATTCCTCTGGTGAACCGATAAAGTGTTGCAATGAACTTGGGCAGAATGAAGCGTTAGACGGAGAAGCCTTCACTGAATATGAATACGAATGAAAATACAGATTATTGTCACACTTTCTGTGAACTAATCGACTAGCTATTATTCATCCAAGAAGGACAAGCATTGAAGATGTTGCTCAAGAAATAGGATAAGTGTACTCGTCTGATCTCACCAAGTAGAGCCCAGCAGAATTCGTGAAATCATAATAAAATCTCCTTCCTCCCATCAACCGGAGATAGGAGATGCACGCAGTCAGGTCGTGAGTGCCCTCGAGTAACACCTACGAACAATACTAATTTTTCTCATCATCGTTAGGTGGGAAGACTCAGAACATTATCTGAGTTCCTCGTTGAAAGTTTAGAGTAGATACAGTCGAGTGATTTCGTAAAGATCCCGAATAGCCCGACGACTGTTTTCAGAAGAAATTCCAGAGATTAACCTTGAATCGTGGTGCATCGAATAGCAACTTCGTGTATCTCTCTCGAAGTTGGTCTTCGTTATTGACCAAACCCAATCTGATCATCGTGGTCAACAGTCCATTTGAATTAACGTCTCGAACTTTCATTTATCTAATCTGTACGTGCATTCATGAAACGGCACATGATTGCCAGCAAAAAACCACAAACCACGTCAAGAAGCCTCGCTGGGCTCGTTGGAGGGGAATTTCCTTTGGAGGTTGGCTCAGTGATTCATCCCGTTTCGCATGAAGTTGTACCGCTATACCTTACGACTAATTTGGCCAATTCAAGTTTTTCATGGGTTCATGAACTTTTCCCTTTCATGAGCTCACCCGGTTTATTTATTACTTTACGAAAGAGTTAGTTCCGCAACAAATTGTACTGATTGTAACAATCATTCTTGTTGAACAAACCTGTTCTGGGAGACGAAACGAGATTCTTGATGAATCTAAATTGGTCAAAACAACATCATAATCTTCTTTAAAATTGCTTTGAAAATTATCTATTCTAAATCCAGATTCGCTACGTTCAAAATTATATTGGTACGAAGCAAACAAAAAAAAAACCAACGTTTTGAGTACCTTTGCCCAATGCTTTTGCACAAAACTTTGTGGTTTCGTTCAATAAAAGGTTCAGGTTTATACATTTTACGTTGATTGATTTCTTACATGGGGTTTGAATGGGACCGGAGAAACCTGAGCTCCCTAGTAAGTCCCACCAGATAAATGATACGAAAGATGCATTGATAACAAAATTGTTAGTTTTTGTCCAAATTGTTGATACCAACACATCTGACAATCATGCGTCTACAAATAATATTGTACAGGCTAGTTCCAGTGTTGGATTCTCATTGCTTTTCAACCATTTTTGACAAGGTACAAATTAGCCTGAAGCATGACATTTGGCTAAAGCCTCAAATATTTGCGGGTTTTTCCAGCGTTTGAAAGCATCTTTGAAAATTTTGAAGTGACCTCAATTTGTACCATTTGTGCCAAAACCATTAATGCTCCCATACAAATTACGTTTTTAATAGATAAATCCTCGGACCAGGAGCATGGAGACTCATTCTAATCAATTCAGCATTCAAAATTTAGTGGAAAATGAAACCTCACACGCGTAAGTACTTGAAAATCTCCAAAAACTCTTTTCCATTTTTTGAGGTGGGCATTCATTGTATAGGGCATCGGTAAGCTGTTTTCTTCTATCGACCTCATCCAAGCTCTGCATTTGTTGCTATTTAGAACATATCCTGCTTCAGTTCGTCCTGAACATCGACCGATGCAACTAGGTGGATGAAAGTGTACGGTATGAATTATGCGGCTGATGACTCTTGATACCGAAGACGTCTTGTTTCGAATTCTCAATGAACGTTTCAATCGACGACTGGCGGCAAAGGCTCGTTCCCAAACTGCCGCTAATACAAAGAGGCTTGCGAAAAAGACATCTTTCTAACGTGTTCATCGGAATCACCAAAAAGGAACATTCCCTAATTCTTTGCAATTCAAATTTTGGCCATATATTTTGCTCTCAACAAGCTGCTACCTTTGATTTCCAACTGAAAGATAAATAGCTGTTCTCATCAATATCAGAAAATCTACTTTCATCCCGTTGGCTCAGTGAACTGTAGATAACAGATTGATTCTAGCCAACAAATCACGAACGTATAGGTTTTCTAGACAACGCGAACCTTGTTGACGCTTTCTAAAGCAACTACTTTCTCCGCATCATAACTCCAAATTATGCGGTGAACTTTTAGCGCAGCGTGCGGTTATTCATTCGCTGGAACTCACTCGTATTGTACCTACATCTAGAAGTGTGATTTTTGAGAGTTCATTACAGAAGGATCCAGATTGATGAATTTCACTGGGAAAAGATGTCCGCTACCATGCTCTGATCTAGAGATTTCGAATTAAGCTGGTGGACATTTTATGAGTACATGGCTTATATTTTTATTCGTATAGCCCCAAAAAATACTCGCATATTGAGGACAGAATTACTCCTGCTTTGCTAGTGATTTGTTAGCCTAGAAATTCCCTATTGGCTCTTTCCATCTGCCTCTTGGTTTGTCGTGGAAGGAATCCCATTCAAATCCAATACTAGGGGTGAACCAGAGTTTGTTCACCTTTTTGGTTTTTGGTTGGTTATTCCTTGAATGATTCACGTTTCCATGCAGGGAGTGGGGGTCAAATTGTGTTTTTCAAAAAATAGATTTTCGTGATCTTTGGCGATCTAGGCGTGTAGGGTATCGTTTTCCACTAAATTATAGACGCTTAATCCAGTGAAAAGGATCCCAGAACGGTTGGAACCCACTGGAAGAGGTTATGAGTCAAAATGGGTATCTCTCTACCTATTTCAAAGTGGGTTTTCAAGATTACTGGTACCTAGGCGTGTGGCGTATCATTCCCCAATAAATGTTTAAAGGATGAATTTGCAGCTTTTTTTCTGCTTTTGGTTGGATTTGGAGGGTGCTTTTTTTCGGCTAACGGGGTTATTGGTCAAAATGGGTATCCATCTATACCTATCTATTTCAAAAGTGGGTTTTCGATATTTCTGGTACATAGGCGTGTAGGGTATCATTTTCCAATAAATGCTGGACCCTGCTGGAATGCCAGAACAATTCACACTCACACTTGTCCACCATTTTCTCCATGCCCCTGGTCTGAGGAATAACTAATCCCTGTGAAAGAATAGGCAGCGTTTATTCCTCTTCGCCCTCTTTCTCAGTCAATGGGGCATGGGTCCCCATGCACTTTGAGGAATTATACTTGAGCCATTCCCCCTAACCCATCCTTGGCTGGGTACAGTCTAGGCGTTTTTACTGCAATTGCATACCACTCGCTGCCCATTCGAGTTGCAATATAACCTGTATTGTTACGTAAGACGCTCTAATAATTTAGAAAGATAATTTAGATTTAATTTAGAAGAAACATTGAGCCACCTTGGACTCTTACGTCATGCCAGGTATCTTTGTAAGAGACTGGAATTATCTGCCGAATTAGCAGAGCGCCTCAAATAAATATTTTTAAAAAACCTAATAAGCCGGTAGGAGGACGCTATGGCATTCAATGAGGCATCGTGATTGTATAGTATGTGAAGAATAAGCTTTCTGGATTTATTAATATACTTATTCTGCTAGCTTTGAGAGAGGGCAGGCTGGCAGCATATATTGAGATGGCAGGAAATTTTGTTGCACTCCTCCAAATCAGGGCACTAAAGATTCAATTTGAAGCATTCACGTTGATATTACATGTTCGAAATTGAGTAAAAACACGATGGCTTATCGTCCGTTGCTCAATTTTGACTCATATCTTTTCTATATACCTCTTTACCTCTATCATAATTCGTCATTTTAGGAATATTACATCCGAGTGGTCGGCCGAGATTGTTCTAGCCTGTGTTCGATACAATGTGTGCGGGCAAAAGTTACTTCATTTAGAATGGCCATAAGTCTCTGATGGAGGAGAGAAACTGAAGAAGAGACAAGCCATGACCACTTTGAGTGCGGGAAGAGAGAACTGAAGATGAGTTTAGATCACAAAAAAAGGACTTCCGTGCTAGGACACAGAGCCGGTGGTTGGTGGATGGATATATTAGACAAAAGAAGATGTTTTATGAGCGGCTACGCGAGGAAGGAAGATGAAATGATGAGAGTCCGTCCAGCAGCTTCTTCGTGGCGCCTTCGGGTACGTATTCGCGTGAAACAAGTGTTCGTGCTCCTCCATCGAAGGTTGAGGCTGGCACACAACGGCCTTGACCGGTCAAGAGCGGTCCTTCTTCAGATTACCGATTGTTGTTGTACATATATTTCTCTGAATCACATCCTATCTTCCTCCCCATCTTCACCGACTCTTTTTGTTTCGCCGAGACGAAGCTATTTGAAGACTCTCGGAGTCTACCTCATCAAAAGAGAATCCTCCCTGACTCATTCCCTTTGCAAAGAGTCGAAAATAAACAACTGTAGTGACCATGGAAGGCCGCAAGCGTTTCACTTATGGATTGTGTCATGACTGTGGGTCGTGACACAAAATAAAAACGAAAAACTCGGGTCTCTGGGCTGACGTAATTGCTGGCACGGAAATAATTGGAAAATCGTACCTCAAGCTCTTTGGAGTGACCCTCACAGCCACCGATGTCGAATTCACTTTTTATTTTTTTTTTGAGACGGCAGTTTTACTCGAGAGCCACTCCGTTCCCTGTTATCCTGAGAACAAACTTCTTGGATAAGGTTATGGCAATACTCTCGAGAGGGCGCGATCAGATTGCCTAACCCTTGCATATGTTGCAGTAGGAATTTCTCAAAAGATTTGAAATTTTGGTCTTGCGCTTTGATTAGTCAACGAAAATTATCAGCCCACTTAGCACTCTCCGAAGGAGGGTATGGGATGTATCAATATCAGCACTTGTATTCACATTCATTTTTTACTATTTGTGAGTTTTATTCGTTAATAAGAATAAGCCCGTCTCTGTGTGCAAGGTCCTGTGTTGGGCCATCCCTCCTTCTGCCATCTGACCAGTCATAACATGGGAAATCATCCCGATTCTTATAGTCTTTGCTTCATTACATCCTATGAACTGAGAATATGTTGGAACCTAATCGGTACCGATGAGAAATATTCCGGCTTGGAGTTAAATTGGAGTTCAAAAGAGTCCTCACACAACCACGGACTCGATCGATCTCTGTTGTGGCTCGCAAGATATCAGATGGTGGAAAATTAGCGGCAATCTCTCCATCTTCGTCGGAATGAAAGCACTGTAGCGTAACTGTCGAGTAACAAATGTCACTCGAGGTGATGTGCGATAACGCAGTTGGTTCTGTTGAGTCCGGACTGCGCGGCGGCTCCCCGAACACACTTTCCCATGCAGAAAGTTATTAATGTATGGAAACGGTTCTGTCTTAATCGCGTTTATTCTCGTTCAAGACTGTTAGCCCGTTTGATAACGGGTTTGCGGAGAGGAGTTGAATGAAACTCGCGAAAAAAAGCCAACGTCAGTTCAACAACTCTTGTCGAGAGCGTTGCAAAAGGCGGAATCGTACGTCGGTGGAGCTCTTGATTGATACTTAAGTACTAATGCTCAATGGCACGCAGATTCCTTCGGAGGCACAAGTTTTGTCGAACTGGGAAAGATTGGAGGACCTTTCGTGCTTCCTTCGCCTTCTGCTACCTAAGAACCGAATTCTCTGAGTTCTTTGGTTGAATGGAATTCTTTAACAAGAATGCCGTGAAAGACACGAAGACTGGAAAGGACACCGAGGGAAAGTGGGCATTAGTGGGTTCAAATTTATCGTGTGCATAGGCGAACCAGCATGCAGTTTATTTGGTTCGCTATTTTATTGGGTTGTGGAGTTGAGTTTGTCTCAGTATGAAGTATCACCAATGTGAACAATTTGAAAAACACAACGTGCTGGAAGAAGTCGCCTTTTACGATTGTCGCAACGGCAGATGGAAACCACCCCTGAGCAACCCTGGCTCACCTTTTTGGTAGCCCATTCCTGGCGTTTGATGTGTGACTGCTGCTGACGTACGTTGGCTTCCTCCCCGCTTTATTTTCTGCTTTTGGATGGATTTGGAGGGTGTCCCCCTTCGGCTAACGGGGATTGCACCAACCTCTCTATTGACCCACCCCAGGGCTGGACACTTCTTTTGGGCGTTTCTATGGTTCAATCTGTTGAGCCGTTCGGAAGTATATAGCTCATGACATATATAGACTGAAACCTCTACATTTACGCGATAACTGATTGAGTGGAGGGAAAGGTAAAAAAAAATCAACAAAGAGTAAATTAATGAATGAATTAAAAATTGTTGTCTATAACTCCTTTACGGGCGCTAAAAAGTGAACCAAGGTAGAAGAGGCATTTGGTAGAAGAGGTTTGCGTAGAAGAGGCATTTTAAAACGATTTTGGGAAAAAATGTTTCGATATAATGAGGAAGCACATTGAGAGAGCATTGTTTCTTGAACTTGACGAGCTACCTTTCAAAGTAGGAAATTGCTCTCCCATCCTCAACTTTTCTTCCCGTTTGATGTTTGATGACGGGTCTTATTTTAAACACTCTTGAATTTCTCCTTCTTTTTATCAGATTTAAATTGATCACAAGTCCCGCTACCTGATTCTTAAATGACGAGCATTACCAGTTCAATTACATAGGTCGGTAATGACGAGCTCGTTGGACCGCCCTTACGACCATTAGCATACCATCTTCTTTTCGGAGGTCCAGTCATTTTCTCCCGTGTGGGTAATAGTAAAGACACACAGGTCGAAAAGCGGTGATGAGGGCGAAGAGAATTCGTTGAAAGTACCGGGCCTGATCATGACGGCTACGGCCCTTACAAATATTAGGAAGTTATGATAGGAGCCCTAGCATGATACCCACTCTACTTTCTCCCTGGTAACCCCCAACCAAACAACCCGACTAGGCCCTTGAGGGTTTACTAGCCCTTCCAGTTAGTTCCGCCCTGTCATTAGTAGACCTCACTTGTCGTGACAGCCCTATCCCTTCGTCGCATCTCGGAAACCACCCAAAAACAATCAATTACAAAAAGTGCTTGGCCCTTCAATTTTTTTTTCATAGGAACGTCAAAACAAATAAAGAATTGTACAAAAAAAATTTCGTGATATCTATCTACTGCGATACAGCGGCAGCTCATCTCTTTGGCTTTTACCTGGAATCTGTCTAGTTGGTAGGCCACGGGATGCCGCCGTCAAGATGGAGTGGCAGAAAGAGAGAATGAGAGCCCATGGGGAGAGCTTCGATAGGGTTTGGTTGGTTATTCATTTTATAATCAATCTGTTTTCATAGAAAAGCAACCCCTCCGATTTCCAAAAATTTCTGACTCAAAAATTTTTTCTTGTGCGTTTTTCGGTGTCTTGATCAAAATAAGCAAAATCCGTGCACCGTGTGCCATCCGTTTTTGGTCGTAGAAAATTTTCTATAAATCTAAAATTTTGATCAGGGACCTGTTCCTGGCTTTAGTTCTTCCCCGATCGGGCCAGATTGGAGAAGAAAGGACCAAAATGTGCTTTTTGAAAAATGGATTTTTGAGATTATTGACAATCTAGGCGAGTGGGGTATCATATTTCACTAAATTTGGGACACTGAATCCAATGGAATGGATCCCAAAACGATAAGGGCCCTTCGGATAAGGTCAAAGTGTGTATCTCTGTACCTATTACGAAGTGGGTTTTCAAGATTTCTAGTACCTAGGCGTGTGGGGTATCATTCCCCAATAAATGTTGAAAGCTGAATCGATTTGAATGACCCTGGGACACTCCACACTCACTGTTTCCCCTATTTTCTCTGGGCCCCTGGTTCGGAAAATGACCAACCCCGGCAAAGGAATTTGCAGCGTTTTGGTGGGAAAACACTGGATTCTCGGGTTCTTGAAAAGAGATCCCCAGAACGATCGTCCACAGTCTAATATGAAATTTAGTGGTATAGATGAGTTATTGTGGCATTGCTAGCCCATCAATGTTTTGTATTGTCGAAGGTGACCTAGAACAGACGAACCTTGAGGGCCACTCCAACCATGGGCTGATGACTGACCAGTTGCCGAAGGAAGCACCTTAATCAACCTAAGTAGTCTTCCGAATTCGGCGGTGGAGAAAGTTCCAAAAATAGACTCCTCGAGGAATCACTTGTCATTATGTGCATTAACACCTGAACCGTCGACTTACTCGCTATATCCGAACATTAAGGCCAAGTCCGCCTGTTCGCTCGAAAATGCGCGTGAGCAACTGGCGTATCATCTATCACTTTGAGATCAACAAAATAGTTCAATGGGTTGGTAGGAATGTCAATATGGGTCGAGGAGTAGAAAGTAAACAGTGCGATTTACGGTAACTCATACATACGTAGGAATGGTAGTATTAATTTTTAATCTTCAATTGAAGATTAAAAGTTTCGAATTCGACAAGTCAGCGTAGGATAAAATTAGAAAAAGAAAGAAAAAGACGAATACATTTTCTTGTGGATTTGTTGTTGTTGTAAATTTGGCCGTAGATTATTATATATGAATTTCTCTTTTTGACAATGGGTTTTCGTAAAATTAATTTTTTTTTTTTTTTAAACGAGTTGGAATTTCAATGTGAAAATATTACTAAACTTGCCACACAAATTAAATGAGAAACAGTTGAATGTTTTAGCATTTATTTTTTACGGCGGAACAAATGGTAGCTTTTCAGTACAAACTGGGAATGAGCATCATATTATATACGTTTATGCCATACGGTTTCTCTCTAAAATCAAAAAAAGGGGAAAGCCGCACAAAACCCTGACAAGGCTTGTTACAATCTGCAGGATCTCATTTGCAGAAACATTTCTCAATAACATGTGCATTCATCAGCGTAAAATGGTTTCATCGTAGCCAAATGGTATTAAAAACACGCTGCAAGTTTTTTCCGGTTGATCATTCCGTGTAGTGGAAAATACACACATGATACACACCTAGATTGACGAAAATCCGCTTTTCAAGATACGCATTTTGACCCCACCTTTCCCAATTTGGTCCTATCGAGCTAAAATGTTTCGAGAACCAACTAGATCGATTCCCCCTTGTGGTACAAAATGCCCCACATGCCCAAAAAATCCCGAAAGTGGTGTTTCAAAAAACACATTATCACTCATGTCTTCCCTTCCTTTTGAGGACCAGTAATAGCAAACAAAATATCAAATTTCAAGACATTTTTTACGACTAAAACGGCGTTGGACTGACATTTCGGATTGATCTAGGCATCTAGAAACGCCAATTATCAAATTTTGGACCCAATCAATGAGAACCAAAAAATGGAAAAAAGACGAAAGTCTTTCAAAGATTTAAATTAAAATTGAGGGGGTTGATCTTTCCTTGGACCAGGAGCATAGAGACTCATTCCAATCGATTCTAAAATTTAGTGGAAAATGATACCGCACACTCCGAAAATATCGAATATGGAGAAATGGGAAAAACAGTGGATTTGGCGAGTCCCGGACCCCTTCCAATCGATTCAGCGAACAAAATTTAGTGGAAAATAAAATCCCACACGCCTAGATCGCCAAAAATCTCTTTTAGAAAAACACATTTTGACCCCATTTGACACATTTTCTTAAATTTGGCCCGATCGGGCTGTAGTGTTTTCGAGGACCAACTAAGGCCGGCCCCTGACCGAAATTTCAGATTTTTAGATATTTTTCTTCTACCAAAAACGGTGAGCACGGCGGACGGACATATGTTTATTTTAATCTAGACACATTGAAACGCCCAGAAAAAAATTGAGGTGAATCGGAGAGGTTGGCTTTCAGCAGGAAAATATAGGTTGATTATTTAAGGGATAACAGAGCAAGGGTGAGTTATAGCAGAATTTGTATACATTTTTTGCAGTATTTATTCAACAGTATTTGCGTTCATATTCATGAGTATTGTCACGTATTGATACTGGTTCCAAGTTTGAGCGCTTCTGCCACGTTTTGAATCAAGTTCGACGTGCCTAAAAGCTTCAAAACAGTGTCGGAGTTTCGGGTTCAATCGGAAATTAAAATGAAAACGCCGCTTCCTTAGTGTGACAGGTGGCGCGCGGCAGGGCAGGATGCTTGCGCGCAAATCTGGCGAGTCATCCTCGAACGTTCGCCTTCCGCTGGAGACGTCTTCGGCACCTCGGTCACCGGCAGGATTTCCCGGTCCCGAAGGAGCAGGTCCTGGCGCAGGACCTTCCCTCTCCCACTCGGCCCTTCCTCGGATATCAACACGAGTTCTCCTCCGCTCCCTTCAAACCGAGCCTGACCCTCGTACAGACACTGCCGCGTGTGTCCGCTTCCCGACCTTATCAGATTACGCGCGTATTCGATATTGTGATCAGTGCTGTGCTTGTCTACAACAAGGTATGTCAACAATATCAATATCCTCCTCAACACCCTCTTCATTTTATCCTATTGATTTCAACACGGATTAGAATGCTGACTCAAAACTTTTTTTTTTCGCATTTTTTAACTTCTACAATTTTTTTTTTTTTAATTTTAATTTTTTTTCTTTCGAATTTCATGACCGCTTACACAAATTAATATGTCCCGTACCCACTTCCATTCACAACATTATTCAGCACATCGCCAATTTCAGTAAACCGCAACGTAAGTCATCAAAGTTGTTCACTTGGCAGAAAAATATTTAAAATTAATTCCCTGCCCTTAAGTAAATTTCTGAATCGAATGCCTCCCGTTAACCCTTGCAGGAGAAACTAATCAATTTTCGCTAATACTAATGTTCTTCCAACACTATACTACCAGAACGAATTATGCTTCTATTTTCAACTTTCTCATTTACGCCCAACGCTGATCCTATTAAGTAAAGAATGAAGCAAAAAACAATCAAATACAATACCAAAATGATTAAAAGCCCCGAATTCCTTTTTTTCTCGTTAACTATCAAGAAATCAATCTAAACATTTTAATAAGAATCTTAAATTACTTCAAAGTAAGAGTACCTACCTGATTTATTATTTTCGTTTAAATTATACATATCAGTATTCATGAAGACTGTAAACGATTGAGTTTCCCCCCAAACTTTGTGTAGATACAAAATCTAAAATATCTGTTCGCCGTCCGGGCAGAATAACTGACTTTAAAATCTTCCGAATCATTTGTCACAGTTTCACATCAATTTTAATTCGTTCTTAATTGTGCCTAATCAGTTTATAGCGCCATTGCCCCAAATAGAGTCGGAGTATGATTGGCAAAGGTTTTTCGAGATTATGGGGGACTGAATTTGCTCAATGAATCAAGATGGGTGCGGTTCCGATCGACTTGAAGGTTTTTATGAAATGTTTTTAAATGAAAACGAGTAGATAGGTACTTTAATTGTTCAGGAGATTAGTTTGTCGACTTGGTTTTAACATTATAAACTTATTTACGAATTTTGAATGTGCACCAAATGAACGAGAGCTACAAAAGTTCCGTTAAGGAATAATTTGCAACGCCGACCACACGATTTCCTGTTTGCTCAATAAGTTATAAATATGCTTACAGGACCTTCAGTATCCTCCATTACGGGTCTATAAAAGTAATCAAATCTTTGTTTGAATTTATTCCTGTGAATTTCTGATAAATATTCTATTTCTACGATCTGTAAACTAGGAGAAATAACACGATTTTTTGGCACTGAGGAGCTAGGATCGTTTACTACCGATGGTAAAATTAGATTGAATGAATGAATGAATGAAGTAAAATTTATTTTCCTGAACGGCAAAACTTATTAGTTTTGATAGTAGGTAACTCGTAGTAGTAGGTAACTTGCTATAAATGAACATGATCAAACCCAAGACTAAAACTATAGTAAACTTTTTTTTTCTTAGTATAATTAAGCTTGTTGTAATCCAGAAACCATTTTCTCAAAATTATATTTATTTTGATGGTGGTTGTCATTTTAGTGAAATATAACTTTTAAGTGACAGGGGTTCAATACGAAGGCTTAACGTTGTCAGTACCACTGAACGGTTAGCAAATCTTGGAGCATCATCCACTTAGGTAAAAAAATCTGCAAATTCTTACACACGGGTTGGTTACTCCTCGAATGGGGGAAACAGTGGGTGTGGCGGGTCCCAGACCCATTCCAATCGATTCAGGGTCCAAAATTTAGTGGAATATGATACCCCACACGCCTAGGCACCAGAAATCCTGACACATACAAAATGGGTGGATACATACCCATTTTGACCCATAACTTCTTCCGGTGGTTGCCAATCGTTCTGGGACACACATCATTGAATTCAGCGTCCAACATTTAGTGGAAAATGATACCCCACACGCCTAGGTACTAGAAATCCCGAAAACACATATTCAAAATGGGTAATAAATACCCAATTTGACCCATAACTTCTTCCAGTGGGTGCCAATCGTTCTGGGACCCGTTTCATTGGATTCAGCGTCCAAAATCGCCTAGATCGCCCAAAATCTCGAAAATCCATTTTTCAAAAACCACATTTTGACCCCTACACCCCCCCCCCCCCTTCAATTCGGTCCGATCGGGCTGAAAAGTTTCGAGGACCCGTCTCGGCAGGGAACAGACCCCTGACCCAAATTTCAGATTTTTAGAAAATTTTCTACTACCAAAAACGGCGCGGAACATGGACGGCATCATGAAACGTCCAGAAAAAAATTTTGAGCCAAATCGGAGAGGTTGACCATTATCATGAAAACATAGGTTGATTATTCGAGGAATAACCAACCAAAATTGAATCAAATAGGTACTCGTACTTACAGGTAGGTAACCCAATCTATCACTTAGTTACCTACTTATAACCAAGCAAGGAAATATTTCCTGAACATTTCGGCAGAATGTAGTACACGAGCTGAATTAAGGCAAAACTAATAACAATTGCTTGTTATGAATAATTGCTGTCCATGAATCCTAGGAGCTACGCTACTTAAGTAGCCTCATAAAGAGTCAGCTGAATCATCCCCCACTTCACGCATGTCGTTCTAGTAAGTACTTATTTGCTCGCTGAGTACAGCCAAGTTCCAACCACTCCAAGCACGAAAAAAAACACTAGAACGAATTCGCGCGCCCCTTCAAGAGAAAGACCGAGTAAACAGACAGAAGTCACGACTCAATGTGATCAACTTTCATCCATCGCCCTCATTGTATTAGCTCAGTCTACTCGACAACGGGACAGACACCTACGGCTATAATACGCTCTGATGAGTAAATACTAAGACCTCAACTCATCCCGAGAAAGAAACAACACAAGGCCGGTTCAATTTAGTGCCTGAACGAGAAGCGTTCCCCTGAAAACCTTCGGGAATTAGAACCTGCGCCAAACTCAGTTCGGTTAGCTGATGAGACAACACGAGGGAATTACAGTGTGAAGGTGAAGACCGAGAAAACTTCTAAAAGCTTTCCAACCAAATATAGAGTCGAAATGGACGGCGACGTGAAAGTTCTTGAGGGTTTTTCTGCTCTTTCGGAAGGAAACTCGACTAAATTTTGTGGGCCTACGTAATAATATGTGTGCGGCAAGTTGTAGGAAAGTGAGCTTGGCTTTTTACTGTCAAGAACTGGAAGTTACGCTCGAATTGTCGTCCTTAAAAGTAATTGCGGGATTGTCAATATCCCGTTCGTTGGAACATTCAAAATTACCTCTTTCTCTGAGGCGTCCGCTTGGCGATTGAAACTATAACTGAACTGGCTGTAGGAATAGAAAAACTAGGTTTAAACTCTTATAAATAACGAGTAACCAATGAACCTGTTTTAACAAATTATCATACCTATTCGAAACCTGGTCCACATTATTCCACAATAGTTTCTTACTCTATGTTGATTTGATTGTGTGGGTAAAGAATCTTTCGGTCTTCTGAGTAAAAAATAATCATCTATCCATTCATTTAAAAAGAGGACAGAAAAGTCTAGCTTTCATACCTGGGCACCCTCTTCCGCCTTGTAGCAATCGATTTGGGGCCCATGAATCGATTCAGCGTCCAAAACTAAGTTGAACGTGATACTCCATGTTCCTAATGACCTCAAAAATACTGGTCCCTACACGACCATAAATGAATTGATTGAGTACTGATCCATTTTCAAAGTGCGCATTTTTGCCCGTTTGTGGCGATATGTCCAAAACCCATCTAAACCAATTGAGCGTAGAAAATACAGGGTGTCCCACGAGTTGTCCCGTACCCTAAAATCAGACGGGTATTTCAGATTTGAAATCTGGGGCCTATTCCTAGAAGCTCTTAACTCCTCACTCTCCACTCTGAATGTGTAACCTCCCCACTCTACGAAAACTTTTCGTTCCTAGAAAGTGCACAGCGTTATGAAGATGTAGAGTGAAATGAAGAGTCAATGATGGCAGCGTTTTCAGTGTTCTACTCGGGTTTTGTTCCGAGAAACTCTTCACACTCGTATGCAGAGCCAATACGTGGGCGGCAAATGAAGATTCGTCCATTTTTTTTTTTTTTTAAGAGTATCCAATGACTTTGCCAAATAGCAGTCAACTTTCCAAATATCATTTAGGAGATAATTTACATTTGAATTATTTTTTTCGGATGGATTTTATTGGAAGAGGAAAATAATCATAAATCTTTGGATTGGTAATTTGATCTATTTTTTGTAGCTATGTTTTTACAAATAATGAAGAACATTTTGTCAGGGACCCGCTTTTGGTCCTCAAAACTTTTCAGCCCGACTGGAGCAAATTCAGGAGGGAGAGGGTCAAAATGTGTACCAAAATTCGGAATTCGCAAGCTACCATTAGTTCAATTAAAGTGGCACGTACGTCAAGGTATCGGGAGACAAGGAAGCGTGAAATCATTTATTCACTTACCTTCCAAATAACAAATCTTTTTCTTATTTGACAACTTCTTATACCACCTAAATCTTTTCTTGACTCTTTCTCCAGGCCATTGCTTGTATAGTTGAGAGATGAAAGTTGTAAGTAAGACAGGAGGTTCAATCACTATGTTTCAATTTCGGATTTTCGTAGCAAATAACGGCGCACGATTCCTTGAGTTGGGTCCCTCAAGTTGAAATTAACACTCTCTCAGTGCGTAAGTGTACCATAACATCGTGTAACACAACACCCGGGAAAACATCGTCGTCCGAATCCTTGGACGAGAAATAAATAATAATAACGCGTTGGGCATACTATCCGTTCGTCATCAAAACATGAAGCGCCATCGCGGTGTGGCGGCGGTAAAAGTCTTGAGTTTTGCTCGTTTAGGTGTCCTAAGCGCGAGGAAGGCTACAACAAAATAGACACACAACAACAACAACTCACTCTACATTTCAAGTAGAACAGGAGAGTTGGAGTGAAAGGTTTCTAGGAACAGGAAGTTCTCCTACTCTTCGTAATTTCAATATGAAGAGTATGAAATGAAGATTCGTAAAGAGTGGAGTGAAGAGTTTCTAGGAATAGGCCCCTGATCATATTTAATCACAAAAAGTGGAAATTTGGAGTGAAAAGAAAAACTATTTTTTGTCGATCTATAGGTTTATCACTTCAGTATAAAGAATAAACTAAAAATTAGGTTAACTGAAACTCTAAAAGGCGTGGTCGTAAATCAAGTGCCAAAGTCTTCAATCTAATGCGCCAACCCACGCAGCGGAAACGCCTGAAAACTCGTAAAAAGTGAGTGGGTGAGAATAAGGTTCGGTTTTCTTCTTCAAACCAAACATTTGAGCTCGGGAATGACGTAGGGGATCACAGTGAAGTTTGGATATATTTTCTAAGGTAAATGTTTACATGGTTTTGGGCTTAGCGCAGACTTCAACTTCACCTTCTTGAGTACACAACAAACGCATTTCGTATGAGATCGATAGGGAGGATGTTTTCTTGGGCAGTGGAGCAACGAACGAACTGTAAACTCCCCTCCCTCCCCCCTCCACCCCTAGTTTCATATTCCGTTCTTAAGAGGTCATGCAAATTATTTTATCGCTTAATTACTAATACTAATTATCTCAATTATGAAATGATGAATGGAAATAAGAGCCCAATGAAGCCCTTTTGTGAACTCAATGAGAAAAATTATTCCTTTTCGGTCTAGGTAAATGCAAATTATGACACTTCAATGGAGATAAAATTTTTTTTTGGTTACACAGCCAAGAAAAAACGCTGCGAAGTCTTAGACGGCTTGGTAATTCTTTGGAGTGAGATATTGGGGAAATTGTCCCGGGCTCATTCCGACCGATAGACCCATAATTTAGACCCATACCCACCTCAAAAGGGCACCAATCGGTCTGGGACACGCCTTATTGGATTCATCGTCCTAAATTTAGTCGAAAATGCTGTCCCACACGCCTAGATCGCCGAAAATCTGATTATTCAAGAAATAACGAACCAAAACACAGATTTATTACTACCTAGGAGTGTGGGGTATCAGTTTTTACTAAATTTTGGATGTGGAATGAATTGGTATTTGTCCGGGACACCCCACATTCACTGTTTTCCCAATAACATTGCTCCGAAGAATAACCAACCACTGAGTTTGCAGCCTTTTTTTTCGGCAGTGTAAACGTTAAAATTTCACAATTTTGAGTTGATTTACTATCTTTGGTAAAACTGTATTATTTATTTACCAAAAAACTCGTATTTTACAGTGAACACAATTAAAATTTACAAAAGTGATCAATTTTTATGCTCTGTTGGCAGGAACATAATTAGAAAAAGCCCTTTTCCTTATCATTAGCTCTGAGACCCAATCACAGTGAGGCAGACACAATGAGCAACACATCTCAGAGCCTCCCTAACAGAGCCCTGGCATATGAGAACGCTGAAGAAAGTAACATTCTATTGTGAGATTTATCAAGTAAAATGTATGAGCGAATTCGCAGGGTTCAGCTGCAGAATTGCTTTCAGAGTCTCTACATCTACCTTTTACGATACAGTCGCCGCAAGCTGTGCCGCCAACTGACTTGAATTTGTCTGGTGATAAAGTTTCATGGACCCTAAAAACCACCAAGCAAAATTGGCAGCGCTTTAATGGCTGGCCCGTAGATGAGGTGTTCGAGTATGCCAAAAACCTGAACCACTAAACCTCTAACCTCTAAACTTCCGCCATCATCGCTGAACGAAATTTACAGGCGACATTTATGGTGTTTCGAATTGATGTGCCTAAACGAAGCCCGTGTGTACCACTAAATACCTGCGTACTAAGCAGGATCGTGAGAAATTTAATGCTGCGCGTAAAGTGAGAATCCAAGGACGAGTTGAAAGCGCTACGAGTACATAAAGATTAAGAAGGAGGAGAACAACCTTCGCTGAATTTGCGTTTTGGTCGTTCAGTTTTTTGCATAACATTTGCGCGATAAATCACATGATTAGGTTATTCCTAAACTAAACCCAGAATGTTTCAAAAAAATGCGAAAAACTTTTTGTCAGTCTACAGCTCTTTATCCGGCGAAGAGTGCCTCAAGCTAAGGAAGGACTGCAAAAACTCAGGTCAAACCAAGCGTTCATGAAAAGAAAAAAAGTCGGAGGTATTTATTCTCTAACCGTCTCCCGCGAGTGAGGTGGAAGACTAAACATCTCAACAACCCACAATCCACGTTTCGAAGGTCACAAGATGCCACGTGGACCTGTGTGAAAGGTTCCATGTGTTTCAAGTTTCTTGAATTCTTCCATGTTTTTTCCGGAAAAATCTCAGAAAACCCAGTTCCGTTTTTGTCGCACTTGAACAAAATACAACCGTTCTGCGATTGTTTAATGAGTTTCCGCAGTTCAATCGTCCCAAAAAAATATTCAGAAATTCCTCAAACATGAACCTCTCTTCACATCAACTGTCACGGAATTTTGGTTGTCCAAAACCCTTTGGACCTTTGAATAATCCCACGCCGTTTTTAGTTACAGAAATGTTTTTTTTTTTTTAATCTAAAATTTTGGTCAGGAACCCGACTCTAGCTTTAGTTGGTCCTCAAAACTTTTCAGCGCAGTCGGACCAAATTTGAGGATGGAGGGTAGTGATGCGACATCGACATCGATGTTTTTTTCATCGATGTTTGGATGCCGATGTTTTTTCTACCATCGATGTTTCCTACCGATGTTTCACTCGATGTTTTGTCCTAAACGGCAAGATGCCGCCAAGACAGTGAAAGACGTTCCTTATTCTTTTTCTTTTATTTCATCGTCATCTTCTTCCAGTGGGCAGAGCAAAACAAACACCAACTCCTGCGTTTTGTCTTAGTGTGTTGTGTTAGTTTGTGTGTTAAAATGCCTCCTAAAAGTATCGTGTGGAGGTTTTTTGAACGCGTTTCAGGGACTACGTCCAAGTGTCAATTGTGCCATAAAAGCCTGAAATCATGTGGAAATACCACGAATCTAGTGGGACACCTCAAGTACAAACATAAAGAAGTTTATGTCAAACATTTTCAAGAAAACAAAACAGTTGATGAGACTGTACCACTGTTGGACCCAGACAATCCGAATTCTGATCCAGTTGCTGTGACTGAACCCGTAGCGTCCTCCTCAACATCCTCAATACATTCTGCAACTTCTGCTTCGTCAAAACCCCGTCAACGATCTCTACCCGAGGTGATATCTGCCGCAGCTGCTTATCAGGAAGGAGGTGAAAAGAAAGAAAAATTATCCGATGCTATATTATTCATGATCTGCAGAGATGACCAACCAATCTCCATTGTCGAAGACGAAGGCTTTCGGTACCTCATTAAAGTAAGTGCTCCCCTCTACACCATTCCTTCAAGAAGAACAATAGACTCCTATGTTGGACCAGAAATATGACCTAATATCAACGCTGGTCAAACAAGATTTGTCAACAGTTGATTACTTCTGTTTGACAACGGATATCTGGACAGAAGGATATCAAACTAAAAGTTTCTTGGGAGTGACAGCCCACTTTGTAATTGAGCGCGATTCACAACTCCAAACTGAGAGCATCATCATTGGCATCAAAGAGCTTGTGGAAAGTCACACTGGACAATATATTGCTGATATTCTTAGAAACATTTGTTCTGATTGGGGCTTAAAAGAAGAGAAGGTATTGTTGGTTGTGACAGATGGCGCCAGTAACATGGGAAAAGGGGTTGAAATCGCGTTTGGCAAGAAAAAGCACTCGCATTGTTTTGCCCACATGCTGAATCTTTTGGCTCAGAAAACCATTGAATCTGAAGAAATACCGGAATTGAAAGTTATCCTTGATAAAGTAAAAGGTATTGTTAAGTGGTTCAAGCAGAGTGTTGTTGGAAGCGATGAATTGAGAAGAAAAACCAAGGATTTGGATAAAAAAATATTGATTCAGTCAGTTCCCACTCGTTGGAATTCGACATATTACATGATTGAGAGGTTTCTCTACCTTCGTGAACAAGTTAGCTGCATCATAGCCTTCAACTCCTCTGCACCGAAGATGTTGGAAGCAGATGAGGTAGAATTCCTCTTAGAATTGTTACTTTTGCTCAGACCAATCGAATCTGCGACCAAAGACCTGTCTGGAGAGAAGTACGTCACCTCAAGCGTTGTGATCCCAATGGTTAAATTGCTTAAGAAAAACATCGATAAAGTCACAATTACAAGTGCATTGGGAGAAAAAGTTAAAAGAACACTTCTGGTTCAATGGGATAAGAGGTTCAGCAAAATCGAACAACTACATTTTTTTCCGATTGCCACTATATTGGATCCACGCTTCAAGACCCTTCATTTTGAAGATAAAACGGCTTTAGCAGCTACTCTTAAGAAAATTTCAACAGAATTGAAGAAAGAAGAAGAATCTTCTGAATCTGATCGTGATCACTCATCACCTCCATCTGCAGGTACTAATGAGACTGACACTGGCCATTTCAGTTTGTGGGACGACCATGACAAACTTGTTCAAGATTCATGGAAATTGAAGAAGAAAGCAAAAGTGATGGAAGGGGTTGATTCGTTTGCTCCATTGCACCCCGAATTAGCCTTGTACTTGAAATCCCCACTTTCATCGAGAAACCCAAGCCAATCCAACCCACTTCAGATTTGGAATGAGAGCCAACACCACTACTCCACTTTATTCACACTGGCCAAGAAATACTTGACTGTCCTTGCCACCTCAGTGCCGTCGGAGAGATTGTTTTCTGCTGCAGGTGGTATCGTTTCGAGCAAGAGGAGTCGGTTGAGCGGGGATAAGGTGGACAAGCTCCTTTTCCTTCGTTCAGTAAATAAGAAGTACTGGGGAATAAATATTTGAAATTTATATAAAAATGTGTTTGACTGCTTTTACTGCTTTTTTTATGTGCCTACTATTTTTGTAACGTTTTTTGTCCTTCAATAAACAAGGTTTGTCATCTCATTCTAATAAATTATAATGCCTCCCTAGTTCCTGTAGACATCTGAAATTATGAAGGTAGGCACTTTTCTTATTCACCACGGAATTTATCTGATTTATCATGCGTGTAATAGCATTAAATATCCAATAAGGAAGTGCAGTAGCGTAGGGATAATAGTGGATGGAGTTATTTTATTTGAAAAAAAAAAGAATACCAGCTCTCTATGTTTTTTTTTTTTTACCGAAAATTTATTCCAACTGTTTCAACCCAAAACATCGATGTTTAAAAACATCGATGTTTCCACTTGACATCGATGGTATAGTTCAAAAACATCGATGTCAAGAAACATCGATGTTTTCCGTCGATGTCGCATCACTAGATCCTGAACGTGCATATGACGAGGAAATCGAAGTAGTAGACGTATCGGGCTGTTGGACAACAAAGAAACAACTTTCTTTTTCTATTATCAGTTGATAAGACTTCTTCTGGATCAGTGGGGAATGGGGATCACCAAGGTTTTCGGGAAATAGTGGCCAGATCGAGAATCAGAACAACTTCTGTGATCTGTTGGTGAGCCAGCGAACTAATTCATGAAGACGCCATGGATCTACCTCAACTAGCATCAATATGGCCGCCGACTGTTGTTGACGCTCCGTTTTCTTGTAACGTGTGTCACTTTTCAACGAGAAGTAAGTTGACTTTTGCTATTTTTTTTTTTACATTTCGGCTAGTGCAGTGGTAGGGGCAACTTGTAAGCTGTAAGATAGCGTTTTGTTTTCTTCAAAATGTTCAAAACAATGGCAATAGCAATCTTTCTTGTAAACAGTGTCAGGTGGGGTAATGGGGATCAAACAGGTAGTGCAATGGGAATCACTCTGTGGGGTTATGGGAATCACAAACGAAGTGATCCTGATTACCCCATGGTTCACTTCGTACAATATTTCTGTTTTCTTTGTCACTGCTTCGTCTCGTGGCAGGTTTTATTGGCTTGACTATTTATTTTATGTGTTGTAGATGGTAAGAAACAGGCCTAGAACAACGCTCAAGGCAATGTGGGATGCCGAACAGTTGGAACGGGCTATGCAGCTGGTCACCTCGGGAACAAGTATCCGAAAAGCAGCTACGACTTGCAATATTCCATTCACGTCTTTACAAAAAAGAATAAAAAATAAGGATATGACACGAGAACCGCATTTGGGGAGGAAGTCCGTTTTTACGCCAGAGCAGGAAAATCTAATGACGGAGCGCTTGTTATTACTGAGCAATTTGTTCTTTGGGGTCACTCCCTTAATGCTTAGAAAAATTGCTCACGACTTTGCTGAGGACCTGAAAATTCCTCATTCTTTTCAAAATGGTATGGCTGGCAAGGAATGGCTCAGAGGCTTTAGGAAGAGAAATCCTTCAATTTCTGTCAGGAAGCCTGAAGCTACATCGATGAATAGAGTCATTGCTTTGAATCGAGGAGAGGTCAAGATTTTTTTTGAGAATTTGACCATGTTGATGGAAAGATATAAGTTTGTTCCGTCTAGTGTATTCAACATGGACGAAACTGGAATTAGTTCCGTTCAAGTTCCAGTTGCTGTCTTAGCTGAAAAGGGTAAGAAGAGAGTCGGAGGCATAACAAGTGGAGAGAGAGGAAAGACTGTCACGGTGGTTTGCGCAATGAGTGCTGCTGGCCAATACATTCCCCCGATGTTTATCTACCCAAGGAAAAGAATGTCTCCGCACCTCTCTGTTGGCGGTCCTCCTTGTGCCATTTATGAATGCTCTAAAAATGGGTGGACTAATGAGGATTTGTTCCTGGTCTGGCTAAAGCACTTTAAGGCTCACTCGAACGCTTCAATTGACGCCCCTGTCTTACTTATATTGGACAACCACAACAGCCACACCAGTTTGAAAGCATACGACTATTGTCGTGAAAACGGGATACATATGCTCTCCATCCCTCCCCATACCTCTCATCGGCTACAGCCTTTGGATGTGGTTTTTTACGGGCCACTCAAGAAAGCTTTCAACAGAGAATGTGACAGTTACATGAAGCAAACATCTCTACGTATCACGCACTATGACTTGGCAAAATTGTTCAATGCAGCTTTCGGTGGAGTTGCAACGGTTTCATTGGCGGTTTCAGGGTTTCTGAACACGGGAATACTTCCCATAAATTCTCAAATTTTCCCTGCTGTGGACTTTTTAGCTGCGGAAAATTTGCAACGGAGTCGCACGCCGCTGGTTGCTGCAGATGAGCAACGTGAGCCAGATTGCCTTGAGGCTCATAGGGGACCAACTGCAGCTGCTGAAGATGGCCTTCAACAAAGCATTGACAAATTATTACCTTTACCTTCTTCAGCTGGGACCTCGGGGAATAAACGGAAAGGTCCAGCAAAACAACATTCAGAGATATTGACCACGACTCCAAGAAAAATTTTGTTGCTAGAGAAGAAGGAAATGCACAGCAAGAAACAGACCTCACGGATCAAACAGCCGCTCCTGCGAAAGAAGGCGTTGGTTTTCTCCCCTGTTGTTGAAAGGAACTCTGGCACTGAAAAAGACCACTGATCCTCAACCTTCAACTTCAACAGCGGGACAGCCTAAGAAATCGGAGGCCATCACAAAGAATCAGGCGACTACTCGGAAGAAACCAAGAAGAGAACCCGAGACTGATTCAGATGATCACGACTTCGACTCAACAGACCTGTGCAATGACACAGACGATGATTAGGTTGAATTTGACTATGAATTTGACCATGACGCTTGTTTTATTTGTCGAGATACTTTTGATGAGGACAACGTTACTTGGCAATGTAAAGAATGCAAACAACTTGCTCATATCATGTGTTCAATGGGAGCCCCAGAAAATGAGATGTGTGATATTTGTGCTACGTATTTTTAATGCGGTGTGACTTAAAACATTCTTTTCACAAAATTGTGATGGTTAGTTCCTAATTTTTGAGTCATCAGATACCCTTTTTTATTCTCTGATTGTTTCTATTTTCGAGTTTTAATACAAGTTATTGAAGTTACTTTGGCTTTTGTGCTGTTCCCTAGTCCAGGTCGTTTGAAAAGTCGAGAAGTCGTTTTTAAAAAGTCCTCCAAAATCCTGATCCCCATTACCCCACACGGTGGGGAACCGGGATCAAAGCACTCTTCTTGGTTTTCCTTATAAATTGTGGAAACACCATAATGAAAAGGGACAAAATGAGCAGATTATTAAAATAGGATCATTTTCCTAGGGGAACGTCAAAAGAACGTTAATTTGAGAGTACCCAGAACTGAGATACACCCACTCTAAGTTAGGTGATTCCAATTACCCCACCCTCCCCTAAGTGCTATGTTGTTGACCCAAACCTACTATCAAGTATACCTATGCAATCATCAGCAGTTGGGATTAGGTGTGCTAACAATAGTCACATACGAAAACGAAGGAAGTAGGTTGTACATTACGATGAGGCCTTGATTATTTCAGAAGATCATCTCATTCTGAACCAACGGCGAACAGCCGTGCAGTCGTTCAGTTGGACCAGGCCCATGACCCTCTTTCTGATTGAATTGGTTCGCGTGCGGACGCCGATGGTCCTTTCCAAGTTCAAAACAATAAAAGCCATGTACGCATCTATCGCCGAAGACTTGAATACCAAATTTGAAATCAACTTGAGCGTTACACAGGTAAGCAATAGAGCGATTGTGTTGAAGTTTCGAATCTTTCAGGTTCGAACGTTCAGAAGGACAGCCATGCATGTTCAGAGTTGAAAATGAGTTGGACGTTTATATCCCAAACTTTGTAAAATTTATGATTTTTTCTTTGCAGGTTGCAAATAAAATGAAAAGTTTGGAGAGGGCTTACAAAGAAGTAAATGATAACAATAACTTGACGGGGAGGAAACGGAAAGATTTCGAGTTTGAAAAGTTGTCTGGTATTATGGGAAAAAGGAGGAACGTGAACCCCGTACTCCTGTTATCAGACTCAGGGCCACTTTCACCAGAAAATGATTTGCCGGAGTTTAGTAAAACTCGTTTATTTCTAAACTGAAAAGTTAAACCTGAAATCGCTCTGGCGTCTTTCACCACCCCAAAAGTCAGGTAAACCCGTTTTGACATTATCGAGTTTAGGTAAACGAGTCTGTCCCATCCGTCCTAAAGGAAAAGTGGACAAACTGACCACCACCAGTGAGTGGAGTGAGTTTTTGGACACATAAACCTGAAATAGCAACCACACAGCCATGACACAGCGCTTTTCTGATGATTTCATTTTGTTTGTTATATTCGTTCGTTTCCAACAATTTATAAAGTTATTAGTACTACTTTGGTTCAAATTTATTTTTATTGTTGTGTCGGAGTGCTTATATATCCGCGTTCGTGGTAAGTAGGGTAACTTCACCAGTAGTGGGACACGGCCTGGTAGTGGGACACATCAGTAATTTTTCTTAAATAATAAGATCCCTCGTTCACTGAAACAAGATTGGCCTATATCCTTACTTTCAGCCACATTTCTTCTTCCTGTTGGCAAGTTTGCCAACGCTCGTAGTTTGATTTTTAACCACGGGAAAAATCAAAGAAAGTAGGGGCAACACTGTGCACTCAAGAACATGGCTGTCTGCTGACTTTTGGCTAAGGATTCCCTCTACACATTTTAAGGTATTATTCAATACACTTTCGTGTTTTTTATTAATTGAATATTGTTTTGATGAATGTGGCACTTTTCCTTGGAGAACAAGAGAGAATGATGATCTATTTTGCTAGATTACTATATTTATTTCATGTGGCCTACTACTGAAACCAGTTGATACACGAATATTAGTTGTGGGACAGGGTGTCCCACTACTGGCTTCTGATATCATGGCATCTCCCGAGTATTTTTGACTGGAAAAACCATTCAGAAACCTTGGTGTGATGTTTAAAATGCCTTGTATAGGATAGTGTGTTGGAAATTCAGTAGTGGGCCACCGGATCTGGTTGTGTCCCACTACTGACTTGTTGCCAAGTTGTGATTACTTCAGAAGTGGGTCACATGAAAAATTGGCGTTTGGAATTAGTTTACAATAGGTTAATAAATTGATCATTTAATAAATAGGTACCTACCTAGTAATGAAAGAAATTTCTTGTTGTAGGTACCAACCAGAAGCAGCAAACAAATGGCTCCTTCAATAAAAATTAGACTCAAGACAATCTCCAAAGCGAAGACAAAAAAGACTGATTTTCATCAATACCCTGGTCGGTCAATGGCAGCAGCAATTCAAGCAGTGAAAGAGGAAAAGATTGGAATCCGAGAAGCAAGTCGTCGATTCGGAGTACCGAAGTCAACTCTTCAAAACCGATTAAAAGGAAATGTTTCAGTTCCTGATGATTCACAGAAAATGGGACCCGCTACCATTTTATCACAATTGGAAGAAGAAAAGTTAGTGCGATGGATTACGGACTTGGCTCGATGTGGTTTTCCAAGAAAAAAACATGAACTTCTGGACTCAGTTCAGCAAATTGTAAAAGCTACTGGGAAATCAACTCCTTTCAAGGATGGTCGGCCGGGAGAAACGTGGTATCATGCTTTTTTAAAAAGGAATCCTGGAATATCCTTTAGAGAACCTGAAAGTGTGACGAAAGGAAGAGCAGTTGTAACTGAGGAGCATATACGACTCTGGTTCAAGGAATTGCAATCATATTTGAAAGAAATTGGATCAGAGGACATCCTGGAGGACCCTTCACGAATTTTCAATGGAGATGAAACAAGTTTTTCCTTAAATCCCAAAACTGGGAAAGTCTTGGCTCCAAAAGGATGGCGAAATATATATGAAGCCAAATTTACAAATGAAAAGGACACTATAACAGTTCTGCTGTTTTTCTCTGCAAATGGGAAAACACTAGCTCCAATGGTGGTTTTTCCCTTCATTAGGGCACCCCGAGATATAGCTGAAAAAATGCCAGCGGGATGGATCATTGGGAGAAGTGAGAGTGGGTGGATGAAGAGTGATATATTCTATGAATATGTTGCCAACTCCCTAAATACATATTTAGATGACAACAAAATTAAAAAGCCAGTACTAGTCTTTGTTGATGGGCACAAGTCGCACTTAACGATTGAACTAAGTGAGTTTTGCTCTGCCAATAATATAATACTCTATGCTTTGCCGCCGAACACAACCCATATCATGCAACCAGCAGATGTGAGTGTCTTCAAGCCACTGAAGTCCAACTGGCAACAGACGTTCAGAGAGTGGCAGAGCAAGCCAGAAAATATTAACCGAAGTTTAAATAAGGCCTCATTTTCTCCTTTACTACAGTCAATCTTCAGCAAACCTGGAATGGATAAGAATATCATGAATGGGTTTCGTAAGTGTGGGTTATTCCCTTTTGATCCTAGTGCTGTTGACTACAGTAAATGTATTCAAAACCATTTAGAAAATCTCATCGTGGGAAAGAGAACCACTCAAGAACCAAACCAGCCAACACAAGACGAAATACAAACCTCAATAAAAGTGCTGACTTTTTTTGAACATGAACTTGCAACCTACGGGATCCGTGTTGGAGAAGTGGTGAAGGCTTTCACTGCGCCAGAACCAGAACCCATTGTTACAACTGTGCCTGAACAACTCAACAATATTCCGATCAGTGACAATCTTGATTTTGATAATATTAATCCTCCTCCTTCTGCTCTCCAATCTGAAATTCATGAACTTGAATATAATATCACCCATGACATTATGAATGTTCTAGAGAAAGATGTGCCGATAGAAGTATTGGTGGCACAAAATTTAATCGACTATGAAGGCGAGCCTAGTTTTTCAAGAAATGGAACTGATTTTGTGCAAGAAAATGGTGTGTCGATAAGTAGTGTCCCAGACATTATTACAGAGGGTGCAATGGCCCATGAGAGGATCACTTCAACAACGACTGAGGCAATACCCCATCAAGAAACTGATGTACCTGAACCAAATGCTACAAATCCAACCTCAGAGCCTTCTACTTCTTCTGCACCGGATTCACCATTCAAGAAATATCTATTTTATCCAAAAGTGATTGCCCCAATAAATAAAAAAAGAAAGACGACCGAAAAACGAATGCCAGGGGCCATTTCAAGTGATGCCTGGAGACAATTCATGTTGAAAAAGGACGAAAAAAAGAAAGAGAGATTCAAGAAAAACTCAAAAGAAAGGAAGACAGAGAGAGAGCAAAACAGCAAAAGCAACAAATGAATGGAAGCAAAAGAAAAATCGCACAGAAAAAGGTCCAAAGTCCGAAAGAATCAAAGCAATTCGAAAGCGAAAATTCTGATGAGGTTGATGAGCCTGAAGCAGACCAAAACAAAATAGTGAATAAAATCTGGAAATTTGGAAAATCGTTTCCTCATCTTAAGCCTGTGGGTCCATCTGCATTGCTGAACACAGGTGATTGGGTGGTTGTCGCATTGGATTGTGATAATGGAAAAAAGAAGAAATTTTGGATTGCTTGCGTCATAAATAGGGAAGATAATGGTGATTATGTTGGCTCATTCCTTAGGCCACATCAAACAAAACAATTTTCAGGACACATCTATTCTTATCCCCCAGTTCCTGACGAGTATCCTTTCACATTAAAACAAGTGGTTGGTAAACTGGATACCCCAGAAAACTACATCAGGAGTTGCTTGAAATTTAAAATACACTGCGACGATCTCAAATGATAAAAAGTACCCGACGGAATTAATTATAAGAAAACTGCAAGACTGATAATTTTCGTGGCATCTTCCACGCCTTGCTTTAAATTTAACATAAACTGTGACGACCTCTTAGTTATGAAAAATCTACATGATTTAAAATGATAAAAAGGCTGTAAGACAAGTGATTTATGTGGTAGTTACCTACAATTGATCAAGTTTGATAATTTTGATATGAAAAATAATATATTTTTAGTTTAATATTCATTTTGTACTGCCTTTATAAATGTGATTCTTTATTGTAGTACCTAATACTTTCATAAATACAGTTTTGTTGAAAAAAAGTTTAAAAAAAAGTATTTATTTTTCAAAAACCGCTCTTACAGACAACTGGCCCACAACTGAATTTTTTTTGTCCCACATTAGATTGGAACTGTCCCACTACTGCCTGTTTCAGCTCAATTCTACCATAACGTCCATAACTGGATAAACTAGTCGATTAATGAAGATTTATTGGATTTCATCATAATCCTTGATAGTTGTGGTATAGAGCTTCAGCAGGGGAAAAGAAAAAGAGCCACAATAGAGAATTTTATGGACATTCAAAGTGAGGTGGTTCCTTGAGTGTCCCACTACTGGTGAAGTTACCCACCTCTTCATTTTGTAATATTTATGAGTATCAATTCCCTTGACAAGATTTACCTGAGCTATTCTCATTTTCAGAATCGTTGTGTTTCGAAACGTAAGTAATATTAAACTCCATCGTTCCCAAAAGGATAATCATTAACAACGATAAGTTTCACATTCTGTTCAGACTGGATATCAAATGCCTCACGCCTGCACTCGTTTTAGGTGTTGTTTTAGGTTCGGAAACGAATTGGTTTGCCCATGGCTCAACTAGCATGATAGATACGTAAAGACTTTTCGTTAAACGTTCTTGGAGAAATGGTAAATTTGGTGACAACGAGAAACTTCTGTTATTTTAGATGGAGGATGGAAAGAAAAGAGTGCCTAACTTCACGGAAACTTCTGTTATTTTAGATGGAGGATGAAAAGAAAAGATCACCTAACTTCACGGAAACTTCTGTTATTTTAGATGGAGGATAAAAAGAAGAGGTCGCCGAACTTCACGACAGAGGAAAAATTGATCCTCGTCGAAGTCGTAAGGAAATACGCCGGCGTCGTTGAAAACAAATTCTCCAATGCCATCAGCCGGACGGAAAAGAACGATGCGTGGACTCGGCTAACTGCCGAGTACAACTCAACGTCCGGCTGCGTATTCCGGACCGTGGAAAATTTGAGAAGCGCGTGGGAAAATTTGAAGAAAACAGCGCGGAAGACGGCGAACAATTTCAAGAAGGAATTTCATCGCACAGGTGAGGGAAGAGTTCCATTTTTGACGAAGCTGTTATAGGCTTGAGTGATGTTTTATTAATGTTTCTTTTTAATTATTCCCCAAGGAGGTGGTTCTTCGAATGCTCCTCCCATTTCATCGATCGATGAAGCGGTGCTGAGCCTCATAGGAGTTTCAGCGACCGGATTGATCAATCCATTTGATTCAGACGGACACCCGGGTATGTAAATTCATTGTCTTCATTCAGAAAATGAAGAACCTAAAGAAAACTCATCAAATTTGCGAAATGAGTCTCGACCATCTCGAACGTCTGTGAAACCGAAATGGCTACAAGATTATGAAATCTTCCTCTGCTCACAAAATGAATTAACCATTGAAGAAGTTAACTTGCTCCCTGAGGAGGAAAAGCAAAAATGGAACGATGCCATGAAAAGGGAACTTGATTCAATGAAGAAACATAAAGTATGGGAGTTGGTTGATAGACCTGCTGATTGTTCAGTAGTTGAAACGAAGTGGGTTCTTCGCATCAAGCCTAATAACACCTACAAAGCACGATTAGTAAATAGAGGATTTCATAAATTAAATGTCTCAGACTATGTATATGCCCCAGTCGCGAAAATGACCACTGTAAAAACAATGCTCTCCGTCATAGCAGCCCTGGCAAGTGAGACTTTGTCGTGAAGAAAAAGTGAAACACCAAAAGCGATTCCTCTCAGACACGCTGAGGAATCTTTATGAGAAGTTCTGCAGCATGGATTACCGTGTTTCGTACGCCACGTTTTGTAGGCTTAAGCCTTTCTATGTAGTTCATCAGAAGGTGACAGAAAGAGATACTTGTGTCTGCAAGACTCACGAGAACTTTGAGCTCCTTGTGAAGTCCCTTCATTTTTCAGAGGATGTACATGTCAAGACCTCCAAAGAACTAACGAATACCCTCTGCTGTGACAGTTCCGAAACGTCCTGCCTCCTGAGGACCTGTGAGGCCTGCCGTGGTAATCTTATTACGTACAAAGAGTTCGACCCTGCTGCACCAATAAATTACTCGCAATGGAATACAGTCAAAGATAAGATAACGTTTAGAAATAAGTAACTAAAGACGGGTTAAAGAGATGGTCCAGACAACCAAATCCGCAGCTGTGGACTTCCTGGAGACACACGTTATGAAATTCATGCACCACGAAGCGACCATGATCCACCAGTCACGACAATTAAAATTCGCTAAGATGCAGTTGACAGAAAAAGAAACGATTATACATTGTGATTTCAGAGAAAATTATGCTGCCAAAGTCGGTACTGAAATCCAATCATTCCATTTTGGTGGAAGCCGAGAACATTTCACGTTGCACACTGTGCAAGTTTATTGCAAGAAGGATGCTTTCACCGCTATGCAATCGCAGTCAATATGCACGTTGTCTGAAGTGAACGATCACGGTCCGAGTGCAGTGTTTGCCCACATGCAGCCAATTATTGACTTCGTTTTCGGTCGCTCACCCAACATTGAGCGTTACAATCTCGACACAAAACATTGGGCACCAAAAATACATCTAGTCTCTCCAGCGAAACAAAAGGCCCACTGTCGGAATAGACCAGGTTAGGGCGCATTCAAATAATAGGCGCGTCAAAGCGGATCATTGCTGGACGAGCCATCCAAACCTTGCATCCATTGCCAACCAAAAATGCACTGTCTCAGGAAGGAGAGCCCGATTTGTTAAAAATTCCTGTCTGTGGGGATTCAGATATTTGATAGTGAGGGTGCTCTTCTGAAGCTGGTGAACTCCAAAAACGAACGAATCACATGCAGAGGACTACCGAGGGACCTAACAGACTATGAATGCAGAACTTCCGACGGGCCGATTGGATGTGGCACCTGCCTACGCACTCTCCGCTCTCACCCAAAGCTCATTGGTCTCACAAATCTCAATCATGAATCTGACAACGCGGGTACTTGTCACATGGGCGCCATTTACAGTGTGATGATAATGGCGATGTTTCTTCTCATGATTGGCGTTCTGGCGTTTGGATGTCGAATCAAGGACAACTCTCGCACCTTGCATCCATATGTTTCTTCTCTCATCATGGTGTTTGGAGGAGCTTCAATACTATTCAGCATGGTCTATTATTGCTGACTTTCTATCCCCCATGCTCTACTGCGGCTCTAGTGACGGAAGCGGGTTTATTCTAAGGAAAACACACGCCGCGAGTGACTACCTTGACCGTTCTGTTGAGACATTGAGTGCCGGCCAATCGCGACACGGACAATGCCGAATCCACCAAATCCGCCGAGTCCACCTACACCTCCACCGGTACTTCCAGGACCTTCGCAAGTGGTGAGTTCTTCGTCAGTCCAACTCTCGTTGTTAGAACACTTCCTGGTTTCGGTGTAGATCAAGGATCTCCCCGAGCCGAACTCTCACAGCGGTGACGAAGTAGCACCAGTTGATGAACCTCTTCCTGTGGCCTGGAGCCCCCGAACTCCTAGTTCTCTTCAAACACCTGCTAATTTTCTCTTTCTGGCTAGGTATTGCAGGCTACTCAATTTTATTTCTTTCATCTTTTCATAGATCCATGGCGGACAGCGATAGTGAGTATTTCCCCTCGTCTTCCTCGGACACTGAAGAAAATGACTTCCGTGTTCCGACAGAGCATCTGCTGGCAGGACTGGAGAATAGTAAGACTGTAGTTATTAACAAAAGACCACAAGCGATTCGTCAGAGAGAGGTCATAAACCTTGAAAAAATGAGGTTCTCAATAATTGATGATGGAGTACTCAAGGATCTCCCCGAGCCGAACTCTCACAGCGGTGAAGAAGTAGCACCAGTTGATGAACCTCTTCCTGTGGCCTGGAGCCCCCGAACTCCTAGTTCTCCTAAAATTTCAGAGTCGCCTGTCGCCGTTTCTGGCGCCCCCTGCTCGCCCACAACCGTCGAAATCCTAAACTTGACGACTGGGGCAGTTGAAAACTTGCCCAACGATGATGCATCATTTGCCAAACTACCCATTGATGTCTCTACACCTTCCCAAGATGATGCCCGTAAAATCCCTTCTGAAGACTCCCTCGAACTACCCCTTGATGTCTCCTCTGCGTCCACTTCCCAAACTGCTGATACCCGCTCTCCGAATGATACCGTTACTGATCCTGGAATATTGAAGAAAAGGAGTCGTGTCCCTGCCCCTAGAGAATGGAAGAAGAAGAAGGCCAAGAATCAACGATTAAGAGGGGAGGCCTATACTGGGTTTCGACGAGTGAACCCTAAATGTACAAAGAAAACAATTCAGGATGTTCCTAGAGATGGAAGGACTATGGGACCCACTTGCAGTTCCACCCTTTGTGCAAAGTGGCAGAATACTTTGCAATACCGTTCTGGAACAAGAACGAAAAGCGTTGTTTGACTCCTTTTGGAATGTTATGACGTCCTGGGATATGAAAAGAATGTACATTTGCGGTCCAGTGGACGTTGTGAAAAGTAAGCGTTCACGAGAGAAAGATTCGGCTTATGTTGAGGAGCATGATGTGCTAAATCGTAAAAAAGGAGTTAAATCGTTTGACGAAAAAATTAACCACCCTGATCAAAATGAATAGACAAGAAACTCTCTCTAGGGACATCCAAGCTCTGACAGCTTATCGAAACACTGATTACTCTTTGTATAAAGCTGCCAAAGGCGCTAATCGACCAATAGTGCCAAATCCACCAATTAGGAAAAATGGAGGGGAGTGGGCAAGAAGTGCACTTGAGAAAGCTCTTTTCTTTGCCCATCATCTTGCTCAAACCTTCTCCCCACTTCCGCAGCAATCAACTGAAGAAGCCCTTACGCAACCAAGCAATATAGATCGCATTACAATCAAGCCAGTCAAGTTACCTGAACTCAATGATAGCATAAAAGAGTTAAAAACCAAGAAAGCTCCAGGATATGACCTTATAACTGGTCAAATTATCAAGGAGCTTCCAGAAACTGGAAAACGGAAGCTTCTGTACTTAATCAACGCAGCAATTCGTCTAAAGTATGTGCCTCAGCAGTGGAAGGTAGCTGAAGTCATAATGCTCCCTAAACCCGGGAAGGACCCCATGGATGTGAAATCCTTTAGGCCAATCTCATTGCTCCCAGTAATGTCGAAACTATTTGAGAAACTACTCAAGAAAAGACTGTTAAGTATAATACATGAAAGGAACCTCTTACCTGAGCACCAATTTGGCTTCAGGGCGAAAAACTCAACTATTGAACAAGTTAATAGGTTAACTGACGTTGTTGAAGATGCATTGGAGCGAAAAAGTCAGTAGTGCAATATTTCTGGACTTATCCCAAGCCTTGGATAAGGTTTGGCACGATGGCCTACTTAACAAGCTGAGCGGGATGCCGCCTCATCAATTCTGTGAAATACTTCACTCTTATCTAGCCAAAAGATTTTTCAGAGTAAAAGTGGAGGGTGAGTACTCCAAGCTTGAAAGTATCAGAGCAGGTGTACCTCAACGCAGAGTTCTGGGCCCCTTACTATACCTGCTGTACACGCAAGACGTGCCTCATGTAGAGGGAACAACGATAGCAACATTTGCGGATGACACAGCAATCTTAGCTGTGGCAAACTCAGTAGACAACTCAACAGAGAACTCCCACTACCGTAGGAAGGATACTAAAAAAGTGTACCTACAAGCAGATTTTAACTCCTACTAAGCATATAAGCAGATTGCGAAGAAAATGACATTGGTGTACTGTCAAAGACGCGCTTTCACAAGAAATTGAAAGAAGAGGACATATATTCACATATATTATGTCATCTACATATTATGTGGAACTGCAATACTTCATGCATTTCTGAAAGGGGGGTCATAAGTTCCTTCGTTATTTAGAAAAAAAAACTTTCAGCCATTTTACTCCACTTTGAACATGTGGTCACATATGCCCCACTTATGGGGCAGCTGTGACCAAAGTTAAGTTTTGGGGAAAAAATCAGAAAAGATTATTATAGTTCGATTTTTTCTTAAACTAAATCAGGATTCTATTGGCAAAAATGTCCTAGTTTTTGGCGAGTTTTTTTCCGTCAAAACCGATAAGGATTTATTAATGCGCGCATCAAGGCAACAAGCGAATCTGATGTCGAGGGATCTGGGTTTCCTGGTGGGTTAATCATCAAGGATTTGTATAAATCACAGCCTCACCGCGCACAAGCGAAAACTTCTCGGCGCTACAAAGGCTTATAAGAGAGACAACTCCTTCAAATTCGCATGGGTCGGTAACGAGAATGTTTATTTGAAGAGGGATGAAAACGACCAACCCCACCTGATTCGAGTCGCGAGTGATCTGAGGGATCTGTCGTCAAAAAAAGGTCGTCCGGATGGCCCAATACAGCCAAGAAAACTATTAAAAAACTAATTTCTTCACGTCGTTCTTCTCATCATCTCTTCCGCTCATCCTATATTTCGTCATAAATAATTAATGACGAAATTGCGATGAGACAATTATTGTCTCACCCTTTTTGACCTCAACATCATCTGCACATTGTTCTTTCATCAGCAATTTCATGTCGTCGAACTTCTCGACTAAGGTTGTCTCTCCCCCCGTTCAATTTGAACTCTCTTAACAAAGACTTACATTCGAGCCTTCAGGACAATCGAAAGCAGATCAATCTTGCACACATCAACGCCGAATCAGTTATAGCTCACCTAGACGAAATACGTGTTGCTCACTCCCTCTCTCGTTCATTTACGTACTCTATGCCCAAACCTCGGGAATGCAGCAAGATTACACGTTTTTTGTGTTCAGAACGCGCTTTTTTCGCGTTTTCTGAAAGAATTTCCCCTTAAAGGATTTTGAGAGAGCCCCTCCCCCCCTTCACAGCTGAACACTTGCATGGAAGTGGATCCTGATGAAAGAAACACCGAAAGAAAAATTATGATTTTTAAGGAATTTTTCAACTCAGGTTAGTCAGGTAATGTTTAGCTCCTATCGGAAGTGAAAAATTTGATGAAATTGAAATTTTTGTTTGTATTCAAGAAGGTCAGGGTCGATATAACAAATCTCAGAATGAGGAAGAATGAGTGGAAATGAGGGAATCTTGAGAAATAGTTATGATATTCGCTATTGAAAAAAAACCCACAAATTGGTTCATACAGTTTCATACATGAAAAATACGCTCACGTAAAGTAAAAAGAAAAGGTAATGGTTCAAGAAAAGGTAACATTTTAATCCAACTCAGTGAACAGGGCTGATTCCAATTTACCAGAGTAATGCATATCCACACAGAAATTGAGACTTGAAAAGCAAATTTGAGAACACTTAGACGCAAAAATACAAACTTTTTGGCAGCAAATTAAACAACGAAAACACAATGTAAGAGCAATGTAAAGATCTCTAAATTGAAATGCAAACTAGCAAAGTAGTACTTAAAAACTATTATGCATTAAATTACATGGTGTGAATTTAAATTGAATATGGAACAAAAGCAAAACAAGAGAAGTAATGAGAACAGTTTTACTTAAAAACTACAATGCTAGTATGCATTTCCACTCTGACTCCAGCGGCGAATATTGCCGTGAATTCGATTATCAAGTTCTCTATCTCTCTTCTTCGCGGTGCCTTAAGGTGGTCCAAATTTGCCTCGAAGGTATTCACGTCAATACCCTCATTGTAATTAATGTTCATGTCTCGGGCGCCTCCAGAATCCTGAGTAGGGCGTTTCGAATTTGTTTGAGGAGGGGTCTGGTACAGATTTAGTGAGCAACACAGGGGCAACTTATTCGACGTAACTGCTATATAAGAGACATTTCTCAAACAAACTATCAACTCCGAGACCATAAAAATTGAGGACTATGTCTGGGTGCGTAACGATAGAACAGGCCTGGGGCGGGGAGGAGTCGCCCTCTTAATACACGCAAAACTAAAATACGAAGTCCTCTTCCACTCTCCCTCAATCTATTCAAAAAGTCCCGAATACATAATATGTATTCGGGACTTTTACGTATATAATAACGTATATTATATATATTATATATAATATCATCGCTCCTGGCCTGATGACAAATTGGTTCGTACATCTTCACCTCGTTCAAGGTCAAATCTACGGCAAGATCATTCATCAATGTCCTCGACAAGTCAGTCGCAAGGTCACAACGCAAGATCTGCAGGGTCTCAGCCAGTTCGTTGCCATTTTTGCTCTCGGCAGCACTACATCTACTTCTGTGACGAGTTCAAACAAGAGGACACAGGCAATCATTTGTAGAATTGTCTAATCTCTGCAGAAAACGACATCATAGCCTGCTCTACAAAGATGTTCATGGTCGATACGAGAAACATCACCGCTTCGACGAGAGACAGCGACGTCGTGCCCCTCTGATGAGCACGTTTCGAATAGTTTCAGTTCTCAAAATTTAAATTCTTAAAGTTCTTCAGTTCCAACCCACGGTCCCACACTTCGTTCACCAAGATTATTCTCAGGACGATAGGATCAAGAGGAATAAACTCTCCCAAATCTGAAAGCACATTCAAAATTGCAGGAGAGAAGCTACTATTTCGTTCAAGCGGGAGGCTCTTTTGGTGAATGGTGTGGCTTTCATGTTGGACGATGAGCGTGGCTTTCTGACAGCAAAAGGAGGGGACGGAAATCGAATGCTCATGGAACAGCCTGGACATCTCCAATGTCGTCGACCGCCTCAGGGAAAAAACACTGGCGGAGGCAATCAGGATCAACGGACCGAATGACGAAATTAAAAATAAAATTTGTCGGATTCAAACTTTCCTGGACTCCGGCTACAAGGGTTGGTAGGGCATGTGGAGGTCAACTGCATGGTATAATAATTAGATCCGTAGGGCACTTCTGCCGCTTCCACGTCTTGGACGGAGTTAATGTTATCCAGTTTACTAACGAGAGAACAATTTATATGGTGCCAGTGTACCTAAGAGATGCAACTTGGTCTACCGATTTTGCTAACATTGAAAGGCTATTACGCGAGTCTAAGTCTAGTCAAAATGAATATGTACATATATATGTACATAGCAAAAGATTATCATAAGTTATTACATGTAATACGAGTAAGACGGAACCTCCGCTGACGGCCTTGGGCCAAAGCGTACCATGTTGTGAGTTGTATTATTGTTATGTGTATCAAGAAAATAAACATGTTATTCATTAATTCATTTCGGATATTGGTTTAAAAAGAAGCGCCTCAGATCCATGCTTATACTTTCGTCAAGATTTGTTTCTAATAGTCTGGATAGATGATTATCTTGTTGTTCTCAACCAGCTTGGAAGAACTCGAAAATGTTAAAAAGAAATTCAAATCAGCTTTCAAAATAAAGGATTTGAACAATAATGAGCAATTTACGTTTCTCGGACTAAATATTAGAAGAAATGAAAACGGTTTTGAAATCAGCCATGAAAGCGTAATAAATAAAATCATATCACCGTTTGGTTTGGAAGATTGTAAGCTATCAGCTATTCCTATGGAACCTAGGCTGCAACTTGAATACTCTGAAGATGCTTTAGAGAACCCTGATATACCGTATAAGGAACTAATTGGATCTCTGATGTATTTAATGCTAGGTTCACGACCAGATAGATCCTTCATTTGCACGACTTATCTTTTCAG
The DNA here is from genome assembly GCA_019603395.1 of Cyrtorhinus lividipennis. Classification (NCBI taxonomy): domain Eukaryota; kingdom Metazoa; phylum Arthropoda; class Insecta; order Hemiptera; family Miridae; genus Cyrtorhinus; species Cyrtorhinus lividipennis. Next base: position 2,229,363 of record CM033999.1, on the reverse strand, counting down.
GCTTTGACTCAGCGACAATGGATCAGAACAAACGTAAACGGGCACTCGATCGAAAACTCGAATTAGTTCGAGAAAGAGACGTTCAAGTGCCGAAATAAGAAAACTTTTGGAATTGCACTGGGAGTCTTCCGATGCAGGAGACGAGGAAATAGATAGCGATGACGCTATTTCATCCTCAGACAATTCCGACAACGGTCTAGACGGGATTTTCTTCCTTGATCAGTTGGAAGAGCCACTTGCCGAACCCGACCAGCCTCGTCATTCCGATGACAACGACCACTCCGATGATGACGACCCCATTGGGGTTCCTCCTGTCACTCAGCAGCCGACCGCCAACGTGATGATCAAGATGACACGTCCTGCCGTAGTGATCAACCGAATCGATTTCTCTTCGACATGACTCCTCCTTCACGTGAGAAAATTCTATTTACTGGTGCCCCTGGCCTGAACGAAATTCCTACTGAAAATTCTGAGGTGGGGTTTTTTCCGGTATTTTGCAAATGAGCACTTGTATAAGCTTATTTTAGACGAGACCAACCCGCACGGGCAAATTCTTCACAGAAAAAACATAGCAGGATGAAGAATTTCCAGCCCATTACTCATAAAGAATTCGATGTATTTTTGGGTTTATTTTTTCATATGGGTCATTTGAAACTACCCAAAATAGATTACTACTGGAGGACTGACATTTTGTACAAGAATTATGTATTCTCAGCTGCTATGAGCAGAAATAGATTTCTCCAGATTTTGCAAGAACTCCACTTCGAGGAAAGAGAAAGTGAGGCTGTAAACGACAGATTGGCCAAAATTCGTCCCCCGTTGGATTTTTTCAAAGATAAAATTGAGCAAATTTATGATGCCGGAAAGAATATTTGTATCGATGAAGCTATGGTTTCATGGAGGGGCAGACTAATATTCCGCCAGTATATCAAGGGGAAGCGGCATAAATATGGTGTAAAACTATACATGCTTTGCGAACCGCTGTTTACTTTCATAGTTCATTACTCTATTCTGCCTTATGTCATAGTGATTTAAAGAGTAGCCTTGAATATATATTCTTTGAATTGAAGTACCAGGGTGACGGGGCTCGCTCGTCCTGGCCTCAAAAATTTTCAGGAGTGCCACAGAGATCGGTTCTAGGGCATTTGTTACTCCTTTGTCAAATTAGTTCATTGCCGAAATGTTTGTGTTATTGTAGGTACCATCTCTATGTAGACGATTTTAGAATTTGTTTGGACACTTATCCTGATGAGAAAACTAATTACGACATCGTGAGTATCACCAAATGAAGTGTAAGTGTGAAGAACTCTCTTTCCGAACTCTAATTCCTTAAACATTTAAATCCTTATTCCTTTGTACTCCTCCCCAACGCATTCCTTGCATCCCACCGTGCGACGTCCTTATCTCCCTTCCCGGAAGAGCTCCAGAAACGCCGACTCGCCGCTCCGAGATCATCCCATTGTCTCAACCTCCGACCAACAGAAGGAGATAAACACCAGAAAAAGGACAGAGCACCACGAACGCCAACACACCGACTTACAGATAAGCTCATCATTTCTAACGATGAAGCTCCACCTGTTGCTCTTCGTCCTCTGCCCGGTCATCGGCCAATTGGTCGACATAACAAAAAATCCTGGACTTCTGGCTATCGAATCCCTGCCAGCGAGAATAAAAGACGGCCACCACACGCTTACGCACTACTACTTGCTAACGGACTTGACAGAACAGATTGCGACACTGAAGACTACTTACCAACTGACTGTTAACACCATAGACAAAGACCCAGCTACGTTTAAACAAATGCAACTACTTACCTCAACAATAAATGCCACTTTCGCAAAAGTAGATGAAAAATTGGGTAACCTCAGAGTCCCTACGACTGATCGAACCAAACGAGGCCTTATAAATGGTCTCGGCTCAATAGTGAAATTCATTACGGGAAACTTAGACGCTGAAGATGAAATAAGATACAACAATATCGTAACCCACCTGCAACGAAACCAAGAAAGTATCCAGGAACAAATGGCTCGCCAATACTCGATCAATGAAATAGTACAAAAATCCTTCGAGGAAACAAAACGCGTCATTAACCACAATAATAATGAACTGCGCAAAGAATTTGCCCTTCTCAAAGAAAATCAGAGAAACCCCCAAAGTTATTTCAGAATGAACTTCCAATATGCGTTGTTAGAACACCACCAGATGGTGCTAACACTTATTCTGACAACTCTTCAGGACATAGAAAACTCAATCACGGCTTGTAATTCCGGAACACTTCATCCAAGCGTTATCTCTACAAAAAATTTACAGTTAGAACTATCCAAGCTCTCCACATTTTATGGAAATCGCTTCCTCGACTTCCGAGGAAAAGATATGTAAAAGTGATAGATTCCACTTTTGGGATCGTCATGTTTTCACTGTGGAGGCAACACTGTGTCCAGCAGAATGATAAGGGGAGATAAGAAGTGAATTTGGTTAACTCAGCAGACGTTGTTTTGTTTGCGTTATTTTAAGAAGAAGTGTTTCAAGGCTATAAAAACCGATTCTCTTTTAAGGTAAGGAATTTTACGAAGATGTGTTTAGTTGTAAGCTCAAGGTTTTTGCCCAATTATTCTTTATCAATTAATCTCTTTTAAGGAGAAACGTCGGTCTATGGTCTTACTCCGAAACCCGCCTGATTACGGAATTATAAATCGGTTTTTGGTCACCTTGAGGACTAGAAGATGGAATCGGTGCAGGTGCGGATTCGTTTCGATCGAGATGTGGACGAGAATGGCGGTTCACTGGTCACCAACGTCACTTCGATTCGTTTGCTTACCGAGGATGTTGTGTACGTCTTCCCACCGGAGTATCAGAATGAAGATCATCACAAAGAACTCTTCAGTGTTAGCGTAGTAAGGAATGCATGTAAATCTTTGATGAAACCCGGACAGTACCGTAATGTCACTGTCACTTCACCTTTTGGCTGATCATTTTACTAGGTTTGCTTACACTTTTCCTTCCAAGGGTCAACAAGCTAAAGATCTCATTCAGTTCCTCCGTCCTATTTTTGAGAGAAACAAGGTGAAAATGCTCCTGGCGGACCAATATGCCAGTATTAATTCAACGGAATTCAAGACATTCTTGCGTGCCTATGGTGTAACGTTGATTTTCACGGCGGTGGATTGTCCTTTCTCAAATGGTTTGAATGAACGTCTTAACCAGACACTGGTCAACCGCATTCGATGTAAGATAAGTGAACAACCTCGTCGACCATGGTCTAGTCTCGCTGCAGAGTGTACTGCAGAATACAACCGAACCACTCATGGTGCGACGAAATTCTCCCCGTTATACCTGCTAACAGGGGAGCGATCCTCAATACTACCTCAAGCTCTTTGCCAGTTGTCGGATTTGACATCTGACAGGCAGCAAACATTTGCAAACTCTCAGAAGCAGCATATGGTCAATAAAGCGAGAGTAGATCGAAAAATGAGAAATTTTGAATTCCAAGTAGGGGATATGGTATATATAGCAGTGGGTAATCGTTTGAACCGTAATAAATTAGATCCTGTTAGGCGAGGTCCGTTTGTGGTTCTCAATAAGTTATCTTCTTCTATTTACGAAATTGATTGTGGTAGTCGTAAGTCTCAGGCAAATTTTGTACATAGCAGCAAACTCTTGCCCGCACGAGGGGGGGAGATGTAAAAGTGATAGATTCCACTTTTGGGATCGTCATGTTTTCACTGTGGAGGCAACACTGTGTCCAGCAGAATGATAAGGGGAGATAAGAAGTGAATTTGGTTAACTCAGCAGACGTTGTTTTGTTTGCGTTATTTTAAGAAGAAGTGTTTCAAGGCTATAAAAACCGATTCTCTTTTAAGGTAAGGAATTTTACGAAGATGTGTTTAGTTGTAAGCTCAAGGTTTTTGCCCAATTATTCTTTATCAATAAATCTCTTTTAAGGAGAAACGTCGGTCTATGGTCTTACTCCGAAACCCGCCTGATTACGGAATTATAGATATTTTAGAAATACAGACACAAATCGAAGTCAAATGCTTTGTAAGCACTAGCGAAATTATATATTTTTTAGAAATTCCTCTAGTGGACCCCGAGCAATACAAATTCTTCGAAATTATACCAATGCCTACCAAGGTAGGTCATGAATATCTCACCATTAACCCAAATTCCAAATACTTCCTACCTAAAATCAGGCAATCACATATTGTCCCTGACGGAAAAGTGCCCCGCGCACTCGTACTATCTCTGCCCAAACTTCTTGGTGTCACCATCGTTGTCGAAGTGTGAATCCGAATTCTTACGATCTGGATCCACCGAAAGTTGCACCTACGTTAAGTTGAAGACCGAAACAAATCACGTATCCCTACTAGCTGATATCAACCAGTATATTCTCTTTTTTCCCCAAAATGACTCAATAACAATTAGTGAAAATGAAATAATTCAAACCAAAACCTTAACCGGAACATTTTTGATTTCCCCCGGGAAATATCGAGTAACCTACCACAATTCGACCTTGTTCGCTCCCCATTGTAACTCAATAGGAAAACCCTTATTGATCACTGACGTTGAAATAGAATTAAAACCGGAACAAATTCCCCAAAAGGAAATTGCCCTAAAAGACCTTGACTTAACCGACCTCCCATATGAAGAATTCCACCGTATTGAATACTTTAGTTTTAAGGACTTTTCTACCCCCAGCCTCTGGACAATTGTCCTATACATTTTTGTGCTTTCATTCTTTGTATTTTCGGCTTATCGAATCATTAGGCAAAGACATAGTACCATGTCACTGAACAATGTCTAGACCTTAGATTGTTATTCACGACTGTAATTCAATAAGCGTATTGTTTTAGTATATTAAGTACCGTATCCAGACCATTATTGTTATCCTTAAGTTTAGGCATTTCTGTAAATTAATTTCTTCCAAATCACTTCTCCCGAAATTTTGTTTTAAGGGGGGAAGAGTTATGAACGTGTACGGTTCATAAACGCTGACTTAGTACTCCCAGTCTTTATATACTCGGAGCCTCCGCTCCGAGCTTCAGTTATCGTTACGCGTTCGTTGAGAGCAAGTCTTGTGCCCTGTTTTTCTCGAGTCATAATTTCCATTTGTGAAGTGTAAACCCTAAATTTCTGTGTGTAAATAAAAAGTTTGCTTTTTAAAAACTCCAAGCTGTGTTTGCGAACCAAAACTTACATGTTATTAATGACCTCACCTAATAGAAATTCGAAAAATTTTCGAAAAATTAAAAAAAAAGTATGCGTGATCCTACAGGGTACCAGCAAGTGGCTACTGGGAGTAGCCACAATACCTTTAGCATACCCAGGTGTCTGATCATTCAGGGAGCATTGGAGTGGCTACTCTGAGTATCCACAATACCTTAAAGGGTTAAGGAGCAGAATAGAAACCTTGTAGACAAGCAGGCAGACCCAAAATGTTGAAAAACGCCGTGATGCATTGGAACATTCCATGACGTACATCCTTAACAAGGAAAGAAGGAACAACTTGCAGCAACAATTTTCAACTGGCAGCCCAAGGATGGGATACCTATAAAGCAGGTACTTATGGAATTTTTCTGGCGTTTCAGGGATCACCCATGATTTTATTTTTTATGCTGGCGAAAAGACGTTGGACTCCATCAATTTTCTGATGTGGAAGAACAGTTTGGAGTATTAGCTAAGGCCGTTCTGGCTCTCGTAAAATCGATTCCTCAATCGGCTTTAAAATTCATATTTTTCGATAATTATTATTCTAACCCACGCCTCATGACATTCCTGCAAGAGGAATATGGAATATCGAATATGCAATGTATCCTTACATGTAAACACCTTCTTGTTCGATGAGCGGCCAATGTATCCTCAGGAATACATTTTGTTTTTTGACAAATAGTGGGGGTAAAAGACAAAATTCCGGGAAAATATACATGTTTAAAAACCTATTGAGATGCATCAGTACGAAAAAAAAATGTTTTTTTCTCAAAAATTCAGACTTGGCCGTTAAAGGGTTAAGTGATTAGAAAGGTGTACTAAAACAGAAGAGAGGAGTCATTTATATGTTTTGAGCAACTCACCAATGTGCTTAACATGATATCGCTGAACTTTTGAGATTTTAAAGTGGTTAAAATGGGGGACTGGAACGCAAGGGTACGCAGGCGGATCTTTCCCCAATCAGGAAGGCACTGGATTCTACGGAGGATCTCTTCGGACGCAAATTGGTAACAATCATGGAAGAAAACGGTTACATATTGGCAAATGGCAGAAGTAGGGTATACTGACTGACCATTCAGAATGCTGGCTTGAGATGACTAGTAGGATTGGTGCGCAGGTCGACCAACGCAGCCCTAGCGACCGGGTCGAAAATACAACTGTAAAATGGGACCCCAAAAAGCAGGAAACCTTCCATAAATTGGCCAAGATGAGGTTAGATGGTATGAAGTTCCAAGACAATTTGGAAGCTGACTTTCACTTGTTTCAACAGGAAATCGTCTCAATTCTTAAGAAGCTTGGTATATACAAGCAGGTATGGAGATAACCACAGTCCGTCCCACTATCGGCCAGAGCAAAATCCTTGGTTTGATGAGGAATAATTTGCAAACGCTTCATGGCACACCCCGATTTCTCCGAAACTAGGAACCTGTACGGAATCTACCTGATTTCCCACGGTGAGAACCACGTCCTATATCACAATCAAACCCTTTTTGCATCAAGAAACTAATTTAGTTCTCGAAAAAGAGTTGATGCTGAAAAACAGCTCTGCAAACAATTACGTCAGACAATTTGGACCTTAATGCAGTATCGTGCCTCTGTCGGATTGATCGTATATGGAATCTATCATTATCGTACATTCAAATGTCTGTAACCACCGCTTGAGGTATAATTTACTATTACGGCATTACACCAATTTATTCAAACTTGATTTACGTCGCATATTACCCATTGATTAACCATCTAATAATTTTTGTTTTTGTGTACAACATCATGTAATCTTGATGTTTCGTATAATTTGGTTTGTACCAATTACTGTACCCCATTTGCGAATATCCTTGTACAGTAGGAACCAAAGGCTGCTGCGAATTATGTCGGGGAGACAACTTCTAATAATGGTCGGCTGGAATCTCTAGGGTTTCAATTCAAGGACTACGATTCTCGCATGAGTTACAAAAATAGAGTTTGACCCGAAAATGTTTCAGGGTTGTCCAGAATCAAGCTGGAAACTATTGAGAGAATTTTCCCTACCTCGTTTGTGGAGATACAATGGAGAACGGCGACACCTTTTCTTAATTTTTCGTAGTGATGAGCCATTTTTCTAGAGTTGCGGTGAAGATTGTACACAGACATGGTCTGTAGACCGTCGACAGAGGCGTGATCGATGATATGTATGATGAGCCCCCGGCGTTCGAGGTCAATGAGGTTTGCGAAATCCAGAAGTTGACGATCCTGCTGAATTTCTTTGTTGTGTAGAATTACCACCGTATTATACGTTTTACCTGTAATAAAAAAAATCTTCAGTTCAATGCAAAAACATAACAAAAACAATTCGTTCATTACCTCTCTATCCGTATAGAACAAAAATTATTTAGTTACTCATTATAAAAATCCTCCCTAAAGTTTCAATTTTTTACGTTTTTTAGTGTTCAGTTTCAAAATCCAAAACATCCGCCCACTGTCAAGGTCAGAAAAGGCCCAATATGGTATGAAACAATCTGGTCTTTAATTTGAGTCCTAGTTCTGCTCGTCCCATTATTAGACCAAACGCTACACGGGGGGGGGGGGGGGGAGTAAAAATGGGTTTTTAAATCTATTAGTACCCAAACGTACGACGAAGTATTGCTTTCCACTGAATTTCAAACTCAGAGTAGAAGGGTCACTGAAAAATTGGCGCATAGCGAATGGTCTCGACGATCGGGTAATACTTTAATATTTTTGAAGAAGTTCGAAAGAGCATGGCAACGCTTTACTAATTTATTATGAATGAAAGGAAACCGCTGTCAATTCCTCCAAAATGGTTGGTGACTCCTTGGAGCAGGAGTGTGGGGACAGTCAGCGTGGAGTGCCCCTGACTCATTCTAATCGATTCAGCGTCCAATATTTACAACTAAAATGATACCCCACACGCCTAGGTACCCAAAAATCTTGAAAACCCATTTACGAAATAGGAAGATAGGTACCTATTTTGACCATACCCACCTCCAATCGGTCCGGGACCCATCTCAATGGATTTATCGCCCAATATTTCGTGGGAAATGATACCCCACATGCCTAAATCGCCAAAAATTCAAAAATCCATTTTTTAAAACAGATTTTCACGCATACCCCCATGTTTGGGCCGATCGAGCTGAAACGTTTCGAGGACCAACTGGAAGCAGGAATCTTACCAAAATGTAAGATTCTTAGACAATTTGTCTGCTACAAACAACTCTTGTGGACGGCAAACGGACATTTGGCCTTTTTCGGTCCAAACAGCATAAAACATATATTTAAAAAAAATAATAATAATAAGGGAGGGGGGAGTTGGAATCTTGATCTTGAGCATGATTACATAGGTTGATCCAAGGAATAATATCGATGAATCTTAATTGAATCACTCTCATGGTAAGGACGTACTAGAATTCTTCGAATCTCCAGTTAACATTATCTGAGAACGAGCTCTCCCGACGTATTGTTTTGATCATCTTCTAAGTTATATGCGCGGTTCAGAATATAATTTTTCGGATTTGAATGTTTATAACGTTCATAACTGAGCTTTCTCACCGTTGTCCTTAGTTTTCGGAGCATGGCTTCCAACGACAACTTTCAAGGAGGCAACTCTGTTGATTAAGGTATCTTCCAGACGACGCAACACTTCTGTATCTTTCTCAGAAATGATACAAACATCGGTAGATTTCTCTGAAACGTTAAATGGATAAACTATACTCGCCATTTCAAAATACATAGTTTTGCTTTACAATGTTTGTACGAAAGTGGACTAGAAATACACTGGTGAGACGATGGGCGTTTTAAAGTCATGCGTTACAATTGTAATCGACCAGTAAATTTTCTGTCATTACAATTACGAATACAGTCGTGATCAATGTATACGATTGTAATCCTGGTTGATTTTTCTGTGAATACGAGTATGAACACAATTGTAATAACATTTCTTGAATGTGAACATGATAATATTTAACCTTATTGTGAAATGACCAGAAGACATTGTAATCGTAATCAAACCTGAAATCAAAGGAAGAAAATTAAACTAAACTAGAAAACCACCTAAATTTGTGTGATTAGGCGTAATTTTGGTTTTGTTTGTTTGCATCAAACGAATCCTGATGGTGTAGACTTCAAAAAGCATTTGACTTTTGAACTGAAATGGCGATTACAACGTGTTTCAGACAATTTTCAAGGTACAGACTTCTTTCAAAACACTCTAAATGAACCATTTTCATTATTTTATTGCCGGTTTGATGACAATTACGAATGTAACTGTTACCATTACGGATACCCTGTATTCATATTCAAAAATGTGGTCACTATTGTATTCTTACTCACACAAAACTCGATCTCGATTACAATCTTATTCAGAACGTTTGATTACAATTGACTTCATAATTATTGTAATCACAGAAAAGTTACCGGCTACATGATTATAAACACGCCTATCTCTGCCCTGTTGCAACGTACGAGTATAACTAAACCTACCTCTGAGTAGAGCTTCCACCGCGTACAAGTCTCGACTGTACGTCACTTTCCACAAATCGTGTTCAGAAGGGACAAGATGAGCGCTGACACCACAGTACTTCAACGCCAGCTGTAAGCATTCCGTGCCCAAATCCAAATCCTCCTCGGATATCTGGCAGAAATCATTTATTAATAATTGTAAGAAGAGAGTATTTCTGATGCGCTGTGAAAAACCAGTTTGTCTTGAGTATGCACGAGCAAAATCAATAATTATTCACTTTCAGCCATCGGTTTTGCTCAAAACAAATGGCTGGCAATATATGATGAACAAAACACGCAGTTTAGTAGATAAGCAGACCTAGGATATTTCATGCGCAAACCTAGAGAATGATTATGCAATTTTATGACTAACGCTGCAAATTCATTCACAGGGGTTGGTTATTCCACGGACCAGGCTCATGGAGACTAATTTAAATCGATTCAGCATCCATAGCCTCTTCCGGTGAGCGCCAATCGTTCCGGGATCCGTCTAATCGGATTCAGCGTGCAAAATTTAGTGGAAAATGATACCCCGCTCGCCTAGGTACCAGAAATCTGAAAATCACACATTCAAAATGGGTAGGTAGGTACCCATTTTGACCCATGACCTCTTCGGGTGGGCGCCATCGTCCCGGGACCCGTCTAATTGGCTTCAGCGTCCAAAATTTAGTCATTTCAATCTATTCAGCGTCCAAGGTTATTCCTCGGATCAGCAATATGGAGGCGCTAATTTCAATCGATTCAGCGACCAAAATTTAGTGGAAAATGATATCCCACACGTCTAGATCACATAAAATCTCGAAAATCAAAAAACATATTTTGACCCCCCTCCCAATTTTGGACCGAATCAGAGAGAATGACTTTTCGCATGAAAACAGGTTGATTACTCAAGGAATAACGACCAAAATGGGCTGTTGGGGATGGACTGAGATGAGACGAACAGATCGCTAGGTAATTCTAGGGAGAATATGTATACTAATTTAGAAGACAACATTGTAGGACTCCAAAAACCACGAATTCAGCTAAATAGAGCAACCAAGTGAAAACATTTAGAAGAGCGAATCGTATCTCGACCATATCAATTTCTAGGAAGAACGAATGAATATTTACCTTGGCGTACGCGGAAACCAGAATGTCCATACGAAACGCTTGAGGAGTCTCGCTATTAGCATAGGAACTACGAGGGAGGCTTTCTTCAAGAGTACCCCGGTCATTGGGTTTGACGACAGTAGATACAAGCGGTTTCGTGGGTCCAGCTGCACCAGCATCCAATGATTTATCAATCAAATCGCGGACTAGACACTTGGGAACAAACGGTCTCACCGCATCGTGGACTAGAACGACTTTGAGGTCGCTTTCTGAAACAGTTTAGAAACGATTCATCAGATTGAAAGCTATATTAACTGAAACAATGTACAGAGTAATAACGGACATTGTTTTAGAAAATTGAAGAAAAGCATACACAAAAAAATTTAGGAGAATATTTCTTACCTTCGCGGTACTTGACAAGTTCTTGGAGGCCTTTTCTAATTGAGCGATGTCTGGTTGAATCGCCTTCTATAACTACAATGCGATCGCTATCCCCAAGACCGAACTCCTGAAGATGGTTGGTCATCCTGTCCTTATTATCTGCCACAATTACGATCTTTTTAACAAATCCGAACGAGTGAAAGGCTTCCACGGCGTAAAGAAAGAGAGGCTTCCTCTGAAAGAGCGAAAGACATCATTGTCAGTAGATTTAGGGCATCTTGCTGGGTTAACCGAGTCAAAAATCGCTTCAAGTTTATCATTTACTAAAATTTGATGGCACACAGTCGGTGTGGCCAGTCTATCGCGACACGTGGTGATTCTGATGCCCTGTCGCACTCCATTTCCACGTAAGACACAGACAAAGAGTAACGAACATCGCCACACCCAAACAATGCATTCTCCAATGTATCAGAGATTCGATACTTGTTCAGTATAAAGAAGAAAATCTGTGAACTTACCAAAACCCGCGCGTATTGTTTAGGTAGGGAAGAGCTCAAAAACATCCGCGTGCCAGAACCTGCTGACGGTAAAACCACACCGACATTTGCGTCTACCATTGCAGAGACGCTGATGCGGTTCACTCAGCACAGTCCTGATGGTTCGGAACCGATTTCTTGGATGGCGTTAGACTTCTGACGAATTGTGAGCAAACCTTTGAACAATGGGTAACATATAGCAACTTCCTAGCGAGGGTTACTTAGAATGAGAACCATAAAATCAATGAATTGGTGAACCTTGACATTTGAATTCGGCTTCGCCCCCCTGTAGGGTGCAGTTCTGGCATCTGGGGGTGGACCGCTCATCGCTGCGACGCACCTTCGTCGTTTTCCACGATTATGAATGATTACGTTGTTGAAACCAGCGGTAGTTAGTCCACTTATGGATCGGTGTACGGGAAAATTCGCACAAGACATGAAATTGACTAGAACAAACCACAAGTCTACACGAGGTAGGCCTAGGCCGGAACACACACCGACGCCACCGATATAGCACGCGGTAATGAATCTAGGTTAGGGATGGGACATCGATGTCTGATGTTCGCAAAACATCGATTGTTCTGAAACATCGGCTAAGATGTTACGCCCAATCGATGTGATCGGTATTATCGATGTTGCCTCCCACAACATCGATGTTACCTAACCTACCTAGAGAATAGATGATGCGCACCAGATTTATTATGAATAAATAATATTAATGAAAACAAAAAAGGCCTTGCTTCTTCAACCCTCCCTCAGCCCAATCCATGGAATTCCATGAGCCTAATCATGCCAAACCCTCTATCTTGTCTATCGATTCTTACTATCGAGGCCACTACATGGAAAAACCACCTGTAACCTCCATCCTCAATGTCGTGTGCCCTGTTGTGTTTGACCTGATTCTTACAGCTCATGTAGGTAGGTACTGATTGAAGGACAAAAAGTATGATTATGAAAACATGGATGTTAACATCGGTGTTTCATCGACATCGAAAAACATCGATGGTTGAATGGGCTATGTTTCATGACATCGATGTCATGCTACCGATGTTGACATCGATGTCACCATCGATGTCCCATCCCTAATCTCGGTCTCAGTTTCTAACAATGGAATAAGTATTATTCTTATTCCATGGTTTCTAACCTACCTACCTACCACGAAAACGAAAGGCTACGTTTCAAAACCCTCTGCTCGAGCGCTGTGCGTCGCTCATCACCTCCGATTTCTGCACGCAACATCGATGTTTATATCGAACCCTCAACATCAATACTATTTTTGCCACAATTCTTTTGCCCATGCTTCCACACATTAGCGCATCACACTGGTGTTGGGGTACTCTGTACTAAAAATTGACGTTACATAGCGCGATTATGTCAGATTGAACATTCTATAGTGTTATGAAAATTGGGGTCGCTTGCTTCACATCCCCAGCCACCGTATACCACAATTCTTCACCACCAGTCTTCAAGTCCGAATAATTCAGCTGAAGCCCGCCAACCGTCCGTCTACCCTGAGTTTAAGCAACCCCCAACCCCTACTACTTTTGAGAAGTCTTCGCAGTAGGATATCAAAAGGAAAGTATCGATAATGGCATCAAATGATATATCGAGTATGAAAATGGTGAGAAAGAAGAATGTACTTGTACCGTAGCACGTACACAGCAACAAACACCCAAGGTATTTTACCGACATTGTAAATTTTAATAGGAGACATTTTTACCTGTTCGGACGAATGCATTCGAAATGTATTGTGTAAATAGGTAATTACTGACATGACTCAGAGAACCCCCCCACAGGGGTAAGCTGCGATGCTTGAATTCGAGCAGTAGGGTCATGGAAGAATCGTAGAATCCGCCATGGTTGATACTTCTTCTCGGTACAAAATAAGTAACAAGTATTACACTACTAAATATTACTGCAACTTATCCATATTACTATATATCATTGTACCATAATGAAGTATTAAATATTTTTCCTCTGCATACTAGGATAGTAGGACACTACAATTTTTCTTGTAACCAGGCACAAACATGGAAGAAGAAGATGAGGACCTTTCAACCCCGCTCATCGATCTCTATCACCAAGGCAACAGATAATCATGCCACCACCTCTTCCCTTTCATGTTGGTTGTAATGTTGAATGTTGGTTCAATTTGATCATTGGGTTGTTAACTTTTTTTTCTTCAACAAAAGGAACACCGGAAGGATAGGCAATATTTTACAATAGTAACCAAGTTTTGTAGTACGCTGACTATATCATATTTTACACTTGTGTTAGTAGGACCCTTTGGCGCAGTTCATACACGAGAAGTGATAATGGACTCACAAAAAGAGCTGAAAAAGCTAGAGAGAAGGGAGCTGGAAAGAATAGAACGCATGAAAACGGAAATGGGATTGAAGTTGAAAAATGTTGCTCTTACAAGACGTCTCCATGATGAAAGGCAAGAGGCAGCTTTGGAAGAACAATTGGCCAGAGTAAGTTATTTTTGTTCATAGAAGCTGTGAGATCCAGACGTTTTATCGTTGTCATACTCTATTTACCTTATTAATATTTTTCACATCTCAAAAGCACCGAACACCCTCGAGCGAAATTTTAAACCAGCGCAAACTACCCTTCTCGAATCATATGTGTCACCGGATATTACGGGCGGCAATCCACCAAAGACCAATCTGAACCTGTTCAGCGTCCAAAATTTAGTGGAGTATGATGCTCATCACGCCTAGATCTGCAAAATTATCAAAGAATCATCATCAACTAGCCCGCGTGGCTTTTCCCGGTGCTGGTGTCATGGATGGAAGTGACTTTTGCACAACATTCTTTAGACCTATGGACCCAAATTAGAATTTGAGATGAAATGAATGAAAAAATGAAATGAAGCTTTATTCCGCACAATTTACAGGTAAAGAAAAAATAGAAAAAAAAGTAATGTAGGAAAAGAAAAAAAAACACTTAAATAATGGAACTACCCCACTACATGGAACACTGTTCCGTGCTGAGTGGGGGAGCTCTGAACAAAATTAGAAAAATAATAGGATAAATCCACACAGGAAAAAAAAAAAAAAACAAAACGACAAAATAGGTTGTTACCGCGAAACAGTCAGCGACACCTTAGCCAAAATAAATGCTAAAAAAAGATATTCACACCTCTCGTAGTCTTGGGTTATTAACCAGGTAAAAACATTTTTTTAAACATGGATCTTGTAGCTGTTTTGGGATCAGATAAGGATGGAGGCAGAACTCTGAACAGGAATGGCATACTAAAAAAAATATGACGACTGGTGGATTTTAAACGGGAATGGGGAATCGGAACAAAAGATTGTGTAGCTGGACGGAATGAGTAAGCAGTTTGAAAACGGTTATAGGAAAATTGATCGGGATATTTGTGGAAATACATGAGAACAGATTTTACGTACAATTGATTTATAGAAAAAACAGGGACAGTGGAGAACAAATCAGAGGTGGGGAATCTTTTGGGTTTAACAGCTATAATTTTCAAGATCGCTTTTTGAACTATTTTCAAGGGATTCAAAATTGACGGGGCGGCACCCCCCCAAGCCAAAATGCCGAAAGAAATGACGCTTTGCACTAGGGATTTATACAAGACGACCAAAAACTTAAATTTAACACATTTGCGTAGGTAGTAAAAAATATGATTGAACTGGGTGCTGGGTTAGGTTTGAGATATGCGCTCCCCAACGTAGGTTCTCATCCAATACGACTCCTAGATACCTTGCGGACGAAACTCCCTCCAAAACCGCGCAAGAACACGCATTATGAGACACTGAACAGTTGTGAATTTGCAATACATGTTGAATATTGTTCCTACTCGGCGATTTGGATGAGACTAGGTATTTCGTTTTACTAACGTTCAGACTGAGGGTGTTTGCGGATAGCCATTCAAACAAAGTTCTCAGATCCTGGCTAGCTGAGGAAAAAACATCATCCCAGGTGGCACCCCTACATAGGAGAGCCGTGTCGTCCGCAAAGAGGAATACTTGACCCCTTAGGGCAAGATCACCTATTCTATTGATAAAGATCAAAAACAAGAGGGAGCCGAGTGAACTGCCCTGAATTACCCCAAAATTTACATCCTCAACAGGACTATCAACTCCGTCAATAAACACCACTTGACGCCTAGCTGCCAGAAAGCTTTGGAACCATTCAAGCTCCGAGCCGTCTATACCCACCATGCTTAGCGTCCTCAAAAGCTGCGCCCTGTTTATGGAATCGATTTGGATATATTCAACATGGACGACACGGTGGGCAGGTGTAATTTTTTCTGGACGTTTCAAATTGTCTAGATAAAAATTAGCAAATGTCCGTCCGCCGTAAGCCGTCCTTGCCGATTTTGGTAGTAGGCAATTTTCTAAAAAATCTGAAATTTTTGGCTCTAGTTGGACCTTGGAACGTTTCAGTCCGATTGGACCAAATTTGGGGGCTCAAAATGTGTTTTCTGAAAAAATTGATTTTCGAGATTTCTGGTGATTTAGACGTGTGGTGTATAATTTTCCACTAAATTTTGGACGCTGAATCCAATGAGACGGGTCTTGAAACGATTGGCACCCACCGGAAGAGGTTATGA
This sequence comes from Cyrtorhinus lividipennis, assembly GCA_019603395.1. Lineage (NCBI taxonomy): Eukaryota > Metazoa > Arthropoda > Insecta > Hemiptera > Miridae > Cyrtorhinus > Cyrtorhinus lividipennis. Next base: position 2,213,079 of record CM033999.1, on the reverse strand, counting down.
GTCAAAACCTACCCATTTTGAATGTGTGTTTTTGAGATTTCTGCTATCTAGGCGTGTGAGGTATCATTTTCCACTAAATGTTAGACGTCGAATCCAATGAGACGGATCCCGGAACGATTGGCGGGCACCGGAAAAGGTTATGGATGCTGAATCGATTGAAATGAGTTTCCTGGTCCGAGGAATAACCAATCCCTTGGAAGAATCTGCAGTGTTTTTTCTGGGTGTTTCAAGTTGTCTAGGTTAAAATAATCAAATATCCGTCTGCAGTTTTTTGTACCTAATAGAAAGTTTTCTAAAAACCTGAAATTTCGGTCAGGGACCTGTCTCCGGCTCTAGTTGGTCCTCTAAACTTTTCAGCCCGATTGGACCAAAATTGAGAGTGAGCGGGGGAGGAGGGGGGGGGGGTCAAAATGTGTTTTTCGAAAAATGGATTTTCGAGATTTTTTGCGATGTAGACTACAGCGACCGACTAAATTTTGGACGCTGAATCGATTGAAATGAGTCTTAAATTGGTGCGAGGAATAACCAACCCCTGTGATTGAAGTTGCAGCGTTTTCGGACGACAACATATAGAACGGAAGAAGGAATAAAAGTTTTAGAACCAAATAAGCGTATGGAGGTATAAGGATGTATTATAACCACGGGTATCCCGATATGCGTAGAACCCTCAAAAATTAGTGGATACAGTGGTTTGGTAGTCGAATGTTTTTTATTATTATTATTTTTATATTTTATTTCATTATTTAATCCGTTTCCAATCGTGGCTATTGGGCTCTCAAATTAATCAGTCAAATTACATGAAGCTGACAATATAAGTTGGTCTATTATTCTGAGTAGATGATCTTCATTTCTGAAAATCGAGCTAAGAATGAGTTAAGCACGAATTCTCTGTGCAAAAATATACATTCTTTGAAGCATATCAATCGGCATGTCACCTTAATGGTGTTATTTAGTTAGGGCAGGAAGATGAAACGATATTTTTTGGTCAATACATATTTGATTATTATAATAAAAATAATAAACCAAAAACTCAAATTTTATTTAGTCTGGAAGTGGGGTGTCCATTTTTGAAGCGAAAAGCGAAGTGTGCAAAAGCACATTCCTGATTATTAATTGATTGTAATAATATTACACTGACTCAAGGCAGAAGAATCACAAGGGCGGCGAGCGAGTGAATTGTTGCAAGAGGAAGAGCTGGCTTATCATATGAACCTGGCTAAGCGGGAAGATATCCGACGCCTCAAAGAAAGGTCGGTATACGTATCTAAGATTGGCCTTATTTTAGGCAACGTTTAGCTAACCTGGTAAAATCTTCATTTTCATTAGGTTCGTTTTGAACTGTACATCTTTTAGGTGCAGCATTATTGTTGCTTGAAATGAATGTATTAAACCGGAAACACTAAACTGCCATTTTCGCTACGCCATGAAGGCAGCAACCTTATAGAAAAATATAACGTGGAACTATATCATTCGGTGAATATTGTGCATACTATGTGCATATCGTCTTTGTTGGGTCCCAGGCAGCAGTTACTGGAGTCGAGAGAATTGGTCGATTTGGAAAAGAAAATTCGTGATGCATATTTTACTAAAGCACTCCACAGTCAGCTTGCAGAATCAAGAGCTGCCAAGTCCAAGGATCAGGTCCGTATACTGTTTTTCCACCGTACTGACCGAAATGATTTCATTATTATTGTATGTATGATCGTATTTTCCCAGTGAGTTGAATAATGAGTTGTACTTTGTTGGAGTACACTAAAAAATATCTGTTGACATTGACATTCAAGAGCGAGCTCGAAGAACACAAGTTGCGCGTGCAAAAAGAGATTGAGGAGCAAGAAAGGCAAGAATTGGAAGTACGAAAAGCGAACGAATTGAGAAAGCAGCAATACAGAAATGACCTTCAGGATCAAATCATCAACAGTCACAAAAGAAAAGTAGCTGAACAACACCAGAGACTCCTTGACATGCAGTTAGTGGACGACGCGATCCGCACTACTATGTGTGAAGAAAAAATGTTAGTTATACCATCCGGTCACTTTGCACTGCCCGTTTTTTCAAAAAATATGTTTCCTTCTTTGTTTAACAAAAATGATTCCTGGTCAATTTCAGGCAGGAGGAAGAACTGCAAAGACGACGGGAACTGGCTAAAGCAGACTATGACGCTTGTTTGAAAGCTAAACAGGTTTGGATTGAGCGCGAGAGAGTAATACAAGAAGAGGAGGACAGGTAGGAATCAGCAAGCTATCTTTGTTTTATTAGTACGAATAATGTACGATTATATAAGTTCTATGTGTCGGGGGCACTCGAAAAAAGATTGTACGTCCAGTCATTCATTTGAGAAGTAACAAGTGTATGAGTGGAGGAATATTGGTAGATGAGCCAGACCGCAAGGTGAATGAAGATGTTTGATTTCCTTTGAGCAGTTTTCATATTTTTTATCTGAATTGTCATGTTTAGGAAAATCCAGGAATATCTCTGCCAGAAGTTTGAACACGTTAAGCGTTTGCAAGAAGAAAACCGTAGAAGAGCTGATGAGAGAATGGCGGCTCAAGAAAAGATGCTGAGTCGAATAAAAGAGTTGAAGGTAAGGCCCCGACATGTTGAATGAAGCTGTCATTTCGTTTTTGTGGATTGTATTTTATTTGTTGAAATAAGGAGAATTCAGACCTCTCATTGTTCAATTACAGGCTGGACGGGAGGAACGAGAGAGGATTGCGCAAATCCTTTGCGACGAAGAGTCACGGCTGAGAGAAGAACGAGAAGCAAAAAGGAAGACTGAAGAGATGCTGCTACGGGCGCAAGAAATGAAAGAGACTGTTGAAGGACTCCTCAAAGAAAAATTGGCTCGAACTGAAAAAGAGAAAGAAATTAACGAAATACGTAGGAAAGAAGTGGGTTTCCCTGTTATTTTTTCAGATAAAATATTTTATTTACAGTCCCAATCGACCTTGTACACCTAAAATTTGAATACCTCAAAGATGAGTACCTTAAGGATGGTGCCTCTGAAACTTCTTTCAGAGCTCACTCAAATTATACCGTAATTATATGATGGTTATACCCATCATGTCTCTCATGATTTTCAAAAACCATTACCATGTATCAGTAGTTTTCAATTAACAACTTGGTACACCCAAGCGCGTAGCCGTTTCTCTGATTAGACTGGATTCTCACGTTGTAGCTGGAGGAAGAAGTTAGACGTGCAAAACAAGCGGAAGCGGAAGAATTGGAACGGGAACGGGAGAAAAAGAAACGTTATGGAGCTGAACTACGAGCTGGAATGGATCGATTATACAAGAATAGAGCCGAAGAGAAATTCCAACGGGCATTGGAACTAAATGGTTTTGAACGGGCGAGGAAAGAACGGTAAGTTGATGATGAAATTTCCTTAATTTCAACACCATGTTCAACTTCAAAATAGTAAATGTTTCAGGATGATAAGTCTAATACAGTTTGCTATAAAAGATTTCAGTCTATAAGGTATAGGGCACGCGATGACGGCTCATTGAAAATTCGGTATTATACGTAGATGCATATATTGTAAGGGATAGAATCGCTGATGACATAACCTTTGTGAAGGCGACCTCATGTTGATGCCAGTAGAACTACTCCTTGGTCTCCGCACCTATTTTTCGTCCTCGAGCATTTTTTGGAGACAAATCGTATCTTGCATCTATCTCGACATTTTTTCTCAGTATCTACTCTCATGGTCAATGTTTAAGGCACTCTTATCTTGTTCGCAGGGAAAATAAAATAGCTGAAGAGAGGCGTCGTATTATCAACGAACACGGTCCTCTACTCCAAGGATATTTGCCTAAGAATCTGATCACCGAGGAGGATTTACCTCACCTTAACCCCAATCTTAGGGATTACTTTGGCCCCAGCCAGCCACACTCGTGATACTCCGGTCATGCTCCGCGATGAGAAATTTTCTGTGTGAAAAGATACTACTGAAATAAAATGTCAGTGTCTACCAAACAGTATTTATAAACTACAGTTCGATAAAAGGCCGTTGCCCTAGAGATATCTTATATCCAGTAAATATCCCATTGCTTATTGGGACCGTGGCCCAATGGCAAAAAAAAAAAAAAAAAAAAAAAAAAGGAATACATAAAACTAACTTAGAATCATTTCACATTCTATTTAGGTCGCATTCAACACTCTTAACAGGTTGGGTTCCAGCAATTTGTTGGAAAGCCTTTTGGTAATATGAGAGAGAACGGCTGACGAGCATCGAATCTGCATTTTCTAGGATGGGGGCTATGATGGTTAAAAATAGGAATCCAAAGGTGACTCATCTTGACAAAACCACACTAGTAAGTTCACTATATTATGAGGGATTTGTTCTCTACGACTTTCACATGGATGTGGAAGAAAATCTCACGATTTAGAAATAAACCCTGAGCTGAATTTTGTTAGGCTTACTTACTGGATGGATTAAAAATCATAAATGTACTATCCTTATGGTACTCGTGACGATAAAAATTATTCCACCCCCGAAAGGGGTTTCCTGTGTATGTTTCAATATTGCAGAGTGAACAGTCGGAATTCGAAATTTTCTCTGAAGTTGTGCTTTTAGGATGGTCCGACAAGTTTGAGATGTCATTAGTAGTCCATGTTAGTATCAATTTTGCCTGACTAACATCCAGGTCCGTAATCATATATCAAGAGAGGAGATATGTCAGAATGTTTACCTTTTTAAAAAATAAATATCATGAGAACCTTAATGAGTGGGTGAAAGGGTTGTTTTCTTTTGGTGACACTTTGAAAATCTCAATCCTCCTGAAATCGATGTTGTGATACTCAAATAATCTGCATTTGGAAAAATATTTGTTGAAAAAAAAGTAAACACCCTTTGCCCCACATTTGCAGTTTTCATACCGTTAGTTTTTACAGACAAAATGTCCCCAACATTCGCTACGCGACTGAATAACAACAGCCCTTCACCTTTTAAGTTATGGCAGAAGTTAACAAGATTTAAAAGCAACGAAAACTTTTTAGTTGGAGCTATTTTATCGACACAATATCCACAAGCTCTCACGCATCTACCTACTGATATTCTAGAAAGTCAAACTTTTGAGAGATACCGTGAAGTGTTACTTGAGAAAGACAGAGCAATCCGTACAGTACGAACAAGATTTGGCAATTCAGCTCCTTCAGCGTGGTTTGAGAGAGTGAGTGTTATTCTGATTACTCATATTGAAGTATAATTATTTCGGAATTCAGCTGCGTATCTATCGAATCAGATTCGATTGAAATAAATTATGTGTCACTAAGATTACAATAGAATGGATGTAATGCTTTTAGATTGAAATGAATTCAGGCATTGAAAATGATACCGCGAAAATTATGAGGATTGCAAGAACGCGATTGACTCAGGAACCAAATTCTTATATTACAGGCGAGCAAAATGTATTCTGAGAAAGCAATTAGTTCTCGTACAACACTTGAAAGCGACCGACAGACGATTGGAAATCCTCGAGGACACCATCAATACCTTAGAAACAACTGGGCTCCAGGACAAGGTGCCTAACTCTCTTTATTTTTATTAATTGCGAGTGGGGTATCATTTTCCACTAAATGTTGGACGCTGAATCGGTTTAAATTAAGTCCGGGACACTCCACACTCACTGTTTTCCGCCGTTTTTTACTCGATCCTGGTCCAAGGAATACCCAAACCCTAGGATAGGATTTGCTGCGTTTTAAATGATTTATGAGGAGAGGGGGTGTTCTAATTAACTACAGTTATTTCTTTTATAGCTTCAAAATGATGCCAGTGCGGCATGAGTAATTTGATAAAGAGGGGATAGAGCAGGAAAATTCATCTAAAGATTTAAAGTTTCATAGAATTAATGATTATACCTCATCAAGGGACAAATCATTGTATAGGTAAAATACTTGTCCTCATGGTCGTAATTTATGCACTCTAATGTTTGTATGTAAGGGACCAACAAAGCTTGATGAGTTGTAAAACTGAATGAAATTGCAGATTCTTGACGGTTTACGGGCTGGGAACTTGGCTTTGAGGCAAGCCCACGAAGTCCTAAACATAAAAAATGTTGGACTGATTCTCGAAGAGACTGTGCGTGCAATAGAAAAACAAGAAGTACGAGATTCCTTCGAAATAGTTTACTTTTACCAATCGTATCAAGAATGCATTCACATTATGAATTCTGATTGAGCTGGAAAGGATAGCTACTTATCGAATTTTCGTGTATGATATACCTACGGACAGACTAAAAAAGTTTTGCTCTATTTCTTTTAAAGGAGATTAATAGATCGGTGACGGTGCTGGATGTGGCCAAAAGCGAAGATTTGCTCAGCTACAATCTTGACCGCGAGCTGGAAAATCTGACTGAAAACACGAGCCCTACTGTAGCTTTCATAAATGGGCTTAGGAATGAGAAAGCTGAAGAAAGAACACCTCAAGGTGGGGAAAAAACAATGTAGAGTGAATGAAGCTTTTTGCTAAATATGCGTAAAGAATACAAACGCTCTGATGCTCAGGGCGCGTTGCTACCCCTCTTTCAAGACCTTACAGTTGTGTGGGTTAGTATACTTGAAGAAAAAGCACAAAATTCCCTCCCTAGCTTTTAGAGTTAGGTATTGCGGAGCCAAAACCATCTGAAATGTTTTCTTTAAAATTAATTATCTTCAGAAACCGTTGACTCCGTGCAGATTCGAAAATTTGTTACAACCTACTGTGATTTTTGTTTTTAGTTATTTGATAAAAACGCGAATTTTCTTCCTTTCGTTTTCAAGGGCGATCCTTTAAAGGTAGGTTTAAAAAACAATTACCTGCATCACCCGATGTAGTACCGAAGCCCAGCACAAGCGCATTAACCAGTACGAAAGCAAGAACAAAGGAATCGTCTAAATCAAAGAAGAAAGCTACTGCAGGTTTCTGTTGGCCGAAAGAGACAGGGGTGAGTCAATTGGCACTTGAAATACCTTTTTTTCTGGAAGGTATAATCTTCATAAAAATTTAACTGATCAGCCCACCTGATGGGTAGACTGATAATTACAGTAAATTATACTCGGTATATCGGATAGTGGTCACTACTGGCACTAGGTCCCATAAATTTCTAACCATCTCTTATGGATGGAACGGGACGATGAATATAGCGTTTCGCATTTAATTTTCAGATCGTAATTTACAACTGAATCGGAACTGAAGCGGCAGCTGAAATCACCTTTTGTGGGAATTATACTTGAATGCAGACTTCATACAATCGCCTTGTTTTATTTTTCAATCATATTTATTCAACAATATGGATGTATAAAAAAAAAGATTGTGGTAACATCATGAGTGCTCTAACAGAGTGTACCTACATAAACATAGAATGCACCTTTTGAGACGATCGAGTTGGGAAATGAGAATAACTTATTGATAACAAGAAGCTTTCAAAGGTACATCTTAGTCCCAAAAAACTTTTTATAAAATCAATTTTACTTACTGTGCGTAGGAAAAATTCGACGATAGAAGAAGTAAATGTGAGATTAGATTTTATAGGCCACGACAGGCAGGAGCAGGGGATTAAGAGGTTATAGGATAAATGCACTGAATGAGGGCTCAAAGTGAAGGCGAAAAGGTGAAGGGGGTAATAATAACAATACAGAATACCTTTTTTTTAAATTAAGTTGGAAAATCATGGAATTATGGCACTGCAACCGATGTATGTGGAACGGGGAGGAGAGGTTGTGCCTCATTGACGAATAGTTATACTTTTCGAACTATAGGTAATCATGGGATCACCTGACGCTAGGAGCCTACGGTTTACTGAAGTGGAAGATCGAGGGAAAAGCGGATATATTCAACTGAGAAGAGGGAAGCAATGATCTCTGGAGGAAGGGGACACATCATAGTTTTACTGTGTTTACCCTTCATCAACAGGCTCGTATAAAACAGTCTGGAGGTTTAAAGTGGTATCATCGGTTGATACCTATAGTAATTTTCAGGGCTGACAAAAACTACAATCCTGGAAACAATGTCACAAAATGGTGATTCAGTGTGTATGCAATAAACTTCAGAGACAAAGTAATTTTGACGGATCCATTTCCAAACATTTTTTGACGTCTGCGTTTGTTCTACACACATAAACTTAACGCGTGTCATTCCTAAAACGTTGTTGGTCCATTACGACTTAATTTAGTTTCCTAAACCGGAATAACAATGTTAAACATCTGAAGACTCTGAGAGAGGTCACTTTACTTAATGGCAAATCAACAACTCCAAAACCAAGTCGACTCCCACAAAGCTATCCCTGTACCTCTTAAGCGTCGTTTATTTCAAGTAGCTGACCGAATGAAAAGGGTGGCATAGCTTGAACTGAAAGCGTGAATCGCCCTCGTAAGTGAGGTTTGAATGTTGCGGCCACGATTATGTACAGGCCAGGGTGGAGTTTGAACTCGTGACGAAGTTGGGTCCAGTTGACGAAGGCTCCGGTGTCACCTTCGGTGGCACCAAAAGGAAGTACTCAGCGCTCAACCTCTCGTTTTTGCCGTCAGCCTGCAACCATACACACAAATAATTCAACCAGGTCTTATGAAAATGAGGTTAGCTGCCCTCATCTGGTCCATGGACCTCATGCTCATTAAAAAGTAATGTTAAATTAACGAAGTGTGTCACTATCCGCTATGTTTTGCAATTTAAGGTGTTTTTCACCTTGGATTTTCGTCCGACTACATGTGACAGGTGTCGTGGACGTCGTCAGCCATTCTCCAAAGAGGATCGTAAATTGATCTGACGAGTTCGCTCATGGCTACTTATTGCCTTACCCCCTTGAGTTAAGATGACGAATATGGGGGTTAAGTCAAACTTTAAGTTGCTGTATCTAGGATTCGAACACTGGTCACTGGGATTACCAATCTCGTCTATACCACTAGACTACCGAGCTACTAGTGGAGCATCCGCGAGATCCCCACCTCCCTAAGGTAGGGGAAGATCTTGTAAGGGCCCATCTTGGAGATATCAAGTGGGCTTGGCAGCCCTTTACTGAGATCCGCTATCGAGTAATCGCAAAAGCTGGACTCTCGCACTGCGCGTACACAGCTGTCTTCCCTCCCTCAGCATACCAGCGGCAGTTTCTAATTTGCCCATGCTACACAGGTGGCACCTGAGAGAGTAGTGCCCATTTTAGATGAACGTGAGTGATGAACGTTTTCTACTCAGAGAGAGGAGGATCTTGCATTTGGTGAGATGAGGAGCTTTGACTGCCTGAGGCCAGGTTGCCTCTGCCAGTATGCAGCTAGTTGAGTGCGCTCCCTGGATTTGACCTGCTGGTTCATGTTGCACTTGAAGGTCCCAATCCAGTTCGGGACCAATGGGAGTGGACGACAAACCCTTCTTCGAATACATGAAATACCTAAACGGAAATGTTATTTTCCTCCCAAATATAAGTGGGTATAAACGTACGAATGAAGAAAGGCAAAGTACAGACTTCATGCAGATAGACACTTTATAATGTATAGGTACTTTTTTTTTTGTAGAGGTGAAGTTGATGAAATAGACAACAAACAAGCAAAGCTTCTGCTACATTGCTATGCAGTCACGGAAGTCAAACCGGACGAATATGGCGAATTACAATGGAGCCATTCCCGGATCCTCTACCACTGTGCAGCACCTTCTTTACAGGTAGCTGTGAGGTTTCAACAAGTTCAGGCAGAATTAGTTATTTAGATTGAGAAATCTGAGCAATGGTTGATTTGAATTTTCACATAAAATCGAATTCCTACTGCATGAAAAGTGGCAGTAAACTACAACCTGCGGAGGTACCATTGTGGCATGATACGAGATACACCGGCCATTTTGTTTCAGTTCTCTCGGTGCTCGCGAGTTCTTGGTGGCTTAGTTTCCCCTAACACGTTTTCGTTTCTTTAGACCTTCCCTCTTCCGCGATCGGCATCTGTCATTGCGTCACGGGTCCGAATTGTGAGAACATGTGAAAATTAACGCGAAAATTTATAGCTAGTGGCTGTACGGAAGTGGAACGTACAGGTCGTTGAAGCAAGTATGTGTTGTATCAGTTCGGTTGTTCTTCTCACATCCAGACAACTTCACTTCAAGTCGTCTCCTTTCTGATGAACTCAAGAGTACGCTTTTGCAATGGAAGGAGGAAACGGTATTTTCTCCCTACAACTCTCTTAATATATATAGATAATAGTAGTTACACGTTCTTGCACCCACTTTATAAATGAAAAATGCGATATGATGCGGTGAAGCTTGCCCATGCTGGACAAGGCAGATTGATACGTTCAGTGCGTCTTCCTTCTTCGGGGGTTCCACCAGGTATGGATGGACCTTGGGATCTGGATGCTTTTCTGTAGGCCCCAAACTTAGGAGGAACTGTGGGTTCGTAGCAAAAAGCTCTACGTCGTTCCTCGACCCACCAGCGCTGATGCTTGGTATCCACTCGTCCGTTTCTTCAATCACCTGCCAAGAAGTTGATATATAAATTTGAATATTCTCCAAGAGATTTGAAAATCCCAGGTGTTTAGAGGCTGAACAGGTGCCAAAACAGTCAAACGTGACACCTGTCTCGCGAACACATCTCTTCCTGCTCCTTTAAGACAAAAATGTCAGCTCTCAGCGTTGACTCTACGTTGGGAATTGGTATTGACCCACGTGGATGTGCGAGGACAACGCTTCTTGAACCGTCCGTCACCTGAGATACTGAGGCCACTGCTCAGGTTAGGCCCATGTTCCCCAAGAACCCCTAAACTATTTTTTGATTTTCCTTCACTGTTGATAATTAGGATTTGTTCACAATGTTTGATCTACTAGCAACAACAAAATTTGCGCGAGGAATGATGTTATGAAACAGAAATTTTATATATAATCAAACTTCAATCTCATTCCACGCTCCTCACTTTGAAGGGCAACTCGATCTCGTCAGAGACACTGTTGGTCTTTTTTGTTGTCCGCTGAGCCCTGAAATGCCTAATTATTTTACCTGACGTGTCATCTCACTATCATATCTCATCGTCCGAAAAACGTTGTCTTACAATTTTGTTCCACTATCTCCATCGCATCTTGTTTTGTTTGAGTGGCTTCAGCCGTGTTCCCTCCCGAACTGATCGGACTTGAGTACAAAAGAACTGGCTCATGACCGGAATTGTATTTTTGGGGAAAGCCAATTAGTTGTATAAGAATTTCCAACATCCAGTTTGAAAGTTTTCTTATGATCCTAAGAGTTTCCGGAGTTACACCACTATTTGTTACACGATTTGTACTTTTAATTGCCCCCCTTGTGCTATCCATTGTTCAGCGTGTTCTAAAGAGTAGACATTTAGTGAAATGAGCATAAGTTTGACTATAATTTAAACGTGAAAATTAAACATCGACGATTAAAGGTTCAATTAATTTAATCTCATGACCGGCCCAGTTGTAATAATGAAATACAGCAACAGTTTACGACTTGCTTCTACCCTTGTATAAGTTCAGCAATTTTTTTTTTTTTTTTTTAATATAAATGACACTGCCAATAATAACGTCAAACACTTCTTCCACCCCTCAAGCCGTTTCTGTCATTCCCAAACGGTCATAGGCCTCGCCCAATAAAAAAGAAAAATCGGTTGCTATTAGAGCTTTTCAAATGAGCCTAAAATTGAAATCCTTGAAATTGCTTTGCTCTTATTTTGTGGAGGTGATCCTGAAAGACCGATCTTTTGTTGCGCTCAACCGTTGCCAAAGAAAAAGGCGAACAACAAGGAAGAGGCTCCCAAGGGTTCTAAAATGATTACACGGATGATTCAACATGACACAAGGTACAAGGCGGTTATTTGTTGAGCGCCTTCTTTTGTTTGATTCGGGAACAATCAAGTTGCATTTCATTACAGGACCGACCTTGACTACTAGAGCGTTACCAAAGCCTAAAGAGATGGCTTAACTCAATCGCACCCTGAAGAGCTTCCAATATCTCAACAAGAGGATATGGGAGTGTTTGGGGATGTCGGTCGGATCTGTGGGCACGCTGAGCAAAAACGTGATTTAATCTCAAATCACAAGGTTTGAATATTCACTCGAGATTACCGTACAATGCCACAACAATGCCTCAAGACAACGGCGTCTGCTGCTTTGTAATTTCCAGAAAATATTTCGATTTAGAGCGATTAATTGTCTGTACAAACTACTAGGTTTTCTTTGAGTGTGGTGGTGTTAAAATATTTTGGCAAGCGCCCACTTACCTCGTACCCCTCTGGCGCGTTTACCCATTCAGTGTCAATCACTTCGTAAAAGGTCGTTCATGCAGACGTCAACTTCTTCCTCCTAAGTTGAACGGTTCGAGCAAAATATTAGGCGGCGAGTATTATCTTGCTAGTACGACATGAGTGATGGTACGTGAAAAGCAACATACCTGAATAATTCTTGTTTTCCCTGTGAAAACGAAATTCGGTTTTGGGTGGGATGCTCCGAAACCCTCAGTCGGCTGCCGGAAGAAATGCCGCATCCCATAAAATCACTTCATCTCAGTAGACCCTTTTTTCTAATTATTTTAAACAGAAAAACGGAAGTAAAAGTAGCATTATTGTTTTCATCTTCTATTCAAAAATGAATTAAGGCATTGATTTTTTTACAATCATCATTGTCAGATCTCAATCCAACATTTAAAAAAAAGTTTCCAAATAAATGATAAAGATTCAAAATTAATATAACGAACGTACTTTACAAAAATGATAAGTTTTCCGGCTTTTGGGTACGGTAGTTCGTTCTGGTTGATTACTTAATTTTCTTTACATACATTGAAAAGAAAAAAGATTAAAAGTTTCCTTAGAATACACCTCGGTTTTCCCCTTGCAGAACATGGCTTGCTGCCAAAATGAAAAGACTGGAAATCGGTCGAGGGGATTCATGACGATTTACTAAAGTTCCTGTGTTCCTCTTTGAAGGATAGGTTTTTTATATAGAATATCGTGTGAGCGGCAACATGCTATAACTCAGTTTATCAACTTTCAGGAGAGACAAAAAACTAAATAATTTCAAACTACTTTCTTGTCTAAACTTGAGCAATTTCATGAATGCTGACCCCTTGATCAATCTACACTAATTTAACATTAATTTTAATGAAAAAGTAAGCTGAATTGTAGCATGTTGCTCACTTTACTATCAGTTACTACAGTTACCATGTTGGCAGTACTGTTAATATAGCCTTGGAAGTGATTTTTCGATAATCTGATTCACCATCTATCCGTCATGGAATTTTATTAAGATCGATTACTAACTCATTTTGGCAAAAATTGAGTTACAGCATGTTGCCAGCTTCACCGACGATATATACGCCTTTTCTGAGTTTTCTATAGACTTTTCCTGTGAGCGTGTGAATCTGATTGAAAATGTATTTCCGTTTAGAATCTAATCTCCCCTTTAACCAGACACACTATATGAGTTCAAAGTTTTAGGTTAGTCCTGACCTTTTTGGTAACATTTCCCTGAGAAGTGCCCTGTACTACTCAATTCGTTTGAATACGACCTACTCTTTTTTGGAAGAACTCTGATGAAAAGGCCGGATTGGAATTGTTTGATGACTGGCCCCTTAGGAAAATTCAGCTCACCGTTTCCTACAACAAAAACGAAATGTTAATCTTTCGGCTTGAGATTGGAGCGTCGCGCCGGTTCATTGTTCTCCTCACGCAATCCTTTGTGAGAACGACCTCGTGTGAACAACATAGCAGGAACGTACTCAACACACCATCATTGACGGACTTGAAGAGGCCCTTCGTTTGCTCAGGGCACAATCGGTAGGAGACCTCGGATGAAGGCAAACAGAAACATTAATATCACGGTTTGCAGGCTTGGGGACAAGCTTTCTATGCATTTATATGTATCTATAAGACTATACGTTGTTGATAGTTTGTTATTCGAGAGACACTATCTATAGTAAATGGATGGTATCGATTTTACGTTCATACTCTAAATGAAATTATCGCGACCGAGAGGCTCAACTTGACACTCGTTTTAGGAAGTACAAGCATGATCGCTTGCTTTGCTCTCCTTGAGATTGGGGTGATAGGGAAGCTCTTTTGGGAAACACTTTCCTGGCATCTTTATTCGGTTAGGTGAACAGAGTTCACATAAGGGCGAGCTTCACGGCTTTTTGTAGAGAAGTTTTGTAGTTCATTCACTCCAAAGTAAGGCGCAGGGATATTTAGTGAAAAACGCTGTAAATTATTTCACAATGGCTTGATTGGTTGGACCTAGACCATTTGTGGACGTCTGTCTCGCCACTCACCTAGGTCCTCGAAAGCCTCGAGTCACCTCACCCAAACCCTGCCAGTGAACAGACATTCAGAATCAACTAAAAATAAGTCAGCTGACCAAATTCAAGCTTTTTAAGCAGATTCCTCGACCAAAAAGTTGACGGAGGACAGACATATTGGTCATAGAATCCTGGCAACTAAACGTACTCTCAACATCCTCAGGCATATGAAAACAAGATGCAGATGATAATAAACCAAAAAATCGTTCAAATGCTCCGTGGCTTTTTGGAGTTTATAAGGCATGATCGATTTTTTGGAACATCGTTCTTATTTGAGTAATACACTCTTGTATATTTTTTTAATTCACCATAACTTTTTACCTCAGGATTTCGTGCAGATTAAATGTTTGAAGAATGCATACGTCCACCGCCGGTTGTTGCCCTCTTTGACGAAAAACGTCTTGAATTACCCTGAAAAGTCTTAAATAAGACTCCAGTCGGGTTCTAGTTGTACCCTACTCATTTTCAGCCTGATCCAAAGATGTTAATTTAGGTATAAATGGCGGGTGAGGGATCGCTCTCTATTAGGAAGCTAAATCGATTTGAATGTTTTGGACCGCTTGCTATCAGCGTAGGCTGAGTATGGGTAAAATTGGGAATGTTTGAAATGAGGTCAAATTGTAAAACTACATGGATCTTATGATCTCGCGAAAAACCATGACCCGATGTCACTGTCACAGCTGCCTCCGGACATAGATCGTCAAATTGTAAAACCTACCGACAGTTGGGGACTACATGGATCTTATGACCCCTCGAAAAACCTTGACTCGATGTCACTGTCACAGCCGTCTCCGGACAATGATCGTCAAATTGAAAACTCCTTTGATGAAATATTGAACTATACCGATCTAGACCAATGCAGAGAGCAGACCATGGGGTCTGTCCCAAGTTCACCAGAAGTTACTATAACAAAGAAATACCCTCCAGAAATAATAGATGAGGTAAACTATATCAAGGTGAGGAAAGAGAGGATCCCAAAGACGGTTAAACAGTCATTATCAACAGGCTGTCCAAGCCCAGATATGGTTGCTGAAATAACTGAGAGAGTCATTGTCAGCACAAGGAGACAGAGGATCCCAAAGATGGTGAGATGGTCATCATCAAAGGGCTCTTCAGGCCCAGGTGTGGTTGATGAAGCAACTGAGGATGTCATTACCAATGTGAGGACAGAGATAATTTCAACGAAGATTAGACCAGCATCACCAATGGTCTCTCCAAGATCAGCTGAGAAAATCAGAATCGAAGTAAAGAATGCGATGGTTTGACGAACGTTTCCAAACCTTTCTGTATTTACACTGTAGGTACCTGGTTATATGACAGCATACCCCTTTATCAATGTTACGAAAGGAAAGAAAACCATGAAAAAACATTCATGACGGTAAAAGCAAATTTAAAATTGGTGACATAGTTTTGATAAAATATGCATAACCTAAAACAACACATTAAATGGTATACCGCAATAATTAAAGTAAAAGTTAGCCCCATGGTATTCATTTGTCAATTGAAAGAGGGAGAAGTAAGGAACGTGCATGTAAGCCAAATTAAGTTCAGTCGTTTGCCCGAAAATTATCATGTGGGGCTCGATAGTGGGGATGATGAGTGGTATAACCCGGGAGTGTATTGTGGGGGCCTCAAGTGGTGGCGGTGGGAGGAATGACAACATTTCTGGTAACAATGAGACGTTTCCTCAAAATGATGATGGACAATTTTCAAAATCAGGCAGGACAATTAAACCTCCTTTCGATTCTCTCATAGTCTGTATGATCACTAATAATATGTTAAAATATAATAATAATAATAAAAATAGATGTAAAAATGAGTGAATGAGAAAATGACTAATGGTGACAGTGTATGCTATACTATGTGTATACATATATGCCTTAGGAAAAAAAAGCAATATAAGGAAAAGCATATGATATGTAAACAAGGTAATCTGGGAGGGGTACACCCTCCGCTGTTGGAGAGGAGGGGCCAGCTTAGTCCAAGTTGGTTGTGGCATATCGTTTATTTGTATCACAAAGTAATCCATAATACATATATTAATTACGCAGCATCCGTGATCCGCGTATATCTCATTCAGTGTTTCCCCACATCCTTCTTGAAGATATTGCAATGATTTATATTCTTTGTAAATAATTTATTATAATTGTTCACTCAAATACACTGTCCTCATTCACACACTTACACAGTCACAAGGCACAATACATGGTTGTAACACAGTTGTCGCACTAATTTATAACAGGGCACAATTTATTACATGAAGCCAGACTCCAAACTGAACTGAACTCTGCAGCACTCCTGGGTCCCTTTTATACTGGCTGCCTTGGCAGAGAACTTCTCGAAACCTTCCCCAGTTCTGGGAACTCGACGTGTTATCTCGAGCCAATGGGAAGGTTCCAGCCAATTGTTTCGGTATTCAGCCTGAATGTTCGAGAGTGACCCTCTGCCCTCCACGTGACATTGACCTTGTAACGCGGGGAGACTGATGCGGGTGTAATCTTGCAACAGTATGATATATGTAAACAAGGTAATCTGGGAAGGGTACACCCTCTGCTGTTGGAGAGGAGGGGCCAGCAGTCACAAGCTTTCACAAGCAGTCCAAGTCGGTTGTGTCGTATCGTTTATTTGTATCACAAAGTAATCCATAATACATATATATTAATTACGCAGCATCCGTGATCCGCATATATCTCATTCAGTGTTTCCCCACATCCTCCTTCGAAGGTATATTGAGAAATAGTCAATACATATCAGTTTCGACTTTTTTTTTTTTTTTTGCAAAACCTGGGCTTTTGGAGTAGCACCTTCCTCATTGGAGGAATGGAAACCTTTGTGGGTGAAATTATCCTATCATTACTTCATTTTGAAGGTAGGTGGTTGTGTGAGTCCTGACAGGTTCGATGGGAACCCCAGTACTATCCGACTAGGACCGTATTATAAATTATTTCGCGTGCTGATGGAAACAACAAATCTAACTGTGAAAGCCAAAGAATTATTTTCCTGATAAACCCCAGAAAACGTTTGTTAACTTCGTTAAGGTAACTTCGTCGTGAATAGGGAAGGATAGAATGCAAATGAGGAGGTAAATTACTTTCCAGTTGCAACTCGCGAACTGACATCTTCGGTGAACGATAACTGTTCTACCAGTCGATACCGGTCATTACTTCTCATTATAACTATTGTAGGAAACCATTTACCATTATCTGTTTAGGTGAAACACATTCAAGTGTGACGATCATCTCCCTTATTGTTGTTATATCTCGTTTGTTAGTCGACTTGTTTGTCAATTGTCTGTTTCACATTCGGGAACAGTCCGTTTTTTACTGAAATTAACAACATTTCACCCGGGCCTTCCGTGTCTCTTCTCTCTCTCTTTCCCTCTCCCTCACTCTCCCTCTCTCTCTCTGGTGCAGAATCAGCTCAAACTCGGCAAGTTGCGTGATATATTACTGGTAGGACACAGAGTAGAAAGGGAAATTTCTTGAAAAACCCTTGTCAATGGCGGATTCATTTGAATATTTATATCGATAATAGAACGTATACACGAACACTTCGTGCTATGCCCTTTCATCGGGCTTTGTTTAATGTTTCCTCCATTCTTCCAAGAGCGGAAATGCCTCAATCTGCATTTAGAACAGAAGGGTTTGGAAACTATGAAGGAACCGGAAGAAGCTGAATCATAGCATTAGAAAACTAATTTGATTAGCTGATCTCGCTCTTCCAATTTGGGTTGGATAATCAAAGCACTCATCTGCCTCTGAGTGCTGAGGTCATACGGCTAAACAGACGTGTGTAGATATTAAATGTAAATATGGAGTTGGTTCCTTTTGGCCATGCAACTGCAGTAGGGGAGCAGCCGTCATACCTAACATATTTGTTGTAGTGGGCAATCGCTTTCGACCAGATTTTCATAGGTGTGTTGGATAGTTTCATTTTCCAGTAAATTTCTGAAGCTGAATTGATTCTCATCGGTCCCGTACTGGTTGCCGTATTATTGGAGGACGTTACTGGCCCATAAACAACGTTTCAAGATCAAACATTTTATTTTTATTTTTTCTTGTGTTCTCGAAGATTTTCTCCTCACGATTGAGATACAATTATAAACAATTTCAGAACAACTTACTGCGCTTTTATTTTCAAATATTTATTGTTTTGCTTTCCAACATCCGCCGTGAATTGGGATATTATGGTTGTTGCATTTTATCAAGTATGCTATCAACTAACCATTCAATTTTACCTGATTATTTATGAAGAACGCTATTTCAACTTCCCAGCGTTCTCCCGCACTTAATTTTTTGCCGACGCAATAGATCTACCGGTAGCGGTAGATGAAAGGGGCAAACTCATTTATGGTTGCGAGGGATTAGTCCAATAGTATTGGAGTCCTCTTTCACTCCTCAAAAGGAGGGAGGGGTAAAGGGGTCACTTTATGGGGCAATGTACTTTAGGAGATCGTTGATAATCATGGAACCCTCAATGAGCTTTTTCGTACAAGGAAAGAGTTTATTACGATGCTTGCAAACAATCTCCTTTAAAATGCTAGGATTTGAAAATCCATCACCTACACCAAGCAACCTATTAACTATTATCCAATGTCTTGTTTAGATGTGCGGCAATCAAACTGAAAATGATAAGGAGACAGGTGTCGGAACGTTTTCTTCAGGTACCTATTATGTGTGTCATGTTAATGGCATTTTTAAAGCGAAACAACCAGATAAGTATGGAGGTACGCAAGGTAGCTGAGGGTATTATTGTGCCTATTGCTCGGCGCATGTTCTACGCTAAAAACAGGCGGCAGAAGAGTCGAGGTTAAAAGCAGTTTCATATCTTATTTATGAAGTTTCATGTTTACTCATCGAACGCACTTGGTGTTTGTGGTGGTTGCAGAGTGAGGTCAGCGTCGTTGGGCGGTCGGTGGGTTACTGGCCGAGTACACCCCCGCCGATCGAAGGTGGCTAGCCATCATTAAAACCTTCAAGTTTCTCAAACGCCGACATAATTTTCGTTATTTTATGCTACCTATAATATCGTGTCCGTCTCATTTCCATATTCACAGTAATCAGGACCGTTTTAGTTGGTTATTTCTCGGCAACCTATTTTAATACCTGCAAAATTTCATATTCTTCATTTATTTGGCAGTTCATATACGATCGATTTGTTTCAGCGAAATTCCTAATGCATTTTGTGTTCTTTATAAAAAATGGTTGTCCACAAAGTTATGATAATATTAAATGTGAAAAAATTGTGAGTATCAATGTTAGAGAGCGCTTAAAGACTTGTCTTACGTCCTGTCCCCATCGAGACCTGACAAAGTTGATAATAATGGTGAAATCAACTAATGGATGTTTGTCAATCTCTTTTCAGCGATGAATGAATATTGACGGATTGAGGGGAGCCTCGAGTCGTTATATCGGCTGAAGAATATTGAAATTATACTTTTTCATATTCGATGCTTGATTGCTAAAATCTATCTCAAGGAATCACTTGTGTTGGGATGACCATTCATAATTTCAGATGACCATCTCAAGGTAGTTATCGGGTCATTGATGTACCCTCCACCAACAGGTACATTCACCTTGTCCCAGTCTCTACAATAATTTTGAGGGTCCGCGAATGATTCCATTTGTGTAAACTTTTTACATGATTTCTTTTGGTTGGTTATTCCTTGAATAATCGACCTATGTTTTCATGAAAAAAGTCAATCTCAGCCCATATTTGAGGTGTCATTTTTGACTAAATTTTGGACGCTGAATCCAATGAGACGAGTCTTGGAACGATTGGCGCCCACCGGAAGAGGTTATGGGTCAAAATGGGTATCTACCTACCCATTTTGAATGTGTGGTTCTGAGATTTCTGGTGCCTAGGAATGTGGGGAATCATTATCCACTAAATTTTGGACGCTGAAACCAATTACACGGGTTTCGGAACGATTGGCGCCCACCAGAAGAGGTTATGGATGCTGAATTGATTTAAATTATTCTCCATGCGCCTGGTCCGAGGAATAACCATCTTTTGTGAAAGAATCAGCAGCGTGTTTCATAGCTGTGTCAATTCCAGCTTGAGACCATCATATACATACCTTCGAAAGTCGCGAATGGCGAAATATATTCTAACGACCCCGTGCAGAGTTGAGTAAGAAGCACTGCAAACTATTCTTTATTTTTACTGTGCTAGTTAGATCTCGCTCATGAAACGTTTTTCCATCAGCGTGAGTTTGAATACTCATTTTCATCCATGCCACACCTTCCTTTGTGGTAATTGGTTTGAACCCCGTCTATCTAAATCGATTCAGTGTCCCAAGATCGTTGTAATAATGCCAATTTTCACCCATCCGTGACCGTGGTGTCCGAGTATCAGGCTGAAAAGTTTTGAGGACCAACAAGTGCTCAAAAGGAGATGCTGATAACATGTGATATTTTGTTTGGCTATTCCTTGAATAATCAACCCATGTTTCTATGAGAAAGATCAAAAACAGCAAGCGCGTCGTGCGTCGGCCGGAGGTACTCCAGATTTGGAAGCAGACCATTTCGAAATACGAGTAGGTAGTAATTTCGTTGAAATCGATCTCAGGTTATGAGAATAACCCCCTCCCTCCCTGGCCTTAACAAAAGCAATCCATTTTAATGAATGATAAGAGCAATTTTCACACACCCCGGCGATCGGGAAGGAAATGATTAGGATAACTAAGACCTGAACATGTCAATGTACAAAATTCTATGGAGCCTTTTAAGGGCTTTGGAAAAAGGACAATTTGGATTTTGAACCTATTCATATCGAAACGTAAAACTAACGGGGGGTGGGGAGTGGGGGTTGGTGTACACGAATACAAGGGTGTGCCTAAGCCAAACCTGAAGATTCCGAAATTCGGGATGGGAAATTTGAGATAATTCATTCCCCTTTTACCTACTTCTTTTCTCTTTGCCTCGTACATTTAGTTATTTTTCCTGGCCAATCACCCCAATGCTTCAGCGGAAAAGTGAAGGCCGTCACGTGAGGTCTGATATAACCCAGTAAGTTCTCGCCTATTGATCTCCACTTAGTTGTTTTAGGCCCATGCTTTGACCTTTCTTTTCGATTTTCAATTAGGAAAGAATAACTAGGTACCCACCGGGCTTAAGCCAATATATTGTAAGTGGCTATCGTAATAAATTACTGCTGTTTTGTCTGCGCATGTTTCCTCAATACGATTATTTGCTTGGAAGTAGCCGTCCCTATATTGTACAAGAATCGGACGGAACACAATCCAGTGTTCAAATTATCATTATATTTGAAAAGTCAACGTACTGTTTACTCTCAGTGACATTAGGTTCGCGTATCATCGCGTCATCTCATTTATTTTCAACTAATTCGAATTTATAATTATTACTCGGAAAATGTGGACTGTAGAATAATTCCAAGCTTACCGGCTGAGCGTATGAATGATGCAGCATTTTCTCACCTCTGTGCTGCTGTCGTTTCAGAAACGCATTTCTAGTTACAAAAAAAAGTGTATTTCAACCTCTGCGGAATGAAATCCACTACGCGACTAAAGGTACCTACTCACCTTGCGTGCCCGATACGCGCACATGGTGGGTCAGCGGTCTGATTAGGTTATGCATTATTTACGACAGTTACTCAGGCACGACACACTCTAGGCGTTCTGTTTCATCCCTAGCCAAAATTCAAGTTAAAAAGAACCGCCCTTTTGCAGTTCTTTTATGTACGAGTTGCGAAAACCTATTCATGAATGCACAAAGACATGATCTGGAACAGTCGGAGGGCGCAGCTCCAGAATCCATTGGGATGGGTTTCGGACTGATTGGAGCTCATCGACGGTGGGTATGGGTCAAAATGGGAACCCTTTTTACCCATGTGAGGTAACACTGGAGTGTGGAAAAAGAAATGAACCAATAATGGCATGGACGGTAGAAGGACATTGCGATAATTGGTTGGTTATTCTTTGCATAATCAACCTATTTTTTCATGCACAAATTCAATCTCCTGAGGGGGGGTATCGGTATGTGTATTTTGAACAATGTATTTTCAAGATTTTCGAATCTAGGTGGGTAAAGTATCGATTTTCGAGTAAATTTTGGAAGCTGATTCCTATGTGACGGGTCCCGGAACAATTGGCACCCACCGGAAGAGGTTATGGGTCAAAATGAGTATCCATCAACTGTGGGTTTTCAAAATTTCTGGTACCTAGGCGATTGAGGTATCATTTTTCACTAAATTTTGGACCCTTAATCGATTGGAATGGGTGTGGGACACGCCACACCCATTGTTTTCCCCATTTTCCCCGCTCGATATTTTCGACGATTCAGGTGAGTGGGGTATCGTTTTCTACTACATTTTGGACGTTGTATCGATTGGAATGAGTCTCCATGCTCCTGGTCTAAAAAATAATCAAGCCCTGTAAAAAAAAAAAAAAAAAAAAAAGGCATGAAACGTATACGTGTGACATTTACTACTACATTGGTTGTTTATTTAAGGAAGACGGGTGGGGTTCAAGGGAATCAACGTTTATCATGGTACAAAGTGGTACCTAGGGTTATTGTACTGAGAGCCGGGTTACAAGGTATGGTCTAGGGTCGCTAGTCCCAACTGGAAGGGAACCTCTAAAGTCAACAATATTAAAAAAAAAAAAAAATTATTAGCAATGGTAGGCATTTGTCACGTCACGTCGTCACGTACATGCAGGAAACTTTGATTTTAGACCGCCTGTTCCATGTCGTATTGAAAACACGTTGATCCTCGTTAACGTCGCAATCAATCGGTCGGTTTTTCCTTTGGGAACTTCCTTTGGGAAAAATCCGCGTTCAAATCGTTTAAGGCAATACAATCCCAATCCTTCTTTTCCTTTAATGATTTCCGCTTTTTGCTATAATATCATGGTAACTATAACAAACTTTGGTTTTGTAATTACCGATGCAGAACTTTCAGTGCTTCAAACTCAAAACCTCGCTGGAAAATAGATACAACTAGGTCCTAAACGTAGGAAATTGCATGACCTTCCATTCGAATCTCAGATTTTTGTCAGGGGTGAACTATGGTCTCAATGACACTGCGTATTCGATTCTCTGGAGCGCATATAAATCTTCTCTAAACTAATTACTACATCGAATATTTCTTGAAATATATTCCTACATCAAAAATAGCGCGCCTGCAAGTGTTTTGCGTGAGTTTTAGCGGTCGATCCAAAGTTTAAAAAAGATGAAAGTGAAAGCGAGTCCTCGTGTCGATGTGAGAAATTTGGGCGCCGGCGCCTCGGGTGTTACGTAAAAAGTTGCGTCCTTATCCCCTGCAGCCCACCACTGTACTGAGTAAAAGTCACTGCTAGTAACGAAAGTCGTTTGAATTGAAGGAATAGCTTTTTTTATCGTGCAGCCTTGTTGAAAAATCGAAAGAAATAATAAATTATACTGATTTGAGCCGTCGTCAGGCCATTCTGGAAAGCATATGGTTGTGATTGATCTTCAATGTTAGTTCGTGTTAAGTGCATTGTTGAACCCTTAGGAGCTTTAGGTGAGGTTATTTACAGGCAAGCCGAAGGAACTAGCTTTTTATCACTTATCAGCGTAAAACAGCTTTGGTTCAATTCAGGTTTTTCAAACATCCACAAGGAAAGTCGATACATTTAAATGTTACTATATTTCTTTTTCATTTCCGTCTAAAGATCGAAGACTATTGCAATAGCTTCATATTCATTCTTCGTATCTTCCCTCCGTTGTGTGGAGCCAACCAAGGACGACGACGCTAACAAAGCTAATCGAATACAAGAAAAGAATACCCTCAAGGGCAAAAGGAACATACAACTATTGCCACTGCACCGACGCATACGAGTAGGCTTGCTAGGAGCAAAGCTAACCCATAGCAGTGTTCGTTTTGATTGGCTCATTATTCTTGTAATTGGAGTCCGCGTAACTCTAAAAAAATATCGAAAAATCATTTTTTTTTTTGAGAGAGAGAGTTATGCGTATGGGATATATATTTATTTATTTTAATATTATTATTTATTTTTTGAATCTATTGAGATGAGTTTCTGACAGACTGCCGCAAAGCGGAGAGGAGGCAATAAGCCAAGAATAGTAAATCATATAAATATTTTATCTAAAACAAATTTTGAGATTTTTGTAAAATATCTCTTTTTGTCTGGTACGTGTTCTAAAAAAGATACTATGCATCAGGAAAAATTAGCAAAGTAAGCAGTTGTTTTTCTCAATTGAATTGAGAGTAAAACGAATAACATTATTCAAAGCTAGGAGCTAGTACTTTACTAAATTTGAGCTACCAACAGCACTCGAGTACATGCCATCCTACACGCTACTATTCTCGTGATCGGGCAGTGATTATTCATGCAACCGTGATGTCATGAAGAGAAGAGAAGTTCTACTGGTAAAACTTCCTACCATCTCGACCTAGACCCGGTGGCCCAGCGATTAGGTTCCGTGCCTCTCCCGCTTTGTCTGGTGGAACTTCCATTTCTTCGGTAGATCCCTCCCCCCTTCACCCTTCTACCCTTCCACCATTGTCTTCCTCCTCCTACCTAGAGCGAATTCTCAAATGGAGAAAAAACGGCAGAACGGCGAGCGATAAAGAAGCAGGGGAAAGAATACTAGCAGTCTGCACACTACCCTCCCCTTTTCCTCCTTGGGGACTGATCAATACTCCCTAATCTTTCCTAGAGAGCACGACTGAGATGTGAATATTTTTGTGAAAACGCAGCATATATGGTTCAAACCTCGGCGGGATTAAGCAAATTTAACGAGCAAACGAATTTTCTTTGAAACGCTGCAAACAATTATATAATTCTTACATGCATGGAAAATAATGATTAGAGGACTCCAGAGGCAAATAGAGAATAAATTAAAAATATAATAATAATTGTATTAATTAAAAATTATAAATTATATAAAATATCTTATTGCCTCTGGAGTCTAACATATTTCCATCATAAGAATATATAATTGTTTGCAGCGTTAAGTATAAATATAATATAAATTATAATCAATAATAATAATTAATTATAAAGAGAACGAACGGTATCTGAATTTATTTAGGGTCAACAATTTATTTAAAAAAATACCCCACACCCCTACTCAAAAACCCCATTTACCCATATCCTGCCTCGGTTTGCGGTAATCGGTCAGTAAATGAGTTCTGGCGGCAGAATTAGGACGAATTTATACATATATGTACTTTGGAACGCAAAACCTAATGATTGGAAGAAGCCTTTTTTGTTGTCTGTAAGAAATGTTGACCTAATCAAAGACTGAACGAATTGCGTCCACAATATTAATAGAGTTGTACGAGATACGCACAAAAAAATGAACTTGTAAGATATTCTATGCTTATGAAAAGAATTCCTAATAGCTGCTTTAACCTCCAGAACTGGATTGCATTGGAATAGGTTTTTTCGTTTGCATAACTTGTGACGTCGATTCGGCTGCCTTTACCAGTACCTTGAAGGAATATTTAGTTCAACTTGAAATATTATTATTATTATTATTATTTATTATTATTTATTTATTTTTTTTCGTGTCAACTGCAGAAGCGACTGAATAACAATAGCGATTTCTACCTACGCCAATTACATCCATCGGACGCAGACTCATATTATCCTCAAAGTTTCCGCTTTGATTTCCCAAGGGAAAAGTCTATGAAGAAAACTAAAGAACGCGGAGAAATCTGTTTTTAGAATGTACCGGTTCAACCTCACTCGGCTAATTATGCATTTGTAAAGGCCGGCATGAAACGCCCGAAATCCACCGGTACCGGTATACTGCATTCAAGGCACACCTTATGCTATGGAATTTAAATATTGATTGCCTTCATTATTGACATCAATCATACATACTTAATAGACCGCTTTTTACAAAACGGAGTAGGCGAGTCTTGGATCTGTTGACATGCTTTACAGCCGCAACCTCATCATTAGAAACCTTCCATAAAATGCTTCAAATCAAATCTCGCTCACCAAGTAAGGTCAAACATGCTGAGCTTTGTTGAAAATCTGTTACACTTTCTGTTGTACCGAGTTGATTCTTCACGTATAGTGCTATTTATTGATCATGGCTGGACTACAAACGGACTTGATGGACAAAACCATCCCTCAACGTCGTACAATAAAGATACATCATACATCAATCGCATTGAATTTTAAGGGCTGTTACCTTGGTTCTGCCTGAGAAGGTTCGCCCACTGTAGGGGCTCAATTGATCAACCTCAAAACGTCAAATCTGACGCCTATGCATTGAAAAAAATTTGCATTTTCAGTATCACAAACTCTAATTGTTCCTTTGTTGACGACGATCTATTCTTCTAATCCTTGACAAAATTGTTGGATGGGCCTAGGAACCAAGCGGAAAACCAGTTGTCAAAAAGCCGACAGATGCGGGGTTTTGCTGTCATCGTTAACAAGGCCTGCCTTAGACTCCGTTCTTGGCCTAGCTGGGAACAGTAGTCGTCGGCTTCATACTCGCAATAAGTACCAAATAATGAGGTGACACCGCTGAAAATATCTTCGAAAAGAGGCCAAATAAAGGAAACAGCAAGATAAACGGGAACGACAGGGTGCGTTTTGTTAGGCAGATAGAAGATCCCATTGATTCTAGCGCTACCATACGCTTGCAGCCACAGAAACACCCTCGCCGAAGTTCACACGAGGAAAATAGATATTGATACACCGCATGGTTTGAGTTCCAATGCCCGAGTTCATGAGCCAAGACACTGATTAGAAGATCTGGTGAAAGGTCGTTGATCAGGGTCTCGCTGATGACAATCATCTTAGCTCCAAGAGCGCTAGAATAGTAGGCATTGGGGAGCGCGTCTATGTCGCCATCCACAAATATCCGGTTCTGCGGGTATCCAACCAGGTCAGCCAAATCTCTTATTCTCATGCCAGTTCCGTCCTGTGGCAGCGGCTTGAATACATACGGGATATAGAAGTGTATGTAGAGAGCTACCACCGCAACACCTGCAACAATGAATTATGAGCACCGACAGTATGAGTGACAAATTCAACACGAGTGAGTGGGATAGGAGATTGATATTGAGACCACTCACCCACATAATTCATGATGACTAATATCTGTGCTAACCCCTCGACTCCGAATCTGTCAGTACACAATACGAGTGTAAAGGTCCCCACAGCGGCGGCGAAAGTGTGAACGACTATGTTCAGCACCATCTTGATGACTATGAGGAATGGGTCGGATTGTGTGGTGGCAATAGCTGACAAAAACACGAAAGGCATGAAAACACACCGTGATAAACACGCATCTAGAGCAGAAAACCAAAGCCCGAGTCGACAAGATGAGGCTGTAGTCTGCAGTTTTCCACCAAATCCATGTAGTAGGGTGTGATTGCTTTGGCGATCTGAAGCCAAGCTCAATTAGGACGTCGATCATGACCGTTAATGTTTCGTCGATGGTTATTCCTCACGGATTGGTACACCTCTTCATTCATTATGCCTTGCATCTCCAACGGGGGTGATCTCATTTCGCCGACAGCGGCAATATTTCTCAGAGACAAGTATATTTTGAAGGAATCCAAAACAATGAAGGCTGCGACAGAATCCCCCACATACCTTCATCCTTAGCTGAGGCCATGCACTTACCCCGATCTTACTGAACGGTCTTAGAGGTGTGATCTCGCTCCACTCCAAGGCAGCGCAGCTTGGAGCTGTGTTGTGTTCAACTTTTTTAGTTATTCATATCATGTTTGGTGCAGTAATTGCTATTTTGCTACTTGTTATACAAATACAAGGTGGTCCGTCCTGTTAAAATAGACTAGAGTTGATCCCGTTGGTTTGATAAAACTTGAAATATCTGATTTATCGCTGATGAGTAGGTAGGTAAGTGCCTTATAATTGTTGTCCAAAAGGAGACTTTGATAGATTTAGACATCTTGATACGCATTCCGTCAAGTTTGGGGGCAAATCGGAGAGAACATATTATGTTCATTATTCAAGGAATAATAAAAATAGGAATAAATAAAAGGAATAAAACAAAACCGAAACGTCCGTTCCCGCCCACGCCATTTTTGGTAGGAGAAAATATTATACAAATTTGCAAGTTTGGTCAGGGACCTCTTTCTGGCTCTTTGTTGGTCCTTGAAACGTACCAGCTCGATCGGTTTAAATGAGTATGAGTGAAAAAGTGTTTTTTAAAACTCAATTTTTGGGATTTTTTGGGAATTGACAGAATTTTGGGAAATGACTCAATTTTGGGGTATCATTTTCCACTAAACTTGAACGATGAATGAATTGAGATGGATCAATTCGTCAAAATGGGTCTTATGAATATTTTGAAAACGGGCTTTCGAGTTTTGGGACCTAGGCGTGTGGAGTTTTCCAATTAAATTGG